>JAVISA010000010.1:389947-989947 GCA_032595095.1 Didymellaceae sp. YAFEF048 | reverse complement strand
GGTGAATTAAGTGGGTCGGTGTAGCAGTGCGAAGGATCACAGTGCGTGGGGCGGGCATGTTTATCGTTGATACTTGGGTGAGCCTGACGGTACAGCCAGACTTCTCCTGCAGTGGCTCAACACCATCACTGTGATATCGCAAGTAGTTAGCAAATCATCCAAAATACGCGGACGTGCCATCTCAGCAGGCTTCCTAGGCACTCGCATCTTCGTGAGGCATCATTTCAAGCGTGCTGAGACACGCAAGGAGCAGGTTTGATGTTCGTGAGGTGGTCGTCGGCGTGGAGGGGTCACGGTCGCAACTGCCACTCGACTGGCTCGCCAATCCGAGCGTCCGCCGTTGGTCCAAACGCTCGACCACGACGCGTCAGGCCCTGTCTTGAACGACGAGACCAACGCCCTGATAGTTCACAGTGAACGAGTGCGGATGGGTGAGGGCTATGGCAGGTCGCAGCTGCACCAATCAGAGGCGTATCCCGAGTCACCTGACAAGCGCGCTTACCAGATTGGGAGGGACTCTGTGAACTCGCTCTGCCGCGCCTTGAACGTCCACCCCAACGCCGACCCAACCCCAACATCACCGGCACATCTTCCCCCATCCCCAGTGCGCGCGCAACACGTTTTCCACAACGCGTGTAGCGCCTCGACTGGTTTTTTGCGCGCGCCTGCACTCCTTTTGCACCCCCCCCACGCAATTTGCCAGGTAGCAGGCAGTGAAGCCATCAACCGCGACTCTCGCGCGCGCGCATCCCCGGCGGAGTTCATCAGCCTTCTCCACCGAGACGCCCGCACCACCACGTCGTAGCACGATAATGACATAGCAGCCCGCTGCGAGCACCCGTCGCCGACCTTTACTGTCCTTCCTCCGTATTTCGCGCCCGCCCACCAACCACCTCGCAGCCCATTGAGCGCGTGTGAACATCTCCGAGGCCCATACCAGTAGCACTTCGCGCAACAGTGCCAACGTGACCTGCCACGACCACAACCATGACCTCAGTCCAAGGCACGCCAGATATGTCTGGCCAGGGCCCTGCCCAAGGTCAAGGGCAGCTGCCCGCCAACCTCACCAAAGAGCAAGTCGCGCAGATCTTGCAGGTACGTCCATGCTTCTCACAACGCGCATGCGCTCGGCGCCGTCGTCTTTGCGGTCCATTATAACTGACTTGCTCGCAGCGCTATCACCAGATGAAGGCTGCTGGTGTTCCCGACACCAACCCCGACCTCATCAAGGCCCGTAACCTCCTCGCCATGGTCCACAAGCGCAACCAGTACATGCAGCAGCAGCAACAGATGGTGAAGCAGCAACACCAGCGACAACAAAGCCTGAACGAGCAGCAAAACGGGCAGCAGAACGGTGCCGCTGCGGCCATGAACGGTGCAAAGCTGGGCGATAGCTCATCTGCTGCACCTGCCACAAGTGGTCCCTCTGCTGGCGCACAGCCTGCTGTTGCTGGTGCACAAGCTCCATCTGCGGATGGTCAGACTCCCACCTCTGCCACAAGCGGCGGTCAAGGAGGCTTCAGCAAGGAACAGCTCTTTATGCTCCGGAACCAGATCTCGGCATTCAAGCATCTCTCCAAGGGTCTTCCACTACCGGCCACTATGCAGCAGCTGTTCAGCAACCAGCAGGTCAAGAAGCCCCAGAGCACTTCCGATGCTGTCGCCGCCGCCTCCCAGGTCTTGGACAACGCCACTCGCGCTGCCAGCGCTTCGGTTGGACCCAGTGGAGCTGTACAGGAGCCGCGGAACCTGCCTCGCCTCCCGGATACCTTCATCGAGCCATGGAAGAGCGAGGCGTTCCATGACGTTAACTACATTTCGCATACCCAGCGCAAGAACCGCCCGTACCTCCCGTCTATTATGCCCCAGGGTGTTGACATCGATGCTGTCCAACAAGGCATGCAAGAGCTGCGCAAAGAGCGTGAGATCATCTTGTACAACCGCATCACTGCGCGCAAGGCCGAGTTGGAGAAGTTCAACGCCAACATTGGTTCATGGGACACGAGCAAAACAGACACCCCCGAGGACGATGGCAAAGTCAAACTGGCGCTCGTCATCGAGCAGAAGAAGCTCAACCTCCTAGAGAAGCAGCGCAAGCTGCGCCGGGAGATTGCTCAGCAGATGATCCACGCTGACAACCTTGCCATGACCGCCAACCGCACCGTCTACCGCAGGCTTAAGAAGCAGTCCATGCGCGAGGCTCGTCTCACCGAGAAGCTCGAGAAGCAGCAGCGCGATGCTCGCGAGACGAAGGAGAAGAAGAAGCACCACGAGTTCATCGATGCAATCAGGAAACACCGCACAGAGCTGAACGAGTCCAGCATGCTTCAGAGACAACGTCTGCAGAAGCTTGGTCGCGTCATGATCACCACTCACCAGAACATCGAGAAGGAAGAGCAGAAGCGCATCGAAAGAACCGCGAAGCAGCGTCTGCAGGCTCTCAAGGCCAACGACGAAGAGACCTACCTCAAGCTCCTTGGACAGGCCAAGGACACACGTATCTCTCACTTGTTGAAGCAGACCGACGGTTTCTTGAAGCAGCTCGCGGCCAGCGTGAAGGCGCAGCAGCGGAACCACTCCGATCGGTACAAGCTCAACAACGCCGACGACGTCTCAGAGGAGTCATCCGACGATGCTGGCACCGACGATGAAGACGACTCTCGCCCAGGCAAGAAGCGCACCGACTACTACGAGATCGCACATCGCATCAAGGAGACTGTCTCTGCACAGGCCTCTTGCTTGGTTGGCGGTACACTGAAGGAGTACCAGATCAAGGGTCTGCAATGGATGATCTCGCTGTACAACAACAACCTGAACGGTATCTTGGCAGACGAAATGGGTCTCGGCAAGACCATTCAGACCATCAGTTTGATCACCTACCTTATCGAGAAGAAGCACCAGCCTGGGCCCTTCCTTGTCATCGTACCGCTAAGTACACTTACGAATTGGACTAGCGAATTCGAGAAGTGGGCGCCCAGTGTTTCGAAGATCGTCTACAAGGGACCCCCGAACCAGCGTAAGCAGTTCCAGCAGCAGATTCGCTGGGGCCAATTCCAAGTGCTGCTCACTACATACGAATTCATCATCAAGGACCGCCCAATCTTGAGTAAGATCAAGTGGGTGCACATGATTGTCGACGAGGGTCACCGTATGAAGAACGCCAACTCCAAGTTGAGCAGCACCATCACACAGTACTACACCACACGCTTCCGTCTCATTCTTACCGGAACACCGCTCCAGAACAACCTTACCGAGTTGTGGGCTATGCTGAACTTCGTCCTTCCGACAATTTTCAAATCCGCCACATCGTTCGACGAGTGGTTCAACACTCCGTTCGCAAACACCGGTGGTCAGGACAAGATGGAGTTGACCGAAGAAGAGCAGCTGCTCGTCATTCGTCGTCTTCACAAGGTTCTGCGTCCCTTCCTGCTGAGACGTCTGAAGAAGGATGTCGAAAAGGACCTGCCCGACAAGACGGAGCGTGTCATCAAGTGCAACTTCTCCTCGCTGCAGGCTAAGCTGTACAAGCAGCTTCTCACCCATAACAGGCTCATGGTCAGCGACGGCAAGGGTGGAAAGACCGGCATGCGTGGTTTGAGTAACATGCTTATGCAGCTTCGTAAGCTCTGCAACCACCCCTTCGTCTTTGAAGAAGTGGAGGACCAGATGAACCCCACGCGAGGCACAAACGATCTCTTGTGGCGTACGGCTGGTAAATTCGAGCTTCTGGACCGAATTCTTCCCAAGTTCCAGGCTACAGGTCATCGTGTCCTCATGTTCTTCCAGATGACCCAGATCATGAACATCATGGAAGACTACCTGCGCTTACGAGGGATGCAGTACATGCGTTTGGACGGTGCGACCAAGGCCGACGATCGTTCAGACCTGCTGAAGGCCTTCAACGCTCCCAACTCGCCCTACTTCTGCTTCTTGTTGTCCACTCGTGCTGGTGGTCTCGGTCTCAACCTGCAGACCGCCGACACGGTCATCATCTACGATTCTGACTGGAATCCCCATCAGGATTTGCAGGCGCAGGATCGTGCGCATCGTATCGGTCAGAAGAACGAGGTTCGCATCCTGCGTCTTATCACGTCCAACTCGGTCGAAGAGAAGATTCTCGAGCGAGCCAACTACAAGCTTGACATGGACGGCAAGGTCATTCAGGCTGGTAAGTTCGATAACAAGTCGACGAACGAGGAGCGTGACGCCATGTTGCGAGTCATGTTGGAGTCCGCCGAGGCTGCTGAAAGTCTCGAGCAGGAAGAGATGGACGACGACGACCTGAACTTGATCATGATGCGAAACGAAGATGAGTTCAAGCTATTCCAAGAGATGGACAAGCAGCGTATCGCAAACGACCCGTACGGCCCGGGCAAGCAGCTGCCTCGTCTGATGGCGGAGAGTGAGCTTCCGGAGATCTACGTCAACGAAGAAGGTCCTGTGGTCGAGGAGGTCGCCGACACACCCGTTGGACGCGGTGCTCGTGAGCGCACACGCGTCAAGTACGACGATGGTCTTACCGAAGAGCAGTGGCTTGAGGCTGTCGACAACGACGAGGATACCATTGAAGCTGCCATCGCTCGTAAGGAAGCTCGGATAGCCAAGCGTGGTGGTCGCAAGTCTGGCGCGAGAGACGACTCGCCTGCGTTGTCGCGAGAGAGTTCCGAGGAGCCTCAGCCGAAGAAGCGCGGCCGAAAGCCCAAGCAGCCTGAGAAGCGCAAGGCGGAGCAGGCCGCTCTTGAAGTTGATGTTGCACCCCGCAAGCGTGGACGGCCCGCACCAGCCAAGGAGACTCTCCAACCCTCCCAACGGGCCTCGCTGCAGAAGGTCCTCGACGCTGCCTTCGAAGCCCTCAACGAGCTCGAGGAGGAATCCACCGAGGAAGACATCCCCAACCGTGGCATCATCGATCCCTTTATCGAACTGCCAGACAAATGGGACTACCCAGACTACTACCAGCTGATCAAGAAACCGATCTGCATGAAGCAAATCGAGAACAAGATCAACAAGAAGGAGTACCAGTCGCTCAAGGCATTCCGCCAGGACATCGGCCTGCTGTGCAGCAACTGCCGCCTCTACAACGAGGACAGCAGTCTGCTGTACCAGGACGCCAACCTCATCGAGCAGACGGCCGTCGAAAAGCTCAAGGACGCTACCCAGGACTTCCCCGAGTGGCAGGACTTCGACGATGCGGCGAGCGTCGCCGGCGGGCTGAGCACCGTCCCCAGCGCGGTCGGCACGCCGCGAGCTGGTTAGTCGGGTCGGGGTGAGACGGCACGACGCCACGTGGTGTGACGTGGTTTGATGTGAGTAAGTCGCAGTCAGAACCTAGCGCGTTGCAGAAACCAGTTGCTAACGACATTGCAGCAGGTGGTGGTGCTGAGCGCAGACGTAGATACCTGAGATGGATTCGACAGTGTAGTGTGCCAGCAGGAGAAATCGGAGCAGTTTAGTTTACCCTTCTCGATATGTCCTTTTTTTCCCCCGGCCTCGGATGTATAATTGGAAGAGTGAGAAGGTTCGCAAAGAAGAAATTGGAGGCTCGGATTCATTGATTGATTTGACAACCGCACCTTGTGGCGATGCGACAGCAGGGGCAGCAGGGTTAGCAGGGACTCGAACGGATGATCGCAAGGCAAGGCAGGGCAATGGCATGGAGTTGAGGATTGACTGGCTTGGCTTGGCTTGAACTGCATGTATACCTAACCCGTAGACGGCGCACGCACTGGATTGGGCAGATGCGAATGCAAGTGCAAATGCGAACGCAAATGCAAAATGCACATACATATATGTATTGATTCACCGCACACACATACCATGTCCACACACGCACTCCATGTCGCCACTTGCTCTCGTGCGATGGATGTTACTTTTTTCCTTTCTCACTCACACGCTGACGCTCTCGCTCACGCTTCCCCAACAGCGCCGCAGAGCAGAGCAGAGCAGAGCTGATCTGACCTTCCCATCTCTCTACTACCCGCCACACACAGACCATGTTTGATCTCCACTCGTTCGTCCGGTGGTCCGTTGGTGCGATGCGGTGCGATGCGGTGCAGTGCAGTGTAGGCGTTTTCTTTCTTCCACAAACAACACCCACCCACGCACCCACCTCGCCTACCACACACCACACACCACTCCTGCCCACTCCTCCACCGCCTCTTTCTCCACCTCCCCAGTCCTGTCGATCCTACCCTACCCTTCCACCTGCCGTCCGTTCCACGCCACGCACTCCTCAAACTTGACCCCCTCGCCGCCGAAGATATCCAGCGCGCTGCCGATGGTCAGGTCGACTTTGCCCGCGCTGAGGCGCTTGACGAGCTCGAGGTCGGCGAGGGAGCGGCCGCCGCCGGCGTAGGTGACGGGGATGGTGGTGGTGGTGTTGGAGGTTTCGGACGTGTTGGAGATCCAAGTCCCCAGTGCCTCGACAAGGTCGTGGTCGATGCCCGATTGCAAGCCTTCCACGTCGGCGGCGTGGATGAGGAATTCGGAGCAGTAGGGGGTGAGGAGGGATATGCTCTCTGTTTGTTCACATGGAGAGGTTAGATTGGGTCGGATCAGGTTTGCAGGCTACGCTGGGTAGAGAGGATAGGATGGAGTGGGGGAGGCGATGCAGTGAAGTGTAGTATATAGACGTCACATACCCTGGTTGAGTTCAAAGTCGGTAATCGTCTGCCACTTGTTGGTCGCGACGAACCAGCGGTCGCCTTTGCGGCGACACGACAGGTCGATGACGAGCTTGGAGGAGTCGTTGTCGAGGGCGGCGAGGACGGCGCGCAGGCGGTCCATGCTGAAGGTGTTGTTGGGGAAGAGGTACGATGTTATGATGACCTACTGTGGTTGATCAGCTGTGTTCTGTTCTGTGCAGTTGAGTCGGGCGCTCTTTCTCTCTGCCTCAGCCCTCTTTTGCACGCATGCTCGCGACCGCAACCACGTGTTCTGCCCCTGTCTCCCCTCTCTTCTCGTAGATGGACAATTCAAGAGTCTCACCTTCTCAGCTCCCCGCTCAATCCACTCCCGCGCGTTCCCCTCGTTGATCCCCCCGCCGACTTGCATCCCGCCCTCCCACGCCTGCAGCGCTTCCTGCGCCGCGGTCTCGTTGCCGGGGCCCAGCATGATGACGTGTGCGCCCGTGAGGTTGTGCTGCTTGTACAGAGAGGCGTAGTACGCGGCCGGGTGCGTGGACGTCCAGTTTGTGCGTAGTGACGACGGGGTCGAGGTGGAGAGGGTGCCGCCGACGATTTGCTTCACGCTGCCCGCGTGCAGGTCGATGCAGGGGCGGAATTTGGTCATGGTGGTGGTGGTGGTGGTGGTGGGCGTTCCAATTGGGGGTTGGGGAGGGTTTGGAGGGGAATTGGGAATTTTGGTGGTGACGCTGCTGCTGCTGCTGCGGGGGAGGGGTCTGCGAGGGCTCGGAGGTCCGACGCGGTGATTGATTGATTGATGGGTGCGCGGGCGCGGGCGCGGCTAGTGTGGGAATTTTTGGACCATGTTTTCTACATTCGCATGGGAGGCTACAACCACACGACACAACACATATTACAGAGTTAGACATGGCTCCGCAACTCGGCAAACGGAAGCGCGTCACGCGCGAGCAGCTCGAACGGCCGTCGCGCTCGCCCTCGCCTGCGGAGAGCTCGGACAACGAAGACATGCAGGAGCTGTTCCGGCGCGCGTTCGAGAAGAAGTTCAAGCCGCTGGACGTGGAGCCCGTGCGGGCGAAGGAGAAGAAGAATAAGGGCGAGGAAGCGGCCGTGGTCAGGGACGAAGAAGAGGGCGAAGAGGAGAAGGGAAGTGACGACCCCGCGGACAAGGACGAGGACGAGGACGACTGGTCCGGTCTCAGCGACGACAACGACGACAACGACGCCACCACCACCGTCGTCGAAGTAGTCGAGTACAAAGACCCAACCCTCGCCTCCACCTCCGACGACGAAGCCACGCTCAAAGCCCAAAAACGCGCCTTCATGTCCTCCAAACCCCCAGTCTCCAGCACCTCGACCCTCACCACCTCCAAGAAGCCGTCCAAACCGGGCGCCTCCACCTCCACCACCGCAGAAGCCTCGGAATCCACCGACGCCGCCCACCTCAAAAACGACCTCGCTCTGCAGAAGCTCCTCCGCGACTCGCACCTCCTCTCCGCCTCGGCATCCGCCTCCTCCTCGGGCGCTTCCACCCCGACCGGCTCCTCCCTCCTCACCACCGGCGCCGCGCGCCACCGCTCCACCGACCTGCACCTGCAGTCGCTCGGCGCCAAGCGCTCCGTCTTCACGCAGAAAAACATGCCCATGGCTCAGCGCAAGCACATGCTGACCAAGGCGCGCGAGACCGAGGCGAAGCGCCGGAGCGACGCGAGAGAAGGCGGCATTATCCTCGAGAAGGAGAAGAGGGAGCCGAGGAAGGAGGTGGGTAAGAGGGAGAGGGGCGTCGGCATGCCCAGTGTGGGTAGGTTCAAGGGCGGCACCTTGTCGCTTAGTAAGGCCGATGTGAGGAGTATCACGGGCGGGCCGGGGAGTCAGGGCGGGAGAGGGGGGAAGGCTGGGAGGGGAGGCAGGGGTGGAGGTGGAAGAGGTGGGAAGGGGAAGAGGGGGTAGGTGTGGTGTGGTGTGGTATGGTGTGGAGCGAAGTGATACCCTTTCTTTACAACGCGACGTTGTGCCGTTTTGCAGCATGAGATTTCTTCTCCTGTTCGTCTCGTGTTCTGCAGTGTCTGTCTTGTCTTTGTCTTGTCTTGTCATAGAACTGTAGACAGGACGCAGCAGTATGGGGCTGTATTACTTTAAGTTACAATCATGTACATACGGCCTCCAGGTAGCCTTCATGAGCGACGGTTGACGCTGCCACTGAACACCCAGTCTATCCCTGTTCCATCCATGAACCCCCCAAACGCCCGTGTATGCATCGTTCCATCATGCCTCGCACGCCCACCTCAATCCTCGTCATGCGCCAGCTGCTCATCGTCCGTAAAAACCCTCGGCAGGTAAATCTTCGTATTCTCATACACCAGAAACGTAACCACCGTGGTCGGCACAACCCTGAGCGTATTCGGCACGACGCCCTTGTAAAACGCCCACACGCCCTCGTTCCTGTACGTCTTGCTCAGCACATCCCACAGCCCCGAGTACCGACTCGCCGCCTCGTACTGCTGCATGCGGGCGCGGATGGGCTGGTAGGGATAGGTGATTGCGCCGGCGAGCAGCTTGCTCCCGCCGCTCATCCACATGTACTCCCAGTTGGAGAGTTTGTGCTGGCCGCCGACGCGGCCGCCGCGGCGCTTCTTCATGTTCTCGTAGATGGAGAACTGGACCGCGCCGTGCAGGACGCCCAGGCTGCTGGGCACGAAGCCCGCCCAGAGCCCGCGCAGGCCGCGGGTCGTGTACACGTGGGCGAGGCCCGCGCGCATCGTCTTGTACGCAGAGGGGTGGTTGGCGCCCTTCTCCAGCATCCGCGTCTTCACCACCCAGATCGGGTTCGTGCAGAACCCCGTGCTGAGCCCCGCGACGATGCTGGCGCTGAAGAACTCGGCGCTGCCAAGTGGCTCGCCCCCCGGCTTGCGCGACTGCAGCGCGTCTTTGAGGTTGCCGTAGAACAGGAAGTACAGGCCCCAGCCGAGGCTGTTGCCGAGGAGGTTAGGCCATAGCCCGCGGTACAGCGCCGTGGTGCCGCCTTCGTCGCGTACGACGTTGCGCAGGATGCGGAAGGAGTCGCCGAGGCGTGAGGGCGTGGTGGTGTTGAGCTGGAGGCGGTTTTTGAGGAGGTCGAGGGGGTGTGCGGCGAGGCAGGAGACGACGCCTGCGCTGAAGCCGGCAACGCTTTCTAGGACCGAGGCGGAGAGGGCAGGCGGTTTGCGGGGGGAGGTGGTAGTGGTGGCATCGTTCATGGGCGGAAGGGCGCGGGGCATGGCGGGTTCGAGGGCGATGGTGGTTGCGGGCGCATGCTGAGAGGCTGGAGCGGACGGGGGAGAGGTGTGAGCCGCCAGGGTCGGTAGTGAGGTTGGAGGACGGGGTGTATGGGTGACGTTATATCATGATGGGCTGGATGGATGGGAAATTGTGCATGGTGGGATGGAGCTACGGGCACTGATGCAGGGTTCAAAGGATCGGATCGGAACGTCATCCGCACATGGCTGACACGAGCTACCTCGGCTGTGATCCATGTAGTACAGCATGTAGCACAGGATGTGTACCGACATGGTACACAATCTGGAATGGTCCACTCAATCATACGATGCTATTTTGTATAGTGCAAGGCTTCACATGCTTCTCAAGCTGACAGCATCCACACCGTCTCATCAGCATAGCAAGGATACATATTTGCTGTCATCATTGCCATGTTTGTTACCTTTGATCATGTAAATTGTAGTCGCGGTTGGAGCTATGTAAAGTCTGCCCTATATATATATATGCTGTCGCCCTCCCCTAAACCAACTCAAGCCTTTATGCGCCAATCAACCCCACACAACCATTCATACAGATCCGCACTTCCCCCCAAACCTACACACCCGCCCCAAACTTGCCCCCTGGACAACACGCCGCCTCACCCGGCGCCTTCCCCTGCGCAGCCGCCGTCTCCTTCTCGCCAAACGCCAACTTACTGATCTTATCCACCAGCGTACTCCCCTGTCCCACACCGCTCGGCACACTGCAGTAGCTCGGCGGGATGTCCATGCACGGATTGCGCGTGAAGAAGTTGCGAGGTCGGAGCAGCAGCGACATGGGCTCCGCGGGCATGATGGGGAAGTCTTCGGGTGCAGGGAAGTGGGTGAGTCCGAAGGTGTGCCACAGGACGACGTCGGTGTTGGTCAGGTCCGCGGTGGGGTTGGCTGCGATCCAGGCGGGTATGCCTTGAGAGGGCTCGCCTGAGGTCTGTGGGACGTGTCGGCCTGCGGGGTGGATTTGGGAGTCGTCGTCTGCGGGGGAGTCAGTCAGTATAGTTGAGGATTGATAAGGGATGGATCGGGGCCAGGGACTTACACTTGGTGACGTGCACGGCGTGGCGAGCAAAGCCTGCACGCTTCCATACCAGGCCTACGGGCTTGGGCAGCAGCTCTGGGACTTCCCTGCTGACGAGCTTGTAGCTCGCAGGCTTCTTGCTGTACGGGTTGATCTTGCTCTCGTTGGCCATGTCCCATGTCCTGCTGGTGGCGCCGTTGTAGTCTGTAGCCGCCTGCTCGGGGGTGCTGAGCTTGGTCTTCTTCGCGTAGAACGCGTTACCGTACTTGTTCTCTGCGCTGCCGACTTCGCCATCGCCACGTGCGGCGTCGACCATGAAGACGGTGTTGTTGGGTCCGTCGATGTTGGGGTCGATGCGCAGACAGAACAGGTGCTGGTGGTTGTGTGCGTTGACGCCGGGATACACCTCTGTGCCCCAGCCCTTGGTGTCTTCTCCAGGGAGCATGGCATATGTGTTCAGGATGCCGGTGAGCTTGATCTCGAGCTGAATGGTTCCGTCGAGGTGGAAGATCCAGTACACGCAGTACTCGTAGTTGGCAGCCGTGAAGATGTGCGAGATGATGAGCTTGCGAGCACGAGTGACCGTCACGCTGTCATCGCGGAAGTCGGTGTGCTTGAACAGAATACCTGCGTCTTCTTCGTGGATGCAGATGGCGTTCTTGATCGTCGTGGCCTGTCCGGCGCGGTTGACAAATGCCGCGTCCATGTAGTGGATGGCGCCCTTGCAGTCGCAGCCCAGACTCAGCGAGTTCGTCATGTAGCCGCCACCATACTCTCCAAGATCAAATGCGTGCTTGCGCTGGTGGGGATGCTCCGGGTTTCCGTACGGCACGACCATCTCCGCAAGCGACAGACGCCAGAATGTGTCTCTTAGTGTGCCCTTGTCGTTGAAAGTGATGTTGCTCAGGACCAAACCTTCCCGGTAGTTGAATCCGATATGCAGCTTCCAGTTCGCCCAGCTAATGTAACGTCCGTCCATCTTGAAGCTGACGCCCTCCGGCTGTGTGATGTGAATCGGCTTCAAGTCAGTTCGGAAACCGCCCTCTTTCTCGATAGCTGCTGCGTGGTAGTTGTTTGGTGCTGCCTTGTTCAACGGTCTCCTTACAGGGGGGATGTCGATGTGGATGATTTCTTGGGTATCTGAGTTGTAGATGGGGCAGAAGTCGAGCGGGAAGCTGTACTGGCTGTCGTCCACATGCGGACGGTAGTACATCAGCGCCTGCTGCAGCCTGACATTTGTGCCGAATCGCTCGTCGTACCCAATAGTCCAGGGATCACAGTAGACCTTGTGCATGTCTTGAGGCGGGATACCAAGGATGCCACATTGCTCGATGACCTTTGGATCTGTGCGTACAATAGTCTCAACGATTTGGAGGTCCTCCATAGTGATAAGTGGTTGGACGCCTTCAGTCAATTCGAAGCTGAGGAGCTTGTTCTCCGTCAAGTTCACATGGGCATCGTACACTTTGCTGCCTCGTCCAATGCACACCACATCCGCAACTCGGTGCGGCCTGGGCGCAACATCTGGAGCCTGAACCCATGCCATCATCTCCGCCTTGCGGGGCTCCCACAGCGTAACGGCGTTGAAGAAGACATCAGGGTGATCTTTGCGGACCAACGCTACAGCAGCTTCGATCTCAAGTTCAGAGAGGGGGTCGAACGGGTGTGGTGGCGCGACCTGGCCTGTGAGGTGTGACGCCGCCTGCTTGAGGCGATCTAGAGCCATTGTGATATGGAGAACTATAACGAACAACAGATAAGAATAAAAGAAGATGGAGGCGTTGGCGATGCTGGTCGCTGAGAAGTGTCCGGCGGGATTAATATACGTCTCTCACATCGTCTCCTTCCATCTCGGCGCTCCTGCATCTTCTTGACCATTGGTAGATTCGCGAAGCAAGCCCCCATCGCGGAAGTTTACCATGCTTTCAATTCAAACCAATAAGTGATGTTTCGGTCTGTCAACGGCTACACGTTATCGGGCGCCCTGATAGGGCGGGGTCGCGTGTATTTTAGGTTGCTATTGGCCCGTACTCTCGCTCCTATCACGGTTAGCGCAGGCGTCTGTTTCCCCACTTCCTGCATGCAGAGAGTCTCTGTTCAGATGCCGCAGTCGATTCCCGTTACTCGGCATACAGACGTTTCGCGTAGGTAGATACAAAGCTTCAGCACGATGGTGTTCAGGAAGGCATCAACAGCGCGGACAACGACTGTTCTAGAGTCTACGACCAAGCCTAAGTGATGTTGTTAGATATACTGAAGGCCTCCTGGAGTGCGTTGTTCCTAAGGTTTCACTGACAGCGAAGGAGACGCATATTGCTGCATTCTGTCTTGCGTATCGTCAGATCCAAGCGGTATCTGGAATGATACGGCAAGAACTGACCATTAGTCTAAAATCAGCCCATAGCATTGTAGCCATATCAAAGTAGTATGCAGTCTCTCATTGCCGTAATACATCAACTTGCTATTTTTCTCCGATCGAAAGACAGGAGCCCATGCAGGCCGCTGGTCATCGATGATGAAAAAGAAGCTGCGACTTCAACTTAGCACTCGAAGGCAGTCCAGTCCTGGAAGCCTCCTCCAACTTTCACAACAGACCTGTATAGCACATCAAGAACGGAAGCTTCAACGAGAACATCCCTCTGGCCTACATTGACACCAGTATACGTCCGATCTATCGCTACAAACCATGCAAGGGTTCGCCAAAGGCTGGTAAATCAAAGGGTGGTCAACCACATGATTCAGCACCACACCCTGAATCATTGCGTATGCCATAAAGCCTTACCTTGGAGCACATTGTTTCCTCCATCCATTTTCCCATGACATTTCTCTTCAGTATGGTCTTGGCAGTCGTATTCCTATCCTATGGTGGCACCGCGAACCCATCGCGTATCAACCTATCCATGGGTTTATTATCGTATCCACCAAGTGCAGCCAGCGTTCCGAAAATGAACACTTGCTTTTTCTGGTCTCTGACTGGCAGATTGCACCAAGTTTGCCTTGAGTTACGACACACTCTTCAATACATGTACATGGATTGTGATAAGTCTCCGACCGTTGTGCTCATGAATCAACAAGGCTGCTCTGCACCACTTTACTCATGCGCGTAGCCTTAGATACCTGCGTGCTTGCCTACACCCAACAACAAATCACGACACGACACCAAAGCCATGATTCAAGAACAAAAAACATCACTTATCATCACCTCTTGACCATCCCCATACTCCTCCACAGCCCAGCCCAGCCCAGCCATCTACGTCCTATAATCACCATTGATAGTAACATACTCATGCGAAAAATCGCACGTCCAAAACACCGCCTCCTCGCCCTCCTTCTCACTCAATCTAACCACAATCTCCAAATCCTCAGCTTCCAAAATCTTGGCCGCGCGCACTTCATCCACCGCCTCAGGCTCTCCACGCACCAACAGCTTCAACTCCTCGCTGCCATCGCTCGGGACGAAGCTCACGCTCGTCTCCTCGGGAACCACGCCGTCGACGCCCTCGGCGTAGCCCGTCGCGCACAGGATGCGGCCCCAGTTGGCGTCTTTGCCGTAGAGCGCGGTCTTGACGAGCGGCGAGCGGGCGATGGTGGAGGCGACGCGGTGGGCGTCTTTGTAGGAGGATGCGTTGGTGACGCGGATGGTGACGAATTTGGTGGCGCCTTCGCCGTCGCGGACGACGAGTTTGGCGAGGTCGATGGAGAAGTCGGTGAGGGTGCGCTGGAAGGCGGCGAAGTCGGGGGAGGAGGTGGATGTGATGGGTTTGCCGCCTGCGGCGCCGTTGGCTAGGATGGCGACGGTGTCGTTGGTGGACGTATCGCCGTCGATGGAGATGCTGTTGAAGGATTTGGTGATGGCGGATGTGAGGGCGGATTGCAGGGGCGAGGCGGAGATGGGCGCGTCGGTGCAGATGACGCCGAGCAGGGTGGCCATGTTGGGGTGGATCATGCCGGCGCCTTTGGTCATGCCGGCGATGTGGTATTCTTCTTGGCTACTGGGGAGGGTGAAGGTCTTGGAGAGCAGCTTGGGGAAGGTGTCGGTGGTGCAGATGGCTTTGGCGGTGCCGAGCCAGTGCTCGTGGGTGCCTCCGAGGTTGTAGTATGCGGTTGGGATTTTGGAGACAATCTTCTGGATGGGGAGGCGCTGGCCGATGACGCCGGTGCTCATGACGATGCTTCGGCTCTGGCCGTCGTCTTCGCCATTGCTATCATTGATGAAGGCTTGATCAGTCTCCTTGCCCATCAACATCGCATCTTCGATACCGCCTTTCCCTGTGACGGCATTGGCGCAGCCGCTGTTGATGATGACGGACCTGATGCCCTCTCCTTTCCTGCTCTTGAGAAGGTTCCTGCTCACTGTGACTGGGGCAGCCTGGAACTTGTTCGTCGTGAAGACTGCCGCACCGGCGCATGGAGAGTCAGACGCAATGAGAGCAAGGTCGTCGAAGCGCGTGTTCGAAGCTTTCACGCCGACATGTGCACTTCCGGCCTTGAAGCCCAGAGGATAGGTGCCTGACGTCGGTATGTACTTCTTCTTCGCAGCGGGAATCGTGCCGTCGCCGGGTGCTGCATAGCTGCGCGTTTGCGAGGCGAAGATGCGGTTCGTACGCGCGAGGAAGCGGGGGTTGGGGCGTGCGAGAGACATGGCGAGGAGCGGTGGCGCAACGCAAGAGGATACAGCTGCTCTGTGGTGAGCTCAATTGGCGTTGTGGAAGGCAGAATGCGCGCAATCGCAAATGACGCAGAGCTTCAGTCGAGCGCTGAAATAGCTCTTGAGAAACGCTCTCTGACTCAATTACTGTAGGATCGTATGTACATACCTCCAAAATAACTTGAATATATACAAACAGGCTTTTCCAATTGACACTCCGCGCCCTACAAATGACTCCAAACACCCGATGACTGTTGTAAGTCCCTCTTCCAAAATTCCCGCGCGGCGATCAACGCACGCAGCAAGCTATCAGACGTCCGCTATCGGGCACAGTCCGCTAAGCCCATCCCATCCTAGCCCCGCATTCCTTAGCTCCAGAGCAGCAACAGCGCGCCCGACGTCGAGCCCACCAGGTAGCAGAGTAGAATCAGGTACCAGGTTACTACCAGCCGCTCCGGGCGCGTTACGTACGGCGACGCGACGAAGAGGAGTGTTGCTGTTGGGAGACTGGCTGGGATCGAGAGACGTAGTCCCCCAGCGAGATTGGTAAGGAACGCGCATAATGCGAGCGAGGGTTGTGTGTAAGGGAGGTTATGGATGCCGTAAAGGATGAGGCATTGCGATGCTGCGAGACCCAGGATCAGGATCAGTGTGCAGTATTCGATGATGTTGCGGTTGCGGATGATGAACGACTCGCGGTGTGTAGCGAGAGTAGTAACCGGCGCCGTCAGAGGTAGGAGGGTTTTCTGCTCGAAAGGGTAGGCCGCCATGGTGTATTGCTCGATTCGATAGAGGAATTAATGCGCCTGGTATGTAGCTGTGGTGAAGAGGAATCGTGGATGTCGTTTCGCGTCTTTCTGGCAACAGCGTCCAAGACATTAAAGGACTGACCGCTGCCGGCTGTCTCATCTCATATCTTGGAACCGCCGGGACAGGACTAGGTGTCGCGTTGCCGAAATCAACTGTTCAATCACTATGCCGTCATCTTAGATGTCGTCTCACATGATGCCAATGCACCTCTGCGAAAATGCCAAATACGCTCAGACATCACATAGCCGGGTTATAGCAATTCACTATGACGCTTTGAAGTTCAGTCTACCTAGTCTTGTAGGCACAACCCCTCCCAACGCCATGCTAGACACAGGCAATACAATTAAAGCGACTAGAAAATCGAAGAAGCCATCACCAAAGTCCACTCCCGCATCCGGTCCTCCACTTACCAAGATCGCCGCCCCCCAACCTGCACTTGAGCCTCAAAGGCCCCAAAGCTGACCCGAAAACGCGCCCAACCCCAAACCAGCAATACGCTAGCCCCGCGCAGAGGGCAACGGACTCCACACCAGGGCCGCCCTCAAACAAAACCACTGTGCGCCCGACATCCGTAAGAAACTGCGCCACACTCGACAGTCTGAACATGCCTGCCTGCTCTGCTACGGAGCAGGTGGGTGGGCAGGTGATCCTACGCCTCAGACACGGCAAGGGAAAGAAACTCCCCCCACAGAGATGTAGATGCAGAGAGAGATAGCACGAGCACACCACCAGCCGTCACGCCTGGCCACCACCCTCATATGTACAGTTTTATTTGTTTGTCCGTGTCTCTACGTGTGCACCTCCTCCCGCACGACCCGCAGTTCAAAAAGCAACTCCTCCTTCTCGTGATCGCAGCCGATCTCCCACCTTACACAGCTTAGTTAGCCAGCTACCCGATCCTCGATAATTGCTTCTCTCGTCGCACCGTCGGTCGCTTGCAAGAGAATTGCCTCTCTACCCGCAGGTAGGTAAACCTAAACGACAGCACCCGCCACAAGACGCCACACCCGTGCTGTCCTGGACAGGGCTGGTGAGGCGTTTCAAACACGACATGGGCCCGTTGTGGGTGCGCGAGTGCGGAAGTCCGTTTCCACGCTGACAGGGCGCCGCAAACCCAGTCCAATGCGATGCGATGCGATGCGTACGATGATGGCGCGCCGGCACAGCACGACTTGGCCCGCCTGATGGCTGGCTGACAGGTTCCAGCACCGAGGTAAGGTATGGGTAGGCAGACTGCGGTACCTGGCTCTGCGCAAGCTTACGGTTTCGGTGCCTTCTGTTAGCGGCCGAGCGAACAGGGCCGCCATCGTCCGTGAGGCTACGGACTCGACATGCCGGGTGGACATGCAGGCGAGGCGACAGATGACAGGTTTGTTTGTTCGGGGAATATATTCTTGGTTAGGGTGGATTGTTGTTATGCGCGATGGCTAAGGGGGAGGGTTTATTATCAATCGACTGGTACGCTGATGCGCTTTGCTTTGCTGGTGCGCTTTGTGTAGCATTGTATTGCTTTGTCTGCGGATACACTATACTACCTGCTTATTAACTGGCTACACCCACGCTATCATCTTTGTTCAAGACAATCTATCTATTCTAGGCTTTTGTTCTACGACAGACGGTGCAAACGGGCTATACAAAGGGACCTGCTTTCTGCAAGGGCGAACTGCGTTGGTGGCGCTGGTCGGGTGCTCGACAGGTGACGTGCAGTACAGCCACGATGGGTGTTGTGGAGAGAAGGGCAGTACTTATCGACGTACGATCCGCATCGCATACATCGACGGGTGTTGTGCGAGTCCAGCAGACGCGGAGTCTTACAACATTATTGTCGTCGTCGCCCGCGCCAACGGTCAGGATACAACAGGCGACCATATCTCAGGCGCAGCAGTACACTGTTCCGCCCGATACCACCAGTATGTGGATTCAGGAACCAACGCAGTCGGCGCCGATACTTCAGCCACCTGCACAGGAGCAGCAGGGTCTTTCGCCTGGTTCGATCGCCGGCCTCGCCATGATCCCCGTTGCGGTTCTTCTTATTGCTGTGGCGATATTCACAGTCTTCTGGCTTCGCAAGCATCGCAAACGCGGGCCTGTCATTCGCCATCTAGGACCTGCGGGACCGCCTCCACCAGCGGTGCCAGAAAAGGAGTTCGGGTCGCCGGCCAGCTCTTTCGACTCCGTTAACAACGGCGGGAAAGTGCGCAATATGAGCGCAATGAGCACGCCAATCACACACCCAGCTTGGGTATCATCGCAGCGGTTGCAACCACGACCCTCGCACGACTCTGCCGTACATCACAACCCTTGGACTGAACAGCTACCCAAGGCTTCGGCAGATATAACAACGACCGAGCTCCAAGTGCCAAGGGGTGCATTCGATGCTGGGAACGACAGCCCGATCGATGGCAGTAGTCCGTTCAGGCTGAAGAGAGGCGATACACAGAGGAAGAGTAGCCTGGACTCAGACCTCATGAGTGCATGGCCTGCGCCACCGCAGCCAGCAGCGCAGCCTCCCCCATTCCAGCAATCGCGGGCTGGCATGACATATATGGAGCGCAGATCGATCAGTGCGGAATACTTTGCGCAGGACAAGGACAACGGTGGGGCGCATGGGGCGCAACAATATTGGGAGAGCATGAGACTTGAACTGGGTTCTGATCCAGGGCCAACATTCAGGTCGCGATGATGACCGGCTGGGAGTGGTAGAGCATGGTAGAGAGCAGGGGTTAGAGCAAAACTTTTGGCAGCATCAAGGAGGCATGATTAGCGCGGCGTTTGCATGGTTTGGTATACCCTTGGGAGGCAGGCTTGTGGATAGACTGTTCCAAAGTTGTATTGGCGTCTGTAGATATGTTAACGACTGAATGTGATCTAATGATTGGTCCGACACACCCTCTGAAGTCGCTCGAGTCATGCTCAGTTCTCATGATGGGATATCATGACCATTGCCACTTCGGTGCCACATCTTCGCTGTACCAAAAGTATCAGGCCATAATGCGGATGGCGGGCGCGCTGCGTGCTACTTCGTAGTGCGCATAGCATCACAGCACAGCATTATGCCATGCAAGCACCCCTGTACATTGTGCGGCCTTCGATCATTCTCAGGCTCTCAAGCTCATGCAACCATGTCTTTTCTCTTGCTCAATCACTGGATGCACACCCCCTGCAGCCACAGTTGACACACTGGATATCCTGGTTTTCCTTCATCTGCTCCTTCGGCACGCGGCAAATGCAGGTGGAGCGGAAGTTGGTCTCCTTAGTCTGTATGCACCTCGTGCAGCACAGCTTCTCATAACCCTGCTTCTTCCACTTGGCGATCAACATGGCATCCGCGTAGCCGTTCTTCAGCAGGTAGTCGTACAACTGCTTGCTGATGGCCTCCTTCTCGTAGTACAGGTCGTAGATGTAGCGTGAGCGCTGGTGGGTGATCTGGAAGATGGGCCATGTCATCTCGTACTTTTTCTTGCCCTCATGCGAGGCGTTCTCGGCGTCCTTCATCTTGTTCTGGAATTCAAGCAGGGTGTCCTCCAGATCCTCGAAGCCATCTGGAGGGGCCTTCTTCGAGGCGCGCGCGGTGCGGATTGGAGGCATAGCGGCAGTGTTGGCGCGTTCGGCGCTTGATGAGAAGGCGTATTCTGTATAGTATATCGATCCAGGCGTGAGACTTGGTGTACTTTCGCAGACTGTTTGGTGTTCTGGCAAGGCACCTACTAATCGATAACTTTCAGAAGGCGCCGCCCGCGAGAACCACGCTAGCGAATGCCAAGCAACCACTCCGCCGCACCGCATCGTCACTCCACGGCGAGCTTGGTGAACACTCGAGCTCCGCAACACCGCCAAAATGGTCATCAACCCTACCTACCTTGCCCAGCGCACGCGCTCATGTACGGAATACGCCTGACACTGCCATTGGGGATATCGGCGCGCTAACGCGATCACAGCGGTCAACTGGTCCGATGCGAAGAAGAGGGTCCTTCATAGCTACCGGGACTGGCTGCGATCGGTACGTTTGCCCCAAGTGCTATGTTTGAGTTACGAGAGTTCCGGGGCTACAGGCGATTGTGCAAATGCTTGTAAGGAGGGAACGCAGCCAGCAGAAGCGTACTGGGGGACATTCGAGCGAAGCAGCATTGACCGGCAGCACGACAGAGGCTAACAACGCTCGACAGGCGCCCGAAATCCAGACCATGTACTCGCTGAACATGCCAGTATCCACGCTCCGGACAAAGATGCGCCAGGAATTTGAGCGGCACAGATATGTGAATCAAATGAAAACGGTAGACGTGCTGCTGTTCAACAGCCACCAGGAGTTCCAGGAGACCCTCAACTACTGGAAGCAGTTGTCGCATGTCCTCAAATACTTCCGGGCTGAGGAGGACCCCAAGGCGAGGCTGCCGGCGAACTTCATCAACGGGTTTTTGGAGGTACGTTCTCCTACATCAACCCACATAGCATGCAACACAGATACTAACAACTTCCTGCAGGGACGCAACTGAGCATATCTCACAGCCTGGAGTTAAGAGCGAAACAAGACAAAGACAGCGTGTATATAGCTTTGTCACAATACCATTTCCTTTCTCGTACGCCAATCCGTAGATGCTACCTGTGAACGCCTGCAATGCAATGACCTTTACGACTCTGTCCGAAAGTAACGGGATTCTACTGCTCCATCTGGTTGTTGAACTCTTCCCTCGAGACAGTAAACTTCTCTGTGACGACGTCGCACATGTTCATCAGATCCTCCAGCCCCTTGTCCAGGACTTGATACACACTGACGTTGTCTAGAGCCGTCAGATTTACGTGGTTAATGTGATTGCACTTGAGCTCACCGTATGTCTGGATGCGCAAGTTCATCTTGGTCTCTGAGGGATGAGGAATGGAGTAACCACAGAACTCGACGTCAGGGCTGGATTCGTTATTAATATCCTTGTTTTTAGCACAGGCCCTGTTAGAGGCCCAGAAAAGGTAAACTCACTTCTTCATGATGATGTACCTCAATGCATTGCCAAGGGTGTGGTCTTCACCATCGAACTGGAAGGAAGCAGCGCTCTCAGTCGCACCTGCGAGCTGCACAACATTAGTACCAAAAGTACCACGCAGAAGAAGTTCGCGAGTTCAACGTACGACACGGATCCTGTCGCGGTCGATCGAAGCATCGATCTCGTCGCCATGCTCAGACGTAGGGTCGATGATCTTGGGCGCAACCTTCTCTGCTGTAGCGGCAGGCATTTTGCTTGAAATCTGTTCTATCCGTTCTCTTTCTTGGTTTTATACGGGTCTGTGGATGAGCGAGGAGCAGCTTGTTGTGCCAGGCGGTGATATGTGTTCCCAAAAGCGTGACTTCGCGATACCAAAAGTTTTCCCAGGGCGCGACTCGGTTCGGCGAATCAGTGGTGGCTTACTTTTTTTCAGCCTTGCGGCCGCCGCTAGCCTGTGACGTGGGTACCGGCGTGGGGTAGATTGTGCCTCCGATCCCACCTCGACTTTTCTTGACTGTACGATAATTTGCGATTGACGTCCACAGACACAATTCCCTCGCACATCCTGTCGCTGCATTCTACCCAGACACATCGACCTTTATCCGCCAAAATGCCGCGCACCGCATCCCTTAACCGCGACACCAACGAGACCAAAATCCAGGTCTCGATCAACCTTGATGGTGGCGAGCTGCAAGCCTACGAGCACTCAGACTTCTGGGCTGCGCTGGACAAGAAGAACTTGAACGGCGAGGGCGAGAAGATCGACAAAGACCACGCTACACAGAAGTCCAACTCGCAAGAAATCAACGTCGACACGGGCATCGGCTTCCTCGATCACATGCTCCACGCCCTCGCCAAACACGCCGGGTGGTCGCTGCGCATCCGCGTCAAGGGCGATTTGCACATCGATGACCACCACACTGCCGAAGACGCCTGCCTCGCCCTTGGCACCGCATTCAAGAACGCTCTGCAGGGCTCCACCGGCCTTGCCCGCTTTGGCCACGCATACGCGCCCCTCGACGAGGCCCTCTCGCGCGCCGTCATCGACCTCAGCAACCGCCCTTACTGCGTCACTGATCTCGGCCTCCGGAGGGAGAAGATCGGTGACCTCAGCTGCGAGATGATCCCGCACTGTATGCAGAGTTTTGCACAGGCTAGCGGGACAACACTGCACGTGGACTGCTTGAGGGGAGATAACGATCACCACAGGGCGGAGAGTGCGTTCAAGGCGCTGGCTGTGGCTATTAGGCATGCTACTACTGTGGTCAAGCAATGGGAGGGTGAGGTCAGGAGTACCAAGGGTGTGCTGTACTAGGTGCGTCGAGGCTTGAGCTTGTATATGTATATGATTGAATGAACGATTCGAATAGATGCGAGGTACCTGTTCCATTTGGGAACTTCACGGTGTCCATAGCTAGGCAATTCATGTGGAGAACGTTGTATGCTGACTATCCTTCACTTGATATTTACAAGGAGCTTCTCATGGCAAACCAAAGAGCGGAGCTAGACGCTGCAGACTCTACCAAAGATCAGCGCGAACAATCGCCATGAGATAGAGGTGTCTAACCGGCATCGATATCAACACTATAGCCCAGTACCTGTACCTAGCCCTGTACTAACATCACTCGGAGTGAAGTCCGAGTGCACAACAACACCCCAAGACGTCATCTGCCAAGAACAACCTTGCACTCTCCGCTCCGCCCCAACCTGAAAGAGCAACCCGAAATCGATCTTCTCGCAGATGACGCTATCAAGTAGCCTACATCCTAGTAGGCTTGCGGGGTGTGGAGATCACCATGCAGGTACCGCAGCTTAAAGACAACGGCGCGCAGCCAGTCGCCCAGTGTGCCGGTATCATACCTACACTGCTCTCACGCCCAAAGAGAGAGAGAGAAAAAGAATAAGAAAAACCTAAAAACATCTTGAACGCCAAAACCAACAAACACCATGCGCCTCCCCACCCTCTTCTCAACAGCAGCAGCAGCATGCCTCCTCTCCCTCTGCACCGCCCAAAACACCACCTCCCCACCCACCAACGCCTCCATGCCATTGATCCCCACCGACGGCGCCATCCTCGTCTCCTCCGGCCCAAACTACTCCGGCAACATCGCCCCCATCCCCTGGACCACACGGCCCGAAGTCTACGACCACACAGGCGCGGCAGTGCGTCACGGGCGCGCCCGCCTCAATAACATCCGCATGCACTACTATACCGCGGGCTCTGGACCTCCCTTGCTGCTCGTCCATGGAACGCCAAAGACGAATTACTACTGGTACAAGCTGGTGCCGTTGTTGTCGGAGCGGTTCACGGTTGTGGCGCCCGATTTGAGGGGGTTTGGGTATACGGATAAGCCGGGGGTGGCGATGGGGTATGATAGCAGGGCGAATGCGGAGGATTTGGCGGGATTGATGACGATGTTGGGGTTTGAGACGTTTTACGTGCATGGTGAAGATCGTAAGTTTTGCGTTTTCCTTCTGGGTGGAGGCGAGCGAAAGAGGGGGGGGGGGGGCAGTACAACACTGACGTGGATTGAACTAACGAGCTGACCACCCCAGGCGGCGCTGAATTCGCCTACGTCCTCGCAGCCACGTACCGCGACCGCGTGCTCGCGCTGTCTTTTGGCGAGATGCTGCTCTCGGGGTACGGACTTGACAACGCGTCGCAATTCACCGAAGCAAACACCATGCTGCAGTACGAGCAGCGCGGCGTCTGGACCTGGCACATCCCGTTCTTCTACCAGATCGACATCGCGACGATGCTGATCACAGGCCACGAGGAAGAGTTCTGGACGTACTTCATGGAGGCCGAGTGCTATAATCCGATCGCGCTCAGTCGGCAGGCGATTGCGGAGTGGACAGGGTTGGCAAAGGGGCCGGGCGGGCTGAGGGGAATTTTGGAGACCTATAGGGCGGGGCTTGTTAATGGTGAGTTGATCTTGATGAGTGCTGTGCTGTGCGCTCTTGACAGACGGGGAGGGAAGGCAGATGCTGACTTTGTGCAGGCCAGATTAATCGAGAGCTTGTCCCTGATAAGCTGCAGATGCCGGTTATGACGATAGGGTCGCCTGAGTTCTTTGGGTATTTGGTCAAGCCAGAGATGGAGATGGCGGCCACGAATGTGTCGCAGAGCTACATATTTGAGGAGTGTGGTCATAGTCTGGCATTGGAGGCTGAGGTGAGGCTCGCTGATGCGTTGGTGGGCTTCTTCGGTCAGTAGAAAAGGCTTTACGGGTCTGCTCAGGCATGAACGGCTTGACCCGGTCTTACAGACTCCTCTGCTGTCAACATATATACTACTGCTGATGTCAGAGTAGCCCGTGGAAATGAAGGAGACGTTCTTGGATGCGCTGTTATCAGATCACTGATGCCGCCTGAGGACATTGTCAGAGACGCGTGAGTCGTGGTGTTTGAGATGCTGCAAATGAGTTTGTGGGTGGCATGTATTCATCATACCACTGTATCGGTATCGAGAACCGCTCGGAAGCAATACGGAGTTCCGATAGAGTGAAGAGCACCAATGCTGAACAACGAACTCGCCCCTATATCCGGTTAACGTGCCTGCTACGACAGCCGAAAGATCGCCGAAAACCGTGAGTCTTTAACGTTGGCGCATCTCACCAACGAAAACCAGTTGTCGTCATTGCACTCTTCATCATTGACAGCTAATTCATGCTTTATTAATGTCATTGTACATGCGAGACCTAGCCAAAGATGGATTGGCCCCCACGACGGATACCGTTAAGCGTGCGATGGCTAAGACTAAGCCTCACCCATGTCGTTCGCTTACCGAGGACCGTTGTTGTGATATCGAGTCTCACCTCACGGGTTTCTTTTGAGATGTAAGCCTATAGCACACCAGACAACTTCCACATATTGCTTGCCCGATTTCTTGTAGTCACCTACCGTGGATCGGCCTCTAACACATTGATCAACATCTTCGACTTGATCCCACGAGTAGACAACAATGGCCTACCAATACGATGCCCTTCCCGAAGGCAAATGGTTCCGTCTACTCAGGATTCACCCTGGAAGTCAGGGCGATCCGTTGGAACTGGAGCTCATGTCTACTGCTATGGCCGAAGCCCCAGACTACACAGCTCTATCTTACGTATGGGGAGATCCCACTAAGATCGGCTATGTAGAGCTCTCTGGAATAACCACACGTGCCACCCTCAGTTTGATCGGAGGACTCAGTCAACTGCGAAGTCCTGACAGGATCGTACTAGTGTGGGCCGATGCGATCTGCATTAACCAAGGCGACATCAAAGAGAAGGGCAGCCAAGTCAACATGATGGGTGCTATCTATGACCAAGCAGAAGAAGTCTTTGTTTGGCTGGGCGAAGACCCGAAGAGTATGGCGGATCGTGCATTCTATGCTTTACCGCGGCTCAATGCGGCCGTCGCAACTGGCAGACACCGTACCTGGCACGAGACTGAGCTCTACATGACATTCGGTAACGATGAGACAAAGGAGAAACACTATTTCCAAAAGTCGATCGATAACCTAGGTCCACTACTTACGGCGGACCAACTCGATGCTATTAAGCATCTGTACCAGATCCCTTGGTTCACGCGCGTGTGGGTACTCCAGGAAGTCGGTCTGGCGTCCAAGGCCACTGCTTGTTGGGGCGAGAGCCGCACCAGCTTCAGCGAGATCGCTGCGTTTGTCTGGTTTGTAATGCATGACCATGACTTGGGGTACCGAGTCGGCGCAGAAGTCAAGAAGATCATCTCCGGCTGTCCGTACGCTGCTCTATACGCTGTGTGGTCTACATATGGGAAAAAGAACTCTTGGATCCAGCGCTCGCCTACTCTAAAAATCTGGGCAGATCATCTGGCGCTTCAGACGGAATTCGATTTCGTCTTGGTTCTTGAGGCATCGCGTTCCTTCAACGCCACGGACGCTCGGGATCACATCTATGCTTTTTTGGGTCATCCATGTGCGCTCGTACCCGGGAGTGAAGAGCTCATGGTGAGGGCAGACTACGAACTTGACTTGAATAGCCTTTACCGCACTGTAGCCGAGGAGATGGCGAGGATATGTCTGAACTTCCTCGTACAAGCCCAGAACACTGACACTGATCTTGTCCGCACGAATGGGTTGCCGTCGTGGGTTCCGCGATGGGACTCGAACATCGAGAACGCCCCGGTTGCTTTCTGGGAGGTTTGGGATGCAAGTCTCCGCAAGAGCAAGCAGCCCAACTACCCAGTGCGTATCCTAGACAATCAACTCCACGTCTCGGCCGTCAATTTCGACACGGTCAGGATCCAAACCGAAGTCATGCGCGCCCCAGGCTTTGACCGTGAGAATGGGAAGATTGGGGCCTGGCTCGAAGAGATCTGGGACATGACCGAGCGAGCGGCAGAAACAGTCCCGCACAGATACCCTGGCAAGCGCTTGCCTCGCGAACCCAAACAGCTTACCATCATTCATAACCGTATCCTTGCCCTCGCTGCTGTTCTTGGCTGCATGTGGGTCCCGAAGGGGGAAGATGCTGTTAAGTTCATCGAAGATGCGTACGGACATTTCCTTTATTCTTGCTTCTACTTCAATGAGGGGTTTTACTTCAAGGTTCTGGAGCCGCTTGGGCTGAGATATCCGACTGGGGTTCTGGTGCAGAGAGAGTTTGCGGGCAGCTTCGAGTACTATGGTAGTAACAGGCGGTTCTTCGTCACCGAGGGTGGCTACTGGGGGCTGGGGCCTGCTGCTATGCAGGAGGGTGACGTGTGTGCTGTTCTGTTTGGGGCTGATGTGCCCTTTGTGCTGAGGCCTATGGCTGATAAGAAGTTCCGACTTGTGGGGGAGAGTTATGTGTATGGGGTTATGAATGGTGAGCTACTGAAGGACTCTCCGGACGAAGGTAGTGTTGATGCGGAAGAAGTATGTATTGTATAGTAAAAGGTTATACTGCACTTAGGTATCACCTATCGAGTGTGGTTTCACCTGAAAACATGCAGGAGAAGAGCTCGAATGGACCAAACTTGTTGCTACCGAACTCAAATCGCCCATCAGTAGCAGCTCGTGTAAGAGCAACCTCCAAGTCAAATGAGCCATCTTTTTAGTGAGGGTGAGTAAAATGTAAAGGCTCTCAGGTCATCGTGTTAAATCTGTATTGCTGCAATATGAATATCCTTCCATGGACAGTCCCTTGTCGACGAGAGGTACCTAGGTACTTCTTGCTGTTAAGAACAGCTGAAGTAAGGTAGGCTCGCATTACGGCAGTTGCGGCAATGCTTCGCAAATTCCCTTCTGATTCAATGATATCGACACTCGCAGGTCTGTTATGACTTTGCCTAGTCTTCGAGACCCGACACCGTGTGCATATGTGTATTCCTCCTCGCAGTGTTTGGACCCGTTCTGAATAATCTCCCCCACTCAAATCGATGTACAAGTCACTGACTTACACGAGTCTTGGGCAATAAATTCACGCGCATACAAATCTCTGTGCCAGTAGGGATGAGTGCTGATAGCTTTGGTGTCTTTCAACACCAAAGTACGATATACCTCGTAGAAAGATGTGTATCATGAAGAATACACAGGCGGACTCTTGAGCAGTTTCAGCCCTCCTTGTCGGCCTCCTCCTTGTTTTCTTCCGCGACCATGTGGCTAGTACGGAGAGGATGCGTCTGCCGAAGGTGATCGATGAACTCGTAGATGGTCCAGTGATCACGTGGATCTGCCTTGCTTGGATGGAGACAGTGCCTACTCATGATCAGTGAGATGATCTGCAGAGTTGGAAAGAGACAGCTTACTTGAGGAACACTTCCTGAGTCTCTGGAAGAAGTTCGTTATGTCTCGCGGCGACGACCCTAGCGAACTTGTTCTTCATGTCCTCGGAGGGGAGGTCGGAAGGACGAAACCAAGAGTCAGTCTCATCGACTATGCCGAGTCTGAGCTGTCGAATGCCCACGAATATAGTCCGAAACAGAGTACCGCGGACGAACTTGGATGAAGTTAGACCTACTCGAGCCGCCATTGTTCAACTAAGTGGGTAAGATCTTGAGGCTGAGGTATGGGGATTGCGATTGAGTGCAACTCCTGTAGGAAGAAAGCGAAAAGAAAGTAGAGGTTTTGAGTACCGCTGACACGTTGTAAGTAAGGCAACAGCCATCAATAGGATCTTGTAGTGAAAGCATCCTATTGTTTACCGCTGAGCTGTTTTCCCCACGTGCCAGTGGTGCCGGTGGTTCCAGTGAAGGATACGCAGGCTGCACAGTACGGAAGCAGTGCACAAGTCAAACGGAGATCCCCAACCATACGTAATGATAGTGAAAGACTTGGTCATGATATCATATTACCACCGCATTGCCAGAAAATACTTGTGTACTGTCACGAACGTGCTGAAAGCTTTGCGATGACGATTAGAGGTTATATCTGTAAGCCTTCATTCATCCAAGGCTTAGAAACGGATTGATTAAAGCCCAAGTTCTGTTCGAAAAATTATCATAGTATATTCAGCCTAGGGTGCATCGTTTCGTCTGCGCTCCTAAATGGCAGAGCCGGTCTTGTGCTGTCAACAACGCATGGTCCAAAGATATCGTTTGCCCTATTTCCGCATTGAGTTGGATTGTGAGACTTTCTCGAGTTTCAAAGACTAGTAAGAGATGCCGAGAGCGTGCTTTCACTTTGCGTTTTGCAACTGCAGGGAGGCCCACTAACTTAGCCAAGGAGCTTAGACTCTTTCCTTATAGATATAGCTCCACGAAAGCACTTCATTACACTTGCACTCCACTCTCAGTAGACTCAACTACCAACCACTATGTCATTGCAGCTACGCGCTGCTGCGCTCACTCGAGCCGTCGGCCAGTCAGGACGTCGCTACCTTGTAGAGAAACTTCTTCAAGATAGGCCAGGCAATGACGGCCGAGTCTACCTCGCAACGTAAGTGTTCTTTGCTTCGTAAAAGCTTGTTGCGCTGCAATCTTTACATGTGCTAATGTCTGTTCAGGTCCGAGAAGAAGAGCTATGTCCTGAAAAGCGTCCCGTCAGATGACTTCGAGTACACCAAGAGCATGTTAGAAGATGTCAGAGGCTCGCCGTACGTGCGTGTACATACCGACGTCATCCCAGAGCACTCAATGTTCGCATACAACTACCTGCGTAGCGACTTTCTGTCTTTCCTCGCACAGAAAGCGATTCCGCTTACGACGACGAAACGGATCCTGAGGGATGCATTGCGCGGAATTGCTGCACTGCACAGCAAGAACATCGTGCACACCGACATCAAGCCTAACAACATCCTTCTGAATTGGAACGAGACTGAGGACGGCGTCGAAATCGAACAGGTTCAGATCGCAGACGTCGATGATGCCGCGCGCGTGCCAGAGGGCTCGGCCATCCAGGGTATGCCGTTCGGCAACTGGATGTGGCGAAGCCCTGAGGCTCACATGTCTGGTCCAGCGAAGAAGCCTACAGACATCTTCTCCTTTGGTGCTGTGGTAAGCGACGCCCTTCCCTTCCTAAATGCTTCGGCGTCTTGCTAACATTCAATTCAGTGCATCTGCGCTATGACGAAGGATATCATATGCTCGCTCAAACTAGACCAACTCCATGAGGATGCTTCTTTGGAGAGCTTGGTTGTCGAACGCCAGATCTCCCTCTTCGCAGACTACGAGGGTGTGTGTGGATTGATCGACTATTACAAGGGCACTCCATGGGCGGATTATATCGTTAAAGTGGTTAACAACTTCAGCGACAAGAACCCAAGACGTCCTTTCGACACGAGGCAAGACCTTGACCCAGAGTTCAAGGATCTGGTTGTGCAAATGATGAATGTGGATCCGAGACGAAGGCTGACGGCTGAAGAGGCGCTGGCACACACTTGGTTTGCAGAAGGACTATGAAGATACATCACATGTACTTCGTGTCTAAGCGGCATTGCTTGTGGAAGGTCCAATGCCAACGCTGAACAGGTCGACGTACTGTGTTCATGACGCAGCAAGCCCTGCATGCACCAGGCTCTTATCACAGACTCACATGTATCCTTACTAACAGCTTCACTCCCTGTGAATGTATGAAACATTACTCTTCGCAATGATACCCTATTCTTCGAAATGCTCGAGATTATTCTTTCCTGCTCAATAGGGCTAGCCCGTGCGCTCCTGTTCATCGTGACGTCAATGCACCTGCTGTGATCTCTCAGTGCTACTTTGACGTGCCTTCCTATCACTATCGATCCACCAAGACGATGTTCTAGAGCTCGCTCGTCGTTCCTTCATCTTCTGCTCGTGTCTACGATCGAGCGCTGAGTGATTCCTAGCTTCCTCGAGAGCAGGACCCTCGCAACACCAGTTCGGCTTGCTAAACAACTTAGAGCCGCCCAGATCTCGAGGATTGTGGCTAGGAAAGGTCATAACGTGCACCCCGGGCGCCGAGATCCTAGGGTCGCAGCATATTTGAAGGAGCTGGATAATACGCAGATGGCTACGTTATCACTAATGCGACAGCCCGTCTTCCCACCTCGATCCTGCAATGCTGGAATAGCCATTGAGTCATTAGCGGCCATGAAAAAGACTTGAGAAGCATTCTACGAAGATGCTCTTGGTATGGGTACCGTGGGTACGCTGAGGAAACCTTGGCGATTGTCGACCCGACATTCGAACCTCATTGACACAGACAACAATTTTCGTACCTCACAGAGCTCATTTTGGCCTTCACTTACTGCATGCAAATGATCGCCATCAGAATGAATGTCGACACTGAGTTGTGTTCGGTATACATCCTGCCGAGTGACGAGCCCCACGCGAGCGCTGTGCGCTGGGCCGAATGACGCCAGCGGGGTATCTCATCGTCGCGAGAGCACACAATTATCCCGCCATCTGCAGCTGAGACAAACATCCCGGCCAACACGGTACTGCACTTTGCTGTTTCTGATCATTATCCCACGCGATGGAACGGATTCTGCACCAAGTACATAACGCTATCAAGCCCAGTCTACGGCCGAGAAACTGGCAATGAGAAGTATAAGAAGGAGCATCCCACGCCTGTTGTTGGGTCCCCAGACAACTTATTTCATTCCAATTGCACCTTTAAAGTCATACATATCTCTCAGGATGTCTTCCGGAAAGACTGTCACGCTCAACACTGGCCACAAGATCCCGTACGTGCTTGAAGAATGCGGACTGCACTAGAAAACTGCTAAACTTCTTTCAGTCAACTGGGATACGGCACCTGGCAAGCGGCTCCCGGCGAAGTCGGTAATGGTGTATATGAAGCTTTGAAGATCGGATACAGACATCTGGTATGTGGTCCTGAGAATCGTTGGACCCTGAGAACCGTTGCTGGACCCTTACCGTCTGTCTACTCCTTGAAGATAATTTACTGACACGCTTCTTAGGATCTTGCCAAGATGTACGTCTTATTATACGCCACGCGCATTACAAAACCTGTCCGAGCCGTCGTTTCGAGCATTGTCCGCATGACCACTCTCCAAGATCCTCAAACTGTGGAGTTGAGGTCCAGATGCGTGTAACTGAACGTTGTCGAGGAGCTTGGACCAGGACCCCACCCTTCACAACTTAGAACTTGACTAACAATTTTCGCACCAATCAGTTACGAGAACCAGAAGGAGGTCGCGCAAGGCATTAAGCGTGCCTTCAACGACGTTCCCGGCCTCAAGCGTGAGGACATCTTTATCACATCTAAGCTTTGGAACACACAGCACAACCCTGAGCACGTTGAGGCAGCTCTTGATGACACACTCGCCGAGCTAGAGCTTGACTACCTCGATCTCTACCTTATCCACTGGCCTGTCAACTTCGGACCTGGAAAGGACCCCCATTCTGACCTCTTCCCTGCCACTGCAGACGCTAATGAGGTCAACATTGACAACTCTGTGCCTAACAGTGAGACATGGAAGGCTGTTAACAAGCTGCCTAAGAGCAAGGTTCGCTCCGTAGGTGTTTCCAACTTCACATACCAAAACCTCAAGGCTCTGATCGAGAAGACCGGCCTGGTTCCCGCTGTCAACCAGATCGAGCGCCACCCTATCCTTCCTAGCAAGGAGCTTATTGCGTATGCCAAGGAACAGAATATCCACATCACCGCCTACTCTGCCTTTGGCAACAACTTCTTCGATATTCCCCTTCTGATCACCAGGCCTGAAGTCAAGGCTATTGCTGAGAAGAAGGGTGCCTCCCCTGCACAGGTCATCCTTGCATGGAGTCAGGTTGGCGGACACTCCGTCATTCCCAAGTCAGTCACTCCCTCCAGGATCGCAGAAAACTTCAAGGAGATCGAGCTTGACGAGGATGATGTTGCGGCCATTCAGAAGTTCTCGGACGAGCACCAGGGTCGCAGGAGGTACAATGTACCATACACCGCTAACAAGCCTCGCTGGAGTATCAACATCTTCGACGAGCCCGAGGAGCAGGAGGCGCCTAACAAGGTTGTTCTCTAGATAGCCGTTGCGCATACGGAGAATCGTAGAACAATACTGCTGCGAATCAGTGAATGACACCACTCTCAAAAATAAAACTTGCTTCAACCTTACAGACCTTACACCACGGCTGACCACTGATGTAGCGCATTTTTATCATGTTTAGATGCTTTGCGAATTGCACACTACCATCGATTTGATCATGAATGAGGCGTCAATTTCTTTACGTAAAAGTGAGGCTTCATGTCCTTCATTCTTGTCGCAGGCCTGCTCACCACGCTCGATTGCCTAAAGTCTCCAAAAAAGTATGCCTCAGGCAACTGGCAGGGCGCAGCACTTGTTCAGCAACACGACCATTGGTCTTGATCGATGTCAGCGCAGGGGTGTTCCACCAATGGGATTACTGCCCGTACCTCGGTAAGGCTTGACTGGTAGCACTGCGAGGCATGTATTTGCAGCCATCTTCGGAGTCAAAAATGACATAGCCACACGGTTCACAGACACATAACTCTCAACTTTTGCTTGCTCTCGACATGTTGTGTTATCTTCTACTACTTTGTTCACGAGTTCTTTTGGCGGTAAGCGCTTTGCAGCGTATCCGAGATGTACAAATGATCAGGCTGACACGTACAAGAACTCAGCTGTACTACATGTACAGGTAACACTGCGTGTCACCAAGGTTTTGCCTTGTGTGTAAAAACTCCCATCTATCAGTCTGTGTGATGCAGGAAAACATTTTGTGCGATCGATGCCGGAAACTGGAAGAAGTCATTCAAGAATTTGAGAAGCCCGTTCCACTGGTGGACAACAAGCCAGACAGGATCGATCGCTCGCATCAAGAAATCATCTCCTCGAGATCTTTTCAAGAAACCTGCAGGATCTGTCGGCAACTCACCTCATTATTCAAGGCCTGTGTGCAAGGGGTCAGAGAGACCAGAGCCGATGCGGAGACGCCTGAAATTCTTCTGAAATGTCGTTACTGGTGGCATCCTGACCTCGTTAGATTGGTCGCGTACCATCGGGTCTCTTACCGTGGCAAGCTATCCTTTGTATTTCTCCGATTGGACGGAACCCTCCCCTTGTCGATTGTAGACAGGAATCAGGCAGATTTCCATCAGCTCAGAACCTGGTATCACAACTGCAAAACTCAACACGAGTTTTGCAACCTCCATGTTCGCACATTGCCAGTACCCAAGATAGCTATCAGGGCCATAAACTGTACTACCAGGAAGATCTGCACATTACCACCACAGACTGACTACATTTGTCTGAGCTACGTCTGGGGATCAATGAAAGATGCCCCGTTTCGAGTAGGAGCTGGCGCGGGCAAAACGGTGCGCAGGTTACCCAAGACCATTGATGATGCAGTTCATGTTACGTTGCAACTTGGTATCAACTATCTTTGGGTCGACAGGTACTGTATAGACCAACACGACCCGGAAGAGAAGCACCATATGATCAACAACATGGACCAGATCTACCTGAACGCAACGTTCACAATTATCGCCGCAGAAGGTCATGGCCCACACGCGGGGCTGCCTGGAGTCTGCAACACACCGCGAAAGCCGCAGCGCATCATCAAACCTGGGGGTCTTACACTGCTCGGTATCGAAAGTATATCTCGGTATGTGCAAAACTCGAAGTGGAATACCAGAGGCTGGACATACCAAGAAATGCTTCTGTCGCGCCGCATACTCTTATTCACAGATACACGCGTATACTACCAGTGTTTATCTGGTTTTGGGCTAGAAGGGGTGACCAAGATAATTCTACCTCGAAGGCCAGAACGAACTTCGAACAATTGGAGTTGGACAGAAAAAGTACCAGGCACAAGACCAGTATTTCCGATCTTCCAAGGCAAACTAGATGCAAGCACGATCTTGAATCGCCTTTCGGACTACTTCGATCGATCACTGTCCTTCCCAGCAGACACCGTTCGAGCTGTTCAAGGTATCTTCAACGCACTGAAGACTTCCCATGCCTTCCAGCTCAACCATCTCTTTGGGATGCCCATCATCCTGCACAAGAAACTGCACAAGACTGCTGTGGAGGACTTTGTCGAACGCCTGACTTGGGTAGTGGGAGTCAGTCAGCCAGGGCGCAACACTGGCATCAGCCTCGGTGATGAGTATGGACTACCTAATACAGACCTGTCGACCTTTACACCAGGAGCTGCTTTCAGCCAACGAACAGATCTGTTCCCCAGCTGGTCGTGGGCTTCGTTCAAAGCAGACTGTCCCGAGAGCGAGCGAGTGAAAGGCATCAAACTGGTCTTTCCTCGCTCGCATAAGCAGGTAGACACAAGGAGAACTTTCGATGCCAGTGACACAAACGTTCGAATCTGCCGCCGTAATGGGACAACAGCCCGACTATCCAACTTTGTGAGCCTCCACCACGACTCAGATGATTACGAACCGTGGGTTGATGTAACGGCTTGGACGTGGAAGGATCTGTTCTCACTAGAGATGCTGGGAAAGAGAGTTCGCGCGAACCACGTATCTCTTCACCTCGACGACTCATGTTCGGCAGCTGAGAATCGACTCACAGCGATTCACGCTATGGCCTACAAGACCAACAGGCGGCATGAAGAGGAATTACACAGTATGCGTGACGATGGAGAACGAGAGTACGGCCAGAAACTCACAAGAGTTTCATCCAATCCACGCGAGCGCAGCTATCACATCCGGATGTTGATGTTGAAGCGCAACGGATTTCAAACCTATGTGCGCGTTGGAATCATGACAATAGATACGATGTGGTACGGCCAAAAGCCTCCGGACACGGTCGAAGACTTGCTGAATGGCATGATGATTGCTAATGATAATATAAGAGGCTGTTGGAAGCGGAAGACGCTGCGCTTAGTTTGAATCGTGCTCGTAGTCGTAATATTACTTTGCATGCTCGATCGTTTCAATAGCTTTTCATCTTCTCATGTCAGCAGCAATAACATGTACAGCCATAATTAGCTATAATTCAGACTTCATTTGCTATCGATTGCTCACGCTGAGGTGAGTGCAGCGAACCTCACCGCAGGCCGGCCCGATTTTTGCCGACGGCGCTAGCGCAAGCTCGGACCTCGATGAAATTCTCGCTGGCTGGCAAAAAGTTATGAGCTCTGTAGGACGGAAGCGCAACCACCAGGCCTCCAGAAATTCGACGCAATGGCTCTCGTGCAGTCCAACCCCGACGCATACATCATCAAGCCAGAGGCCTCTGCGCCTGCCATCGACACCAGCGACTGGCCGCTGCTCCTCAAGAACTACAGCGATTGTATGCAGCCAGCCAAGGATGCAGGTCCTGAAACCGAGACCTTGCTAACAATTTTGCAGTGCTCGTTCGCACATCGCATTACACCCCGATCCCCCAGGGATGCGCTCCTCTTGCGCGTGACCTCAAGTCGTACATCTCTTCCGGTGTCATCAACCTCGACAAGCCCTCGAACCCTTCGTCTCACGAAGTCGTGTCATGGATCAAGCGCATGCTCCGGTATGCAACACATTGGGCACTGGCAATTGCGAATTTCAAAACTAACATGGTCACAGCGTTGAGAAGACCGGTCACTCTGGAACCCTCGATCCCAAGGTCACTGGATGCTTGATCGTCTGCATTGACCGCGCTACCCGTCTCGTCAAGTCCCAGCAGGGTGCTGGTAAGGAGTACTGCTGCGTTATCCGTCTCCACGACAAGCTGCCCGGCGGCGAGGCCCAGTTCGCGCGCGCCCTCGAGACCCTCACCGGTGCGCTCTTCCAGCGTCCCCCTCTCATCTCCGCCGTCAAGCGCCAGCTCCGTATCCGTACCATCCACGAGAGCAAGCTCTACGAGTTCGACAATGAGAGGCAGCTCGGTGTCTTCTGGGTCAGCTGCGAGGCTGGTACCTACATCCGTACTCTCTGCGTTCACTTGGGTCTGTTGCTCGGTGTTGGTGCCCACATGCAGGAGCTGCGCCGTGTGAGGTCCGGTGCTATGGACGAGACCAAGGACTTGGTTACCCTTCACGACGTCCTCGATGCCCAGTGGCTGCACGACAACAACCGCGACGAGTCTTACCTCCGTCACGTCATCGCTCCCCTTGAGAGCCTCCTGACCAGCTACAAGCGTATTGTCGTCAAGGACAGCTCCGTCAACGCCATCTGCTACGGTGCTAAGCTCATGCTTCCCGGTCTTCTCCGCTTCGAGAAGGGCATTGAGATCCACGAGGAGGTCGTTCTCATGACCACCAAGGGTGAGGCTATTGCCCTGGCCTACGCACAGATGTCCGCTGTTGAGATGACATCTTGCGACCACGGCGTTGTCGCCAAGATCAAGCGTGTCATCATGGAGCGCGACCTGTACCCCAGGCGATGGGGAATGGGCCCTGTTGCCACCGAGAAGAAGAAGATGAAGGAGGCTGGCACACTCGACGTAAGTAGCACCACCTCGGCCCACGCAGCACAGAGCTAACATGACCAGAAATTCGGCCGCCCCAACGAGAAGACCCCCGCCAAGTGGACCTCCGAGTACAAGGACCTGAACAGGACCGACGTTGAGTCTGCTCCTCTCGCCGAGACCACCTCCACCGCTGAGGTCCTCGCCGCCCCTGCCGTCGCCCCCACCGGCGAGGAGGAGACTGCTGAGAAGAGCAAGAAGCGCAAGCACGACGACGAGGAGACGGCTGAGGAGAAGGCCGAGCGCAAGCGCAAGAAGAAGGAGGAGAAGGCTGCGAAGAAGGCCAAGAAGGAGAAGAGGAAGAGCAAGGCGGCCGAGAGCGACAGCGACTCTGACTGAGCAATTACAGTAGCAACTGTGTTGTGAAGTATCGATTATCGCGGCCGGCCAGCAACATGATGCTGTTGGTCGCTCTATCAGCGATGTACACAAGCACGCACTGTGTGCACATTGCGCATCTCACTCTGTTCTGGATACCTGCTCTTAAGTAGCATACGGAAAACCGCGTACGGGAGTCGGCGTTATTGGATTGGCATGAAGGAGTTGGGCGCGTCACACTTTTGCATCAGGGCGGACGACTAAGTGTACGAACATGACTACTGCGTCGACAGACTCGTCGATTCAAATTGAGGTTCTAGCTGTAAATGTCGAAGTAGAAGCTCTAAGAAACATTCACAAACTTCAGGTTCTTTCAAGAGCAATTGTTTTGCTGCTGTGATATGCTTGCGGCTGATGTGGAAGGTTCTAGCGAGTTCGCTGACGTCGCTGTTGGTGCGTGCGCGCTGCCGCAATGTGGAGATCGCGAGACATTTCCATGCACTCGATCATAAAAGCAAGCTTCAATCTTGCACCTCGCGCCCAGAACCGAATTGCTTGATACCGCGCACGAGATACCCTTTCCTTTTTCGTAACATCCAGACATAATGGTCAAAGAAAGCAAGCTCTACGATTCGCTAGGTACGTTTGACGCTCCCATACCCCTCCTCGGTCCAGCTTGACCGAGAGCTCGCCATGTGCACATGCTAACGTGAATTGCAGGTGTCTCACCTACAGCAACACAGGAGGAGATCAAGAAGGCATACCGGAAGTCGGCGCTCAAGTGGCATCCTGACAAGAACAAGGACAACCCTCAGGCTGCCGAGAAATTCAAAGGTAAGGCTGAGCTCTCTTATCTCCCTGTTCGAGGTCCATACTGACATATTGCCCTAGAATGCTCGCAAGCATACGAGATTCTTTCTGACCCCGAGAAGCGCCAGACATACGACCAATACGGCCTCGAGTTCATTCTACGCGGCGGCCAGCCCGCACCCGAGGGCGCCGATGGCCCTGAGGGCAACCCATTCGCTGGCGGCGGCTTCCCCTTCGCAGGCGCAGGTGGAGGTATGCCTGGCGGCGGCGGCGCACGAACGTTCCACTTCTCGACCGGCGGTGGGGGAGCCAATGGTTTCAACTTCTCGAACCCGGAGAGCATCTTCTCGGAATTCTTGCGCGGTGGCGGAGGCAGCATGGGCGGGGACGACGACGACTTCGGCGGCTTTGGTGGCTTTGGTATGGGCGGTATACCCGGCGGCATGGGAGGCTCGCGCGGCGGTCGCGGGCCAGGCGCGCGCTTCTCTGGCGGCAGGAGAGCACCGGAGCCTGAAGTCACTGTTGTCGAGAAGCCGCTGGCGGTCACCCTCGAGGAGATGTTCAATGGCACGACCAAGAAGCTGAAGATCAAGCGCAAGACATACGACCAGGCCACCGGCAAGCAGAGCACTCAGGACCGGATCCTCGAGGTGCCCATCAAGAAGGGCCTCAAGGCCGGCAGCAAAATCAAGTTCTCCGACGTCGGCGATCAGGTCGAAGGTGGCACTCAGGACTTGCACTTCGTTGTCTCAGAGGTAAGCTCTCCCCAAACCCACTCCCTCCTTCTTCCACCATACTAACTCCACCTCCAGAAACCCCACCCTCTCTTCACCCGCGACGGCGACGACATCAAACGCACCATCGAGCTCGACCTCAAAGAAGCCCTGACCGGCTGGCGCCGCACCGTCCAGACTATCGATGGCAAACAACTCAGCGTGGGCAGCAGCGGACCCACCGGCCCCACCTGGACAGAACGATACCCGCAACTGGGCATGCCCAAGAGCAAGAAGCCCAACGAGCGCGGCGACTTCGTCGTCGGCGTCAAGATCAAGTTCCCTACAAGCTTGACCGCACAGCAGAAAGAGCAGTTGAAGGGGATTTTGTAGATACGCAAAGGCGGGTCAAGATACGCGTGCGAGCGACTGGCGTTGGCGGTGTTTTGGTAATTGCGATCCAGTGCTGGGCGATTGCGAGCCTGGAGGGTTCCGTTTCTTTTTCTTTTTCATGTGTGTATATTGGGAGCGGCGATACGCTGCAATGTTGGACATGGCTGTCATGTCTGTAGATGGAAATGATAAGATGATTTATGAAGTATGTTTACGATCTATGAGTACCACCAATTCGATTTAACTTAGTGATGGACGTGGTGACCAACATGTGTCTGACCAAAAAGCTAAGAGATGAGACATGGAATTTGGTGCGGACATTGATGATCCAGATACGAGTCGAGTCTCGCTCGATTGGTCGGCAACGAGGATTCCGCGGATTCAGTTACTTGTATTCCAGAACGCGCATATCCTAAAGGCAATGGTAGAAACGTATGTAGCCTCTGAAGTGTTACTTCCGAAGTGAGACTTGCCTTAACAAAGCTCAAACTCTCGACAACATATCAAGACCCCACTGCCCAGCAAGCCGACCTCTTTGCCACACCCTGACACAACACACGATCCCCTTTTCCCTCATTCTTAATCTCTACGGATCAAACCACGGAAACCACCAATTTACCAACAACGTCATCCATGCCCTGCCAAGCCCACCTCCGCCACTCCGCCACGCCCCGCGATCCCACCACCATCTTCTGAGCCTCACATCGCCAAGGCGCTCCGCCGCTTGCATCTTCGGTTCTAGAACCGACCGCGCTGCTCTAGAAGGCTCGGCGGAGTTCGACCGGGGACGCGCGGATGGGGAGATGAATCTGGAGGTACGTCATTCGTGCGGTGCAGGCAGGATGTGGAAGGCTTGGGGGTTGCTTGGGGATGCTTGTGTGTGAGGTTTGATGGAAGGATGATGCGTGGTTGAGGCTTTGAAGCTTGGCGGGGGGAGAGAGGCGGAGGGAACGGGGAGAGGAGGGGAAATATAAGTACGGTGACGGAGCCCAGTGGAGGGGTTGTAAACTTGTCATAGACAGATAAACATACCAGCTCAACAACTTCACAATCATCAAACACGCGAAGAGTAAAACACACAAACCAATTCCACACGAACAAACGCAGATCTAAGAAAATTAAAAAAATGGTGCAACACCACCCCGGCGCCTTCATCCCCTCCGCCACGGGCCTCGACCCGACCGACCTCCCCTGGGCGCTGACCACACACCTCCTCTCCGTCTCCATTCCCCAATTCAAACGCACCACCAGCGCGCCCTTCCTGTCCCTCGCCGCCCAAGGCCGCCTCCCCAAACCGCTCATCGCGGAATGGCTCGCCAACGACCGTCTCTACATCCAGGGCTACATCTCGCTGGCCGAAAACCTGGTCCGCGTCATCGAGTCCACGAGCGGAGGGAGTACTCGCGCCACGCGCGCAACCGCAACCGCTAACCCATCCGCCGACAACGGCGTCGAGCCCATCGAATCGCGTCTCCTGCGCTGGCTCGACGCCGCCATCGACAACGTCAAGCGCGAGTTCGCATGGTTCGACGAAATGACATCGGCCTACGGACTCACCTCCCCTGCGCCCACTTCCTCATCTAAAAGCCTAGGCGTCCAGCGCTTCGAAGCCCTCTTCTCGCGCCTCTCCTCCCCCCAAGCCACAGCCGCGTCTTCCTTCCTCCCCTGGCTCGAGGGCGCAGTGTGTCTCTTCTCCACCGAGAAAGTCTACTACGAAGCGTGGAGCTGGGCGCGCCGCCAGGACAGGCGCCGGTCTGCTGACGGTTCAGCGCGGAGCAGGTCGCGCAGTCCGAATCCCGCTACTGCTGATTATAGTAGGGATTTGGATGGTGGAGCTATGCGTAAGGAGTTTATTCCGAACTGGAGTAATAAGAATTTCATGATGTTTGTGGAGACGCTGGAGAGGATTATAAATGAGGGCGTGGGCGAGGCGGTGGGGAAGGATGAGAAGAGGTGGCAGGAGGTGAAGAGACGCGCGGATGAGGTGTGGCAGGCGACGCTGGATGCGGAGGAGGCGTTTTGGCCGGATGTTGGTGGTGTGAATGGGGTGGGAGGAGTTGAGGTGAGTGAGGCGAGAGAGGGGAGGGAGAAGGGGCTGTTGCAGCCCGATGATGCGAGGGTGGGTGCAGGTGGGAGGGGCGTGGGTGTGGATGTGGGTGCTGGTGCGGATGGGGGGAAGAAGACGTTGTTTGTGCCGCATGTGGGGAATGTGCAGGTGTGAGGTGGTGTGAGTGGTATGCATGTGTGCGTTTTGGAGGATTTTATAGATTGACGATTGATGACTTTTGTAACCTTCGAATGTAATGAAACGGTATCTCCACTGAAAGGCAACGAAGTGAGCGATCCCAGTACCACGGTACGGAAATACTAACCCAAAGGTCCGAATTCCAACACCACGGTGCAGCAAAAGCAATAGCAATCCAACCGTATGAAGCAACTCAACGGTATGAAACGACTCAACGGTATGAAACAACTCAACCGTACGAAACAACCCAGCCGTATATGAGACGACCCAACCCGATCGGCGCAGAGAAACGCAACACAACCGGTAGAAAGAAACGAAGTCGACCCGACACCCTTGCAAACGATGCCACAAACGATACACCCCGACTGAGTCGGCAAGCTGGAGACGCACATCATGCGTCATCCTGTTCTGGCTGCGCTGGCTCTGATGAAGGCAACGTCCACCCCATCGACCGCTGAAGATCTTCCGCAGAAGGCGGCAGCGGACACGACGGCTTCTCAGGTTGAGGTAGCGGAGAAGGAGGTAACGGGGCCGACCCTACGTTCGCTGCTGCCTTGAATGCCCTGCGGGATTTTGGCACGATACGTGGTGGCGGCGGCGGTAACGGCACAGTCTCTACATCAGCTGCCGCCCTGAATGCCATGCGGGATTTCGGCGCAATACCTGTCTGTGTCAGTGGTAAGATTTCATCGCGGGGATATTTACTTACGCTTCCGGCTTGACGCTTCTGGTTCCGGCGAAGGAGAGGCTCGCGGTGGAGGTGCTGTCTGAGCAGGCGCTGAGTAGCGTGGAGTGAAGCCAGACAGTGTGGGTATAGAACCTGACGATAGCGCCGGTCGAGGAGGTGAAGGAGCGGCCCGAGGTGGAGGTGCCGTCTGCGGCGGAGCCGAATACCGTGGTACAAAGGTAGACGGTGAGGGTGAAGGTGTGGAGAACATCGCCTGCGGTGGAGGTGCCCTCTGTGGAACAGCTGAGTACCGTGGGATGAACTCAGACGGCGGGGGTGTAGGTGTTCCCGATGGAGCCTGTGGCGGAGGCGGCAGAGTGGCCTTTAGGGGAGGCACTGTCTGGGAAGGAGCCGAATACCGGGGTAAGAAGGTAGACGGCGAGGGTGAAGATATCCACGACGGCGCTTGTGGCTGGGAAGGTGCCGATATGAACGGTATGGGTCCCGTTCGTCGAGGAGCCGCGAACATGGGCGGCGTGGGTTTCGGTGCCGACGGCAGCGCTTGTGACTGGGTCGGGACTTCCGTCTGGAGAGAGGGTATGATTGTGAACGGTATGGGACCCGTTCGACGAGGAGCCGTGAATGTGTACGGCGTTGATGTTGGTGTTGGCGGCTGCTGAGACCGCTGCAGAGGCTCGCTATGAGCTTGCACTGGAGGTGAAGGAGGGGCGTCGACATGGCTCGATGAGCCTTCAGGAGTTGCCTCTGCTGAATTTGGTCAATATTTGAAGAGACTTGAGAGCGTCCGCTTACCTTTCTGAGGCTCTTCCTCTTCCTGCGCCACAGGAGCCTCTTCTCCCTCCTGCGCGTCTTGCGCTTGCTCTTGCTGCACAGAGAGCATGTCTGTCTCTGCTTGTGCAGCAGGCAATTGCTCTTCACGCGCAGGAGCGTGCTCCTCTTGTGTGGCAGCCAGTGCCTCTCCCTCCACAGGAGGCAATTCCTCTTCTTGCGAAGAGGACACCTGCTCTTCCTGTGGGGTCGATGGCACAGGCTCGACACCCTCGGTGACCTCTGCTGTCAAAGTCAGTTATGTTCGGAAGGATTTTGAAGATAGTCACTTACGCTCACCAGAAGATTCTTCTTCTGATCGCTCGGCAGGCAAGACAGCTTCCTCTGCTGTCGCTGTGTCCTCTTCGTTTTCTGTCTGCGCTTTGTCGTCGAGCGCAGCAGGCGAAGGGGGGAACATCCTTTCGAAGGCCGTTCCTGCTTGTTTTAGTCGCTATACAAGTCGTGCTGAAGGAGAATACTCACGCTCACCTGTCTCCTCTTCTTGGTCTTCTTCTCCTCCTTCTTCCACCTTTCCTCCCTTCTTGCCTTCCTTAAGCCTGTTGAGCAGCTCTAGGAGCTCAGAAGGTCCTTCGACCGGCTCTTCTTCTACTTTGTCTTCTTTTGCGACCACATCTTGTGGCGCTGAAGTACGTGGAGTAGAGACAGCTTCGTCATCAGGAACTACAGAAGTTAGTTTCGGCTGGTGTAGATAAGAGGATCATTGAATCTCTGCTCGAGAATTTTGTCTGTGTGCAATATAATCAAGGGATACACTTACGCTTCCAGGAGTCATCCTGCTCTTCTGCGGCAGGTTGGTGGTCCTCAACGTCTCCAGCGGTGACAGCAGGTTCTTCTTCTGCTGCCTCGGAGGTAGACGCGGGATCTTCTGCATGTGTTAGCGCTGACTTGATTACGTGTGATGGCTTCAAGGGATTCGTCTTACCATGTGCAGCAGTAGGCATGATAGCCTGAGGTGCTTCGTTGGGGGCGGGCGGGTCTTGAGGAGCGTTTTGGTCACGGTGAAGTACCCGCTCGCCAAGAGCGATCAACATGTAGAGCAACTTGAAGATGCAGATGATGATGTAGAGGAGAATTACGGAGCCGAAGATCTGTTTGATGTCGACCATGATGTAAGCCCAGTCGAGGGCGCGGGTATCGAGTGACGGCCTGGAGTCGACTGAAGGGCGTTGAGGAGCGGCTGGAACTCTCTCGTCTACTGCCGGCGGCTTTGACGGGGCGGGAGGAGCCGACACAGTGGTGGGTGTGATGAAGGTCTGGATGATGAGATTGTTTTGAACCAAAGTGTCAATGTTGACGGTCATGAAGTTGTTGAAGTTGTTGAAGATGTTGATGGTTGGTGGACTCATCTCGTTCCTATCCCACTTGTCACCTTTGGCGAGTTGGGCTGCGATGTAGTCGTTATGAGCTTTTCGCTCGGCTCTCTCTTGCTCCACTCTGGCGTTTTCTTCGTGGACAGTACGCCAATAGAGGTCATGACTGTCTTTGACCTGTTGCACGTGGAAGGACTTTGCCAATTGAAGACAACGCGTCGTCGGCAGTGTACAGTTTACCTGCGCGATCGAGAAGTGGACGGCAGGGTCGACAGCGTAACGCGCGTAGTCGTTGGCTACCAACCAGACGGTCACCAAGAGCTGGAGAATCCACTGCATGTTGAAGAATCTGGAGGGGTATGCTAAAGATTGGTGCAGCGAATGTTGAGTGGATACAAGTGCAGTGGAGGAAGTATTGGCGAGCTTGATAATAGCTGGCGCAGTTGAGCGAGGGAGCGTTGTGGAAAGAAATTGGGAGTGTAGATTTGCGTTGTTTATAGTGCGAGCGCGTTTGCCTGCTGCTTAGTCGTCTTGGCAAGGCGTGCTGGCGGTGTAAGTGAAAGGGAGCTTCAGTTTCGTCGCAGAGCAACAGCGCACTCATGCGCGGCCTCCAGTACAGAAATGGAAGCCTAGTGACGTCGCTTCACAGTCTAGCACAAATGAGCCACCAACCGAGAATGGTTCCCTCCTAAGGTGGATACGTCGAAGTGAAAGATTCGAGCGAACCATGGAGTGAAAGGCCAGCGAAGCAAAGGCGGTGTACCCTTCACAGCTTCGCTTGTGCATACTCCCACAACAATTGACATCATAATCACGATCTCATGCCGCATGTAGCGTTAGTCGGCAACTGCGATGTCGTGATGCTGGAGGGCACCGGTCATGCAAAAAGAAGAAGACGGAATCAGCCAAATCGAACTCGTTTTCATTACATGTTCAGATAGATTCGCTACGTAGTTTGAGCGAATCAAATCTTCCCATGATTCATAGATATTGCGTGGACTGCAAATTGTATGCTTCACCAGTGCAAGCAACAGGAAGCAGATCAATATTCCAGAAGCCAACGGCCACTAACCATGATTGAGTGTCTTCCGAGGGAAATCTGTGCCAGAGCGACTTTAGACCTCGGTCTCAACCTCTTCCTCGTCCTCGAATGCATCCTTGCCAGGTTTGTTAAGTTGACCAAAGGACAGGCCCATCTCCTCGAAGAGATCGGTCTTGTCCTTGAGGTTCGTATGCTTCTTCGCCTTGGTGACGCGTGCTCCCAAGACAGCTGCACATGCGGTCAGTTCGTGCACAGAGACGACGCCTTCTTGACATACGAGCTTTGATGGGACTATCCGCGATCCTCTTTGTCTTCTTCACCCTGGAAGGAGTCGCCGTTGGGCCAGGTCGGTCCTTGGCTTCCTCCTTGAGCTCAGTGGCTAACTTCTTGACCTTACGAAGTTGTCCCTCGACTGCATCGTAGGTTGCGCCGTTGCCGAAGAGCCTGGCTACCTCGTTGATGTTGAGCTACGGTAGATTAGTGTCTCTGGGAGAGATGTCATTGAACAAAGGCTTGACGTACGTCTGAGGACGCCGCGATCACTGCGGCGAGGAGCCGGTTCTTGTTGTCTGCGTTAGCCCATTGGATAGGCATGTCTGCTGTTGAATGCGACTGAACGAGGAGCTATGATGCGTTAGACAGAACTAGCTGCTGAAGCTTTGTAGCACAAGAGGGTTGGTGCTTAGCAATAGGGAAGGCAGATTGACCAAGAACTTAGTGAGAGGATAGTTCTGGACGAGGTGTGACGCTGTCCCGAGATAGCTTGATGTGAAGGCACAAGCTTCTACAAGCGTGTCCAGCACTAACAACCAGTCGAGCCTTGTGGTGATAAGCAGCCAGGCAAACTTACTTGGAGAAAATTGTGTGTACGTCAGTAGACGGTTGAAGCACGGGAGACGTGTGGAGTGAATGGTGGACAAAGTAGCAAGGTCCGCGAGGTAGGGTGAATAAGTTACATTGCTGAGAATCGGCGGGCAATTGGCGGCAGACCAGGCAGCGAGACCCTGCAAGTTGCGTTTGAAACAAGGTGAGTGAAGTGAGAGTGAAACCCCAAACAGACCATCACCAGCGTGCCACACCGTGACCCCGCTACAGCTAGTAGCGCCCTCTATCTATGCTTTGCCGCTATCTTCGAAACCTTTGCAAAAGCACAATTAGACAGCATGTCTAAGTTGGACAAGTTCGGGGTGTATTAGATTAGGCGGTCACATCTATACCTATGTTTTAGTCTTCTTCTTATCCTTTCCGCCGTCCCACTCCCGTTTCCCTTTCGGTCCCGCTTTGAGTCTCTTAGCTTCCTCCAGAGGATCGATGACCAGCAGATCCTCCTCGTTCTTCCGCTTCCATTCCAGGTCCTTGCCTAACCTGTCCTTTGCGAAGCTCAGAGAATGGGACATCCACCCGGCATCGTCGTCTGACTCTTCCTCCTCCTCTTTATCCCATGCTTTGCATGACTGACAGCCTGCAATGAAGTGCAAATCGCATACGGACTCTTCCTCCTCATCAGCTTTAGTCTCACCATCTTTCATCTCCGCGTCACTGGGCGCAGGAACATCTTTGCTCTTTGGTGCCGCTGCCGGCTCTGCTGCTTCCAGCTTTGTCTTGAACTTCGACAGTAGGTCAAGTGTAGCCTGCTCTTGTGCAGCATTGCCGCCAGCACCCCGCTTCCGCCCTCGTGTAGTTGATGTGGGCACCATAGACTCCAGCAACGACTTCTTTTTCGTTTCTTCAATATGTTGAGGACCAGTGTTGCGCTTCATTGAGGCCTTGAGCTCAGCGATCTGTGCATTGACGCGGTCGATCTTCGACTTCTTCTCTGACTCTGGTGACAGCTCCCGCGGTGGCGTATGAGCTTTACCGCGGGGCGGCGACCTCGCTACCGCTGCTTTGGCTGGCTTTGGAGAAGGCGATCGTGATGGCGACTTTTTCGACGGTTTGCGGATGGGGATAGCCTTGGCCTCGAGGGCCTTGGGTGCAAGCGCCTTGCTGGTCGCTACTTGTGACTCTTCACCTGCACTGACGAGCTTGGTGTTGAATTTCGCCTTCTTCAGTACAGGCGCTGTATCTTCGCCCTCATCCTCTCCGAAACTCAGGACGTTCTTTCCAGCTTTCCTCTTTGGCTTCTTGACCTTCTTCTCTTCTGGCGCCGTACGCTGTGCTACTCTCTCCCGCTTGACCATATCTTCAAATGGGTTGATGATGATCTCAGCCCCTGTGATCTTGGAAGGATACATTGGCCGATCCTCACTGCCTTCTGCTATCTCTGCCTCGGCCATCTTCATCAAGTTGTATATTGTGTCTCCTGCAATCCTGCCAAACATGGTATTCTTGTCTTGCAACTCCGGTGTAGCTGCCAAAGTGAAGAAAAACTGACTGCCATTGTCGTCCTTCTTGCCCGTATTCGCCATGCCCAGCAGACCTCTCCTCGTGTACTTCAGGCGACTGTGGAACTCATCCTGGAACGGCTCGCCATCATAGCTGCTCTCTCCACCCTGACCAGTTCCTGTGGGGTCTCCGCCTTGAAGAATGAAGCCCTTGACCAGACGGTGAAGCACGGTATTGTCATAGTAGCCATCCAAGCATAGCTGTAGGAAATTGCGCGAGGTAATGGGTGTTTGCTTTGCGAAAAGCTCGAGTTCGAGGTCGCCGCGAGTGGTGTGAAGTAGGACTTTCGCGGTCGGATTTGGCTCGAGGTTGTATGTCGCACTCATTCTGGCCAGTCGTGTATGCTTCGATGATGTCGGTTATGGACGCGCCAATCGTGAACTTTCGCGTGGTGTTGATGGATTCTGCCGCGTTCGACCGCCCTCATACCGCAAGCTTTACTTCTTTGAGCGTAGGGAGAGAAATGTTAGCGTGACGACGTCACAGGTCGCTGCCACCTTTACACTGCGTGCCAGGAACCCTCGAGATTATTCGCACATCAGGACGCAGCTGAGCATGCGGGCAGCCTGGAGATAAATTCGCTTTTCCCTATACTTAATCGCCCTTCCCTACGACTCTTCACACTGCATACAAGTTTTGCCTCCACGACAGGGCCGTCAAGATGTTACCCTACATCAACGCGCGTATGTACTGAATGTTCCCGAAACAAGGGTAGCTGCTAACCAACCCCGTCAGCATTTGAGTATGTTGGCAGCTCACTTGGAACGTCAGCAGATGAGCGTACGCTGCATTCTCCCCTTTCACCAGCTTTGTCCTAATTTTGGCAGTGAAACTTGTTTTCTCGTTCTACCTCTCGTATCCTTTAGCTGGTGTGCTCAAGCGGATACCAGATAAGGCGCCATGGCAGAAGAATGCCTTCATCATCAGGTGAGCTTCTGCGATGCGCGTAGACCGTCCTGCATCCTTGTCTGACGTTGTAGTGTTGCCATATTCTACCTGGTCGGCTTGTTTGATCTTTGGGCTGGTCTGCGCACCATTCTCATCAGCGCTGCTGGTGCATACGTGATCGCTTCGAGAATCAACTCACCGTTTATGCCATGGATCGGGTTTGTCTTTCTAATGGGACACATGTCCATGAATCATATCATCCGCCAATCTGTCAATGATTCGGCGGCAGTCGACATTTCTGGTGCTCAGATGGTCCTCGTCATGAAGCTTACAGCATTCTGCTGGAATGTTCAAGATGGCCGTCTTCCCGAGACAGAGCTTTCGGAGTTCCAGAAGGAGCACGCTGTCAGAACCATGCCAAGTATCCTGGACTATGCCGGCTACGTACTCTTCTTTCCAGGCTTCATGGCAGGCCCTGCATTCGACTACTGCGACTACAGCCAGTACATCACGACGACCATGTTCACACTACCACCTGGAGTAGACCCATCGAAGGCGCCACCAACGAGGAAGAAGCGCAAGATTCCCCGTAGCGGCACTCCAGCTACTATCAAAGGGATCTACGGCACACTCTGGATTGTTGCATTCCTTAAGTTCTCTGCCTGGTACTATCCCTCATTCTACCTCAGCGACGACTATATGCAGTATGGCTTCTTGCGAAGGGTCTGGCAGCTGTACATGCTTGGCTTGACTACTCGCATGAAGTACTATGGTGTTTGGAGTCTCTCTGAAGGCGCTTGTATTTTGTCTGGTATTGGATACAACGGCATTGATCCTAAGACAGGACGTGCGAAATGGGACCGCCTCACCAATATCCGGCCTATTGCTATCGAAACGGCTCAGAACACACGCGCTTTCCTTGGCGAGTGGAACATCAACACCAACTTGTGGCTGCGTAACTACATGTACCTTCGTGTCACGCCCAAGGGACAGAAGCCAGGGTTTGGAGCAACACTTGCCACGTTCGTAACTAGTGCTTTCTGGCACGGCTTCTATCCCGGTTATTACATGGCTTTCATCCTTGCGGCACTTCTTCAAGCTGCTGCAAAGAGTATGTATTCGAACCTCTGGTCATCGCCACCCACTAACAGCTTCAGGTGGTCGACGTCTCGTCCGTCCTCTATTCCTCGCCGCAGATGGCAAGTCTTCTCTTCCGTCCAAAATCTATTACGACGTGTTCACATTCCTGCTTACCCAGGTGGCGTTCTCTTTCACTGTAGCTCCTTTCATCCTCCTAGGCTTTTCAGATACTCTCAAGGTCTGGTCACGAGTATACTTCTACACCCTCATCGGCGTTGCGGGATCCTACGGCCTCTTCTCCCGCTCTCTCCCCTTCCGTAAGCAGCTGCAGCGACGCCAGTCTGCTCGAGCCCCGCCGAAGTCTTCCGTTGATACGGACATGTCCAACATTGAGAACATCGCCAAGGAAGAGATCAAGAAAGATAGTCTCACCAGAACGAACACCTCGACTAGCACAGCAAGCAGCAGGAAGGAGCCCTTCCTGGGCATTGCAGACGACCCAGAGGCTGAGCTGGACGCGATCGTTGCACAGGTCAAACGCGACATCGCGGAACGAAAGCGCCGAGGAAGTACACTCCAAGGGTTCGACGTGAAGACTGCCATACAGCAGAAGATCAAGGAATTCAAAAGCAGCTGAAATGCCACTCGATTGGCATCCGTGTCACTGACCCGTTGAAGCGATGTATTTGGGGGCAGCACCTTATTGTGGGACGTTGATGGATGCAATCACCCAAGTGGACTCTCTGCTTATGAGCAACGATCAATTTGGGCTTGGAGGTCGTCCTGTTATAGATGCGAAACAAGGCACCATCCTCAGATAATCATCAGGGAACATCAAATGCATACGCTGACAGATGCGCTTGGGCGGAACAGCAGCGGAAGTTCTTGCGCCTAATACGATCCTTTATTCTTGAACACTTCCGGTCGTCGCAGAATCCCAGTGCGTGCACTGACACAGTCTGACAGGTGTTCGGGGCCTTCCAGGGGCTTTCCCCAGCCAACTGAGCAGTCACTGCATCTTGACTCGGGGGACATGACCGCGAGAACGTGTAATGCGGGTTTTCCTTTCTTGCGTGGCTAGTGCATCCTGACATCGCGAACGCCCTACTTGCATTGGATCTGTACACGCATGGCCGAGCACATTACTGTGTCTAGGAAAAGGCGACGCTCCCAATGACGCACCATGCCCGGCAAATGGCTTGCATGAACATGATCATCTTCAAGGTTTTGGACCGCACGTCGCAACCTTGGGCGCAGGCAGCGACCCTCTCTTGGGCATCAGTACCAAAAATTCGACGTTGAAAGCCTTTGCTGAATCATGGTCTACTATATGTAGAGAAGATCTGCAGTGGAGACTGAAGTGTAGACGCGCGTGTCCTTGTATCCTCGTATACAGAGAGGTTCTGTCAGACCAGTGCACGATTCAGAGGCTCGGTCAGATTATTCCGGCAACATCATTCGGGCTCCAAACTTAGGTTGGGTCCTTCATGCAGATGGAACGCCATCTTGCTGGCTCACAACCACTCTCATCTTGCGCTCAATCTTCTCGAATCATGGAACATGACCGTCGCTGTCAGAATCGAGTTAGCTGCCGGTTAAGATTCGGAGGATCCCAACCGACAGCGCGGCTCAGCCTGTGAGTGGAAAGTTTATTTCGACTCCGTCATCCGTTAGTGCCCACAAAGACTGTGTCGTCTCAGCGTCGAAACCGCGCCGACACAGCCCTGCCCGTCGACTAGTGAACATCAAACTTCTGTCAAGACAGGAAGCTGCATGCAGCACGCATCACATTTGTATATTCAGAAGGTACAATGCTGAGCAAGACACACACGGCTCGCAGCAATATGCAAACAGGGAAGGTGTTCAGGTACGATGCATCTGGCCCCAGGATCTTGGATCGAAAGTCGGACCGAAATCGAATCGCAACACCCGCGTGGTCTGTGTGGCGATCTCTATGTACAGGGATTGTATCGTCCATGCACTGTGTCTGTCGAACTGCACCATCGCGAGCAACAACTGGCTCCAATCCGGCAGCTCGCCGCGACCAGTTTCCAGCTCTGGAATGTTGGATTTCTAGAGTGCCGACTCCCGCTCTTGCAGCTCGCCTTCTCCGTGCTCGCAGCCCAGCTTAACCGCTCGCAGCTAGACACCCGCAGTTGTGCCGTGGTACTTCATCGCAATCTCACTGCCGTTGGCCCCCAGAACTAAATCTGCTGCACGCTTAGGAGTGTTCCGCGTGGCCCAACCGGGTTGACGAGCTACTACCGGCCTGCATCTCCACCTGCCGACAGCGATGGGCCTAGTAGGCACAGATGCTAAACGCGCCACGTTGAGGGGGCGAATATGTCAAGGATGGGATTGTATGGTTTGAGCTGGTTTGGACCCCCTCGGAGGATACGGTACCGATTGCAAGCTTGTCATGTCTGACAGACTCCGACCTCCCAGGTCTTAAGACCCATGTTGGCCCTGCGCGCGGGTCTTTTCATCGGGAGGATCAATGTTCCTCGCTTCCCCACACATTCCATACCGTGATCTCCCTCCGAACGATTTTGCTTTTCTGTATTTGATCTCCGATCCATCTGTGCAGCATATGCTCGTAACCGTCGAGCTTTGAGTTTAGAGGGTTGAGCGAAGTGGCTCGTTGCAACCATGGGCGTTCCTGACAATGGCCCCTTGATCATGGGGATTACATGGTGGTTGACATTCTTATGCGGAGGATTCCTGGCTCTACGAGTATACGCAAAGATAAGTCGACGGCAAGGCCTCTGGTGGGACGACTGGATCCTCATTGCCTCATGGGTCAGTAACATCCGCAGCATTGGTACCACCAAACACTGACACACGCCAGGTCCTCCTCCTCATCGAAGCCATCATAACACAAATGGGCCAACTCCTCGGCTTCGGCAAACGCACCGTCGACATCGACCCAAACAACATCCTCACCATCGCCCTCTACACCTCCATCGGCGCCTCAATCTCCTGCTTCGCCTCCACCTTCTCTAAGATCTCCTTCGGCGTCACCCTGCTCCGCCTCACCACAGGCAAAATCCGCTGGTCCGTCTGGTTCTGCGTCATCACTCTGTTCCTCTTCATGCTGCCGTCCGCCTTCATAACCTGGATCCAATGCACGCCCACCGCTAAAGCGTGGAACCCGACCCTCGAAGGTCACTGCTGGGACGCCGTCATCACGGTCAACTACGGCATCTTCAACGCCGCGTGGTGCGCGGTCGCGGACTTTTACCTCGCGCTGCTGCCATGGACGCTCATTTGGGGGCTGCAGATGCGGACGCGGGAGAAGATCGGTGTTGGTATCGCGATGAGCATGGGTTTGTTGTACGTCTTCCCCTTCCACACAACCAACCGCCTTGACTGACAACTCGAAACAGAGCCGGTGTCTGCGCGATAGTAAAAGGCGCCTACGTGATCCAACTGCGCCAATCCGACTTCTCCTACAACGGCAAAGACGTCACCATCTGGACCGCCGTCGAAACCGCCGTCGCCATCATCGGCGCCTCCATCCCCGTCCTGCGCGTCTTCTTCCGCGAGAAAGTCTCTTCCTACAGTAACTCGCGCGGCGGCACGCATCATCGCTCCGGGAACCCGCACAGCACGCTCAAACATATCCCCGCGGGTAGCAACGCGGGTATTTCGGCGGGCAGACGCAGTATTGCGCTTGGTGTGGTGGGCAAAAGGGGGGAGAGGGGGGATAAAGAGGGTGGTGTGTGGACGAGGATCGAGCCGATTGATGAGAGCAGAGGGGATGCGGGCAGCGAGCGTGGCGTCAGGAGGGAGAGGCTGAGCGACGAGGAAATCGGGGTTGCGCTGGGTGGGGATGGAGATGGGAATAGTAGGGAGGGGATTTGGGCGTCGACGACGATTACGAGGGAGATCGAGGGAAATGATGGAAAGGGGAAAAGCTGGCTTAATTGAGCGGATGGTCAGGTGAAAGGGCGGGTGGGTGTGAGCGGAGTTTCTTTAGTGCTGCGTTTCAAAGCGATATATATCCAGGTATGGGGGCGTTGAGGCGTCCTTGGTACACAACGGCTTTGCATGGAGCGCGCTGTGAGCAAGTCGAATCTCATTTCGGTACAATTCCTACAACCATGCTGCATGGGCAGTTTCCCGCTCAATGGTGTGCCCTGGCGTTTATCAACGTCCTGGACCTCGTCAACACAGGATCTGGTCTCAAACTCAAATTTTGGTCTGGACAGCCACCCTACAGATGTCCTTAGCAAGCGCCGAGCGAATGGGGGAAAGAATTTGCAAGACAACTCGCATTGCTCGTCGACGAAAGCAGAGCTTTGCTGCTTTCAAAAATGATACTACAAAAACAGACGACTTGAACAAAGGTCTCGATTTGAGACTCACAAATCCTACCCAACACACGGAAATGGTGCTGCGCCGCAAACGCCTGTTCCATCCTGTCCTTTCCTTCGTCTCTCGCCCAGACCCGGCCAGTAGCTCACCCCTGCTACGAGTGAAGTGTGACACACGTCGCGCGCATAATGGCCTAAAACAATGAATCTCTTCAAGCACTCCACATCTTCTCCCCTCTCCCAGGCTAGATCAAACAGGTGCTCCCCACGCGGCTCTTAATCTCCTCGCGAGTTGGATATCCTTCTGTTGAATGGTGACGCGCTTGGCGTGAATGGCGCAGAGATTGGCATCGTGGAAGAGGTTGACCAGGAATGCTTCTGTGGCTTCTTGCAGTGCGAAGAGCGCCTGCGATTGCCATCTGTTTGGCCCATCGTCGCCGGACACGCCCTGTGCGATCTCTCGGACCTGCGCAAACACTCATTAGTCCAATGACCCTTCAGACCAGCCGTGCGCCCTGCCATTGAGTCCTGCTTCTTTCGAGTCCTGCGACTCTTGCACCAACGAAATGCTCTGCGCGACTGAAGGAAGACTCACCAATCTCTGGAATGGAAGTTTCAACAGCAACAAATCCGTCGTCTTCTGGTACTTCCGTATCTCCCTTAGTGCTACAGTCCCGGGCTTATATCGCTTCGTGCGCTGCGGCGCGGGACCTGGTGCGCCGAGTCTCTTCCCACTGTCGCGCCTGCTGCCGATGGATGCGCGCGAGCTGCCGCCGCGCGAGGGTCGCGCCTTGTTCTTCCGGCCGGGAGTCGTCTTTGCGGCGGGCGATTTGGGCGCCATTGCGGAGTCCTCTGTGGTATAGAGGGTGGGTAGATAGGGTAGAGGGTGAAGGTGTTGGTTGTGGGCCGAGGGGAGGAGCCGCGGCGCGTCCCGAGCGCGTCCCAAGACGCGTTGTCAACACTCGTCGCTAGAGGGTGCAGACGCAACAATGGCAGTCGCGGTCGTGTGGAGATCTCAATGAGACGAAACGTATCAATATAACGGGCGTGTAGAGACGGGCGTCGCGCGGTCGGATCTGTGTCGTTCTTCTATTGTGGCCGCGTTGAGGGGGCTGGAATGGCAGGAGCTGCTAGGAGCTTGGGCCCGCAGACATATCCGGCAGAGGATGGAACGATCATCTAATCTAATCTTATCGACGCCGGACTTGGCGTTTGGTTACGTAGCCTTTGGAGCTTCGGACCGCGGTCGACATTGCATATGAGGTGGCAGTAATACACTGTTTGATCGCTCGTCCTTTCACTACCCCGTCCCTGGAGTTGCTGTGCTTTACATAGTTTTCTGCCGCTCACGATATTGCTTCTCTTGCTTTCTGATCATCGACTACGACTAGATACGGTCCCACCGCTATGGCGCAAGTGCTGCAAGGCGGGGATGGCATGATGGGGGGATTCCCACTGGAGCAGTGGTTCTTCGAGATGCCCGTGTGTACGCGGTGGTGGATGACAGCGGCTCTGAGCGCGTCTGTCCTGGTACAATGCCACATCATCTCACCGTTCCAGCTATTCTACAGTGTCCGCGCCGTATTCTTTAGGAACCAGGTTTGCTCCCCATGCACTGGGTATGAAGTTGCGATACTGACAGCATGGTAGTACTGGCGCCTCATAACCACGTTCTTCTACTTCGGGCCGCTCTCGCTCGACCTCCTCTACCACATCTTCTTCCTCCAGCGGTACTCGCGCCTCCTGGAAGAGAGCTCCGGACGCTCGCCCGCACACTTCTCATGGCTCCTCACCTTCGCCTCGACGCTGCTGTTATGCATCGCGCCCATGTTTAGCATGGCTTTCTTGGGCAGCGCACTGAGCAGCACGCTGATCTACATCTGGAGTCGCAAGAACCCAGACACGATGCTAAGCTTCCTGGGCCTGCTCGTATTCAAGGCGCCGTACCTACCTTGGGTCTTGCTGGCTTTCAGCCTCGTCATGCACGGCACTGTGCCGAAGGACGAGATGTGCGGTATCGTTGTTGGCCACAGTGCGTTCCCTTCCCGATTCTTCAGAAACGTAATACTAACCTCGGCAGTCTGGTACTACTTCAACGACATCTTCCCTCCCCTTCACAACGGCCGCAGCCCTCTCGACCCCCCAGCGTGGTGGCTACGACTGTTCAATGGTGCCCCAGCGCCCACACAGGAGACCCATGAGGACGAGGCCGCGACAGACCACGAGCGAAACCCTAACGAGGCTATTCCAGATGCTGTTCCGGCACAGTAAATACGCACACACACACACACATACATACATGCATAGAATCGGAGTTTGGCAACTGCTTACAGCCTGAAAGATACCCTTAGTTTCCACAAATGACAGAACTCATCTCGAGCACGCTTCGCCATTGTTCCCTCATCTACAGCAGACCGCCTGAATGCCTAACACACAGACACTTGCTAGACATCCCGCCCAGTACATATCATGATAACTCCATATTTTCCGTCCGATCAATCTCCTTGGCACATCCAATCATCTCGCACACGTTCCTGCCACAGATTGGCTAGCTTTCATTTCCTTGCCAAGCTCCTTCCTAAATCGACTAGCGGCTCCGCGGGACCTGCATATCGGCTGCTCATTTTACGCCCGTGATACCCCAGATCTTGGGAAGTGGGAAAAGAGGCGCGTGGCGATGGACGGACATGGCCGATATCGTTGATAAGTGGATGCTTTGACTTGCCTCTAGCTACCCGAAGGGCGGAGAGCAGACTATATATTCACGACCGCCCAGACTTTGCTACTCATCGAGCATCAATTCACATTCGCAAACGATAGTCTCAAGATGGTTCACGTCAAGTCCACAGTCCTGGCCGGCATGGCTGCTGTCCCCTCGGCGTACGCTTGGGGCTCGCTGGGCCATACCACTGTAGCATACATTGCGCAGAACCTTGTCTCGCAGGACACCAAGAAGTTTGCTCAGCGCATCTTGAATGATACATCGGCTTCCTACCTCGCCAACGTGGCTACCTGGGTATGCACCACGCGCTGAAAGCACCACCAGAACACAACCATTGACACTCCATCCCAGGCCGACAGCTACCGCTACACCGATGAGGGCAAATTCAGCTCTCCCCTGCATTACATCGATGCCCTGGACTCTCCCCCCAAGCAGTGCAACGTCAACTACGAGCGCGACTGCCCCGAGGAAGGCTGCATCGTGTCCGCTATCGCCAACTACTCCACCCGCGCAGTAACCAAATCCGTCGGTCTGGTCGAGCAGCAAAAAGCCCTGAAATGGGTGATCCACTTCGTCGGCGACATCCACCAGCCGCTGCACGTCGAGAACCTCGAAGTCGGCGGCAACCTCATCAACGTCACGTTCGCAGGCGCTCGCACCAACTTGCACGCTGCCTGGGACACTGCGATCCCGCAGAAGCTGGTTGGGAACTTCTCGCTCCCGACGGCTGAGAAGTGGGCTGCGTCGCTGACGAACGAGATCAAGCGCGGGGTGTACAAGAAGGAGAGCAAGACGTGGTCGAAGGGGTTGAAGGCGAAGAAGCCGGTCGACTCGGCGATGGTTTGGGCTAACGATGCCAATGCGTTTGTGTGCAGCACTGTGGTGCCTAATGGTGCTGACGCGGTGCGCAACCAGGAGATCAGCGGCGCGTACTACGATGCCGCGATTCCTGTCGTTACGAAGCAGATTGCCAAGGCTGGGTTCAGGCTGGCGGCGTGGTTGGATGCGATCGTTGATAATGCGGGGAAGGGCGTGATCAAGGGTGAGGATGGAAAGTACGGGCTTAGCAAGAGGGAGTTCGCGTTTGAGGAGTGGCAGGTGGAGGCCAAGGCCAAGCGGGCGGCGTTTGGAGACGACTGTGGGTGTGGTGAGGAGGAGCATGCGCACGCGCACTGAGTTTGTGCGGTGGGATGTGTTGATGTGGTCGTTTTGAGAAGCTGAGCGTGGCGTTGGCGGTGTGAGTACATAGTCTGAAGTACAAAGCTATTCATCAATTACCCCTTCCAACTCCTCTAGTATCTCGTCCCGGTCCTCGCTCACAATGTAAAAGACGCCTTCCTCTCTGCCAGGCGATGGTTCCTCCACTTCGCCTCCCATCACCCTGGCAAACCAGCGTCTCCAAATTCGGCATATCGTTGTACATCAGTTTTAGAATCGGCTGCCAGTCATCCTCGTCGGGCAAATAAGTGCCAGCTATGTGTAGCTCCTGGAGCGTGGCTTGGTGTGCGCGGAGAAAGTCGCACAGGTCGTTAGCTGCAAAGGCAGCAAGCATGATGCTGAAGCTTGTGAGATGCGGAAGGTGCGCGCCACCAATACCTCGTAGGGTCGAGGTGATGTTGGGCCATCTATCGTCTTCAAAGTAGGTCATGTCGAACGCTATCTTCAGAGTGCGCAGCTCACTCATTGAGCTCAATGCTGTGCCTAAAGATGCGACTGCCGGCTCAGTGCTCGCCTCCAGGCTATGAAGTGGTGTTCCATCCCTACGATACAGCATATTGGCGTTGGCTGCGCCGATACTGAGGTTCAGATGCTGTAGACTGCGTAGGGCGGGGGTGAGCTCGACGATTGTACGAGCGCGGACGCATGCTGACTTGTTGTCGTTGTAGGTTATAGAGGAGAGTGAAACGGAGTTGAAGTGTGCAGCACTGACAACGAGATGGAGAAGGTGATCCGGGTAAATGTATGTTTCAAGAGGTGAAGGATCGTCGTCGACGTCGACGTCGTAGTCTTCGTTGTCTAGGGCCCGCATAGTTGCTTCGTTGACATCTGCTTCAACGTCCAGATTCTCCGTAGATTGCATCTTTTGGACCTGAGCCGCGCGCTCATCCAGCTGTTCCTGTCGTGAGGGGGTGTCCAGCCAAAATGAGGCCATGAAGCCGGGCTTGATGAAAACGTCTCTGAGGTTTGGTGTGTTCGACATGACACTTCCGAGGTACGACTGTAGTCCCCGTCTCACCCGCTGAGGCAGCATCAATCCATCATTCGGATACACTCCATCGTAACCGTCTTTAGGCAGCTCAATAATGCCATAGCCTCTATACTCTTGACCAGGGTTGTACATTCCGCGACGCGCTTTCTTAGGTGGAGATTTGTCATAAACAGGGTGTTGCGCCTTGGAAAAGACCAGCTTGTGAATCTGCTTGCCCAAGCGTGGGTGATTCGCTACATCTCTCAGTTTCTTCAGACTCTTTGCATCGAGTCTCACAGCGATTGTTGAGAATGCTGCTCTCTCGAAGGCATACTGCGTCTTCGTTTGCACGGCACGGCAGCTGAGCCGCAGGCAACAGAACGCTTTGCCGATAAATTGGTCGTGTGAGTCCTTGTCTGTGTACGACAGGTGTGATGCGACGAGGCATAGCACTTCAGCGGGAAGGTCAGCGAATGATGCCATTGTTCTCGGTCGCTTAGTCGGCGGGGTTGTGGGAGCGTGGGTTTGGCAGGCTGTAGCGTGGGCTGGCGTTCACGGCAGCGTTGGTGCCCAGGTGGAGCGGAAGGTGGGCCGTTTGCTGCTTGGCTGGGGTAAGGCCACCGCCCGGTGCTTGATGAGCTTGTCGTTACCCCCTCTTCTGGGCTTTGTTTATCCGTGAGGGACTCTCGATGGTTCTCATCCACCTTAAAATTATCAAGGTCGATATATTGATCGTGAAGACAACGCTACTTCTACGATGTTCATGATGGCGTTTGGGTCTGCATCTTCGGGCTTCGCACCTTCAACTTGGACTTCCCAAGCTCAAGATCTCCCAACACGCGATTGCAAGATCCTTGACGGTGAAAAGCATGGCCAGCTCAAGACAGTGCTTGGCTTTCTTGGCCCTCTATACTGCGAGGTGCATCAACGTCATCACTACACAGAACATGCTTTTCTGTTGCAAGCTTTCGGTTGCGCTATGTCCCATTAAGGAAGCTCAGTATGCTCGATATCAGTCGATTGCAAATCTGCGGTGATAGACATGCAGTGCTCGCTTGTGCCTTCCGAGCCGTGCGGAGTGAAAGGCTGTTGTATAAGTAGTCCTTACTTTTACTCTTCCATTGTTCTTATTACGACACCTGTTTCTCAAAATGATGGCCAAGCGTCTGTCGCTTCTTGCAGCTTCTAGCTTTCTCAGCAGATTGGTGTATGCTCAGTTTCCACCGACTCCTGAGGATGTGACTGTACTGGACTCACACATCGAGGATGGTATTCGTATTTCATACAAAGAGGTGACTACACCAACGCAAGCTCTCGGAATAAGATTACTGATGCAGATGTAGAATCACCTGTGCGAGACCACGAATGGGGTCAAGAGCTACTCCGGTTATGTCCGCTTGCCTGCGGGTGCTCTTGCTGATCTCGGCGTGCAAAATCAGACGTACGAGATCAATACCTTCTTTTGGTTCTTCGAGTCCCGTAAAGATCCTGCAAATGCACCGTTGTCGATCTGGATGGTACGTGTACGCAACATCTGTGTAGGGGAACATCATTGACTCTGTGATAGAATGGAGGTCCTGGAAGTAGCTCGATGCTGGGACTTCTGCGCGAGAATGGACCTTGCTACGTCAACTCGGACTCTAATTCGACTTACCTCAGCGATTGGTCATGGAACAACGAAGGTACATGATGATGGCTACAGTTTTATTTCCAGACTAACAGCACCTTTAGTCAATATGTTGTATCTTGATCAGCCAGTACAAGTCGGCATGAGTTACGACAGCTTAACCAACATCACTACCAACATTGACACCGGAGAAGTTGAAGTTGCTGACTTCTCCAACGGCGTACCAGCTCAGAACTCGTCGTTCTACGTCGGTACATACCCCAGTCAAGACGCGAATTTAACCACACGTGGCACGGAGAACTCTGCACGAGCTCTTTGGCACTTCGCTCAAGTCTGGTTCCAAGAGTTCCCACACCACAAGCCCAATGATGATAGAATTTCGATCGCGACTGAATCCTATGGCGGCCGCTATGGACCTGCGTTTGCAGCCTACTTCCAGGAGCAGAATGAAAGGATAACCAATGGCACTTGGGATGAGCAGGGCCAGACGCACTTGCTTCACCTTGACACTCTACTGATCATTAACGGCTGTATTGATCGTTATGTCCAGTGGCCAGCCTACCCGCAGATGGCGTACAACAACACATATGGCATCAAAGCATACAACGAGTCTCGCTATGAAGGAGTTATTGATGCTCTGTACCGTACTGGCGGCTGCTTGGATCAGATCGAGAATTGCCGCAACCTCAGTCTCGCCTACGATCCAACAAATCAAGGCTTCAACGGAAGTGTAAACAGCGTCTGTCAAAAGGCTGAGACTTTCTGTTCTGCCGAGATTCGCGACCCCTACTTTGACAGCGACGTCAACTACTACGACATCTCCGCTCCTGGTGCAGCCTCATTCCCGGCACCCTGGTACGCGGGATGGCTCAATCAGCCTCACGTCCAGCAAGGTCTCGGCATTCCACTCAACTGGACACAGTCTAACTCTGCCGTATCCCGCGCCTTCCGTAGTATCGGCGACTACCCACGTCCCGGGTGGAAGGAGGACCTCGGCTACCTCCTTGAATCGGGCATCAAGGTCACCCTCGTGTACGGCGATCGCGACTACGCCTGCAACTGGTACGGCGGCGAGGCACTCTCGCTGGCGATCCCTTACGATAACGCCACAGAGTTCGCCGCAGCAGGCTACGCTCCGATTGTCGTCAACGATACCTACGTTGGCGGCCAAGTCCGTCAGCATGGCAACCTCTCTTTCGCCCGTGTCTACGAAGCCGGTCACGAAGTCCCCGCTTACCAGCCTGAGACCGCATTCCGCATTTTCCAGCGCGCATTATTCAATTTTGACATCGCCACAGGCAACATTTCCACAACGGAGAACCCTGCCTACTCATCTGAAGGCGCAGTCAACGTATTCAACATCACTAATCTGCCCGTCCAACTGCCTGGTAGCCAGTGCTATGTGCTGGACCGTGAGCAGTGTACTGCTGAGCAGTGGGCATCAGTAATGAATGGGTCGGCGCTGATCAAGAACTGGATCGTTGTGGATGCGAATACAAGCTCTTTGTTCCCTGAGCTGGGGAATAGCGGGTCGAGTGGAAATGAGTCGGCGTCACCAAGTGGCAGTGCGGCACCGCCTGAGTCAACGGGTGCCGCGGGCAGGAATCTGGCTGGAGGTACGCTGCTGTCCGCATTTGTGGCGTCGCTTGTGGTCGCGTTGTAGGGCCTCGCTAAATAACGATTTGGTATGTGCACGGCGATGTGATTATAAGTAAACCCACGCCTTTCCGTGGTGAAGAAAGAGCGCTACAAAGTTACACGGTCGTGCTATTGGGGGAACAGCCATGGAGGCCCTCAAGGTCAGCTGCCCGTCCATTCTGCAACTTCAAATTGCTCCCGCCTACAATTCTTCCTGGTTAGAAAGGATGTTGGTTTGATACACTACAGGCGGCCAGACTCTGTTGTAATCTGCACCACGAGACTGGCCGCAGATCATTTTACGGGAATGATGAAAGCCACATACTAGTTCGAGGTATTGTATATATACACAACCAACTCCTTCCACCCTATCTACACGCCCCCACTCTACAAAATCATTCGAATACACAGCCACCTCCTTCCACCTCACTTACCAGCGCCCACTTCACAAATCATCGATAAGCGGACTCAGACCTTGAGGTGTGCCCACCCTATCCTCAAAGAGGAATCGGATCCTCTCCACGTTCGCGCGATCAGCCATCCACTTCGCAAAACCTGTCACGTTGGTGTTCGGCTGCTCGAGGATTTTCTTCGCACCAGGCGGCGCCGCGATATCCTCCCTAGTACTCCACCGCGTAGCATTGGCCCAGAACTCGTCGCTCAGCATGAAGTTGTGCAGCAGCTTTGCGCCCTCGGGGTGCGGTGCGTCCTTCAGAATAGCACCGGTTTGCGGCCAGGAAACGAAGGTGCCCTCGGTAGGTATAGTGTACTTGATACCTGGAGAGGCTGTGAAAGAGATAGACGAGGTGAAGGTCGCGACGCTCTTGGGGTCGCTGCTTGCCAGTAGGGTGCCAGGAGTTTGCGTGCCGCGGACCCAGCGGGGGTTGTTGGCGAGAAGGGCATCGAACCAGGAGGGGCCAAAGTTGGGATCTTTGAGAAGGAGATCGAATTGATACAAGACCGCGTCATCGTCGTTGGGGTACGTGAGCACAAGCTTGTCCTTAAATTCAGGTTTGGCGAAGTCTTTGTATGATGTTGGTACTGAAGTGGTCTTGTTGGTGTTGCTCCGGATAGACCATGCAATGATGAAGAGACCTGCGTACGCAGCGTCCGCGTCCTTGAAGACGGGAGCGATCTTGCCGAAGTTCTTAGGTGCATAGTTCAAAAGTGCGCCATCCTTCTTCCAGCGTGGGTAGTCGTGAAGTGTCTGCAGGATGATGCTGTCGACATATACGTTCTTATTGGCAATTTGAAGATCAAGGTTGCCATCGTGGTACTTGGAGACGTCGACGGTGACGTTGAGTGTCATCTTGGGAAAGCGGGCTTCAAAGGCCTGCTTCAGGAAGTTTTGCTGCCCCTTCTCGTCACCGCCATGCCAAAGGGTTACAACACCGCCCTCAGCTACAGCTGCTTGATAGATTTCATCGAGGCTGCGAGTCTCCTCTTGATACTTCTTGCGAACTATCTCATCCTGAGGAAGAGCAAATGAGGCTCCAGTAAGGAGGGCTAAACTCAAAAATGTGGAGCGCATGATGATCTCTCGCTAAGGAGGTTGACTGTGAAGGAGGAATAAGGAATTCTTTGTTCACGTACTCGTCACGATCGACGACATTCTTCTTATATACTTGTCTTGCATAGTGATCGTGGAATAAGTCATTACCGACTCGGTCCATTAGGCTCCTAGATATGTTGGGGTAGGGCCGATGCAGCTTGCACAGTACTGGGGGGCGTGTACTGCACCTTACCAGCTCTGACAAGCCACTCGGCACTCGGCACATTGGAAGGAGTTAACCTACAAGAACAAAGATAAGCTGCTTGGAAAACTTGAGGGCCTCTACAGATCTGCGAAGGGACTAAGCAAGATCTAGCATCAAGTGACGCTGCGTGATCCCACAGTTCGCCAAGCGGCTGTGGAGTTGCTTGAACGTCTTCTTTGATGTGCTTGTCAAGCGATACGGCATAACAAAGACTAGCCTCGCAGGTCTAGGTTTCATTGTAAGTTGATGGAGATGTCGTGACAGGGCTGCCGTTGTGTTTCGCGTAGTTTCGTTTCATTGAGAGTAAAACATCTGGAGACGTGCGCTGATGTAATCTGCGGCTGCGACATCAGCAGCGCTGACACACCTGGACGGAACGATGCCGCGTCGACATCTCGGTTGTTAATATACTCTTTGCATGGGTGGGAAGGCGCGAACCTCGTCACGCGTTTTAGCGTGTTTCAGGCACGCCCCCGTCGTCATCAACTAACAGTCTCTACATGAACAACCACTACTACGCCGCGCATCGAGAGCGATGGCAAAACGCAAGCTGAAAGCTTCGAACTACGCAATCGCACCCAGGAGCGTGCAAACGCTGCATGGGCCTGGCGCATCAACTCTTATTGACCTCCCCATCGAGCTGATCTGGCAGATAGCTTCCTACATCAAGACGCCAACATCGATACGCGATTTCGAGAAGGTCACTGTTCGTAAAAGGAGCTTTGACCTGTGCGCTCTGCGATCTGTCTGTCGAAATCTACGTGATAAGGTGCAGGATGTTTTCTTGGCGGCAGCTTTCCACAAACTCGATGTTGATTTGACGCGATCCGCCCTGGATGCCCTGATCGAGATATCCAGAACGAATGAATATGCTAAGACTGTGAGAGAACTGCATTTCGTCATGGCAGAGGCATGGCCCGATCGAGACGATTGGAGTGGAGCGTACGAGCAAGAGATGATGGAGCGCAACCACGTCGAGCGAGGCACCGGTGCCGTCTTGCTCAGTAGAGCATTGGAGGGACTCAAAAACCTCGAGGCAGTGCGAGTGAAGCCTGTCATGTGGGTAAGTGGGGACTGTGATAACATTCACAGGTATAAACTGCAGCTATTAATATAGGCTTGCAGTTTCCTGGCAATGCCCGCTTCATTCTGTCACGGTGGCCTCATGGCGAAGGGCCAACTACAAGTGTGATGACAACCATACTTACGGCACTCGGTCTCTCAGATACTCGCATCAAGACTTTGGTTTGCTCGAGGCCCCCTCCCATCCAAGGACGATTTCAACGGCCCGACAGGCTGCTACATTAGCCTATTCAAGCTTCCACGGAGTTCCATGACAGCCTTCCAATTCCTGCAGACGTTTGACATTGTTCTCGTTGTACGGCCGTCCAAACGCTGTACGTATTCCAGGAGGACTTCACAGGCCATACTGACAGTACAAGTCAATCTATCAATGGCCTTTGCATTCACATGTGTCCTCGCCAATCTCAAACAACTCATGTCGCTGTCCATTCGATTTGATAGCGAAACTTTGTCCGATCGGATTACCTGCGACTTTTTGGCCGTCCTGCAAATTTCAACGCTCTTGCGATTCCGATTGGAGAATGCTTGGGTCTGGACTCCGGCTACGAATTCTGCGTTGGTCGAGTTCGTGCGGAGCAACAAGCAAGTCCAGCACCTCCACTTCGCGCACGTGGACCTTGACGATGGTTGTTGGGCTGCGTTGCTTGGGACGCTAAAAACCGAATGTGAGGCTCTTCAAAGTTTGGAACTGCGCTCAGTCAGCGAAGAGGGCTGTGCTGTACTCTTCAACGATAACGATCGCATCTGCATCGAGACGACCAGGGAGATGATGAGTGCCAAGCTTGATCAAGCTCAACGGGAACTCAATGTCTCACACGAGGAACTTGACATAGCTGCATTTGGGCGCTACGAGAGATATCAAGACGACTGGGACTATGATTCTGCTGAGGGCTAATCGTGACGGTAGTTGGCTCACAAGTGGTGCACGGTCATCTTCTCTTTTCTTACTGGTAGATCATAGCGTCAATGCTCTTGATCGGGCTTTCTTTGGTATCATCGAGTATCTCTCGATCTTAATGATACGGTAGAAAGTGAATCCTCGACTGATGCGTACGTGTCACAAGTATCCACAGTCTCATATTTACACGACAGCGGCACGTCTTCTGCATAGCCGCAAAAGGAAAACCTAAACACGGACCTTCGCTTAACAACCTACCCCTGGCAGCCCCGGCCCAGATATACAACAGTGCACAATTGAACACGATAATTCACCTTCCAGAACTACGCGATTGTGACGGAGACTGGTCACACAGCGATACGCGAACTTCTGGCGGAGTCAATAGAATCGGTCCGCGACGACAGCCGGCATGGGCGTTGGCTCATGTGATCAGCCACAAGGTTCAGTCCCGGCGCCCGGTACAAATCTTATTCGGGGGGTATGACCAGGTCATTGGGCCCCTGATACGTGGGAAAAGATGCTTGGGCAAAAATACGAGATCGTTGGTGAAGCAAATGTGCCAGAGAGCCCGAAAATTCCGGCCAGATGTTGTTTTTGAGTAACGTCCAAGTGGCGTCGAACTGACATCTAACAGCGCGTACAACGCAGTTCGGTGTTACCGTGCCACGCGGTTACGGTTATCTTCCCCGACGCCCCGTGGCTTCGATCCGTTCCACCTGGCACCTACCAGTTCAAGGTCACCCCTTTGTAAGGGGGATTGCGGGCGAAATATTCTCGCCTCGCCTAATCGACTGTGCCGCATTACCATTGCTGATAGGAGCGGTGAGCGCTACTCTCCGTGGAGGAGAGGCTCAAGTTAGGCTATTGAACATGTTCAACAATAGTAATAGAAGCGGATGCCTCGAGGATCAGCGCGGCTGGCTATCGATAGCTTCCGAACGTTGCATCCTCAATGCCCAGGGACCCTTTCCCAAACAGACAGCGACGGTCATGTGCTTGAGATGAATCGGCGTCTTGAGGTCACAATGCTTTGTCCCAAGTAAAATACCAGAGTATCCATGTCTGAACCTTATTGGCTCGATTTACGAAGCTGACAAGGTAATTGACAAGTTCAGACTTCTTTGTGCCACGTGGATACAGCTTCCGATAACACGTCGAGACGACCGGGAGCTTTCGTAGAATTATACGGTCCGATTGTACCTGGACTACCGGCATACGGCCAACGACTGAACGGTTGTCTCTTCTGGAACGTCACGTTGTGGATCCGTACAACACTGACATTGCGAGCATTGACTATAGCTATCGAATCCATCAGACCCATGCTCGACGCTAAGGGAACATGTCGACTCTTAAGAAAGGGCTGCCCTGATCTATTCAGCCATCCCGCTCATTGTTACATGTCTAGGATTCTTTCGTCTCAACACATTGTCTTTTACCATTCGTTGACATGATTCGACCCTGAACACGCCTATCAGACCACCACGGATCGTCCAACCTGTGCTGCGGCTACTGCGGTCCGCTTCAACTGGGATGATGGTCGATACCCATATAAGTTGCGACTGGCAACTGGACCAGACACAACATGCACAGCCTGCAAAAAAGCTACCACTTAGTCCTATAGCGTACTGCTCCGCAGGTCAGCCACTCGGTCTCTGCACAATACCCTCATCACCGGAAACCTGGCATTGTTCAACGATGCAATCCACAAACGGAATGTCAACACCCAGCAGCAGATCTGAGTTTGAGGTGTTCGATCTGCCTGCACCGCGTGTAAGTCAAATACGCATAATTATAGGTGCCAGAGTCTTTGAACCTTGACTGACACATGCATATCAGCAGCACACAGATGACGTAGCTATTGTTGGCATGTCATGTCGTACCGCCGGTGGCAATAATACTCCTGAGAAGCTCTGGGACTTTCTCTTGAATAAGCAGAATGCATCGGGCGAAATTCCAGCACAGAGATGGGAGCCATGGCGACGACGAGACCCTCGCAACGCGAAGATTTTGGACAACATCATCCGCAAGGGCTACTTCTTGGACAAGCTGGAAGACTTCGATGCAGCATTTTTTGGCATTTCACCTAAGGAGGCTGAACTCATGGACCCACACCAACGTCTCGGCCTGGAACTTGCATGGGAGGCTTTAGAGAATGCTGGAGTCGACCCACGGAAGCTCAGTGGAAGCGATACTGCGGTCTACATGGGTGTTGACTCAGATGACTACTCCCGCATGTTGATGGAGGATCTCCCAACGATCGAAGCATGGAGTGGTATCGGTACCGCGTATCATGGCATTCCCAACCGTATCTCATATCACCTCGGCCTACAAGGCCCTAGCACAGCAGTCGATGCAGCGTGTGCAAGCTCACTAATCGCCATCCACCTTGCTCGCCAGGCTATCGTGTCAGGCGAGAGCACCGTCGCTATTTGCGGTGGCGTCAACGTCATTTGTGCGCCTGGCCTGACACACATGCTACAAAAGGCAGGCGCTCTTAGCTCAGAAGGTGTTTGTCGCTCTTTTGACGACGCGGCTTGTGGCTATGCTCGTGGTGAGGGTGGCGCCGTGATCATATTGAAACGCCTCAGTGCTGCGATAGAAGACAATGACAACATTCTGGCTGTCATGAAGAGCTCTGCATCTGCACAAGACGGAAAGACCAATGGCATCATGGCACCGAACTCAAAGGCACAAGAGCTCGTTGCTCGGCAAGCTCTTCTGCGTGCTGGCGATATCGATCCGCACACTATCGACTATGTGGAAGCGCACGCTACATCCACATCGCTCGGGGATCCTACAGAGATCAGCGCTATCGCTCAAGTCTATGGCGCAGGGAGGTCCTCTGAATCTCCATGCTATGTTGGTTCCATCAAGCCAAATGTCGGACATCTTGAGGCAGCGGCTGGAGCAATCGGCTTCGTCAAAGCGGTTCTCAGCGTTCAGAAAGGCATCATTGCCCCTCAAGTGCTACTGGATAAGCTCAACACAAAGGTAGACTGGGCTAACAGTGGACTCGAGGTCGTCAGGGAATCAAGATCCTGGCCTGAGCGCAATGTTCGGAGAGCGGCTGTATGTTGCTATGGGTATGGTGGCTCGGTGTGCCATGCTATCCTCGAGCAAGCGCCCACCAAGCCGAACTGCAGCATTATGGAAGACCAGCAGCCGAATGTCACACTCACAATATCAGCCATGCAGGAGAAGCGTCTGCCCGCCATTGCCGCTTCCTTGGCTCATTGGCTATCCGCCAGCGGATCCTCTACTGATCTCCACGCCGTCGCAAGAACACTCACTCAGCGTCGTGCTGCACACGACTACCGTGCGTCATTTGTGGTCTCGGATCAGGAAAATGCTGTCCGTAGTTTGACCGACTTTGCGAAGGGCAGACCAGATCCGTTGACCACAACAAGTCGCATCCTGGACAGTGCAGCCGAGAAGGGAGTGGTCTGGGTTTTCTCAGGACACGGTGCGCAATGGCCAGATATGGGGAAGGAGCTTCTGCGAAGTCCCGTATTCTACCAGACACTTCTCGATCTGGAGCACGTTTTTCTTGAGGAGGCAGGCTTCTCGGTCATTGAGGCTCTTCGAGCGGGCAACTTGCGCGACTCGTCGAGTATACAGGTCCTTACGTACGCTATGCAGGTTGGTCTTACGGCTCTGCTTAGGTCGAAGGGCATCGCGCCGCAAGCCATCATTGGCCACTCTGTTGGTGAAATCGCTGCTGCTGTTGCCAGTGGCTGTCTCACAGAAAGAGAAGGTGCAATCATCGTTTCCCGACGCGCCAGACTCTACGCCCAAGTTCAAGGGCAAGGCGCAATGGCTCTCGTTGCGCTTCCATTCGAGACGGCCGCGCAGCAGCTCCGAGGAAGGAGTGACATCGTAGCGGCGATTCAATCCTCGCCATCAACATGCGTTGTCAGTGGTACAACCGAAGCTATTGAGTGGTACACCGAACGTTTGGAGAAAGAGAATGTCAGGCTTTGGAGAGTGCAAACAGACATTGGTTTTCATTCACCCTTGCTTGAACAACTCGTCCCTGCACTACAGGAAAATCTGGGCCACGACATTCATCCGCAGCCTGCTATCACACCAATCTATTCGACGTCGGCTTCGGTGCCGCGAACAATTTCGCTTCGCGATGTGGGATACTGGATCAAGAACATGGTCGATCCGGTCTGGCTCGTCGATGCTGTAGAAGCTGCAGTTGATGACGGCTTCCGTGTCTTTATGGAAATATCCACTCACCCTATCGTCTCACACTCTATCTCTGAGACACTTTCTGCCCAGTCGATTGGAGATTCTGCTGCTTTCGGCACAATGACCAAAGGTACCTCGGCTGAGCTGTGTGTTTCGAAAGCCATCTCTAAACTCCACACATTTGGTGCGCAGGTTGACTTCACGGCTTTCCTAGGAGAGGGCCCCTGGTCGACGGCCGTGCCGACTACGCCTTGGGTGCACAAGCCTTACTGGAAGGCCCTCAATATGGGACCTGGCAATTCCGCCCAACAACACGATGTGGACACACATACTGTGCTTGGCGGCTTTATTGACATCGCTGGCAGCAAGACGAAGCTGTGGACTACAACACTCGATGAGACGACCAAGCCGTACCCTCTCACCCATCCACTTGATGGGACTGAGATCATTCCTGCTGGTGTGTACTGTAACACCTTCTTACAAGCTACCGGCGCAACTACACTCGATAATTTGCAACTTCGTGTGCCTACGCCAATGACGGCGGACAAACGTGAGCTCCAAGTGGTCGTCGAGGGCAATGAGATGCGCATGGCTTCTCGACTCAAGCTTGATATCCCAAGCGGCGACAATGTCGAGCATGCATGGATCGAGCATTCCGCAGCTACGTTCACCACTACGGATCTGGCACCCCATCAGGAAACCCTGTCGATTGCAGAGACTCGAACCAGGATCAGTACACAGCTACCCAACAGTTTCGCGTGGGACTATCTTCAGAAAATCGGCGTGTCAGGAATCGCTTTTCCCTGGACTGTACTAGAGCACCTTGCTACCGATCACGAAATGCTCGTCAAGGTGGACATGGCCCCGGATGCTCAGACAATGCCCTGGGATGAAAAGAGCTGGGCCCCCTTCCTTGATGCCGCCACGTCTATTGGCTCGTCTATATTTTTTAGGAGCGTGCGAATGCGCATAGTCAGCGGGATTGACCAGGTTCTGTTTATCTCGAAGGCTGCGCCGCCTAAGATTGGTTACTTGCTCATCAAGGAGACATCGGAGGGTGACATCTTGAAAGCGGACATCAGTATCCTCAGCATGTCTGGGGAACTTCTGACCCGAGTTCAAGGTATGAGGTTTTCTGATGTCGAAGCAATGAGTGGGAAGGGTAAGGGTGTAGATTCTCTAGTCCACCGTCTGGCATGGGTGCCACCAAAGTTCTCGGAGACATCACTGTCAATGAACAACGTCATCGTTGTATCTGAAGACAGCCAGATCTCAGACAACTATGTCAACACCCTGGAGATCGTCACTGAAAGGGTGATCACAATCTCTTCGGCTGAGGACATGAAGAGCTCCGATGTCTGGAGCACTGTGCAGAAAGAGGGCACAGTTGTCATCTACCTTCCTGGCACAGTTGAGCACGTCAGCGATGTATCAAGCAAGGCACACGCCTTTACATGCGAGGTCGCAAACATCCTCACTATCCTTGCAAAAAGCCGAAGCGCACCAAAGCTGTTCGTCATCACTGACAGCGCATACAAGGGTCGATCTCCCACCTGTCTTGCGCAATATCCGCTTTATGGCTTTGCCCGAGTTGCCGCTTCGGAGTACCCGGATCTCTGGGGCGGACTGATTGACAATGAGGGCCCTGCATTCCCACTGCTGCCATTGAGATATGTCAAAGATCAGAGTGTATTGCGTATGCAGGACGGTCTTCCGCGTGTGCCGCACCTGCGAGCATTCGCCAAGGATGAACAACGACAAGTTCAGAAGCAAGGTCTTCTCCCGCAGCCACACGGAACTTATGTGGTTACTGGAGGATTTGGTGATCTTGGGCTGGAGGTTCTCGATTTTCTCGTCAAGAATGGCGCTCGACGGGTTGTGGTGGTTTCGCGCCGTCTACTACCTCTTCGCAAGCATTGGCATACCGTTACCGGCCCTATGGCATCAGCCGTCAAGAAGGTCAAGGAACTCGAGAGTCTGGGCGCATCTATTCACGCTTTGGCTCTCGACATCGGCTCCTTGACTGCTTCGGATGATCTGTCAGCGGCCCTCGATGCTCTGTCTCTTCCACCAGTTCTAGGCGTTGTTCACGCTGCTGGTGTCTCGGGCTACGGCTATATCAAGGACACCTCAGCTGACGCCTACGCAACTGTTATGGGGCCCAAAGTTCAAGGCGCATTAAACCTTCACAAAGCTTTCCCGCCAACCTCACTCGACTTCTTCGTCCTCTTCTCCTCGATCGGACAAATCATAGGCACACCTGGGCAGTCAGCCTACGCAGCCTCCAACGCGTTTCTCGACGGCCTGGCAACTCATCGTCGCTCATTAAGCTGCAACACCATCGCAATCCAGTGGACTGCGTGGCGGGCGCTAGGGCTAGCGAGCGACACTGCGCTTGTAGACCTTGAGCTGCACAGCAAGGGTGTAACAGATATTACAGTTGACGAAGGATTTCAGGCGTGGACCTACCTTTCTGGCATTGATACAGATCATGCAGTCGTTACGAGAACACGGATCCTTGAGCATGATGAGCCATTACCGTGCGAGCTGATTCGAGACGTTGTGCAGCGACGTGCCGTACCTGCGAAGTCCAACACCCCTGTCTTTCCAACCGCAGCAGCTGCGACCAAGCCGAAATCTGGTCCTGAGCTCAAGGCCTACCTCAATGCAGAAATCAAAGGCTGCTTGTCGCGGGTCCTGCATCTGGACGTGGAGGAGATTGAAGATCGGGTAGCGATTGCGGATCTGGGTGTTGATTCGGTCATGACTGTTGCGTTGAGACAGCAGCTGCAGAAGGTGATGGGCGTTACCGTTCCGCCCACACTGACTTGGAACCATCCCACTATCTTGCACCTGATAGATTGGTTCTATGGAAAGATGGAGATCAAGGAATAGATATGGCAAGGCGTTGCAGGCTTACAGGTTTACAGGCGTTTTTCTTGGTATATTAGCGTGGGTTATAGAGGGTATCTTGCACAAAGACTTGCTACATGAATAGGGAGGATAGATCTTATGACCGACATGCTCGGAATACATTCAGTCCATTTGCCAGAGACGTCTTCCACCAATAATAGGTATTCCTCTCAATCTAATTGGGGTTCTTCGCTGCCAGCTCAGCATTGTCGCTAACGAAATACAACCGGTCGTCAACTTCGCGCAAGTGGCCCTGATGAAGCAGTTGCTGCACCCTGGATATGATCTCGCCCTGGTAGGTGCCAAGTGCATAGGCGATCCCCTCGCGAGTCACGCCTTGCGCTGGTGCACCTCGGATCAATTTTAGCACAGCGGTCTCGGTGATCAGACCAGCCCTCGAAAGAGGCGCAACACTAGGGCTAATGGCGTTACCGGACAGTGAATCAATGGGCTCCAGGTCAGGCATGTCGTCGTCCGTGTCACTTTCCTCGTCCCCGTCACCGTCAGACGCTCCGTTGTTCCCGTCTTCGTCTTGCGAGCACTCCTCCTCGTATGTGGTTGCCAGGTTATTCTTGGTGTTTCGAAGCTGGTCGTACACCTCGGCTTCAAAGCCAAGTTTGGTTCTGAGATCCCACCATATGGTATGCACTTGTTCTGTGAAGTAGTGCGCGCCGACACCAACATCCTCCCGACAATTCAGAGTAAGCTTTCGGAATCGCGGGGGTAACATGCTGGATTTTCTTGCAGGGTAATCTGTGGGGGCTACTGGGGTGTTGTGTACTTCAAGAAGTTCCTCGGCCCAGTCGACTATTGCTTCGTGTGGCCAGAGTACGTCCAGTTGTTCGAGATTTGGTGGCAGATCCCATGAGTTGCAACTGTCTGGAGCACCCAACGTAGTCAAGGAAGTAAAGAGAAAGACTTCCGGGATTGTAAGTGACTTCAGAACCGGAAATTCTCTCATCGATGTAATGGGCAGTTGCCACATGTCAAACAGCCATTCTAACTCCCCGTCATCCTCTGAAGTCTCTAGCATGACAGATAAAATCTCAAGCGTCTCCCGAACACTGTACAGCTGACTAATGAAATAGCCCCCGTGCAGCTCTGTCGCCAGGTCATCGCCGATATGATAGCCGTCGTTGATGAAAGCGATTCTCAGCTTCCTCAGTTTGTGGCATGCCAGGGCTTCGAGCAGTTCTCCGAAATTTATATCCGCCTTCTCCACAAGCGGCTGATCAGCAAACTGTACAGAAATTGTCAAGGCAAGCGACTGAATGTTTTCGGCGCCATGAAGACTGCCTGGGCCGTTCAAACGAAGGACTGTGCCGATTGAGATGGTACGGAGATCCAAAGCTGTGAGGGTCTCAAAGTTGATACCGCACTTGAACATGGACGTGTCTCCGGTGACAAGGTGATTTACGTTCTTCCACCCTTGCAGTACTGCCTCTGGCGGGACTGTACCGCCCCACAGACCCGATATGCACTCGCTGGAAGGTGGGCCGTGCTGATGGTCTTTGACCCAGCAGTCGAGTTCAATCAGATTTGGGAGCAAAGCTAGTAGCAAACCCCCAAAAGCTGACTCAATAGAGTTGTCGATTGATCTCCGCCATGGATGCTTAGAATGAAAGCCGAGCCCTTCGAGCTTCGAGATGCACCGGTCACGGAGAGTGGCTAGGTCAAAACCCTGCACTGCGTATGACTTGTCAATACGTTTGCGCACAGCTCGGAAGCGCAACGACTTGACTTTGTTCGCAAGGTCTGGCCGATCAAGTATTGTACGAAGGAGTTTGATTAGTGGATTTACTTTGGGGTGACAGCCACAACAGATGGCGAGCTTAGCCGCCGTGATCAGAGCCTCCTGCGCCGTAGGCCGCAACTTCCTCGACACAAAGCATAAGTTCTTGAGATGCTTTGGCGTCGCTGAGTCCGAGAGATGTAACGCGATCTGGAGGAGGAGCTCCTCTGGAAGCTGATGCAGAGGCATATTGGTCGAGGCCTCAAGCTTCCGACTGATTGAGCACAGACAAAAGCCTGCTGATCGTTGCGCGACTGTAACATTCGCTCCGAGACAAGGCAATGTCGACGCGCACGTTGGATCGAGAGCGGAACGTCAAGCAGGTACCGACCAGTGATGACGTAACCAGTAGCGCGTCACGTGTTGACGCCTCGAACGCCTCTGCGAAAGTTCATTACACAGCCTTTATTGTTGCACGAAAGGTGAGTGGGTCTGTAATCAACCTCAGTAGAACTAATCAGGAGGTCTTTAGCGTAATTAGGCGAAGATCTCCTTGTCAATCAAGATCATTGTAATGAGCAATGTAATTGTTGTTTTCTAGAATTAGTATGATATGTCTTTTGAGGCCAGCTATTGTTGGCGCTCTCTGGCACAGTACATGCCTATTAGGTAAAGCCTACTTTATTCGCAACAAGAAAGACATCGAGAACTACGATCGATTCCTAGCAGCGACCGAGGATATTGAGCTAGGGCCGCTGCTTATATGTTATCTAATGGGGGGATGACCCGCTGTGGCCAAATCCGATGCTGGAGCCGTAAATCCGATGAAAAGTTGTGTGGGACAGACGCAGCCCCACATGTGGATGGTTCGTCTCGCCATTCCGCGCTCACGTAACAAAGATTCGGAAATACAGTCTGTTCGAGAACGGTTGACAAAGCCCCATGTCCTCCACATCCAAGAAAATGGCCATAGCACCAAGAGCAAATCTCAACGACGTTCACCGGAAATCAATCGAAACATAGACAACAGACCTGACACAGGAGAGAAGATCCCCCAAATCTGCGGCTACCCGGTAAGAACGCAACGACGGGCACCATGGACAGCGCAGATGGCTCTTTAGAGCCCAAGGACGGGACCTCACGATCGCCATCATCAGTCAGTTCATCCAGCTCAGACTTGTCCCGCCATCCTACACACGCATCAACACGGCCGACGAAAAATGAGGGCGACCTGGAGCTTGCGCGCACCCAATCCATCGCGCAAAACATGTCGCCGTTGCACGAATTCCTCTTTGTTGGGTTGCTCTGCTCTGCTCAGTTCGTGACGCAGGCAGGACTGGTCAACACATTGAACATTCTACACATTATTGGTGACGACCTTGGAATCACCTCTCCGGGAGTCTTGTCTTGGCTCATTGCAGGCTACTCGCTTACCGTTGGAACTTTTATTCTGATTTCGGGTCGCTGTGGTGACCTTTTTGGGTACAAGAAGATGGTCATTATTGGCTTCGGCTGGTTCGCAATCTGGAACGTCATAGCAGGTTGTAGCGTGTTCTCACCAGGGAACGGCGGACAATTTCTTTTTATCTTTGCTCGAGTGCTGAGCGGCATTGGGCCTGCGATCCTGCTCCCGAACGCTCTAGGTCTATTAGGCGCGACATACGACGAAGGTCGTAGGAAAGACATGGTCTTCTCACTATTCGGCGCTTGTGCACCAAGTATGTGTGCACGGTCCAGATGATAATTGAGACCGCTAATTGTTCATAGGCGGTGCTATCGTAGGCGGTACATTTGCTGGCCTTTGGTCACTACTTTGGTGGCCCTGGACTTTCTGGACTTTCGGTGTCGCTCTGGCATGCTTGGGCGGTCTTTCGTATTTCATCCTGCCGGCCGTACCTCTCAAAGAGGAGGAACAAGGCTTGACTTTTGCGGAAAGAGTCCATGAGCTTGATCTGCTGGGTGCAACAGTAGGCATCACGGCCATGATCTTGTCCAATTTTGCCTGGAACCAGGCGCCTGGCTTTGGATGGGAGCAACCATACGTCTATGTGCTACTCATTGTTGGTATCTTGCTATTCCCTGTCTTCTTCTGGATCGAACTCAAAGTATCAAAACACCCTTTGATACCCTTTGATGCCTTGAGTACAGATGTCAGCTTTGTCATGGTCTGTGAGATGTGTGGATGGGCAGCCTTTGGTATGTCAACTTCAACACACTGTAAGCGACGTTCCTAACAGTTATTAGGAATCTTCATCTACTACTTTATCCAGATACTTCAACAGCTTCGAGGGACATCACCACTTCTCACGATGGCGCAGCTCTGCCCAGTCACGATTTCTGGATTCATTGCTGCGATCACTACTGGCCACGTTATCTCCCGTATCGGTCCTGGCTGGGTGATGCTCATCTCGATGTGTGCATTCACTATCGGTAGCATTATCGTCGCAACCATGCCCCCGCACCAGATTTACTGGGCACAGGCGTTTGTTGTTACGCTGATCATCCCTTGGGGAATGGACATGAGCTTTCCGGCTGGCACGCTTATCATGAGTAATGCTGTTGAGAAGCGCCATCAGGGTATGGCCGCAAGCCTGGTCAATACCGTAGTCAATTATAGCATCAGTATTGGAGTCGGAATCGCGGGCACTGTTGAGACGCACATCAACAATGGCGCTTCGACCAAAGAGGACGAGGTCCGAGGCTATCGCGCGGCCATGTATCTGGGCGTAGGATTCGGTGCGATGGGCGTCATTGCGAGTCTACTATTCCTACTCAAGATGCGTATGCGCGAGCGCAAGATGACGAATGCGTCGTGAAACAGAGTACTTGCTCACTCATGCAGATTCTAAGAACTGCATACCGCTTGGAAATCCATAGCGTACATATGATACAACTTTCTACGGTACCGGTGCTTGGAACCGCTTGTCATGTTTCAAACCATAGGCTTCTTGAGGACCATATACGGGGGATCTTCGAAGCCAGTGTGCGCAGTCTGAGTAGAGTAACTACATTGCTGTATACGATGCATTATACTATATGGATCGCCATAAGAGTCGTTTACTCGCTACAATACAGATGCAAGAACCCTTTGGTGGTGCTTCACTCGAAGATCATGCCGATGTTGCAGTCTTCTCTCTTTCGCCGCCGTAAAGTCTTTTCCCGTAGACGAACAAATTGATATACACAGAATGACTGCAGCGTCTCAGTCCCATCTTCCGTCCGCTGCTTATTGGGATGTTCGTGATGTTTCACGGCACCTTCCCGTTTGTTTGCTTCCACACTAGGTTTAGCCTGCAAACAAACAAACATCAACCCTCAACGATCTTCGAATTGTAACATTCTTCCTTACTCTACACAAGCTTCGGCTTGAACTGAGCGATGGTTGTAGACGGCGGTACGTCGCTAATGCAATCTGCAGCTTCGGTTCGTAGAGCACAATTGACTTCCCAGACAGACAGACACATCCAGATCTGACGAGGCCCCGTCAGTCCTCAATATGCTGTCGCACGCCAGCTCAGCGATCGAATCAGCGTCAGTAGCACCTAGTGACCCGGCGAGCCCCACACTCGAACTTCTGCGAAATGAACTTGGCCGAGATGCGAATCTGCTCGACAACATACCCGTCGATTCCGTGAGGATAGCGAATGACGCTTCGCTCCCACAATTCTGCCCACGCAAGATGTTTGTGGGCGATATCAAGGATGGCAGTCGCTGGTGCCACGCATGGGCCTTCATTTCACGACATCTTAGGAAAGAACAAGACGGCGTACCACAGATGATGATCTACGCCGAATCGCAGTCTGGCCACCTTAACAGATATAGTAACGAACATATGGACGATCCGAATAACAGCATATGGTCTGGCATCCTCAAAGATGCTGCGCTCAATCGCGCTCGCAGAGCGGTGCTTATCAAGGTCTGTACACCGACATGTCCGACTCTGCTATCGGCTAATGAGGATTAGACTTGCTTCATCCTGAGAGGGGTTGAACTGACTCCTACCACGAATTTCAAAGCCGCTTTCGTCGCAGAACTCAAGTGGTTGTGCAAACGGTTCGGTTCGAAGAGCTCCGGGAGTCGCTTATCGCCAGCTTCCACCACACAAATGTCCCCTTACAAAGCATCGACGACAGCGCGAAAGACTCAACAACATACTCCGTTGGCTCAGATATCCGATATCTCTGCTGTCTCTAACAAAGAAGATCATACGAGCCCTCTCACAACAATAAAAGTTCTTGCACCACAGTTTAATGCTGGTGACCAGTCTATCCGTCCTGGACTCGACACTGCAGCCAAGATAGCTTTAGACATAAAGAGAGAACAATGCGGCTCTAGTAGTCCACGGAGTGACGGTGATTCTACAACAATTCATGGACGCATGTCTCCTGACGTCAGTAGAATGGTGGATATTGGTTGATAACCTTCTAACGCTATACAGGCTACAGACATTCCCTCTAAAGCCAGTGCTTCGGCCTGTACCTCACATCTGATACAGAATGGTCAGTCAGTTTCATCTGTCACTGGATCGAATACCATCAACAGACTCCCAGTTCAAAGAAGACCTTCGGGACTTCACCATTCAGGTCAGGGTTTCCCTTTGGCTGAGCATGACGAAAAGTCCGCGGCGTCTGCGCCAGAAATCTCCAGTCCTTACCACGCAGCAATGGCGACTCACAGTCCAGAGAGTGAAGAAATTGAGCATAGTATGCAGGATGCGCTCGCTCATTATAAAGCTCTCAGAGACAGGCAGGACGACATCAATGACGAGATGAGAAGTATCAAAGCAACTGAGCATGATAATAAAACTGAGTACGATGACCTTCGCGCGAAGAAAGCACACAGTATCGACGTCGACATGGTTGCACGCTACAAAGAGGAGCGCGCACGCGTTATGCAAAAGCTCATCCAAGAGCAAAAGGTTGAAGAACGTGCACAAAAAGGCGACTACCGATCCCTCGTCGCTGAGTACAACGGTCTTGTGGAGAAAACTAGCACCAGACTACAGGCCTTGATTGAGCGATGTGCTGCAGTTGAGAAAGAGATAAGGAAGGAGAGAGACAACTTGTCACAGGATCAACTTCTTGCATACCTCGACAACAACACGGACAAAGAGCGAAAGCAGAAGCGTAGAAAGACATAGCATGACTTTGCTGAGCCGAAAGAGTAGCGGAAAGAAAGGCTTGGGTATCTCATTTGTCTACGTGGTTGCGGTGCTTCGTAGAAAGTTTGGGGTGTTCTTTGGGGCTAGTCACCGTGAAACCTGACACTACATGTTTCAGCAAAGAGATCAATGTGAATCGTTGTGTTGGTACGTGTAACGAACAGGGCTTCATTCGGCTCATTGTCGTCGCCCAGCATCATTCAAGATCCCTCTTTCGCGCACTACACTAGCCATCTTCTTACCCACGTCCGATCCTAGCGCCTCGAAACCTTCAATCACACCCTCGCGGTCACCCTTGCTACTTTCCTGGCTCATCTTGAATTTCCCCTCAAGTCGCTCCAGCTTGATCTCAATGCCGATAATTGCTTTTTGGAGCAGCTCAACGTACTTCTCAGGCGCATCGGCTACCTTCCAGGCTCCTTGCCGGCCCTCCTTTCCATCGTATCCCATGACCGAAGTCTCTGCATGCTGGGACAAGTCATGAATCTGTTGTGACAGGAAAGCGCCAGTGTCCGGTGACTTCGCGTCAAAGTAAACCCTTGCTTTTCCGTATGCCTGTACAGCGCTGTAATTCCACGTAGGTACGACCTTTCCAGATTCTGGCTTGGTCTCGGTATAGAATTTCGGTGTGATATAATGGTCTGTTGGCGCTGTGAAGAGAACAAGAACTTCTTCTTCCAGAAGGGATCCGTTTGGCTTTGACGCAGCCTCGATGTTGTCCATCATCGTCTTGCTTTGAGGATTAGCTCGTGCGAGATGACCGCGCAGGGTCCCAAGCTCCGTATCGCTGGACTCATCCTCCACGTCAAGAACCCATGGTATGTGACTCGATAGGATGAAAGGGTAGCGCTTGGATGGGATGGCCGTAGTGAGAACCCCGAGTGGGTTGCTGCGAATTAATTGTCGCAAGGTTGGAATCGATGTCTCGGCGTGTACAGCTCGTAGATACATGTCGTCTGAGTATCGGAATCCAAAGATGAATATGGGGCGCGGGCGCTTGGTGGGTACTTATGCAGCAGCTCGATCCCTATGAGTTACCAATCCAGATCTCCTGGCAGAGTTCTGTATTGAAGCTGTTGCTATTCGCTCTATAATGTTTTAGAGAGCGTTACTCATCGTTGTTGCTCTAAGCTACCTACCTAGCGTCTGTAGTCGAGCGCGCCCTTTCGCTGCATCTAGTACTGTACACGCTGTACACGCCACGGATAGACAAGGAAACTAACGGATCGTCAGTCCCACACGTTGATTCAGGATCATTAATGACTCCCGAACACACAAATGTCGCACATGACAGGGATTCGAGATGTATGATCTGGAATCCGTTTTCGCGGTCCCGTCCCTTGGCAAATTTGTTCTCGTACGGTATACGATGGTGAGTCAACGGCAGCCAACCTTTTACGTTGTAAAGAAAGTGTGCTGCAAGCCAACCCTGGCGTGATCCGGCACTAACATTGGATGTGCTCGGAAATGACTACATATCCTTCCCAAAAGCTCATAACTACTCTGCCGCCTACACTGCTTTAAGGAAGGAAGAATGTTGGCGCTAAAGGCACTAGCTAAAGCGCCCCCAACTTATAGCGTGCTTGCAGCCCACTGTGCATTATGAAAGCCAGCAGCACACTACGACAGGATGATGAGACCTGCAATAGATCTGGGAAACAAAAATCTGACTGTGTCATCACGAACAATAGACGCCTGATCGCAAGATTACCAATCTGCATCGATATAATTCGCGTAAGAGGAGCACAGGCTCTCGCACGGATGAAGTAATCCCAGCGTGGCATTGGCTTCCAGCATGTGGTAGTGGGCGTCCGGGACTGCGTCTGGCATACGTCTGAATCGCATACGTGCGATATAAATTCAATTTTCATCGTGAGTATTACATACGACCATAGGACGTTGAAAACAAGGCTTCCCGTTCGCTCAGCCCTATTTAAGCAACGTACCGGCGGATTAGTAGTTAGGTGGGTGACCACTAGCGAATACCCGCTGTTGTATGTTTTTGCGACTTTTTTTGCTTACGTGTCCGTCACTGCGCAACAGTGTACCTTGTCCAAGATGCTCCCGACTTGGATATCCAGAGTGATATGTCTTTCCGCAATGACCATCAAGGGGATCTTACTGTTCCTCAAGCTTCAGTAGCCAGTGGTGAGCGCGGGCTCGCCACCGCTCCCTTCCGGTACCCGCAGCATGTCTACTCAAGCTGTCCGGTGCTGTGAGAGCCGCGGCATCCGACATTGCTCGATCATTTTAGATCTTGCCAACGCTGTACATAGACTTTGGCTGCCAGCCATTCGATATGGCACCGCGTTCGGCCGAGCGTCTTTTACTGTAGGGATCGAGCGTACCAAGAAGCTCGCTCTCTTTTTAGGTTCGTAATCAGGTGCAAGTGCCAATTTAAACTGCCAACTTAAGAGGAAACACGACTTCTCTCGCATTTTGTACCAACTCAAATTACGAGGACTGGTAGGCCCTGTAGCAGATCGACAACCCACATTAGCTCTTTGCGACCCAGAATCTGGTCATCAATACGCCATAAGAGTATAGAGATCAGCTGTCGTACGTGGCACTGCTTACCTTTCAACGGGCGTTCCCGCAGTATATGCCTCAGTCTCATCGATATGCTTTAGCGAGCGGTCGGAACGCGTGGAGAGTTTACTTCCGACGGACCTGATGATGACTGCAATATCATCTGTTGCGAGTCTTCAATCCGTATCCTTGTCAGTGAAAGTGATATATATAGTTGAGTATCCTCCACAACAGGTAAACCCACTCGAGTCATCAGCAATAGCTACATACAAGTTATACAAAAGCTTCTACAACAGACTTCGATTTGAATCCAGGCCGGCGTCATCTTTCCAAGTAATGACTGCTGAACACAGGCGATACATGGGGGTGCCAGACTATGTCGACGATGCAGCGCAATCTGTACCCGACGGTACATGGGCTATCGTACCACTATCAACTACCAGTGTCGATAAAGGCTGGCAAAACATTGCGTATGGGGATCTCGCGAAGGCTGTCAACAATCTGGCTTGGTGGATTGAGAATAACATTGGCGTCGCGCAAAACCGCGGTCAGACAATTGGCTATATGGGGTATTCCGCTATCGTTCACTCGAGTCACGCCGTCTAACACGCTGATCAGAGCAAACGACTTACGATACATGATCGTTTGGGCCGCAGCCCTCAAGACGGGATATGTGCCACTCTTCACCTCGCCCCGAAACTCCCTCGAAGGACAGAAGTTCCTTGTTGAAGATACCGGCTGTGACATCTTTCTTACAACATCAGAGATGAAGCCTCGCGTGGATGCCATCGCCCAAGTGTTCCCCCGGTTGAACATTGTAGAAGTCCCGACTATTGAAGAGCTTCTTGAGCCAGATAATTACTATGCAGGCCACCATAGTAACGATGCGACTGCAGAGACCCTTATTCTTCACACTTCAGGCTCCACCGGTGCGTTACTTAAGCCCGAGCACAATGCCCTTTTATAAACTGACAAAGGACTGTAGGTCTTCCTAAGCCAATCCACTGGACAGTTGCAGGGTTAGACACGGTCTATAGGCAAGGCTTGCTAGGTCCTGAAGATGGTTCTGAACAGAACGCCAAATATCTCTTCAGAGACAAAAGGCCAATGCTTACTGCTGCGCCTTTTTTCCACGCAATGGGTATTTTGACGGGATTTGGCTCCCTTGCTTTCAAAGGCACGATTGTCCGATTACCCTCTGCAAGAATGGTGAGTGCAGATCTCATCATTGAAGCCATCAATGCAATCAAACCCGCTTCAGGCATCTTTCCATCGTCAATAATCGAAGACATATCTTCAACCGACGATGGCATGAAGGCGTTGAAAAAACTGGATTTCGTGTTTTGGGGTGGTGCACCTCTTGCTGTTGCAAGTGGTGATAAGGTCTGCGAGGTCACGAATCTTGTAACAGGCATGGGCAGCACTGAGGCCATGGTCATCTGCACGCTCTTATCGGACGATCCTAAAGAATGGAACTACTTCCACTGGAGCGCTGTCTCCGGGGCGACTATGGAACCGGTAGAAGGCGAGCTCTATGAGCTCGTCGTCAAGCCCAAAGATAAACAGTACCAAGCAGTTTTCCATACGTTCCCAGAGCTGACAGAGTGGCGTACCAAGGACCTCTTCAGACGGCACCCATCAAAATCTCATCTCTGGAAGTACATCGGTCGTCGAGATGACGTTATTGTACTCAGCAACGGCGAGAAGTTCAATCCAGTCGAGACTGAGAAACTCATCGAATCACATCCCTTGGTGAAAGGAGCACTTGTGGTCGGCCAAGGAAAGTTTCAAGCTGGCCTCTTGCTTGAGTCTAGACTGGACCACATGGGTACTCAAGACGTCTCGGCTTTGGTGAAAAATGTATGGCCTATGGTTGATGAAGCAAATCGAGAAGCACCTGCTCATGCGAGAATCTACCGGTCAAGGATTGCTGTCGCAAGCTCCCATAAGCCCTTCGTACGCACTGCCAAAGGTTCGATCATTCGCTTGCTCACGACAGCTACGTACAAAGATGAGATCGACGCTCTCTATGCTGATGAGGGTCCCTCCGCTCGGCCTTACCAGAAGAACATCGATGGCTTAGAAGAACGCAAGATCCGCGCAGTCTTTGCCGAGGTGCTGCCAGCTTTTCATGATGATACCGCAGATGATACTGATATTCTCAGTCTTGGTGTTGACTCTCTCGACGTTCTTGCACTGACCAATGCGCTGAACAAAGTCATCGAAGGGGTCGCAGTCACTACATCAACTATATATAGCAACCCGTCGGTGAAACAGTTGGCGGATGTACTGTCAGTGAAGATTAAAAATACCAGACAAGAGACGCCAACGCCCTGTACCCGCGAAGAAAAGCTCGACAAGATGGTGAGGAAGTACACGCATGAGCTAATGCGTTCAACTTTCGTACCTGCATCGCCGCAGCATCCATTGATGCACACGGTGGTTCTAACCGGCTCTACTGGTAGCCTAGGGAGCCACATACTCGAGCAACTTCTCAACAACCCAAGCGTCGACAGGGTGTACTGTTTGAATCGCTCCAGCGACGCAGCCACACGACAAAAGTCTACGTTCGACACGCATCATCATAGTCTCACCAACTTCAGCAAAGCCTCGTTTCTGCACACGGATTTTAGCAAAGAATTCTTTGGTCTAGATGAGTCGACATACAGACGTCTTCAGGATTCGGTGACGCTGTTCATTCACAACGCCTGGGCTGTGAATTTCAATCTTACGGTGGAGTCTTACGAAGCAACGCATATCACCGGCACGCGACGTGCAGTCGATTTCTGTACATCAAGCACCCATAAGCCGTTGATTGTATTCATCTCATCGGTCGCAAGTGTAGGCAACTGGGGCTCTGTTGCGTCTGACGGGTCTGCCGCGCCCGAGACCATAACCTCGCTGTTTGATGCTACGCTCGCGCTGCCCCAAGGCTATGGCGAGTCTAAATACGTTGCTTCGCAAATTCTTGCGGTGGCTTCGCACCGCTTGGGCATCAGAACGGCGATTGTGCGCCCCGGACAGCTCGCAGGGCCCAGCACGATGAGTAGTGGCGCTGCATGGAATGCGCACGAATGGTTGCCGACGCTCATTCACACGAGCAAGATACTTCGAAAAATACCCAGTACGCTTGGTAGTATGGATTGCATAGACTGGGTACCTATGGACGTCGCAGCTGGCACGGTGCTTGATATCGCCACATCGTGTGCAACCTCTGAAGAGCTAGTCCAAGTCTTTCATCTCACGAATCCGCACACTACGGCATGGAGCGAAGTGTATCCTACCATTCAAGCATACTATGAGGAGCTTGGTCTCCACATCGAAGCTGTTGAATATGCTGCGTGGGCGGATGAGCTGGAGCGATTCCCTCAAACGAAAGAAAATGCTGAGAAAATTCCCGGTCTGAAGCTGCTTGACTTCTATAAGAGCTTGAGGCTACAGACGCTTGCGAGGCTACCAGCAGTGAAGTCGAAACGGACGGAAAGTGTAAGCAGGGCACTGAGAGAAGGGGGAGCCGTCAACGAGGAGATGTTACGAAAGTGGTTGCAGCAATGGGCCTTCTAAATTACCGGGAGCACGGCATGGCACAATCAATCTGCTCATATGCAACACTTCATGTCGGTACGAAGTTCGAAAATTACATAAATGATGTCTTGCCACCTCCACTCATGTACATTTGAATTGACCCTGGTGCTGACACGTACAACGTACATGCACACAATGATGACATGTCAGTTTGCAAAGAATTCAGCATGGGTCATCAGGCAGGGAATCTACATACGGCAAGTTACGTGCTTCAGGCAAGTGCACAGCGGATTGATACTCAATCTTGTTGTGGGGAAGACTGTGTGATGGTTACCATCTCATTGACAATTTTTGCTCTTTTGCGCTACATAAGTAGTATACTCCAGATTGCTCTTGACTTGGGGCTCGCAAGATGCAGTACAAGGAATTCCAAGGATGAAAGCCTAGCGGCGGCCGAAGTGAGGACTGTGGACACGGCTAAGCATTTTAGACGCGGCCGATCATCAATTAGGATGCGGTAATGCTGGGCCCGCCACCCGAAGTTCCAGATTGGATGCCGCAGGTATAGTGGTTCGCTAGAACACAAAGCAATCAAAACCACTCTGGGATTTGGCCGCATGTAGATGAGGTCGAAATGACTTGTGAAGATCAAGCACTTCAAAAGCTTCGCCCTGCACACCCAAAAGCTTGTTAAGCAAACATTCAACCTCATACTGGACACTCGCTTCTTTCAAGATGTTGGCTCAGACCGCTCTCTTTGCGCTCGCTCTTGCGCCCTTTGCCGCCGCTCAAATCTCAGAAGGGTTTGAGCAGGGCTGGGACCAGTCTGCGTGGAAAACTTACGCGCCAGACTGCAACCAGGGTGGAAAGATCTCGCTCGATACTACTACTGCACACAGCGGCAAGAATTCCATTCGCGTCGATGGTGCCGGAGGCTACTGTGGACACATCTTTGTCGGCACGAACAAAGTCCCCTCTGGAGATGTATATGTCAGGACCTACTTGTAGGCTCAGTCCATATCATGAGACATTCAAGTACAATCTGACTTTGTAACAGCAAAGCAGCGAAGGCGTTTACAGACTCCCATGTCACCTTCATCACCCACCCAGACCCGGCACAAGGCACCAATAAGCACCTTCGTATTGGCGGGCAGTCGAAGATCCTGATGTACAACCGCGAATCTGACGATGCCACTCTGCCAGACCTCTCGCCACAGGGTATCGCGACATCCGTCTCCATCCCAGTCAACACCTGGCGCTGTCTGGAGTATCATATCGGCTCTGACGGAAGCATCGAGACTTGGTTCAATGGAACTGCTGTCGCGGGCTTAACCTCAAAGCCAGGCGTGAGTAACCCGAATGCCGCGCAGTGGCAAAGGAGCAGCATCAAGCCGAAGCCATCCGGAGTTTACTTCGGCTGGGAGAGCTACGGTGGTGACACAAACACATTCTGGTACGATGACATTGTGGTTAGCGACAAGAAGATTGGTTGTTAGTTAGCTGCAATAGATGAACGACTTCCAGTATTACGATTCATTTTAGCTCGGCGGGGCAAGCCTCCCTCATCTGACCAATCACACTGACACGTCATCGTTCATTCTCGTTATTACCATTCCAAGTTCCTCCGTATCCCCTAGGAACTCAATCCCCATCACCACCACATGGGTCAGATCTGGAAAGCCTACCGATCATGTCTGACGGAATTAAGATCCGGCTGCATGCGACTGCTTCGGCGCCACCTCCCCCTGTCCAATTCAATGCGAAGCAGCGAGAGCGTCTGCTCAAACGCAGGCAAGCACGTCAGAACTTACAGGATTTACTCAAATGCCGACCACCTAAGGTCCTCCAGAGGCTAGGCCCTGGATGTATGCGCCGACCCCGAGGTCCTGATGGCCGTTTCTTGACTGCTGGAGATACTATAGCGCAAGAAAAGAAAGCGGCCGACCAGAACATTAGACAGCTGCGACGACCGGCTTTCCTGAACAACGTGGTACAACTCAAGTCAAAATTGTGATTCACATCCTTGGATATCGCGGACACCTCTTCGCGCCTCTGTGGTCACACGCAGAAGAGATCCAGTGCTCTGATGTCAGCTTGCAACAGACGGACCCCACCCAGGCGGCACCAATTCGACCACACCGATGCACCAACAAGAAGCTATCCTTCACGTTACATTCACGCTCACGTCTTATGGTGTGGAAAACCAGCCCGGTGCGCCGGTGATTTCCACAAGTTTGGATTAATGCGCACGTTGCAAGCGCTGAAGGACACAAGGACCACTCTTCACATTTGTGAGCGAAGATTCAGGGCACCTGAAATGCGTTTGCCCTCTATGTGAACATTGGTGGTTTCTTCTTCGTCAAATTATTCATCGGTGACTGCACGGACTCCCAGTTATCACAAACCTCTGTCTATGCTGAGCTACGTGCAGACCATAGATCTGGATTAGACGCCCATCGCACTGACAGGAGTTGGACTGGTCATGGACGAGACGGTGACGACGTCAGGTCCGACGGAACTCACTTCTCCGTCCATCATCTCCGAACAGCTACCAGTCACGCTAACCATCCGAATTGAGGTCGGTGCTGTGTCTGCTTTCTGGATGGGCTGTGACACGCCCGCCCTGTTTGACTTCGAATATGTTGGCGACAATGCCATCAGTAGAGACGATATGTATCTTACGTAGCTTCTCTGCATGAATTGTTGTTCTGATGGAGAGCTTGTGTTACGCAAAACGGCAGCCAGATTTGAACGAGGCTTCAGAATGTCCACCAATTCACGAGGTCACATACCATCGATATTTTGGGCACGACGTCTCATTCATTTATGCAGAGAAACGCTACATATCAGACTTACTACAAACATTACACCAATTTCCTCGAATTATCCAGAGCTACCTCCTACCTTTCAATCACTGGTAGGACACAATCAATCAACCTTGCTTGACCTTCTGCTCCTGCTCGCCTGATGCGTAAGATCCAACTTGGCACTATCGCGCTTCAAGATCGTCTCGTGATCTTGAGTCCGGTACGGGAACCCTGCCTTCTCGCGAGCGAGATCATTAATCCAGCGGCTGTTAGGGTCAATCTTCTTCGCGCCATTCGCGAGCTCATCAGCGAGATAGAGCCAGCTCAGAGCGTTGCCAACAGTGCTTACTTCGTCGCTCACGTGATTGGCAGCGTAGTCAGCCATCTTTATATATGCATCTTCGTCGGTGAAGAGGTGGTTGAGGTAATTGGCGACAGTATCATGTTCGCCCACGTCGACAAGAAAGCCAGACTTGCCATGTACTATCTGCAGAGGAATGCCACCGCGGCGGGTTGCGATTATGGGTACACCATGATGCAGGGCCTCAGAGACCTTGACTTCGAAGCCCTCACGCGTGGAGAGTTGTAGCGCCACGTGTGCATTAGCCATGATGACATTGAGTAGCTGATCGACAGGACCAATCCGCATTACAATCACGTCATCTTTGATGTCAGGATACAGCTCATTGAGCTGGTCTTCGGTCTCATCAAAGATGCCGGTTGCATCGGGGTCATCGATGGCGCCATGACCAGCAATGACGAGCTGCGGCACTTCTTCAATCGGTTTATCCTTCATGTATTCGCGGCGAAGAACAGCATAAGATGCCAGAACATCTGGGATCCCTTTTGCAGGATCGAAGCGTGCAATCTGTGTGATGTATGGGCGCTTTGGGAAGGCAAGGCGATTCGCTGCCTTGTCGACACAAGCCATCTCGAATTCATGCATGTAGTATTGCGTGTCCCATGCATCCAGATGCTTGTTGAGGCCATCGAGCCAGTCGGTCGTGGCGGGAAGGTACCCAACTTTCTCAGTCATGACATTCTTGGGCACAAATTCGCGGACTGGATGACTGATAAACGCATCGCACTCCTTGACGTTGTCCCAGACCCAGTTCCAAACTCCGGCAGTAGGCGAGTCTTGCTGATCTGCCAAGTCTGCGCGTACCTGGATGTGGCTGCGGAATACTACTGGTCGGGTGGGGTCGTGCTCTTTGGCGATTTTGACAAGGGAAGGCATCTGAGGGTCATCGACAATGATCACGTCGGCACCACCTTCTGAAGGCGGTGCAAGAGGCCCACCCTTGGCAATCCAGTAGCGTTCTGCATTCTGTCTAGCCCATTCGTCCAGAATTTCGATAGACTGTTCATCAAGACGAAGTCCTGACTGCTCTACTCCTTGAAGGATGTTGTGATTGTTCTTGGTGATGCGGAAGACTGCAGGCTTAGGCTTCGGGACATACCTAGTGGATGTGAGGAAACCTTAGAGACGTAAAGAAGATAGGAATTACCATTTGCAGTTCACGTCGATCAGTCGTAGGAACCTGATAAGCGCGTGTCTCATCAACGCAACACCACCCCCCTGAGGGGTGCTGTTGAAGAACGCAATCTTGGTGTTGTTCTTCTTCAGGGAATCGGCGTAGAACATTGTTGCAGCCCATGTATTTGGGTGCACGCTTTTGCGGTAAGTCGGCTCGTCAACGATTTGGGCCATGCCATCGCAATCAACGCCTACTTCATTACGATGAACGACCTCAAGCCGAGGCTGATTGGCCTTGCCAAAGAATCTGTCTTGGTCAGCGTAGAGCTTTACAAGGCCTATCTATACTCACCCTAATGCCTTTCTGACCACAGCGTCAGCCTCTTCGTCTACTAGTAAGTAGTGAGGAGCATCAGGGTTGCCAGTGTTGTGTCTGCCAGAACTAGGCTCCAGCACCAAAGGCACAATGTCCAATTCAAGCCACAAGCGAGACGGCAGTTGGGGGCATGTCTCAACGACCTTGGTCGTCAATCCCGCACCCACAAATTTGTAGAAGTGCTCGTCACGGTACTGCTTGATCTTACTAATGATATCTTCAGCAAAGTAGTCCGCACGCTCTTCAGCTGTAGCAGGGGTTGTGGTTCCCGAGGCGGTGTCGGAACTAGCGGCTGATGACTCGGAATTGTTGCTGGATGTACCGCCGATAGAGGTAGTCGCAAAATCGATTGAGTATGTTCCATCATGGATCACAAAGGCAATCTCCAGAGAGCCGTTGAGACCGTCGGTCACAGCGATACCCATCCAGACGGGCTACAATGCATCAATTTGTGTCGGACACGTGATAAAGCACACTAACCTCAAGGCTGGTATACGTCGAAGTGTCTTTTGCTGACAATTTCTGCTTGTGCGAAGTTGTCGCCGTGAAGGCATCGCGGGTTTTCTGGCGGACCATGACCGGTCGTCGAGGTAGCGATGTGTGGGAATGGATGCGAACAGTATCTGTCATTTTGTATACGGATGTATTTATACTTGGTATCGAATGATATTGTGTGACGTAAAGCTAACGTGATATTTCCTAAACAGGTAGTGCGGGAACGAGCTGTGAGTGTGAAAGCGTTGGCATAAAAAAATAATGTTAATCACAGAAGCGTGTAATGGTGATCTAAAAAAGGTCGGAAGAAGACGCAGACTTATAGAATGACTGTGATCGCTGCTTCACGATATCTCTGTGTGACTACTGCGTGAAGAAGCACGCTTGCTGGCTGAATAAACGGTAGCTAGCGGAACCTCAGGAGCCATCGGTAGCATTGAAGTGGGCGTCGAGAACAATGTCACAATGTGCAACGCTCGGCATGCGCGATCAAGGAAGATAATCTGCTGAGAGCAGCGGTGAGCAACCATTTTGGGTAGATCATAGGCCATGTTTATCGTGGCGGGACATTGTTTGGATGTACCCATGATGAACACAAGCGGGATGAGGTGACAGGAAGGCGGCATTTCGGCTGGGGAAGGCGCGCTACTGCTGTAGTGCAGCCCACGCGACTGGAACTGGGGCCAGTGTACGACATGATGCACGGAGACGGCCACTCAGTCAACAACGATGCACAAGCATGCTTTGTCGCTAATCAGGTCGCTTTCGTGAATGAAGGTCGGTTGACATGAACGAATTTTCATGGTGGTGGTCTGCCAATGGCAAGTAGTGCTGATGTGCAAGCGGCGGAAAGGAGCAGCCACCAAGCTGAGAACTTGTCTTGTGGACACCACTGCTGTTCAGTGTCAAAATGCCTCGGTGTGACTGTCGTCGGTTGTGTGCAACGAGCGTCTTATAAGGGCAAACGGGTTGGATGTTGCTGCAAGCAGTGTGCTTGTGAGATCTGCGGTAGCGAAAGGGATGGACTTGATCAGGCCTATTACCTTACTCCACCACATCACTGTCATGAGCATCACGAGCTCCACGATGGTGGATTCATGATACATTGAAGGCAATGGTACACTTATTCACATGCAGCGACAGTGGCAGTGGCCCAGCGTACGTGGAGCAACACTGGTACAGTACTGTGCATAATGCTGCTGCTCTCCTGCACACAGCGCACGTTCGTGCAGACAACGCAGACGCAACGCGAAAACAGGACTGCAAGGCGTTGCAGGCGCTTGAAAGGCTGACAATGTCATTGTCGATAGCGGGAGTGGCATCGATGGAAGCCATGAGGCTCGCTTGAAGGTTCGGTGCATCGGTGTTAGTAGCGCAGAGGCAGTTTGGCTGGCGGCGGGTGTTGGTCGAGATTGGCCGAGGGCGCCAGGGGTCTTGCGAGGCTTGCCCACAGTTTGGCCATGGTGTTTTGCGTGCAGCTTAGCGGGATGCCCAGATATCTACCTACGGGTGCCTGTGCTTGGAAGACCCACTTCCGCCGTCCCATCTTTCCAGGCGCAACCACGTCCCGTTCGTGTTCGTTTCGCTCCTCGACTCTCACCACGTCTGCATCTCCACACCCGCGCATCCGTACCACCGCCTCCACCGTCTCCCGGCGCGCCCATCTCAGGGCCAGTCCGCGTGCGTTTCTCCGTTGCAGTAGCTGTTGATACTTGCGCGCCTCGGCTACCAGCCTTGTCTGCGCCCGCCAGCCGCTTAGGCCTCACTGCGCCGTCGCGTCTCCAATCAGCACTCGCCGTGTCAGCGCCGACCAGCGTCCCCGAGAGCAGCACACTGCAACCTCCCACCACAGTCCGCGATCATGAACCACGGCTACCCGCCCCCGCGCGCCATGGTGCCCCAAGGCGGGCCCAGCCAGCGCCTGAACGAGCTTCTGGACAACATCAGGACTGAGTTCGAGACCGAGTCGCAGCGCAGCGTCGACTATGAGGGCCAGAGTAAGTGGCAGACTCCAATTGCATGCACGCGCTCGTCGCTGCCAACCCGCAGGTGGGCTGGGCGAAGGACATCGCAGTTGCTTCATGGACCACGAGGACGTGCTAATCTGCTCGTGTAGTCACCCGTCACATCCAAGAGATCGAGCTCATCCGCAGCAAAGTCTACTCGCTCGAGAACCAGCACAACCAGATGAAGGCCAAGTACGCGCAACTGTAGAGGCCGAAACAGAAGCTTGTTATTGACTAGAGGCACAGGTACGAAGACAGAATCTCTCAGCTCGAACGTGAGCTCGAGCAGCGCGGTGGCCCCAGTCAGAGCTCTCACCACCATGGTCCCTCGCAGCCTCAGCCGCCTCAGATCGGTCATGGACCGAGCAATCTCTTCGGCGGCATAATGGCTGGCAGCGCCAACCAGGGCGGCCCAGGCCTCGCTCCTCCTCCTCAGGACGGCAATCCGCCACACGGTATGCCTCCACAGCTTGGAGGCGCTCCGCAAGGCCCGCCAGGTCTTAACCCTGCGCCGGGCCCGCCACAGCACTTCGGTGGGTACCCACCTGGCCCTGCGGCTAATGGTGAGCTTCACGCTCTTTCTCTCTTGTCTGGAGAGTTGCGACATGCTCTGTCGCCCGTTGGACGCCAATCCCTCGCTGATGTAGCAAGGCTGACAATCTCTAGCGTACGGCCAGCCCCCGCAGCCCACTGCCTCTCCTGGTGGTAAGCGCCCTGGTCCTCCTCGCGGCCCTCCTGGCGGCCCAGCAACTCCTCAGCAGAACAACCCTGCTCCTTACCCTGGCTCTCCTCAGGTGCCCCGCCCAACCCCGCCTCCTCACCAGCAAAATGCCTTGATGGCTCAGCACCAGCCGCCGCTGCCGTTGGCCCAGACTAACTGTCTGGCTGATTTGGACGTCGAGCAGCTGCCTGCACAGTACAAGAGGGAGGGTGACGACTGGTACGCTGTCTTCAACCCCCGAGCTAGGCGTGTGCTCGACGTCGACCTCATCCACAACCTGCCCCATCAGAGCGTCGTGTGCTGTGTGCGCTTCAGTCTTGACGGTCGCTATGTTGCAACTGGTTGCAATCGCTCTGCCCAGATCTTCGATGTCGATACCGGACACCCAGTCGCACATCTCCAGGACGGCAGCCTTCCTGAGGATGGTGATCTCTACATCAGGAGCGTGTGTTTCAGCCCCAACGGCCAGTACCTGGCCACTGGTGCCGAGGACAAGGTCATCCGTGTCTGGGATATCGCCACCCGCCAAATCAAGCACCAGTTCACTGGCCACGAGCAGGACATCTACAGCTTGGACTTCGCTCGCAACGGTAGAATCATTGCGTCCGGTTCAGGCGATCGCAGTGTCCGTCTTTGGGACCTTGAGTCCAACAGCCAGATCGCCAATTTCCAGATCGAGGATGGCGTTACCACCGTGGCTATCTCGCCCGACAACATGTATGTTGCCGCCGGATCGCTCGACAAGAGTGTCCGCGTTTGGGACATCCAGAGTGGTCAGCTCGTCGTTCGTCTTGAGGGTCAGGAAGGCCACAAGGACAGCGTCTACAGTGTTGCATTTGCTCCTTCTGGCGGCAGGCTTGTCAGTGGATCTCTCGACAAGACTATCAAGATGTGGGAGCTGTCCACACCCCCACGCTTCGGGCCTGGAAACACCCCAAGCGGCAAGTGCGTCCGCACATTCGAAGGTCACAAGGACTTCGTTCTCAGTGTTGCCCTCACACCTCACGGCGACTGGGTGCTTTCTGGCTCCAAGGACCGCGGTGTTCAATTCTGGGACCCCCACACGGGTGTTGCACAGCTCATGTTGCAGGGCCACAAGAACTCAGGTACGTTGCTCACCCCGTCTAAAGCTGCATAATTAACAATGACCAGTCATTTCCGTTGCCCCTTCTCCTACAGGCGGTGTTTTCGCGACCGGCTCGGGCGACATGCGCGCTCGTATCTGGAAGTTCGATAGGTACAACGGTCCCTAGACGAGTCCGTGTCTTTCGAGCGAGCCGGACCTCTAGCCATTCCAGAGAATATAATTGCACCGCTCACGGCGGCGTTCGGCATGGAATCAGCATGCAGGCATTTAGCCGCAGCGCCAGGAGAGGGCCATACTCACAGCCTTCTCGAATAACGAGATGCATGTGGAAGCGACGACATTGTTTCTTTATACCAGATAAACTACAACGAGGGGACGGATGTGCAGGTTTTTGTATGAGGCAATGCAGGCACGGCTTGGATGGACGGGTGAAGGAGAATACCATTGTTAGGTTACATAAGGTGGCATTGGCGCTTGCTTTCATGATTGTTTCAGGCTGTATCTTAAATTCAGCCTTACGATTCCTGCAGTGTTGATTTCTTGCTGTACTCGTTGTGAACGTGTCTCACAGATCTAGACTAGACGTCCAGAGTCGATCTGAGAAGGTTGCAATGAACCCTCCCCTTCTGCCTTTTTCTTACCTGGTAATGACTATCGTGGGCTTTCCGTCGCGCTGTTCTTAGTTGAGTCGCACCCAAATTACCCGACATGTGTCCGTGGCCGTGGAAGCGTGGAAGGAGCAAGTAAATCTGAAGCTCACACGACTCGAGACAATATGGAACACCCAGTCATTCAAGCTACGCATGCTCCTCATGGCAGCCGATCAAAGCCAATCTGCTGCGTCAGCGCATCACCTTTTCTCCAGCCTATTAAGCTGCTATAAGTTGTCTTCCTCAGCTGTTTCGCATCACGGACTTGCCAACCTGTAGCGTCTGCGTATCTTTCTCGGTAGAAGAACGTGCAATCGATTGTGTAATATATAAGTTACTATAATATGAGGTTCTAGGTCAATTGAAGATTGTATGCGGGTGGTGTGAATTTTTCAAATGATCGGGGCGTTGGTGGTTACGGGGAAAACCCCAGCGAGACTCGCTCACGTTAGAAATCCTCAAACATGAGGGCGCTCTGTGATCTTGGTGGAATTCCGCAAAAATAAAACAAAGACTGGGGCAAATATGCTTGTTCTGCTTATCCACTTGTTTTGACAGGTACGGTGCGATTGGGGTCACCATGAGTGACTGTTGCAAAGCGACATGAGAACTCAGGGGCGTATATCAATGTGGTATTTGTAAGGCATACGTGCATTGTCTCAGCCGGATAGAAACATGTAGACGAAGTATTGTACTTTCAGGACGGGGAATGGGAAGTGCAATGCAATGTATTCTTCGCAAACTACTTAACACAAAGGTTGCAATAACACGGACAGCAGTGACAGACAGACAGTCTCTGTCGCGGGGAGCTCAAATGTACGAGGAATAGTACGTGAAGTGAAATTTTGGAAGGTGAATGTGTTGTCAGTATCGTGGGCTCGGGAGTGCTTGAACGTCACGTAGTTGGCGAAGTGGAGGAGATAATGTGATATTGCGCACTACATGCTGCGACATGAACAGTCCTCTCGGACGTGGTATCATCCAACCTGCTGTTTACTTACAGCAACAACAAAACGCCTGCAATGCATACCCAAACGCCAACCATGTGATCCGGCTTCACGACCGACTGCTCTACTTGCGCTTGCCGACGCGGCTCTTGCCAGTGAATGGCTTCAGGGCGCCCTTGCCCCTCGACTTGGGGAAGGTGATAGAGTTCCTGGGCTTGCGGGCGCGCTGGTTCTTAGTCTTCTGGTCGTTCTGGTTGCGGTGGGGCTTCTTGGTGGAAGTCTTTGCGTCGACGTCCATCTCCGAGTCTAAAGTATGCTTGTCAGCCTTTGTTCGAGTCCAAGTTCACGTGGAAGGTGGAAGCGGGTCAAAGGCGAACTGGAGGTTCCCAGTGGGCGTGAAGCCAACGATGTCAGAGCTCAGACCCAGGTAGAAGCAGAAGTTGCGCATGGCGACGTCGCCATCTGGGTCCGAGTCTGGATCTGCACTGCTGGAGGTGCTGGAGAGAGACCGTGGCACTGGAGCAGTCAGGAAGAACGAACCTTTCTCGAGCTCATCCTTTGCTTCTGTGGTGGCTGCATCGGCGTTAGCTTTGGAGGAGGTGATGGTAGTAGTGTCGAGTATATGCGTACCCTCGTTCTCGACCTTGTTCTTGGGCGGTGCAGGTTTCTCGGCGTTGATGGTTGCGAGCAGCTTTGCGTGGAGACGCTCCGCGCGGGCCTTCTCGACAGGGCCAAAGACGTTTGCGCGCAGCTTCCTGCGGTTGGTTCGCTCGGTGGAGGCGCGGAGTCCCTTTGCCATTGTGGTAGTCACGGGGATGCGAGGTGAGGTATGGGGTGATTTGGGGGGTGTAGATGTGCTAAGGAGCCTGGATGCAGCTCTTCAAGCGTTGAAGGGAAAAGTTCAGGCGGCGTGCAAGGGACCAGGCGGCAGAATAATTTTGTGGCAATCGATTACAGGCGCGGCCCGAGTCAGGGAAGACTGGAAGGCTGGAAGGCAAGCGCGGGCCCGTGCCCACAATTCGCGGCGGCGGCAGTGACGCTGACTTTGCGACCGAGTACTGGCGATGCGGGCGCCGCAGGAGCCGCTGGACGCAGGCACGGCGACATAACCGAACCTCCCACTCTGCAGTGAATGAAGCCCTTCTTGCTTACCCGCTGCAACTCTTGACCGCGACACGTACGAATTGCGCCGCATTGTGCCAGTCTGAAGCTGCGGAAGGCGCGACCCAACACCTCCCCGCGAGCCACCGGGAACCAGAAGAACCTCAGATATCGGCAGCAGCCTTCTCTCACCCTCCGCCACCCGTGCCCTATGCCACAGTAGCTCCCAGCGTTGCCGCTCTTCATGTATCGCCGCGCAGACGCTGCCTGCTGCTAACACCTCCCACGCCCACCTCACACGACCGCCAATCGCCAACCGCGACCGCCAGCCGCCAACTGCCAAAGACCACCCGGGCAGACAGCACACGAGCCATGGCGGCCTTGCAGCAGCTATCTGCTACTATAATCGCTCGCTCTCGGACGCTCATCAATAATGATCTCAAGAAGATCTTGAAGGAGGAGGGTCTATCGCAAACAGGGAACAAGGCTGCCCTGCAGGGTCGCGTCGTTGACCGTACGTGAGCGCCGTCTCTTGCTTGCGCCCAACACGCTAACTCTCACCTTCGCCAGTCATCAACAAGGCCGTAACCTCTGGAAATGCAGAGTCGCTGCGCCGATTGCAATATAGGGTTCAACACCACGGCGAGGCCCCCACAGCCGCGAGTAGCAGCAGTCCAATAGCAACCTCCTCGAATCCTCCATTGCCCGGTATGAACGGACACGCGCAAATGAATGGATATCCTGCCGCCAACCAATACGGCCAAGGGCTCTATGTTCAGGCCACGCCTCGTACGCCACCCCTGCAATCACCAGCCCACAGCAGAGCTAACAGCGGCATAGGTTCTGCTGCACCTGCCTTTTTCTTCAAGGACAGTCCTTTCTATGACATCCGCGAGTCGATCCTGGATAACATCACACTTGAAGGCATGTTGGTGACTTGTATTATGTTCGACTATACTGACGTTCTTCAGCATCTCCGAGTCACCGCCAGACTTGCACAAGAACTCTCCTTATCAGCGAAACGGTCAGCGCACGTCTAATAGCAGACTCATCCCTACGCCTGCTTCTTTTCTCGGCACTGGAAGCACCACTGCCGCCCTATGCTCGCACCGACATTACCTTTCCTGCCCAGATTGAAGTGCGCATCAATGAACAAGAGGTTAGGGCAAACTACAAGGGTCTCAAAAATAAACCTGGCTCAACGCGCCCTGCTGACATTACCGACTTTGTCCGCAAAACCGGCAATGGCCGTAACACCCTCGCCGTCACGTACGCCCTCACACACAAGGCAGGTCCAACTCACAACGAGATTTCATTGCTCCTTTTCTTCATCCTTTGAAGCGATATAAGACTGACTTACTTTCTAGAAATACAATCTCTTTGTGTTCATGGTGAAGAAGCACTCCGCTGCAGATCTCACCAAGCATATCGCAGGCAAACAGGTCATCACAAAAGAGTCCGTGCTCAACGAGATGAGAGCAAAGGCCGCCGACCCTGATATCGAGGTTGGTTCGAGTGTCATGTCGCTCAAAGACCCCATCTCTACCCTGCGCATCAACATCCCCTGCCGCTCCACAGTGTGTACGCACAACCAGTGCTTCGATGCTGAATCATTCCTGCAATTACAAGAGCAGGCACCTACGTGGATATGTCCGATCTGCAGCAAGACTGTCCACTTCAACGGCCTCGCTGTCGACCAGTATGTTGAGGAGATCTTGGCTAAGGTCCGAGATGTAGACCAGGTTACGATCAGTCCAATTGGTGAATGGTCAAAACACAAGGAAGCAACTCCGCCCAGAAAGAACGGCAATACCGCGGTGGCAGATGATAGCGATGACGATCTCATCGAAATTCCGGACTACCGCGTAGCGTCCATCAAGAGCGAAGCCGCACATACCCCTAGCTATCTCAGCACACCGCCAATGCCATCAAGAGAACCATCAACAGCACCACGCTCCGGGACAAAGCGGACGTCTGCAGTGGTGGATCTAACTTTGAGCGACGATGATGAGCCTCCTCCACCGGCCAAAAAGGTAGCGTACCGACCCCCAACCAATCCTCCTGAACCGCATCGTCGTTATGAACTTCCCCCTCCCATTCCTCGTCCTTCGCAGTACAATCATTTTTCCTCTGCTTATCGTGACCCACCCTCGGGTTCGCGATTGAACTATCCTCCCCGCCCATATACTCCTCAAGGACCTCCTGAAGATTTGGATCGCTACAGGCCACCACCCCCAGGCTATAGACCCGCATCATCATCCTACGCTGGCACAGGCTCATCACGATACCCCACTTACTTGGGTTCCTCCTCCCCTTGATATCTTTGTTGCGCGACTTTTTGTATTACACCGCTTTCCTTTGTTCCATGGCTAACCTATCATCGTCTTCAGACAAGGACGGAAGCGATATAGGGACTGCCTTTCCAGCTCCTGCACAGGCCACGCGCGAGCTAGTCGAGCGGAGTTCATCCTCCATTCAGCCGCTCCTCTGGTCTAATGTATTCTGCAATTTAGCGCGAGGCGTTTTCGGAGGCCGCATTCGCTGTCACAGTCGCCACGGCGCCAAGTGCAGCGTAGGTTAGAATCGATTATTTGAGATACCTGAACATGTTACTTTCTTTTGAGACAGAGGGGATCGCGCCGAAGGGGTGATGAAAGCTGATGTCGGGAGAGCTGATCTCAAGTGGTGGAGGATCGGCGCAAAACACACAACACGCTATATGTGGAAATAAGTCGGGATGGCACTGCAAAGCAATGAAGATACCTGCGACCTTATCGTCCATCACGGGGCTAACCCTTCATGAATGCTGTGTTTCTAAGACAAGAGTTGGTGTTCCTTGAATGCAATTGTTCACATGTTCAGTCTACGAAAGTACTGTAAACTGCCTCAGGCACTACCACATGCAACCCAGAAATGGGTACGACCGCAGCGCCCCCCATAATTACCCTCACCCCAGAGGCCCGGGTGATGCAAGAGCATGGCCCCGACATACTATGATTGAGACTGTCTGTGGTCTTCATGCATGCCTCGATCCAGCCACATGCATCTGTTGCCGAGGAGATATGTGTTGACGAGGCATATGATCTTTCGGAAACAGAATAGTCAACTGCCGAGTTCATCGTGGCAGTTTCTGGTCCATTAATCAAAGTCGGAAACTGGGCTGGAGTGGTCGGGTAAACTGAGCGGGCCTGGTTTTGTGCTGACTTTGTGCATTGCAGTGCTTGGCGATCCAGCATAGCTCTTGACGAGCTGGACTGGACGACGTTGTCAGAGCGACTGAGGGTGGAGAGACTGTGCTGACAAGTGCTAGCTGAGGAGTCAAGTGGTGAGTCTGCAGTGCTGTGTTATAGATGGGAAAGAGGTGGTGAATGGAGGGACGCATGGTACATAAGGGCGAGGTGAGGCTGTGTGTCAGCTGTTGTATGGTCAGATGGAGCGACCAGTGTAATAGATGCAGGTTGGCTCCGATGACGGGTGTGCGTTGCGTGGACGCAATTTGGAGAGCGATGAGGAGTTGCATATGGACATGTTCTGGACTGTGTGCCATTGTGACGGGTGTACGGCATCATTTCGCACGATATCCCCGTCACTTGGGCACTTCAGGGTGCGTCATTGCTGTGTGGCTGGCCGCGGGCGTGGTGCGTGCATTGCGGTTGGTAATGTGGTGGATGTTGGCGAACACCCTCACCCGAGATGGACGATTATCAATATACCCTAGATGCACCATCAGTGTACAGCCACTTGCTGTCTCTTTCCAATACGCATACACCTCGCTCACTCCATCACTATGCCAGGGGCACCGAAAGGGGTTGATCATTTTCCATTGATCTTGGGAGGAATCTTGATTGATTTTGCCATTGCCTTGTCATGGATTTCCGAAAACAATGACACCGTTAACCAGCCTTCTCATGCCATGTAAATGAAACTGTGCATGCAAAGCCTCCCCGCTGTCGTATTGCTTCGTTCCGATGCCGTTGCCGGGTTTTGCGCCGTATCACTAACCGCTCCATCGCTCATCATCTACCGTTCGTCTCGTCCCCATGGGTGTGGCCGAAATTATATCGAAGAAGGGTAAAGCATGACGCGGACGGAAGCACCGAAGGACTTGGGAGGGAGGTTCGACCTGAACTTGGCGCGGACGACGCCAGAGTTGCCGTGAGGCCTGGTGACCTTGCCCCAGATGACGCGGATCTTGGAGCCCTGGATGGCGCGCTGGGCGCGGTAGACGTCTGCGCAATATCATTAACCTCCACTGTTCCTCCCTGTGTCTTCCGGAGAGGGGCGTTGGTACGTACAGGCTACGCGCTTACCGGCGTACCATTGTGCGGCGGCGGTGTCGTCAACACCCTCGAGCTTGAGCAGAGAGGTGCCGGGGTTGGTGTTGCGCTTTCTGTGGCATTGTGAGCGAACTGCAGTGCAGGCGGTGCAGGTGTGGAATTCAGTCGTACCCTCGCTGGTAGCTGTGGCCGTTGTTAGCGATATGTTCATCCCAGGTTGGCTGCAGTGCGCACTCACGAAATGTGCTTGCCCTTGACGTAGAGACGGTGAGACTTGTTGTCAGACATGGCGAATGATTCCTGGCCTCCGGCGTGTGTGGGAAAGATACGGGAACCGTGGTGGTGCTGCGGGTTAGTTGGATCTCCTGGTGTCGCGAGGTCGAAAATCGGATACTGATGGTGCCTGCCTCGCTTAACCAGCGTCACGTGTGCACTAGCGGACCCCTTCCACACCACCGAGATGGCCTCCGCCTTCGACCGCCTGCGTGCAGCAGCGTTGTCTCGAATGTTCTGAAAATGCGGGCCTCTTATTACAGCAGCAGACCAGCATGCTGCATTTGAAGTTTCCTTCGCTAATGTTGGCGATGTGAATATTCGATTTTGACAGTATCGTTGTGGGCGGCTCCCGCACTTGGCGGCCGCACAACATGCTCATATTGAGAGTCGGCCGACCTGCACAGCCATTGGCTCGAAAGCTGCGTGCATATCCTCAGGGCCTCAGTGCCTCCCTGGTGTTAGAAGTGCGCTCTAGGAGCCAACGTGCAAGGCGGACCAAGAAAGTGTAGCTGGGTGCGGCAGGATGTACTCGTTGCTTCTGACTCTCTGTAGACATGAATGTCTGATTACTCTTAAGCAGGCTCTGATTACATATTAAAAGCTGTGTTGCATTTGACGACGGTCTCATCGCGAGGCCTTCGAACATCGAAGCAATGTAACCAGGTCTTAGGTCAAGCCAGGCTGGATGTAAGATAGATACTTACCTGTCGGCCCCGAACAGCGAGATGATGAAATGCAATACACTAGGTTTGTCTCTCGTCACAACAAGCTCTTCACGTTGGCTAGAGCTTCACGGCACACTTCTACATGTCTGACGAAAACAGGTTGAATCCTCCATAATAGCTAAATGACACCTTGGAGCTGGCGAGGCGCACTACATTTGTGATGCGCTCTACGAACAAGGAATTGCTCGAACTCGAACCGCGAGCCGATCTTACTGTTCCTCCTCTGAGCACGTCAACTCTGATTGCCCTTAGACAGCTTGAATGACACGGTCGAAGGTTATGATGTAATCTATGCCGGTTGACGCTCAGCCCTATGTGGAGCATTTTGTCTTGTTCGCCTTAGTAGCCCGAATCCGTCTGCCTGTCCACATCATGACCTGCGTGCTGTGTATATTTTGTACATGCGATGAGTTTCTGGGATTATCATTGTTAACAGTCTTTGCCTTCCGAACGGCTAATGCTCCTCATCTACCTAGCCTGCCCTGCTTACTACTCACAGCGTGCATATGTAAGACTGACGGCCCCACGGCAGCATCAATTTGCCGCGGGTCTTATCTGCACTTCTACACGAGTCTTGCCCTTTTAGTAAGCCGTCAGGTTCAAGATATCTCGCCAAATCTTCAAACACCGACTGCAATTATCATGGATCGCAGATCATATCGACCAGGCTGCTCTCTGAAAATCCTGATATCTGAGCCTCACACGATGAGAGTCTCAATAGATCACATATCACGTCTCGTGCTGTTGTCTCTGTCCTTACAATACTCCTGCGCGGTGAATTCGCCGATGTAGACCTATCGGCCCGCGTGTCAGGGCTGATTCACTTCATCCTGTCAACACTCACCGAGTCGCTACAACGTGCCCCCGGCACGAATCCCACGCTCACCACGCTCACCACGCCGCGTTGAGCAGGCCCGGCGGACTTTATTAGGCGAATGTTTTGAGTGGTGCTTGATGCTGTCAATGACCTGCAGCCTCGCCGGGCGGTTAGACTCTCAACAAGGTCTCGTGGACCGCTGAAGAGGGGCCGGAAGATCTATGGGCAGCCAGCAGCAGCCCGGAAATCTCGAGGTGTGCCGATAGCTGTGTACTCATTAGACGATGCAATAGTAATTGCTGCAACAAATACCCGATACGGGCAGCTGTCTTCCAAATGCGTAGGACGAGACGTCGAAGCAGATAGCATGAGCCATCTTCTGTCTGCCCGTGTAAATATAGCTTGATGCGTTGACAATGTCCAGAGGTTTCGCAAATCTCTCGGCACTGACAGTGAAGCAGTTGCTGCAAAGCTCACGGACGTACGTGGGTGGGGTCAGTCACACTCCCAGCGTTAGTAGCAAGGCTCCGGCGACGGTTTCAACTCGCGCCGGAGATGCTTTGCGAGACGTGCAGCAGCTTAGTGATACAGAGTGGCCGGGCTGTTTCCTCATAGCGAGCTTAAAGAGGTATTACTGCCGTGTGAGATTGCGCAAAGTGTTTTCCTTGTGCAAATCGTCATCGTTGGAGCTTTGGCGGCAACCAACGTCACTAACAGAACACCACTCCGTCGCATCCACCGCTAAAACAAGGGCCCCCATTCTCAACCCTACAGTCCCCACCACGTCGAAGCTTTTCCTTCAGCCATCACTTCATCCGCGTCTTCCGCATTCCACCACATTGAGAAGTGTTCTTCCTTCCTTCTACATTACACTCTGCTCCTGTCAATTGCCCTTGATACCCCACCCCACCGCGCTCCTCAACACTATCAGCCTCAACCCCCCCACCGGCGACTACCATGGCGGACACCGTGATTCAGCCTGAGGTCGAGGCCAATGCTGGGTATGTGATCCTGTCTGCACCCTGATCAGCCCTGGGACTGCTTCTGAGCACCTCTCCGCGGAGCCCGCTGTGGTGTTAGTGTTCCTGGCGGAGTCCGCTGGATTGTTCAGCCTTCGCGCGAGGGGTTGCTCGACGACCGTCCAGAAGTAGCGCACAGCAAGCAGCGGAGAATTACAAGCTAATTAGAATCTACCGACAGCACCAAGGAGCTCAAGGAGAACACAACCATTGTTGTCCTCGGCGCGTCCGGCGATCTGGCAAAGAAGAAGACTGTGAGTCCTCGAGCGCCCAACAACAAATGTCGACCCTGCTAATCAGCTCAGTTCCCCGCGCTTTTCGGTCTCGTGAGTCGCACGATCGCCCGTATGGCTCACTTTCCATTGACATACCCTCTAGTACCGCAACAACTTCCTCCCCAAGGACATTCGCATCGTTGGCTATGCGCGCACAAAGATGGACCACGAGGAGTACCTCAAGCGCGTCAAGTCGTACATCAAGACCCCCACACAGGAGTTGGAGAAGCAGCTTGAGGAATTTGTCGGGTTCTGCACCTACGTCTCTGGCCAGTACGACAAGGACGAGTCGTTCGTCGAGCTTGAGAAGCACCTTGGCGAGCTTGAGAAGGGCCGCAAGGAGAACAACCGCATCTTCTATATGGCGCTCCCTCCCAGCGTCTTCATCACAGTTTCGCAGCACCTGAAGCGCAACAACTACCCCAAGAATGGTATCTCGCGAGTTATTGTAAGTCAATTACGGTCGGGTTATGTGCTTTGTGTGTCTAACTACGTCCCTGCAGGTTGAGAAGCCATTCGGCAAGGACCTTCAGAGCTCTCGCGAGCTCCAGAAAGCGCTTGCTCCTGACTGGTCTGAGGATGAGCTCTTCCGTATCGATCACTACCTTGGTAAGGAGATGGTCAAGAACATCTTGATTCTCCGATTCGGTAACGAGTTCTTTGGCGCAACCTGGAACAGGAACCACATCGACAACGTCCAGGTATGTATACGAACTTGACGGGAAATGAGATGCTGACTAGCAATAGATCACATTCAAGGAGCCCTTCGGCACAGAGGGACGTGGTGGTTACTTCGACGAGTTCGGCATCATCCGTGATGTTATGCAGAACCACTTGCTGCAGGTCCTCACTCTGCTTGCTATGGAGCGTCCCATCTCTTTCTCCGCCGAAGACATCCGTGACGAGAAGGTCCGTGTCCTACGAGGCATGTCAGCTATTGAGCCCAAGAACGTTATCATTGGACAGTATGGAAAGTCGCTCGATGGCTCGAAGCCTGGCTACAAAGAAGATGACACAGTCCCTAAGGACTCGCGATGCCCCACATTCGCTTCGATGGTTGCATACATTAAGAACGAGCGCTGGGATGGTGTGCCCTTCATTCTGAAGGCAGGGAAGGCGCTGAACGAGCAGAAGACTGAGGTCCGCATCCAGTTCAAGGATGTCACTTCTGGTATCTTCAAGGACATCCCTCGTAACGAGCTGGTTATCCGTGTCCAGCCCAACGAGTCCGTCTACATCAAGATGAACTCTAAGCTGCCCGGTCTCAGCATGCAGACCGTTGTCACAGAGCTTGACCTTACATACAGGCGGCGATTCTCCGACCTCAAGATCCCCGAGGCCTATGAGTCGCTCATTCTCGACGCGCTCAAGGGCGACCACAGCAACTTCGTCCGTGACGACGAGCTCGATGCCAGCTGGAGGATCTTCTCGCCTCTCCTCCACTACCTTGACGACAACAAGGAGATCATCCCTATGGAGTACCCCTACGGTATGCACCACACAAGGCGATTCTCACTCCATTTATGCTAACGTAACGTAGGATCCCGCGGTCCCGCCGTTCTCGACGACTTCACATCTTCCTATGGCTACAAGTTCAGCGACGCAGCAGGTAGGACCTAACCTCTGTGCCACGACTTGCGCAATACACTGACATATACGCAGGCTACCAATGGCCAATGCAGGAGGAGGGCAAGTTGTAGAGAGCGCTCTTCGTGCAGGAAAAGTTGGTAAATCACAATAATGGAGTCATGAGAACGGATATATGAGCTATTTTGCGGTTCGGTTGGCGATGTTCAGCGCGGGTTAAGAAAGCATCAGGCGAGCATGATGCCACGATCCATAGATTATGAATGTAACGGCGTTTTACTTGCCATATGTCGGCGATTGCACCATTGTGAATCGGCTTTTGTGAGTGTGAATCACGACATGTTGAACCCTGGACATGCGATGAGCCGCCGACATGCCGATGGTTCCGATACCGCAGCGCCGTGCACCGTGTTGGCGGCATTGGAGGGGTCGCCCAAGCTAGCCTCGATTGCATCATGCGGCGTGTTGCAAAAATTTCGAGCAGTCTCGAAACCGTGAGTCGACAGTGGGAGTCACTGGAACATTTAGCCTGACGTATTACTCACCCTTCTGAAAAAGTGGATATGATCTGACTGGCTCAAGGGTGTTGTGGTTCATTATCCTGCTGTTCTTTCATCCTAGACAAGACCAGTTCAAATTGCCCCGCCATTACCTCTCCATACCTACTACCTCTGGGTACCCCACAGCAGCATTCAATAGAAAGACGGGCCCCTGCATTTATATACTGCTCGCAGATCTCGGATTCGACGACCAATTCGAGTTACGGCTCCCCTCCCGATAACCTCCTCCGCCAATATCCGCACACGCAACATGAGTCCCCCACAAGATATCGCAGGTGGCATCAGCAACCTGGCGCGCCAAGTCTCCAACAGCCTCTCCACGAGCCCGACCCTCGCTTTCCACAGCCCACCGAACAGCTTCCGGGCGCCACCACGCGGCAGCTTTAGCCAGGGCGCCTCGGGCAGTTTCAGCGATGTTTTGTCTGCAGGCCAGATGGCCCAGCGCCTCAAGCCCTTCAACACAAAGGAAATCAAGGTCCTGCTGCTAGAAAACGTCAACGTTGCGGGTATCGAGATCCTGAAGAAGCAGGGCTACCAGGTCGAGGCGCTGAAGGCCAGTCTTCCTGAGGACCAGCTCATCGAGAAGATCCGCGATGTTCAGGTTGTCGGTATCCGCTCGAAGACAAAACTCACCAAGAAGGTGTTGGATGAGGCAAAGAACCTGATTGTTATCGGTTGCTTCTGCATTGGCACAAACCAGGTCGACCTCCAAACCGCTGCCGAGAAGGGTATCGCTGTGTTCAACTCGCCGTTCAGCAATTCGCGCTCTGTTGCCGAGCTTGTCATCTCTGAGATTGTTGCGCTTGCCCGTGAGCTCACTGATCGCTCCATGGAACTTCACAACGGTGTATGGAACAAGGTCAGCAAAGGTTGCTGGGAGGTGCGTGGTAAGACACTGGGCATTGTCGGCTATGGTCACATCGGCAGCCAGCTGAGTGTCCTGGCCGAGTCCATGGGTATGCACGTCATCTACTACGATGTCGTGACTATGATGGGTCTTGGTACCGCGCATCAAGTCGAGACACTCGATGAGTTGCTCGAGCAGGCCGACTTCGTGTCCCTGCACGTACCGGCAACAGCAGACACAAAGAACCTCATCGGTGCACCACAGTTCGAGAAGATGAAGCAAGGCAGCTACCTTATCAACAATGCCCGTGGTACCGTTGTCGACATTCCCGCCCTTATCGAGGCCTCGCGTTCTGGCAAGCTTGCCGGTGCTGCCATTGATGTCTTCCCCCACGAACCCGCGGGTAACGGTGACTACTTCACCAACGACCTCAACACGTGGACCAAGGATCTCGTTGGTCTTAGAAACATCATCTTGACACCTCACATTGGTGGCTCTACAGAGGAAGCTCAGAGCGCGATCGGTGTTGAGGTCTCGACTGCCCTTGTCCGCTTTGTCAACGAGGGCGCCACACTTGGTGCGGTCAACATGCCTGAGGTCAACCTGCGAGGTCTGTCGCTCGAGGAGGCCAACTGTATGCGTGTCATCTACATCCACAAGAACGTTCCTGGTGTGCTCAGACAAGGTATGGTCAATACTGTAATTTCTACGAGTGCAAAAGCTAACACTAGACAGTCAACGGCATTCTCCTCAACCACAACATCGAGAAGCAAATGTCCGACTCCAGAGGCGAAGTCGCCTACCTCATGGCCGATCTCAGCGACGTCAAGGAGGACGAAATTAAGGACCTCTTCCAGAGCTTGCAGGAGCTGTCCTCGTGCATTCGCACCAGGGTGTTGTACGGTTAGGAGGTTGCTTTATTTGCCTGCAATTCCCAGACTATGTATATTTCAGATCTTTTCGTATAAACACGGCAGTGCGTGGATTGGCCCAAAAGCATTCAACATGGCGTTCGAGAAAAGATTCCACTCTAGACATGGGATCAGAAAAGGGGCCGCATAGCATCAACTCGGTAGTGATATGCAACTACTTTGTTCACGTGATCTCTCGGTAGTTGTTTCAGATTGTTCGGGCACAACCGAGATCCAACATGGAGTGTGGAGCAGAAGGATGGCCGCGAGATTGGCCTGGGGCGGCGTTGGATGCAATGTAATTGACGGAATGTTGGCGAGTGAGCATAAACATGTTGGCCGAACAAGCAGGGTTCTGATGGTGGTTCCGTCTTATGGCAGGTTCTTGTCCACCTGCAGCGTGAAGGTGGACAGCAGGTCAAATGATCGGCACACCAAGTGGTCCCTGGAAAACGACACGTTGGCTTGCAGGGTGCTCGTTGTGAGCTTACGCCATGACAGGTGCCCCAGAGTGTCTGCGACTGCGCATGTAACAAAGCTGCTCTGCCTGACGCCATCAGGTTGCACGTCGATGCGAGACTGCGGACGCAGCTGCACAGCGTTCTAAAGGGGATGGCTGCAAGCTAGTTGTATGCAGGCGCAAGGGGAGTGCATGGTGATGAGACAGACTGTTGGCTACGATTGCCCGCACTAAGCCTCACCGCTCAGCGTGCACGGCTCCGAACATTGTTAACTTCTGGAACGTGGATGTTGACTTGAACTCCAACGTTGTACGCCCTGCCCACCGCGCGATAGAATGCTTTGCTCGCTGTGAGCCGCCCGCGCCGACGCAGCCGACCTAATCGATACCCGCAGCGCCGCTGGAGAAGGTGCAGCCGCCGCCTCAGCAGCACGACGCCGTTGTTTGTAAGGGCGGACTGGACCCTGATATCGGTGCAGCCCGCGCAGGAGAGCGGAGGAGAGCAGAGCAGCACACACGCCCGCCATGGCGCACATCTACGACATTGGGACGAGGGCATGGCAGCCGGACACGACCGAGGGCTGGGTGGCCTCGGAGGTCACAGACAAGCAGATTGATGGCGACAAGGTGACGCTGGTCTTCCAGCTGGAGAATGGCGAGGTGCGTAGCCCCCTCCTCGAGCTGGGCAGCATCGCCTGTAGTAGTAGCAGCAGCAGCAGCGGCGGCGGCAGCACAGCAGCACCCCAAGAGGGAACAATAGGGCGCCAGTCACTAACACACTGCACAGAGCAAGACGGTCGAGACGACGTTGTCTGCTATCCAGACAGGCAATGATGCCAACCTGCCGCCGCTGATGAACCCGGCCATGCTCGAGGCCAGCGACGACTTGACAAACTTGTCCCATCTCAACGAACCGGCCGGTATGCACACCCACACGCCCATCTCCCTGGGTCCTGCAATACTGACACGACGACACAGTGCTTCAGGCCATCAAACTGCGGTACTTGCAGAATGAAATCTACACATACTCTGGTATCGTCCTGATTGCGACGAACCCCTTCGCTCGCGTCGACTCGCTCTATGTTCCTGGCATGGTCCAGGTCTATGCCGGCAAGCAGCGATCCTATGGCGCTCCTCACTTGTTCGCCATTGCCGAGGAGGCATTCGCGTACGTTTGTTTACATGCTCCCGCGAGCGGTCGACTGCCGCGTCGCGTGCCCCCTCCTGTCGTTGCTAGAAGCTAACAACACCTAGCGACATGTTGCGAGACCAGAAGAACCAGACCATTGTCGTCTCCGGAGAGTCTGGTGCTGGTAAGACGGTCAGCGCCAAATACATTATGCGTTATTTCGCAACCCGCGAGTCGCCCGACAACCCAGGCAAGCGGCGAGGCAAGATCGACTCCATGTCCGAGACAGAGGAGCAGATTTTGGCTACCAATCCCATCATGGAAGCCTTCGGTAACGCCAAAACAACCAGAAACGACAACTCCTCCCGTTTCGGTAAATACATTGAGATCATGTTCAACAAGCAGACGGACATCATTGGAGCTAAGATCAGGACATATCTGCTCGAACGGTCGAGATTGGTCTTCCAGCCGCTTAAGGAGCGTAACTACCACATTTTCTACCAGCTCGTGGCGGGTGCCTCTGACGCCGAGCGCCAGGAGCTCTCATTGAAATCGGTCGAGGAGTTCAGCTACCTCAACCAGGGTAGCGCACCTGTCATTGACGGTATGGATGACAAGGCCGAGTTTGAGGCCACCAAGAGCTCGTTGACAAAGATTGGTGTTCCCTCGGATACCCAAGCCCAAATCTTCCGCCTTCTTGCCGCCCTTCTGCACATTGGAGATGTCAAGATCACCGCGACAAGGACAGACTCGAACCTGGCTCCGGATGAGCCTGCGTTGGTGAAGGCTTGCGGTCTTCTTGGGATCGACGCCAACAACTTTGCGAAGTGGACCGTGAAGAAGCAGCTGATCACAAGAGGAGAGAAGATTGTCTCGAATTTGACACAACAACAAGCCATTGTTGTGCGTGACTCGGTCGCCAAGTTTATTTACTCGAGTCTCTTCGACTGGCTGGTCGAGCGCACCAATGAGTCGCTGGCCACAGAGGAGGTTCTGTCGCAGGCACATTCCTTCATCGGTGTTCTCGATATTTACGGTTTCGAACATTTCGCGAAGAACTCGTTCGAGCAATTCTGTATCAACTACGCCAACGAGAAGCTGCAGCAAGAATTCAACGCCCACGTCTTCAAGTTGGAGCAAGAGGAGTACATGCGCGAACAGATCGACTGGACATTCATCGACTTTGCGGATAACCAGCCCTGTATCGATCTGATCGAGGGCAAGCTTGGTATTCTCTCCCTGCTCGACGAAGAATCGCGCCTTCCCATGGGCTCCGACGAGCAGTTCGTTACTAAGCTGCACCACAACTACTCCGGCGATAAGCACAAGTTCTACAAGAAGCCACGATTCGGAAAGTCCGCTTTCACTGTTTGCCATTACGCTGTGGACGTTACCTACGAGTCTGACGGCTTCATCGAAAAGAATAGAGACACTGTGCCAGATGAGCACATGGAGGTACTCAGATCCTCTTCTAACAAGTTTTTGATCGAGATCCTGGACGTTGCCTCATCTATTCGTGAGAAGGAGACTGCTCCAGCCGCGAAGCCGGGCACTACAATGTCCGCTGGCCGCAGGATAGCAACCAACAGGAAGCCTACATTGGGTGGTATCTTCAAGTCTTCTCTCATCGAGCTTATGGCCACTATCAACTCCACCGATGTTCACTACATCCGTTGTATCAAGCCTAACGAGGCCAAGGCAGCTTGGCAGTTTGATGGACCTATGGTTTTGAGCCAGTTGCGCGCTTGTGGTGTCCTCGAGACGGTCAGGATTAGTTGTGCTGGGTACCCGACAAGATGGACATATGAGGAGTTCGCCTTCCGCTACTACATGTTGGTTAGGTCATCAGAATGGACACCGGAGATCCGCGACATGGCAAAAGCTATCCTCAACAAAGCGCTGGGCAACAGTAAAAATGACGGAACCGACAAGTACCAGATGGGTCTCACCAAGATCTTCTTCCGTGCTGGTATGCTTGCGTTCCTTGAAAACCTGCGTACAGCAAGGTTGAACGACGCCGCCATCATGATTCAGAAGAACCTGAGAGCCAAGTACTACCGCCGTATTTACTTGGAGATGCGTGAGGCTATTGTCGCTGTGCAGTCACTGGCTCGTGGCTACATGACAAGAGAACGTGCTGAGGAGGCCAGACAAGTTAAGGCTGCTACCACAATACAGAGAGTGTGGCGTGGTTCCAAGGATCGAAAGCGCTTCCACTTGGTCCGACAGTCCGTTATCTTGTTCGAGGCAGCGGCCAAGGGTTTCCTTTGCCGGAAAAACATCCTCGACACAAGGCTCGGCAACGCCGCTCGCATCATCCAACGTACATGGAGGTCGCAAAGATCGCTCAGGTCCTGGAGGCAGTACCGCAAGAAGATTGTTCTCATTCAGAACCTTTGGCGAGGAAAGAAGGCAAGAAAGGAGTACAAGGTTCTTCGTGCCGAGTCTCGCGATCTGAAGAACATTTCCTACAAGTTGGAAAACAAGGTTGTCGAACTTACTCAGACTCTTGGCTCGATGAAGGAGCAGAACAAGTCTCTGAAGCAGCAAGTGGACAACTACGAAAGCCAGATCAAGTCCTATAAGGAAAGGAGTCGTGCCCTGGAGAACAGGCAAAAGGAATTGCAGGTCGAGGCAAACCAGGCCGGTATCACTGCAGCCAAGCTTAGTCAGATGGAGGACGAGTTCAAGAAGCTCCAGACCAACTACGAAGAGAGCAATGCTAAGATGCGCCACTTGCAGGAGGAGGAGAAGCAATTGCGCGCTTCCCTCAAGCAGACCACCGATGAGCTCGACAACTCCAAGCGAAGGAGCAACGTCACCGAGACTGAAAAGATGACTCTTCGCCAGCAACTCGCTGAGCTGCAAGAGCAGGTTGAGCTGATGAAGCGTGCCGGTCCCATCAACGGCGCTTTCGACAATGGAAGCGCGCCTATCGCAGCAAGCAGCTTGATCAACCTGGTATCTTCGAAGAAGCCCAAAAGACGCAGTGCTGGACCTGACACTCGCGATTTGGACCGATTCAGCGCCACATACAACCCTCGACCAGTTTCAATGGCTGTTGGCTCTACCGCTCACAGGCAGAACCTATCCGGCTCCACCTTTGCACAGCTTGATAATGTCGAGCTTGAGCTTGAAAACATCCTGGCCGATGAAGACATGCTCAATGATGAGGTCACCCTTGGTCTCATCAAGAACCTGAAGATTCCATCCCCTACCACCACGCCTCCTCCCACAGACAAAGAGGTTCTCTTCCCCGCTTACCTCATCAATCTCGTTACCTCCGAGATGTGGAACAACGGTTTCGTCAAGGAATCCGAGCGTTTCCTCGCCAACGTTATGCAGTCTATCCAGCAGGAAGTCATGCAGCATGATAGTGACGATGCCATTAACCCAGGTGCATTCTGGTTGTCGAACGTCCACGAGATGCTGTCTTTTGTCTTCCTTGCCGAAGACTGGTACGAGCAGCAGAAGACCGACAATTACGAGTACGACCGCCTGCTCGAGATTGTGAAGCACGATCTGGAGAGTCTTGAGTTCAACATCTACCACACATGGATGAAGGTGCTCAAGAAGAAGCTTCACAAGATGATTATTCCCGCCATCATCGAGTCGCAGTCTCTTCCAGGTTTCGTCACGAACGAAAGCAACCGCTTCCTCGGCAAGCTCCTTCAAGGCAGCAACACCCCTGCCTACAGTATGGACAACCTTCTCAGCCTGCTGAACAGCGTTTACAAGGCTATGAAGGCCTTTTACCTCGAAGACACCATCATCACCCAGTGTGTCACCGAGCTCCTCCGTCTTGTCGGCGTCACCGCGTTCAACGATCTCCTTATGCGCCGTAACTTTCTCTCATGGAAGCGTGGCCTGCAGATCAATTACAACATCACCCGTATTGAAGAGTGGTGCAAGTCGCATGACATGCCTGAGGGTACACTGCAGCTGGAGCATCTGATGCAAGCTACCAAGCTCCTGCAGCTCAAGAAGGCTACCCTCAACGACATCGAAATTATCCAGGACATCTGCTGGATGCTGTCGCCCAACCAGATTCAGAAGCTGCTCAACCAGTATCTCGTTGCCGACTACGAGCAGCCCATCAACGGCGAGATCATGAAGGCCGTTGCCAGTAGGGTCACAGAGAAGAGCGATGTCTTGCTCTTGACTGCTGTCGACATGGAGGATAGCGGGCCATACGAGATCGCAGAGCCGCGCGTTATTACTGCGCTGGAAACATACACCCCCTCTTGTAAGTCACTCGTCCCCCACCGATCATTTCCCCTCGAATCTCAAACTAACGTACCACAGGGCTACAAACCCCCCGTCTTAAGCGCCTCGCAGAGATCGTCTCGCAGCAGGCCATTGCGCAGCAGGAGAAGATGGACTTCGACGGGCCAAGCCCCAATGAGAACGGCAACGGAATCAATGGCGCAAATGGCTTCCACGAGCAACCCATCATGGAAGAGGTTGGCGCGTAAACGTGAAACATGACTGCGAATCCAATGTAGAAAGGTAGACATGAAGCATACGATCATTTGTAGTTGTAGTAGGGTACCTCTCATGGTTCCCGGTAGTCTAAGGTTCATTTCTCCCTTTGCTGAACGGACATGGGTGGTCAGTAGTTACTGCGCTGTGGCATAGCATGCGTATTAGTTTGGTTATGTAATGAGCGCGGGTATTGTGCTGGTTCATCTAGCTCGTAGGTAGTGCGATGTGCAATGCGATCAAGAGTTCTCGCCTGGGCGAAGGCGTTTTGAAACTTTCTTCAATGCCTGGAGAATGAAGTGCCAGTAGGGTTGCAACGCCCGCATGACATGCGGAATGGTCTCAGAGACAGTCCAGCTTTGACCTGCCGAATGAGCAAGGTCTCATTGCCGCAGCATATCATGCGCTTTGGGAGTCGTCACTGAAGCCGCATCTGTCGGTTTGCCATACATTGCGTTTGGAACCCTGGAGCCAACCGAGGCCTTGTATAGCTCAAACCTAGCTCAAACGGACAGGTGCAGATGAGACGGACCAGCCACTTGTGCTTTCCGGAAGGAACGGCATGGCATCTTTCGTCTTGAGGGTGTTATATGTGACCGTGACCTTCATCGTTCTACGGCCTGTCCTGTATTGCGTTAATGCATCTGCACAACCCTTGGAAGATTAAGCAACATGATCGGCAATGGTGGGGCAGGGTGGCGGGTATTATCCGCCTAGGGGGACATGTGCTGAAGCGCAGGTGGAAAGTGCGACGTATGAAACGAGCTGCTTGAGCTTTGTTCATGCCGGTCTTCATGTGAATTATCTAATACTCGAGTGCCATGCTACTTAGCTACGCGCAAGAAGCTGTGCAAGACCATGGAGCCGGTCTCTGCAGTCTTCAGCATTGTACGTAGCTTGTCTGGAGCTCCAATCCTACCAGTCCCGGTGGCGCTCCGAGGTCACTAACGACCGATAGATGGCTGCGTTGCCGCAGTGTATCCAGTCCGCGAAACAGCTATACGACGTACACGAGCGCTACAAAGATACCTCGGTTCTGATTACCGCTTTTTACTCTGAGTCTATGGTCATTGCTGCCTCCCTCAGCCAGGTTCAAAACTTGCTGCAGCACGATGCCCTACTACAGAAGCCTCAATTACTGGAAACTTTCGATCGCGCCCTCACAGGATGTCGGGTTGTATACGGGTGTCTGCAAGAGGAGGTTCAAGAACTAGTAGAGAAGGCGCAGCAGGAAAGTCTCAAGTTCAAAGACAGAGCTAGATTTCTCTGGAAGGAAGCCACATTCAAAGAGCTCTTGACACAGATACGAGGGCAACAATCGGCGCTCAGTTTACTCATTCAAGGCCTACAGATGGAGTCAATGGCAGACATCAGGAAGTTGGTGGAAGACAACAGCAGCAAGCTAGACCATGTTGTCAAGCGCTCCAAAACGTTACGCCAATCGCATCCGCGTGTCGAGGTGCCCGAATCTATCTTCGACTACAACAGTGGTGGCGCTCATCTGGCAGATGCACAACCTGTAGCGAAATTCACCCAATTTGACTTTGACGACCAGGTTATCAATTCGAAGGTGTATCAAAGGGCTATGGTACGCTACACTCTGAATGCTTCAGATATGGCTTCGTTTGAGTGGAAAGAGCCTATGACAGTGGAGATAGAAGTTGGCGGTGAGGACTCCACTGAAATGGGCACAATACAAGGGTCCGAGTCGAAGCATTCTTCAGCTGTTGCGATCAGGGCTTGGGAACTCGTTGCGCAAATCACGTCAGGAGCAGAAGCCGATCTGCCAATGACTCTGCCAAAGGCAGGACTCGATGACCGATCGGTGAAGAGAGGAGAATCGAATGTCTTGCCCCATTACATGGCTCGTGACACAAGGACCACTTCGCACTTCCCCGTGCTCCGGGCCGACACTTTTGATACGATGGAGACCAAAGTTGACAGTCGTGTAACACGCCTGCCCCTACGCTCTTTCAGCGAAGGATCACACATCGAACCCATGTTAAGCCCTCCATTGCCGTCGCGTTGCACAGGCGAGTCTCAACTCTGTTCTGGACATTCTGACGAAACCCTGAGGATTGAGAGGTCAAAATCCTCAGATGAAAGCCTGAATGGTTCGGACACCAGATCACTTACATCGAGAGCATCCGAAGCTTCGTCTCATACAGCTTATGAATCAATGCATGAGAGCCAAACAATTACACCACAGCCTTTTCCGCCTGCGCGCAAAGCGTCATGCACTTTGACCGGTGGCATTGGGTTGGTCTCGACCAGCTTGAAAGCTGAAGTCCAACCACCGTCATTGAAAAGTCATGAATTACACACTGTCTGGTTGATGCTTGTAGAGTCTGAGCGTAATTTCTTCGACCGCATGACTCGACTTCGGAAGATGTTCTACGACAAAGTCACAAGGCAATGGCCGGCCCTTGGCTCACGATTGAGCGTCGTTATTATTGGCGATCAGCTTGCAGCAACGAACAAAAGATTCTTATGGTTGCCCATGGAGCAGCAGCTACTCGAGTCAGATGAGGCAGTGTGCGACCCAGCCATTTTCAGTACATGGACAGACAATGCACAGCGGCTGTTGCACGAGTACTGTCAAGCATTGCCATCGGCTATTGGGGCAGTGCAAGCGACGCAAATTGCTGATACTAAGTTTGCCCCTTTCCTCAACACGTTAGGCCTTAGTGTTGCCTACTTTGGCAAGAGCTGGGAAGACTATTTGAGATTGCCCCTCACCGAACTGGATACCTGTATCGAGGCCCTCCGGAGTATGATCGGTGTCGTTGTTGAATTGAAAGATTCTAGGGTAGCCATCGAAGTCCAGCGATTGACGCATGCGCTTGATATCTTGATCTCGCTGAGGTCTAGTTCCACAGCCGTTCTAGATGAGTCACAAATTAGAGAAGATATACAAAGGCTAGAGTGTCGAATTCAGACGCTGAAAGCTGAAACCTTTGCGCGGCTGGAGCTGCACAAACCTGGGCGGCGTATCCTCTACCAGGGTGAGATGACAATGAAGCTGAAAGGTACAGGTCCGTGGCATGCAGTACATGTTGTCCTGCTCGATAACTATCTGCTTTGGGGCAAGATAAACGCTCAGAGAAAGGGGCAGGCGGCAAAACTCTGCTCGTCGAAGCTGTCAGTAACGTCGCCAAGCTTTGCGATCCCTTGCTAACTGGAACAGCCGATACCCGTTCGCCAGCTTGATGTGACCCTTCCGAGCGATCACTACCAATTTTTGAAAGCGACAATTTTCGATGAAGTACCAAGGAATTCAATCCAGTATATTATCACTGTAGGAAGGAAGGATGTAGATGACAAGGCTCACACGCTTGGATCGCCTTCGTATCACCAAAGTAAGGCCTGGATGAACTAATTCGAAGTTGCTCTCGGTCAAGCAGCGTAAGCCATACCTGCCATCACAAATGTCGCTGCTGTGCAGTGATCAAACTCGTTGCGCTAAATTTGACCCGCTACTATGATGTCGTTGGACAGCCGCATATTTGAACTGACCGGCCAGACATTAATCCTGCAGTAAGAAAGGAAATTTTCTGAGGATGTTCAAATAGACGCAAGGATGTGGATACGCCGGCCATCGAGGCCTAAATCAAGCCTAGCCTGTCGTCATATGTGCCCATCTCGATCTGACAGGCGTCACTCCATCGTGCGACTGCTTAGTTTAAGAATATGAGTTTTGACTCTGCAGGTTCTTTATATAGAACACTCGTGCTGTGTAGCAGACCAATAAACTGGTGCTATTGTCCAATTCCAAAAAAACTGTCATGCGCCCTGTGGCTTGCAGAGTCTAATGCTAGTTTGGGGTGTAGAACTGATAGATTTTTAATGGTCGAGAGCTTCTATCGATGCAGTTCATGTACGATCTCCTGACCCCTTCTCCTAGATGGTCAATGGAAGTTGACCACTCTTACTGAATCAATGTAGCTATCACAGTGTCGATGGAGTACATTGGCGTTGTGAATTGATTCTTTTGCTCTAGCACCTGTTCTACCAGAAACTTTATCTGACTTCCGATTCTATACTTGGTGAAGCAAGATCGAAACGATCGACAAGAGAAGAATTGAACAACCTTGAAGGTTAGGGTCGGGACAACTTTGACTTGGACTTTACACAAGCGTTCGCAGCGAGTCTGGAAGCGGCCATGCCTTGGCGGCACGAAAACTCTCAACCACACTTACGAGAGCTCGTCGTTCCCACTCATCAGTAAAGAAGTCCCCGTAGAGTAAAATCCCCATGATCGCATTGACAAGTGCCGGCGGGCACGAGGGGCGGTGCACAGCGATACCACACAGCTCCAGAACAGTTTTGCGCACCTCTGCTTCGGCTATGCGGTGCGTGGAGCGGTTCCCTGCAAGTGAGAGACCTGGTGCCTCTGATTTCAGTACCATCTTCGCAATCAAGACGTGTTGAACACCAGTGACAACCAGATCCGAGCCATACCAGATAGTGGGAAATACCTCCCCCCTGGCTTTATCGGCTTCGCGCTGTAGAATCGGCATGTAGCGTGTCTGATTGGACAAAGTTCGCTCTAGCTGTTCTTGTTGCTCAGTCAAGCGATCTGCTTCTGTCAGCTGTTGTGCGTTTCGAAGGACTACTTGAATGCATACGCCATTCCTCTAAGTTACGATCCTCTGACAGCCATTTCGCCACTTGTGCCGCGTGCATAACCATTTTGTTTACAGGAGCGGCACTTGCCCACTGCTCTGGTGCCAGAAGCATCTGGGGGACACGCTTCTGTGTGAAGGCCGAATAAACCTCCTGTCGAAGACAGATCCAGTAGGCAACGTCGAGAAAGCCTTGATGATTGAAGTCGCCTTTGTTATGTGAATCTCGTATGATGGTGTTTATTATGTCCAGGAAGTTGACTTGAGACTGGCGACGAACTTCGTTGTCAATTTGAGTGGTATCCGTAATGTGCGAGCAATCCTCTTCATTCTCCATCTCTTCAAATTGCCGCAGCACAATTGCCGTGGCAACAATCAACTTCTTGCGCATTATATCATTAGTCTCATGAAAGCTTCTAAGTGCAGGAATGCAAGCAAGCATATACTCTACTGATGAGTGTGCGTCAAGGTTTGGCAGGAGCTCACCCTCATATTGTATGGAAGCATTACTGGCTGTAGCTGTTCTATATAGGTGTCTTGAGGAGGTAGCGCAGATAGCGTTCAGGAGCGGCGAGTAGTGCCGTGCCCATATGGGCACAATCAATTGGAAATGCTTTCGTTCATCGCAAGTGTCGAACTGAATATATAATCAGAATCAACGCAATAGTGACTGTCCTATCAACGTACCCACATCGAGATGTGATCGACAAAGTATCTCAATAAGCAACATTGATCGACACTTAACGATAGTCTGCATGGTAGTCCAGTATATTCCTCTGATTGGACCGCTCGATCCCATGGTAATAGTAATCCATGGTGATCGCCACTTGTTACAGTGTGGGAGATGGATATCGGTAAGTCAAACGATACCGGAAGGGTTTCGTGTCTGTTCGTTCCCAGAGATCTTCCCACAGATTCCCTGGGATCGATAGTAGGCGCGTTTATGTTCGACTGCGCAGCGATCGCGATAGGTTGAGGCGAGGAAGCAAGTACATCCTGCTGCAGCGAGATATGCTTTAACCTTGTCGCTGCACGATGATCACTGTTAGCTCCATGGGCATTATTGCAGTGAGACTGGACAAACACATACAGCTCAATGCTGTCTCATTGATCCAGATCTGATCGCCAGGAAAGCGTTCATCGTGGCGGGCTGAGGAACCCGGGAGAAATGTTGTGCCTCTTGGACGCCGGACACATATCACGTCTTGCGCAGTACAACGACGGCATGGGGCACCATCGTCGCATTTGAGATGTTTCGCTTTACATCGCTCGCATGGCTGGCGGACATGCGACGGCCGGACACGGGGCATTGTCGTTGCACTCATAAGCTTTAGGTAGGTGCCGCCGAGTGCCAGGTGTAACTGCGGAACGAATACTAACGCTAACCTGAATTTGGTAGGTACCGCCGGCCCATCGCCGCCTCATACCGTCTTGCGTTCGTCAAGGGAATCCCACTGATTCCACGCGGCCACTTGGCAATGCTGAAGACCTCGACTACAGGGGAGCAGGCCAATAGTGATGTGATGTGAATAGCTGAGCACCTCCGCCTTCTGGCGCTGACACGAATTGGGAAGCCTCGATCATCGAGCCTGCTAAGAATTCACGTGGCTGTCTGAAGCGGGTAAGTTGTTTTATGCTGACCTGAACCAGAAAGATGAGTTTCAAACGTAGAAGTCTTCGCCGTCGGCTTCTGTAGCTGCAGGACAAAAAAAAGTTTAATGGCGCCATTGACAGGTATAAAGTGTGCTCATGGATTAGGGAATGTGGATGTGCAACCGTACATTCACGCTTCAAATTGCACCTTCAAGCGCTACCATCGATTCGAACGCTATGGAGCCTATCAGAATTGCCGTAGTTGGGCTAGGTCGCATGGTATTTCTGACCTGAATTCACTCAGGCTCCACCGTACCAGCTAACCGTCCGCACAGGGAAAGCGTCATGTCCATACTCTCCTCTACCGCGTTCCCCGTGCTAGAGTTGTCGCAGTCTGTAGCTCCACACCCGAAGAAGTGCAATGGGCCAAAGAACATAAGGAGTATGCGGACTTCGAAGTAGCTGTGTACGACGAATACGATGACATGCTGGGACACCCTGGGCTTCAGGCTGTTTGGATATCTACCAGTACTGATGTACATGCTAGCCAGTCGTTGGCAGCCATTGCAAAGGGACTGCACGTTCTTTGTGAGAAGCCGCTGAGCACCGATATAGATGAGGTAAGTCGAAAAGTGCTTCAAGCATAACAGCTGCTTATGGAAGGTCAGGCTCAATCCGTCGTCGACGCAGCCAATGGAAAACCCCATCTTAAGGTCATGGCTGGCTTCTCCCGACGCTTCGACGCCTCTTATAGAGACGCAGCTGTCAAGATTCACGAGCAAAAGGCCATTGGCGACGCCTTCCTTGTTCGATCAAACACGTGCGATCTAGTAGACGACACTGGTTTCTTTGTGCGCTACGCATCCCGCAACGGCGGCATCTTCGTCGATTGCGCGATCCATGATATCGATCTCTCACTATGGTACCTTGGCAATCCCGTTCCCAAAACCTGCTGGGCTACGGGCACATTGCAGCACCATCCGGAGCTGGCACAATACGGTGATGTGGACAACGCTGTGGGCGTCGTCGAATTCTACGGCGGCAAGATTGCGTATTTCTACTGCTCAAGAACGCAGGCACATGGACACGATGTTTGTACCGAAGTCACCGGTACAAGAGGAAAGGTCATGGTGAACGTGATGCCAAGGGCAAATAATGTTGTCCTGGCAGACAAATTAGGTATGCGCAACGAGGTGCAGCCAGAGTATTGGCAGCGATTCGAAGACGCGTTTGCTTTGGAAGCCAACGAGTTCGTGAAAGCTATTGTTGACGACAAGCCGGTCCCACTTCCGATGAAAACAGGGATTACTGTCATGAAGATCGGCAGAGCCTTGCAAGAAGCCTTAACAACTGGCGAACTCGTAAGGTTTGACACAAGCGGTGAACAGCAAGTAGGCCGGCGAAATGGATTGGGGTACCCGATGCAGAGTTAGGGTATAATATCAAGTGCACAGATCTTAGGTCCTAGAATAGAGTCGCACAGGCTAGGCTATAGACTAAGTAGTTGTTAGGTTAGAGTAGGTTTAGGCAGTATTATATAAAACCTTAGCCTAAATTAATACCTACTTATATAATTATATTTAGTATATATTACTGTTAAGAGTTGTACTTTAAGTAAAGCTTGTAAGCACTTCTTTAATTAGTTCTTAGAGATAAATATAGTAATAGAAAGTCTTAAGAGTAGTAGTTATAATAAGAAGTATAGATATAATCTATCTATTTTAAAAGCTAGAGTAATAATAAGCAGTATAGATATAATCTATCTAGCTTAAAAGTTAAGTAAGTTCTAATTACTTAAATTATTACTTAAGTTAAATATAAACTATAAGAGTTGCGTTTCTACTAAATATATACTTTAGATATATTCTAATATTATTTTACTTTTCTATAGTGTTCTAATATTAGTATATTATAGAATATTATAGAACTCTTAGAATATATATAACTTATTCTAATATAGTATTCTACTAAACTTTTAGAATATATAGGGCTTAGTTATTCTTAGTTTTTATACTAATTTTTTTAATAACCTTTACTTATCTCTTAATTATTATTCTTCTAACCTTCTTTTATCTTCTACTATATTTCTTTCTTAGGTTTATAATACTATTCTTTTCTTTTAGTCTTGATATTCTTATAAACTAATCTATAGTTTCTAGAAGTACTATATACTATTATTCTATTAGTAATTATATTAACTATACTAGTTAACTAGTAATAGTATTCTGTTAATATTATATAAAGAAGAACCTAGAGTATAAGATATTATTATTAAAGAAAGAGTATAGTAACTATTACTATATAGGCAGCTAGAAGTATATTCTAGTAAAGGTTCTAATTCTAAACTTTAATTAGATTAATTATAAGCTTAAGAATTGAAAATAATAAGAAACTTAAGCTACTAAGGCTAAATCTATAGCTCTTTATATAATACTAGCTATATATATTAAGAAAGATTATATATATAAATTAAAGAAAATACTATAGTATAATAAGTAGTAGTAAGTTAATAAAACTAAGAAATATATAAAGAACTTAAAAGTACTAAAAGTAGTTAAAGGTATTAATTATAAGGTTACATAATTAGAGAATAGCCTAATACTTAGTTTTCTTACTCTTAACTAGAGCACCTTTATACTATTTATTCTAGAGAGTAATCTAGAGTTTCTTTTTAATAATACTAATCCTTAAGCTCTTTACTTAAATTCTTAATTTCCTCCTTATAATTATAATTATCTTTTGCCTCTTTTATTACTACTAACTTTTAGTCTTATATCTAGATGAAAGGTATTTAGAATAGAAGAAGGCTTAATTTTCGTATAGATATTAGTATAAGTATATAGTAATAAGCTATAATAACTTACTTCTAATTTTTATTATTTACTATAGCTGCCTTCTTACCCTCTAGTCTATCTTAAAATTTCTTCTACTCCTCTTTAGCAGCCTAAGATTTAAACTAATTATGCTTAAGTTTTTCTAGTCCTTTCTTATATTTAGCTTAAAGTAATTTCTTATAGACTCTACTAGAACTAAAGACTTATAATCTTAACTAATCTATAAAGCCTAACTTATCTAAATCTTACTACCTTTTACTCTTTAGTTTCTAAATTATAAGTAAATATTTATAAAGATTAATTTAATACGTCTGAGCTATAAGTAGGTTGCTTAGTGCTATAATATTGCTAAGCTAAGCATCCTAGCTATTAATAAGCTGCTTAATACTGCGTAACACACCCCCTAGGTACTCTATCCTAGTAATAGGAGCACCTAATAAATAGCCTTAGTAATTATTAAGCTCGGTAAATCTAGTAGCTAGCGGCCTGTAGTAGCTTAGATTTTTTGTTAATACTAATTAGCTACAGCCTCAGCTCCCGTCCTCTAATCTTTACTAATTAGCTTTTCTAACTAGCTATATTTTAAGCCTTAGAGCCCTACTCCTGCAGCTTAAATTATATACGTTTATTAACTAAATAAGCAACTAAACAGCTATTACTGTGCTTATTCTCTTAATTAGTTTAACTTATTATGTTATTTTGTAACTATATTCTAGCCTAGCTAGGCGGCTAATAGTAGGCTACTAAGCTCTTGCCTATTATATTAATATTAGTAAAAAGTTCAATAGATTGCTTATTTAGGCAGTCTAGTATAGCTTAGAATAGTAAAGGCTATTCTTTACGTTTACTAAGCTAGGCCCTATATAAGCAGCTGCTCCCTATAGATTTTAACTCTCTAGAGTCCTCTACTATGCCTGTAAGTATACCTATATATTTTACTCCTATATAAGCTTTCTAATTGCTTCTTAATTACTTATAATTAATTGCAATTGCCTAGTAGTTAACTAGCTCTGTTAGTATTAGTTTAAGTTAATTAATATTAAGTTGCTAAGTCTCTAGTTTTAGTGCTATTAGGCGGCTTCTAATTAAGCTGCTTAGCTAACCTTTTCTAGCTTTTTCTTAATAGTTAAGCTGCTTAGCTATACCTGTTAAGCTCTTTCTAAATTCTAGCTAACTATATTATAGAGAGGAACTTTTAAGCAGTGCGCTGCCTACACTACTACTGCTAATAAGGCTAATAAGGCCTACTATAACGCTGCCTTTGCTGCCCTTACTACTGCTGCTACTCTTACTGCCTAGTAGTAGTAGTAGTACTAGTAGTAGTAGTAATAATAGCTATAGTAGTAGTAGTACTAGTAATAGTAGTAGCAGCTGCAGCAGCAGTAATAAGCCTTTGCTACTGCCTTTGCTGCTACTACTGCTACTACTACTACTATTACGCCTATTTAGGCTGCTAGCTTATATAGCGAGTATAGGATTATTCCCTATACCTTCTATATTAACGCGCTGCTAGCTAGCAGCTTAGCAGTGCTTTATTATAACTAGGTAGACCCTAGCCGCTCTTATTACTGCTTCTACTATACCTCTAGGCACTTATATGCTAACCTATAGGTAACTTATAAAAATAAGCTTTTAAGTAGTTAGTTTATTAATCTATAGTCCTACTACTCTTAAGCTAATTAGGCTTACCCTTACTAAGAAGCTTATTACCTCTAGAGGGGTAATAACCTTAGTAAGTTATTAGTTCTATATTCTTCTCTAGAAGTTACTAATTAAGCTTCTAGCACTCTGCAGAGTTGTGCACTACTTTTAGAGTAGTAAGAGACCTCCTTAGCTAAGGCTATTACTTTAGTTAAGGGGTCTCTAGGTTATCTAGTGTAGCTAAGCTTATTAGCTACTAGTAGCGCGCTCTTAAGATCAGCCTTCTAGTAGTTTAGCAAGCTTGTTAATAATGCCTATAGAGGTAGGGCTATTACCCTTAAAAATAGAAAATAAAAAGATCTTCTGCTTTCTATTTAACCTACTCTATATAAAAGTAATTAGTTTGTTTACCTATAAAGTGCTTAATCCCTAATTAATTAATTAGAACCTGTTTAACTTACTTAATTTATTAGTTGATTAGAAGTAAGCTGTTAGTTTTTAGTTAATAAGCTTAATATTGCAAGTAATTAACTAGTAATAATTATCTAGTTTATAGTTAACTTGCTTAATTTCTAGCCTATTAATTACAAGTAATTAGTTAGTCTATAGTTAGCTTGCTTAATTTCCTACTTAATTTATTCTTATATTAAATAAATTAAGGTAAGTTAAAAAGCGCTTATAAGCCTGCCTAGAGAGTGCTTTTATTAGCCTGTTAGCAGGCATATTGCTAGTTTTTATATAGGTAACTATAAAAGTACCCTTAGTATGCTCTTATTTTAACTATATATTTTAAATATTAACATAGCGCAGCTTAGTAGTAAGCCGCTTACTCTCTTCTACTACTAAACAAATTGTTTGCTAGTTATTATAAAAGATCTCCTAAGCAACCCCTAAGTTAAGGAAGAGCTTGTTAAGGAATTGTTTAAGAGTAATACTTTCCTTAGCTACATACTCTAAAGCTAAAAGCTTAGCTTTAGTAGTAGATGTAGTTACTATAGCCTGCTAAGCAGCTTTCTATATAATTAGGCTATTAAAGAGCTGTATGATATAGCTTTAAGATAATTAATAACTCTCTAAGTTATCTATAAATAACGCGTTGCTGTATATTAGGAGTTAGCTCCCTAAGTAAGCTTTATATTATATCCCTAGGTACTTAGTTTAGTATAGGTAGCTAATAACTTAAGCTACTGCTTTAAAGTAAGTAGCTCCTAGATTTATTAGGTAGTAGGATAAATAAGAAGCTATATATACAATATTAGGCTGTATTATAATTACTATATATAATATTAATCCTACTCGCTCTTAGTACGCTTTAATTTCTTGTTTTAAAGCTTCTCCTTAGTATTTAAGAAGCTCTTTAACTGTAAATAGCGTACTTAAAGGCGCTTATTAATCTAGTATATTAAATTTAGCAGCAAGCTTGTTAATATATAAATTATAAGCTAGCGTTATAGTATAAGCTGCTTAGTTCTAGATAATTTAAACTCTAAGAAACTACTTAGCAGCTCTATAATCCTTAATCTAGTATTTATCTATTAGTAAGCTTATAAGCTACTCTCTAGCTGCTTAATTATTAGTATAATAAGCTAGTAAGATATTATCTATATAGAATAGTAGTACTATATAGCGCTCCTTGTTATAGAATAAGCAGGGCTCTTCTTTTAAGGTAGTAAGGCTAAGCTACTAGAGGGTACTAGAGAGCTCTCTATACTATAGTACTAGTAAATTACAAAGCCTATATAGAGCTTATAGTAGTAGTATAACTTTCTTAGGCTTCCTAAAACTATCTAGTAGCTTATAGAGTATCTAAGGCTAGTTTTGGTAGCTTATATTTAGAAAAGCTTCTACTATATTATACTAGTATAGCTCTAAGTTAAACTAAGCTATAATTACAACTATTATATAAAACAATTAGGAAGTAAGCGTTATAGCATAGGTTAACTTAATTATATCCTTTAATTAAAGGTCTCTACATACGTAAATCCTTACCTTATACTTTAGGAAATAGCTGTCTTAATTAAACTTATATATAAATACCTATTTAAGTAGTAGAGGCCTAGCCTAGAAGCTTGATTAATTAACTTCCTTCTATATATTCTTTTAGATAAGTGTAGTAATCTCTTTTTTACAGGCCTAGCTAAAGAGAGCTCCTAGTAGGTAATAGGCAAGCTCTTTCTATTTGTTTAGTAGTAAAGGGAGCTTATTATAGTAGATACGCTGCTTCTTTCTTATTATTAACTTCTTTAGTTATAAGGTAGTAGTAGTAATTACTATATAGATAGTAATAAGCTCTTTTCTTATCCTATACTTATATGTATAAGCTATAAGAGGCTAGATTAGCTATAAGTAGTTAGTCTGCTTAATTAAGCTTATAACTATATATATGCCTACTCTATTATTATCTATAAGCTTGTTATACTTGCAGTTCTATAACTAGCAGCTTAATCTTATAGCTAGGCTAAAGGTTCTCTGCTAATACGCACGTCTTCTGCTTATTTAACTTACTTAATTTGTTAATCTCTAAGAAGGTATAAGAATAATTAGTAAGCTAGGTCTTCTTAGTAGATTTCTAAGACTCTTAGCACCTACTAGTAAGCTTTCTTCTTTAATAGTAGGGTGCACTTCTTATAAGCTCCTAGTTAGGTTCTCTTATAGGGGAGCATTACTACGCCTAGCTAGCTGCTCTAGTCTTAGTATAGAATCTAGTAAAGGTATACCTATTACCTCTTAGTCTATATAAATCTCTATTAGTTTGCTAGCTAAGCTAACTAATTATATAGCTTCTACTTTAGAAGCTTACTTATTACTAGCCTAGCCTGCTAGTAGTTAGGTTCCCTCTAGAAGCTTACCCCTAAGCTGTTGCTTAGTAGCTAAGCTAGGTAATAGATTAACCTCTTCTATAATAGAGAGCTTAATTGCTTCTCTTGTATTATATATCTTACTAGGTTTATAGAGGACCTATATAAACTCTACTACCTCTACTACTAGGATAGCAGTAGCCTTATTATTAGAGTTGTAAAAGAGCTCCTTATTAAAGGTTACATTGCGAATTATAATTACCTAGTTAAGTTAGGGTATCTATATTTAATATATATTAGAAGCTCTATAGCTAATAAGGTATCTAATATAGCCTCTAAGGGTAACTTTAAAACCTCTTCTGTTACGCCTAGCTGCTTGTTCTTAATTTAATAAGTAGGCTTAGCAGCTATAGGTATATATCCTGCTCTAATTAGGTTTTAAATTAGCTATTACTGCTCTTATCTACTTAGGTTAGTACTATCTAAAGTAGTAGGTAAACTACTAATAGAGCGTCTTATTAGGGCTCTAGAGCTTATTAGAGTATAATAGGCTTATATTATATAGCTATACTGCTGCTAAGATAATCTCTAGCTAGAGCTTCTTGGGTAGGTTTACACTACTCTGCATCTTAATAGATCAAGTAATAATTTCCTACCTAGCCTACTTAGTAGCTTTAGTTAGCTTATAAGTATATAGTAGAACTTACTTAATATTAATGCCCTAGTTAATTACCTAGCGTTTGTATAAGGAGCTCCCTTTTTATAGTAAAGTTACTAAGTTATTATCTTAGCTAATTTTACAGATTTTAAGCTTATACTAGGTGTATACCTAGCTTAAAAAGTTTAATAGTACTTATAGGATCTCTGTTTATATTTTCTCTTAAAGAGTAAATATAAAGAGCTTCCTACTATAGTACTCCTTAATTAAAAGTATTTATAATTTACCTCTACAGCCTAGTAGTATATTAAATAGATCCTAGCTAACTCTCTAAAATAGATAAGTAGGCTTCTTATAGGGTCTATAGGACACTACTTACTTAGTATAAGTAGTAGAGTAAATCTTATAGTCTTTTTAGAGTACCTTAGTAATATATACACTACGCGCTCTATATACTAGAGCTCTAAGAGCTTCTAAGCCTAAGTAACCTACTTAAGCGTGCTAGAGCTATTCTATTAAGCTGCGTAGGTATAAGCTATTTAATTATTTTATTACCGCGTCTAGTATAGCTATAGAGTAGTAGAATAGTAGCTTATATTTAAAGAATATAAGATTGTAAGCGCGCTGTAGAGTAGCATACATAATACTTAAGTTTAAGTCTTTAATATATCCTACTTATAGAGTACTATCTAGCCCTAAGTACTACACACCTTTGTCCTATAATTAAGCTTTTAAGATTATATTAATATAGAATCCTTCTACTACAACAATAGCCTAGAAGAGTAGGTTCTTAGTGTATAGGCTACGCTTTCTATAGAGCGCGTTCTTAAATAATTAAGCTCCTTAGCTACTAATAGAGAATGCTTAGGTCCTAGCTTCTACTAACTTAGTAGAATTAGCAGCTTAAAAAGAGCTAGGTACTAGAAGCTTTAAGCTATTTACTAGGTGTGTAGCTACTCTATTATCTAAAATTATGCTTATAGATAGAGAATAGGCGTTAAAATCTATTAAATTATATACCCCTAGGTTCTTGCTTAATTCTAAGTAGCTTAAAGAGTTAATTATCTATAGATTAATAAGAGCAGCCTGTATATTGCTAGGGAACTTAACTTTAGCTAGTTAATTAGTTGCCTAGAGGGCTAATAGAGCTTGCTAGCTCTAGCTAAGTTGCTTAATAGCCTGCTTTACCTCCTTAAAGTCTTTAGTATTAAGCTTCTAGAGTATATCTTAGCAGCGCTAATTGCTTGGTAAGTAAGGTAGGTTTAAGGAGCCTCTTATTACTGTTTTAAGAGCTTAGCACTCTATTAGTTTCTACCTATAGGTATAGCCTTTATTCTTACATAGGCATTTATATTCTTTCTTAGAATTTAAGCTGCTAGTAGGTTGTGTAGGAGCGCTTTTAGTCTTATCTAATCTATTATTAAATATAGTAAATACACTAGAGTTATCTTTTTCTAACCTAATTATATGCTTATACATTAAGCTACTAAACACCCTACTAACTTAGTCTAGATTAAGCGTTTTAAGCTCTAGAATAGTATCTTAGATAATTCTTTAGTGCATAGTGTAAGCCTACTTTAGAGCTATTCTATAGCTTAAGGTATCTAAGAAATCTTAAACAGCAAGCTCCCTATTAACCTCTGCAAGCTTATATAACTTAGCTCTTATATATAGGTAGAACTAAGTTTAATACTAAGCTTATAAAGCTACTTAGCTCTATTTAGCTGCTTTAAGGTGTACTTAATACTTAGCTTACACCTAGTTCTTAGTACTAAGCATAGTAGGAGTAAGCTTCTACTTTAGAGCCTATATAAGCAATTAGAGCATAGTACTGTTATTAGTAATAAGCTATACTATAATAAGTAAGATAATTACTAGAGATACTGTAGTATTAACCTAGTTCTAAAGCTTCTAAACGCGCTCTACCTTAGCAGCCTACTTACTTACTTATATTTTATATTTAGCAAGCTTATAGTTGTACAACTTAGTGCTTATTAGCATTGCTAGGTTCTTAGTATTGTTTCTAAGAGCTAATTAGCTACAGGTAGATTAGGCAGAGATCTAATTATTAGCTATTAAGCTACTTAGCAATTGTTTAGGTGCTCTGTTATTAGTAATTAAGCTTATTATTAGTAGCTAAGGAGCCCTATTATGTATACTAGCAACTATAGGCCTGTTTAGATTAATATAATCCTATTTATCTTAGAGCTTAGCGTGCTACGTAAGTTAAATATACTAATTAGGCTAATTAGAGTGTAATTGCAGCTAATAGGTGCCTGTTAGAATTACTGTTAAAGCTTATAAGCTGTAGTTAACTAGCTTACCTATAATTACTATTTAGGGCTAAGAATTTAGGATGTAATTAGAGCAGTTAAGCTGTGTCTAATAAGCTTGTTTATAGCTGAGTACGCAGAGAGATCTACTAGCTTAGGAAGCCGGGCTTATAACTGTTATAGAGCTTATAGGACAATACTTAGATAATTAATAAGTAAACTTAATTAGTATTATGCTAAGTAATACTATAAAGCAGTTTATATATAAAGGAAATATATATATAGATTATATAATTTAGCTAAGTAAGCGTCTAAGCTATAAGTAGGTTGCTTAGTGCTATAATATCGCTAAGCTAAGTATTCTAGCTATTAACAAGCTACTTAATACCGCGTAATAAAATCTTACTACTAAAGCTACCTATAAGAAGCCTATTTTATCTTTAGATAAGAGAGAGAAGTAAGAGAGGAAAAAAAGAAGGTAGAAGGCTAGTAGTAAGTTATTATAGTTTTTAATTATAGTTCTAAGCTAATTCACCTAGCTATTACTCTTAGAGAAATTTATAAATATTAATTAAGTACCTAACTCCTCTTTTTTAAAGTGCCTTCTAATTAATTATACTATAAGATTTTTAGAGAAGTTACCCTAAATACAGCTATTATAAGAATATAAGGTTCTACTCTTAAGGCTTTATAGAAATATACTAAGGCTTTTCTAGTTAGATATTTTAAAGGTATTATATATTCTAAAGTCTCTCTTTTAATTATTTTATTAATAATTTTTAGATCTTAATCTAAATACTATTTATAGGAAGAGGGTTACTATTTAAGCTAGAGACTTAATTTTAGTAAAGCACTACTATAAGAAGTTTAGTAGTATTAGTATGTAGTTAAAGTATCTAGAATTCTTCTAGTAGAAAATACAAACCCTACTACTTTATAATCTAAATTCTACTATAATAATATACTATAATAAAAAAGTCTTAAGGTAAGGAAAATCTATGTACATAGGCCTTATTAATTTTACTACCTAACTCTAACCTAATACCTACCTAAGATTATATAATACTACTTAAACCTAACCTTAGGTCTGTATAACTCTACCTAGAGGAGTACTCTATACTAAAATTTTGAGCTTAGGTAGGTATTAGGTTAGGTTTAGGTATTACGTAATACTACTTAAACCTAACCTAATACCTTACGTAATACTACTTAAACCTAACCTAATACCTACCTATTTACTAGCCTACTTAAGACTCTCTATTACTATATTTATCTCTAGGAACTAATTAAAGAAGTACTTATAAGCATTGCTTAAAGTATAACTTTTAATATTTTAAACACCTCTAAGATAAGTACTACCTAAAGATAGGCTAGCGAAATAGGTTAGAGTACTCTACTTAGGGTTTAGGTTAGGTACTAGGTGCACAGACCTTAGGTAGGTGTTAGAGTAGAGTTGCACAGACTTAGGGTTAGGTTTAGGTTAAGTAACTACTAGTATAGGTTAGGGTTAGAGTAGAGTTGCATAGACTTAGGTTAGAGTATAGGCTATAGTACCCTAACCTAGTACATAATTCTTCTAGAAATTATATACCTTTTTACTTCTATTATTAATATTCTACGTAGCAAAATTAAGGTTTCTACTATAGTGTTTTTTAAGGTTTTTACTATAGTATTTTATTATAGCTACTACTATAGAAAACGTAATAGCTTCTACTTTTTCTACTAAGGCTACTTCTAACGTAATAGAGTAAGCAGCTCTTCTAGCTTAGTATCTATTAAATCTAGTTTATCCTCTTCTCTTAGATACTCTACTATCTCCTTAATAGTAACACATACTAGTAGTAGTAAAAGATTATCTACCTTATTAAATAGAACTTCTTATTCTTCTTCTTTTCTTCCTTAACTTACTAAGATAGAATCCTTTAAAATTATTATTTAATAGATAGCTTAGGCAGAAAGTCTATGCCTTCTGTTTCTAAGAATATCTTTAGTAATATTAAAAACCCTCTCTACTCTTACTTAGATAATTAGTACTACTAAAACATCTCTAGTAATGCGGGCAAGGTAGAGGTAAATTTCCTTATTAGATTTCTACTATAGAAGGATATTAAAATCCTAGCCTCTTTTAGCACAAGGGGTGCTTAAATAGTCTTCTCCTTCCTATTAGGTAGGGCTAAAGTTATTATCTAGTAGCTTAATCCTAGTAGAGCTTTAGCTTAGACTAGAGAAGCTAGAGGCTAGAGTAGTAGAACTAGGCCTATAAAACTATTTACTACTACTAGACTATTTCTAAGAAGTAACTAATACTACTAGTATTTCTCTTAGCCTACGCGTATTATAGTAGTTAAGGTAAGATAGAAATTAGTCTCTATACTAGTACTTGTCTTATACTTCCTATATATTGTCCTTAGCTAGAAGTTAGTATATAGCTGTAATAAGTAACTGTACTAAATATACCTTATACGCAGTAAGCTTCTACGTTAGATCTAGAATTATTATATAGTTAAAGAGATACCTATATTTATTACTCATCTTTAAGTAATATTTACTTAGCTTCTAGCGTCTGCGTTTAGCTACTCCTTATACTGCTTAAGGCTAGGTAGAGTTATCTTTATCCTAGGTAAGCTCTTCTATTATCTAGTTAAGAAAATTAAAGAGGGTATTGTATATTAGCTATATGTTTTAAATCTCTAGTTAAGAATTCTTACTTAATAAGCTTATTACAGTCTTAAATCTTCTAAGTATCTTTGTTATTACTTAAAGATACCCCTATTTGTTTTTACCTGATTACAGTATTTAGAGATCCTTCAAATTAGCTTCTGCTAGAGCCCCTTTACTATAGCTCTTTAGTTTAAGAGCTATTTCCTGCTCTAGCTACTTATTAATATATAGCTAGAGGCTAATTACTTGCTTACACATGTTATATATTAAGTTCTACCTTATCTTAATGTCTTAAATTACTAATAGATGCTTATTTAGTAGCAGGTCTTACTGCATCTTCTAAAAACGCTTAAATTATTATAGTAACAGGTTAATAGTAATATAAATAGCTTAGATCTACTCTATATTAGTCTATAGTAAATCCCTATAATGAAATCCCTATATACCTTTTAAAGTAAGTTTAAAACAGATATCTATTCTGTAATTAAGCTAATATAATGCTGTTATAGTATCTCTCTACTCTTATCTTTTAGGGAAGAGCCTAGCTTAAGGTGCTAGATAATATCCTAAACAACAAGGTTAATAATATAGGCAAGATAAGAGATAGTGTTTTTAACTAAACTCTAGGAATATAGCTCCTTCTATAGGCTAGCTTAGATAGACTATAATAATATACTATTGTTACTAGTATTATTATAAGTTAATTCTAGAAGCCTTTTTATTATTTTTGTATTTTTTAAAGTTTATAATACTTTAACTGCTATAGATTCTCTAGTGTGTTTTCCTTATATAGGGATAAAATCTAGGAGCTTCTCTCTAAGATACTAGTCTTTATTAATATAGTAGCCCTTAATAGCTAGGAAGCTAATATAATTATCTCTAGTCTAGGCATTAAGTATAATTAAGACCTTAGTGTTATAGCTAAGATTAGCTAGAAGTCTTTCTTTAGCAGCTTTAAATTAGTCTAGGAAAACCTAGTAGAATTTATAACAGCTAATTAACGTAGCCTCTAGTCTAAGGAACTAAAGGAAGCGCTTAAATAATAGCTGTTCTACTGTTTAAAAAGACTAGTTCTAATCTATAACTAATTTAATAAGCTTATTTTTAAAAGCTTTACGTAAATAAGGTATAGGGCAAAAGTCTAGCTATTGTTTTATAAGTAAGAAAGGCTAATTATAGACAGAAGTAATAGTATTAACATAGGCCTAAGATTTTTAATAATTCTATAGATATTTTGTTCTACAGGCTTTTATATTTAGATACTAAAGTACTAAGCTATAACTAAGATAGTAAAGTATAGGGCAACTGTTACTAGCCTGTAATACCTCTCTAAATTAAGTCTAGTAATTAGGAAACTAGAAGGGTAAATTCTATTTTAGATTAGGATTGTGAAGATCTAAAGTATATTCTATAGTATACCACTACCTTTCCTATATAGTAATAATTTGTTTATAATAGGTACCTTCTTTTAATATTATTTCTAGTCTTTAGATAATAAAAATAGTTATCCTTCCTCCTCTTAGAGTAATATAGGGGGTATAAAGCTTAAATTACTATATAATAGAAGAAAGCTTAAGCTAAGTACTGTTAATTTTAGAGGATATTACTATAGTAAAAGAATGTAATAAAACGTTATGCTGTTAGGATTTCATAGAATAAAATAGAAATAGTAACTTATTAGGTAGCATAGCTAGCAGAATTATAATATTAGATTGTAATAATTCTATAAGCTAAATTATTGCGTGCAGGGTAAATATAATAAGGTTTAAGCTAAGATCTTATAGCCGTAACACTAAGGAAATCTAGGAAGCACTAAGTTTTTTAAGCAAAACTTTATAGATCTTGTCTAATTAAAACACTATAATAAATAACTATAATAATTAACTAACCTACTAGCTATAGTGTTTGTTAATTTAATTATTATTAATAACTATAGGGTTAAGCTAACTTCCTACCTAAGCCTCTTCCTTACTCTTGCTATCTAAAAATCCCTTAAAGTTAGTTTTCTTATTAGTAGAAAATCTATCCTAACTATTACTCTCCTTATTAAAAACAGAATCTACAGCCTTTTAATACTTATTATTATCCTTAAACTTATTAGGTAGAGACTAATAGTAATCCTTAAGCTTTTTACTAGAATCCTTAATTTCCTCCTTATAATTATAATTATCTTTTACCTCTTTAAAATTACTACTAACTTTTAGTCTTGTATCTAGATTAAAGGCATCTAGAATAGAAGGAGGCTTAATTTTCCTACAGATATTAGTATAAGTATATAGTAATAAGCTGTAATAACTTACTACTAATTTTTATTATTTACTACAGCTACTTTCCTACCCTCTAGTCTATCTTAAAACTTCTCTTACTCTTCTTTAGCAGCCTAAGATTTAAACTAATTATGCTTAAGTTTTTCTAGTCCTTTCTTATATTTAGCTTAAAGTAATTTCTTATACACTCTACTAGAACTAAAGACCTATAATTCTAACTAATCTGCAAAGCCTAACTTATCTAAATCTTGCTAACTTTTACTCTTTAGTTTCTAAATTGCAGATAAATATTTGCAAAGATTAATTTAATACTAAATATTGTCTTATTTCTTATAGATACTTGCAAGATACTGCTCTAGCTATTTAGCTATTAATTATTAGTAAAGGTATGTAATAAAATGCTATTATAATAAACTACTCTTTTTATTATAGAATCTTTTATTAGAGATATTATCCTATTTCTCTTCTAGCATCTTGTCCTGCTCTTTCCTAGAAGCTAACTAATATTTAGGCTGCTAAAGAAGCTTCTTCTTAAGGTTGTATTTTGCTAAGTAGTCTAAAGAGTAAGCATTTTCTAAAACCTTCTCTTCTTCTAATCTTAATTCTATACAAGATCTTTATATAATAGCTTAAGAAGTATTACTAAGCTTGCCTTTATACTTAACCTTTAAGTTAGTAGGCCTGCTAACTTTATTGCTAGATAAACTACGCTTAAAAAGGATAGCCTAGATTTTATCTTTTCTACTACTCTAAGTCTACTATAGTTAGTATTAAATATAATAATAAACTAGTATAAATACCTTAGTAAGCTCTATCTACTCTTTAAGTAAAAAGCTATTAGGAATATAGGAGCTAGAATACTTAAAGTTAAGGTATTATAAGCTATTATCCTCCTGCTTAATTGTAGCTATAGCAAGATAAAGACTATAGTAAAGATCTGTAATAAATAGTAGGTATAGTAGAGGTAGAGTATAATAGAGTAAAAAAGTATAGAAGAAAGCTATAGTAATAAAGGAATAGTACTAATTTAGCTAGTAGGTAAGGTTATTATTAAGAGGTAGTCTATACGCCTCTATAATTTAAGTTCTAAAGTCACAATTTTATAATAACTACAACTATTATAATTTTTACTGCACTAGAAAAAATTAGGTAAGAATAAAAGCGCGTATTAGGTTCTATAAGCCTGCTAATTATTATAGATTATTATTATAGTTTTATTTCTATATTATACTACAAAATCTCTTCTACTTACTAAATGCCTTATATTTTTAGCGCTAGTTAGCAGGGTACTCTTACCCTAGCTGCTTAGATATTTTTAAACCCTTATAACTCAACTAATTTTTATTCTATTAGTTTAATTTTTTTACTAGTTAAAAGTACGCAGTACGTTCTCTCTACTACTAGATTATTTTAGGATTTTATTATAGGTATACTGCTAGAGGGTGTTTTTACTTATATTATACTAATTTTGCTAAGCCTCTTAGGCTATATTTTATACCTTTGCCTACTACCTACTTTCTACTTATAGCTTATCTACCTACACTACTACTACTATTACTACTACTATAGCCTATACTAAGTAAGCTGCCTATAAAGCTCCTATTACTAGTAGCAAAGCTCCCTATAAGACTCTTACTACTAGTAGCAAAGCTCTCTATAAAAATCTTGCTACTAAAGCTGCCTATAAGAAGCCTGTTTTGTCTTTAGATAAGAAAGAGAAGTAGGAGAGAAAAAAAAGAAGGTAGAAGGCTAGCAGTAAGTTATTACATTTTTTAATCTAAGCTAATTTTCTTAGCTATTACTCTTAGAGAAATTTGCAAATATTAAATAAGCGCCTAACTCCTTCTTCTTAAAGTGCCTTTTAGTTAATTATACTACAAAATTCTTAGAGAAGTTACCCTAAATTTAGCTATTATAAGAATATAAGGTTCTACTCTTAAGGCTTTATAAGAATATACTAAGGCTTTTTTAGTTAGATATTTTAAAGATATTATATATTCTAAAGTCTCTCTTTTAAATATTTTGCTAATAATTTTTAGATCTTAATCTAAATACTATTTACAGGAGGAGAGTTACTATTTAAGCTAGAGACTTAGTTTTAGCAAAGCACTACTATAAGAAGTTTAGTAGTATTAGTATATAGTTAAAGTATTTAGAATTCTTCTAGTAGAAAATACAAACCCTACTACCTTATAATCTAAATTCTACTATAATAATATGCTGTAATAAAAAAGTCTTAAGGTAAGAAAAATTTAGGTATATAGGCCTTGTTAATTTTACTACCTAACTCTAACCTAATACCTACCTAAGATTACGTAATACTACCTAAACCTAACCCTAGGTCTATGTAACCCTACCTAGAGGGGTACCCTACGCTAAAATTTTTAGCTTAGGTAGAGGTTAGGTTAGGTTTAGGTATTACGTAATGCTACCTAAACCTAACCTAATACCTACCTATTTGCTAGCCTAGTACTAAGTAAAGTATTTAATAAAAGTTAATATACTTATAAAAGTTTAGCTTCTTAGCTTACTTAAAATAAAGTATTAATATTTTCTAGCTATTTTATAAGCTTACTAGTAAAAATTACTAAAATAAAGTAAACTATACAAACTAAATATTACGTTAAAGTTTAATAATAAAATTACAACTTTAATTATACTATAGAGGTTATATTTTAACTATTTTATATACTTAAAAGGATTATAGTACTTAAGATATAGATCTTACTTAGAATAGTATATTGTTTGTTTTAAGTAGTATAGGATTGTACTATCTATAGAGTATCTAATTGATTAGCAACCGTCTTGTGTTAGAAGGCCGAGATCCCAAGGCAGAGCATTGTAAGTAACGTTGGTTGGCGCAGGATTGATTCCTTGGTACAGGAATTGCCATGTGCCGCAAGGCCCAATCTTCATCTTCTGGTCAACCTCAGTGCGGATCATCTCGCCGTGAGAGATGCTGATGGTCCAATTCTGGCCAGCAGGGAACTTCACATTTGCAGCACCCATAAAGGGGTTAGTCTGAGAGCTTTGCAGTGGGTTCCAAGGTCCGGCGAGGTCTTTCGCTGTCCAAGACTTGAAATAACGCACACCGCCACCTGATTCACCCTGACCGATGCATTCGACAAGAAGAAGATAGGTCTCTTTGTTCAGCCTGTAAACGTTGGAAGCTTCAAAAAGATCCTCTTTACGAGGTTCGGATAAAGCGATCACAGGTTCGCCCATACCGTTCGGAAAGTCTTTCAGGGTAGTCTGACTGCGGTAAAGACGGCCATTGTCGTCGTGCGAGAACAGATGGCAATTCTTGTCGTCGCATACGACCCACATGTCGACCCAGTATCCTTGTTGGGGTGTCACTAATCCCTTGGCGATCAGAGCAGGGGTCCCGTTGGGGTAAAAAACTTTGGGAGCAGTCCATCCAGCTGGATTGCTGATATCCGGATTTGTGCTGTAAGCGGCGTTGTCGTTCTGATAGACCAGGTACCACAATTTCTGAGGCGCAAAATAGAACACTTGGGGAGCGGCCCGATAACCAGTGCCAAGAGGGGCTTGATCGAGATAGTAGAACGGCGCATCATTCGCCTTGGCGATATCGGTGAAGTTGAAGTACAAGAGATTGTAACCTGCGGCTCTTGCAGAGCTAGCAAAGACATGGTAGGTACCTTTGTGGAACACGATCGAGGGGTCTTTTACGCCAGCAATGTTGCGTTCATCTTCCTTAGGAGTGACAAGGACACCTGTCGAGGTCCACTTGAAGCTGCTAGGAAGCTGGCCAGGCTTGGGCGGAGGCAGTGCTGGGTAGCCAGGCGGACCGGGAGGACCGGAGGGTGCAGATGGCTTTGGCGGTCCTGGCAGTTCTGGCTTCTGGCTAGGTTTGGATGGCGCTGCTACAACGGTAGCTGCAAGCGCGAGAAGAATGCTTGACCACTTCATGATTACAGCCAAAGCCACACGAATACTACAATCTGATTCATCCTCGGGGTGGAACAGATTTATAGTAACCGAAATTGCCTTGCGTTTGGTTCATCATACTCATGTAGCGTGAATCCCCACGGGAGAAAGACAACGATGGATGCATGAGTTTTCCCGGGGATCTCGACAGACCAGGTGCGGGGAAGACGGAGACCATACCCTATGTAGCAGGAACCTCAATTCTGGCAAGGAGCGGTCGCAACTTCCACACAAGTTGAACATCGTAATTAGGTGATGTTGCTTCTGATTGGTCGAAGATCGATCTAAGATCAATTCCCACCGGGTATCTACACTTTGTATTTGAGCCGCCACCCCTGTCTTGTGCATCCGAATCGCATGCATACTACCGTCACTACGAGCCTTCAATACCTAGTCGACAATTGCAGCCGACTTGGCTGTGCGGAGATGGAGAAATCTCGTTCTACTACCTGCGCAAAGAAGAGCGGTCTCTGGGATAAATCTTGCACGGCAGGAGCGGTGGCATCGGCCTCAGCTCCGAGCTGCGAGGCGTCCACATCAAACGTGAGGACAGGGCGCACAAGTTTCTCCATTCTTGTCCGGTGTGTACCTGAGAGGTATGAGCTCAAGATTCAAAGCTCCCTCGTACAGGAGTTTCCTCTTCACTCAAACATTGAGCACTTATGACGAACTGATCCTCTGAAAACATAGGAGCGATATTGCTCCGTCCGACCCATGAACGTTCTTGTCGGCTTGTCTACAACGATCAATTTTTGTCATGTGTATTCAGGGAAAACACCTCATACCCGTTATGATGGGAGGCCCGGGTGATGTGCAGGCGACGTGTCGCTCTGAATTCAAGATTGTACGTACAGCCAGTTAGCATCGATGGGAGTCACACGTTTTCCAGTCATACATGCTTCGAAGGAAGACTTCAAATCGATTTCACATTCTGTGGGTCATTGCTGTCAGGGAGGTGTTGGGACAGCAGTTCCTTTTGGTCTGACCCGATATAAGTCTGGCGCATATCCCGGAGACCTGTTGTCGAAGAGTTACTGGCTGCACACTACTCAACTTGATGTACACCTCTTCAGAAGATTAATTATCTTGACGCTCTTCGTGGGCTCGTTCAGCCCATTCAACCCAGCGCTTGATCACTTCGTCTACTCTCTTGACTCCATCCTTCGTCGCTTCCACTTCAAACCATTCTTGGTGCTGCTTTCCGCAAGCTTCGCACTTCTTCATAACACGCTGGTCCGCAAGTTCGAGGTGGATCATCCGCTCCACACGCATAACGGTAGGTACTTTACGCACGAGACCGGTATCAGATGCATGCCGGTTAGGATCCGCGCTCTGTGCAGATTGGCGACGTGAGGTTGCGAGTGAAGGTTGAGGCGTAACCGATGGCGTGGATGGAACGTAAGGATAGAATCGAACGAGGGACAAAGAGTATCCGCATTGGCGCGTCCACTCATTCATTCGACGGTGCACATTATTTGCGCGTCCGATCTTCAGCAAGATGGTATCTCTTTCGTCTTCTGTATTTCCTGTGGTTCCGTTTGTGGATCTATGAGGTATCGCATCTCTTCGTGTCCGAGAATTTCGTTTTACAGAATACTGTCGCAGCACATCCGAAGTCTGCCGCGCTTGATCGGGTCGTGTCGGAGGCGTGAGAAGCGACGAGGCTGTAGATGCGGGTGCAGGACCTGAGGCTTCAGCTGTCAACCAAAAGATGTATATGTAGCCTTCATCGTCATGGGTCGAGATGGGTTTCGATAACTCAGCGAGTAACGTCGAGGCCAGCTGTGGAGATACATTCTGTGGAATGTAATGTAGCATCCTTGCAGTCTTTGCCTCATCTCCGGAGTCTTTGATCGCTGCTTTGCGACCTGGAGAGTGCTGCGAGACTGCTGTGGAGCCCTGCTGAGCACTATACGCCTGTGGTTTTCGTGGTGTTGTTTGCTCCACTGGTTGAGGAGGCATTGTAGAAACATTTTGGTGTTGATGCCCTATTCTGTTCTTGCGTCTAATGACTTCGATGTCATCATCGTCCGCAGCCCCGCAGCACAATGACCGCCAAAATCCCTGCTTTTTCCCACTCTGAAGAGGTTTCGAAGATTTACTGTCTTTACCGAAGTTTTGCGCTGACATTATGTCACTCGGCACCGAGATCAGCGGTCCTTCAACACGGTTCCATGTCGCTGGACGTTGGATCCGACTCGATGGACGGTCTTTGCTAGCTCCGCTTGCTTGCCTGTTGCTTCCTCGTCTCTTTCGATGTGTCTTTACTTGCACAAAATCATCGACCTCCAGAACGCCTAGACGCTGGGCTAGAGTGTCAATACTACTTCGTTCCTTCAATGGGAAAAGTCGAGTGTCTGGACCATTCGTACTGGTGGCCGCCAGTTGCTCAGCCTGGTCTTTGTGTTGCCAACAGAAGTATGCCGCCGCTCCGATGTCCTCGCCGTCATCACTTGCCACAGGCACAACTGCGAGGACTCCATCGTCATCGCCGATCTTTGCATCGATTGGCCGTCTACAAGGTCGCCCAGACTTGGTGATGCCTTTACATGTAGTTGCTGGATTCCGGGAGTCCGATCGAGGCATTAATGACTCTGGGGTTCGGCCACTGAAAGCCATGCCTAGTGAGCAAATCGTGGTGTAGCTCTGTCAGGCTGATCAGATGGTGAGCGTGGGTGCGAAGATTACAGTATGAATGCACAAAACGTCTTTTCACTCAAGGGAAGGATTAAAATATCGGGGCACGGCCTCATTTACAGTACACAGTGAGAAACTGGGCACACGCACAGAATGTATGACATTCTACAGCACAGACAGTGGGAACCACTTGGGCGACATTGCGTCAAGGGGGCGCGTATGGTCGCAGAGTGGCTGGAACTCCGAACGAAAGTCGCGAGGCGGGCGCGTGGCAGTGCACGTGGCGACTTAGGATCTTTGAAGTGGGGCCCGGACAACACTTGACAGTTCAAGTAACGAACGCGCTCATGTTGCTCGCACGAACATTACGGTGTGATGGTTACGTGTCGGACTGCTTCGACGACAGATTGGATGGGTAATATGACTCTACGCCGCAATCTCACTCTGGAAAGAATGTCAGGCTATCATTATATGACCGGTCGTCCTAAAGGGTTCACTTTTTCGTCCAAACCGCAGATTCTACAAGACATGATCTGCATTGCCCGTATCTACTATAGCTTTCTTCAGCTCATCGCGATTCAAGAAGACTCTGCCCTGTCTTCCCGGCAAGGTCAAAGTGAGAACGTGTCGGCCCGCATGTTGACTTGTACTCTTGAAGTTCTGTAGGCGGAATCATCGTGAACGCCTTCTGGTCTCCAGAGTCCCTTCTCAGTTATAACATCTCTTCCCAGAACAGAATAGAATACACCAGCTTGGACTTGATCGATCATTTCAGAGCCCTGTTCAATATAATTTGTTGACTGCCTAGATCTTTGCGTATGGAAACCGCACGACTGTTGCTGATATACGATCTGTACAATCAAGCGTACGCACAAACAACGCGTGCGGCGAACGAGCACGATGCCATACCAAAGGCGATCATGATGATTACAACTGATTTTGATGGTGCCGCGATCGTTAGCACAAGATATGACAGAGCTAGAATGGTGCTTCGGTTTGAAATCAAATCGCGGAATGCAACGGAATCGTTTAACGGCTTTCATCTTCGATTCTCAAGGGCATAAGATCCGCATTACGAAAAAGCGTAAGCTACTTCGATATCAGGGACTTAAGACCCTCGGCTCCAATGCTCATCGGTCACCTCCTCTACATGTTGTGCATCAATAGCGCCCGCGCGCGGGGTCCGCAATGCATACCAAGGTAATAAGATCCAAGGATAGCTTTCAAGCCGCCTCTCGCTTCGCTGGATATCGGAGATCCGGGGAACGACTGTATTATGTAAAGCGCAGGGCCAGTTATATCGAGAGTCATCAGGGCCTATTGCAAGGCGTGTCGCGCGTCTATGTTACAACCCAGGGCCTACCTGAACCTATCGGCACCCAGCCCCAGATGGCATCAGTGCGATACCTATGTGTATAGTTGTGTCACAATTTGATCAACTCTCAATATGGATGTATACACCTTGTGCGTTGCTTCAAAGGACACTCTGCCGACAGACATCAAGGCTACCTAGTGCGGCTCAGTTCCGCACCAAGAAACGGGTTGCCACAACATCCAATCAAGACAACCATGTACTCATTGCCGACTTCGGTTTGTTGCGTAGGAAGCAGTCACTTTGTAAATACAGTTTCAGAGCATGTAATATGCTGGCGGCAGATTATCAGTGGTGGCCAACCGATGCGGCAGGATGTTGCGCTTGCCCATTTCGAGAATGTCCTGCCGACAAGGAGACTTCACCACAGCAATTGACCGTCTCTAAGAGAACATGTTTGCTCCGTGAAGTATTGCCGCCGATCTGCCTATACTCGGTCAAACACAAGATCTCGTTCCCATCGTGTAATACCCATTACACTGTGTGCGGGACAGAAGCTTTTCCCCAAAGAGAAGGTACAGCCGTTGCTTCCGCATAGGAAGCCGGATCTGGCCCTACTGCTCAGCGGCCGTGTTAGTCCGCCATTGCACCGTTATCAACCCCACATTAAGTCGACGCTTGCCATAGGTGCGGAATCGGAAACACGTGTTGCGCGACCACAAGTGTATTCCGTGGTATATAAAATCGCCAGTTTGCCCGCATCACAGACTCCATCAGAAAACTCATTCTCTACCCTTGTTCATCTTGTTGCAAACAATCGTCCACTACAATTGTAACAAGGTCCAATTGACCAACGACGAGTAGCTGACAACAAGCGTAAATTCGACCGCCGTGATGGCACCTCATCCCTTCAAGAACCTCTCGGCGGAGGAGACTCGCCTGGCCCGGGACACAGTCCTCTCCCTACACAACGATGCATTGGTCAACTTTCGAGAGATCTTCCTCCAGGAACCGGAGAAGGAACTTATGAAAGCTTTCCTTGAAGCAGAGCATGCAGCACAGCCTGGTCAGTCTCCTGCGTCGAAGCAGCCACCGAGACTGGCCAAGGTCATGTACGATGTTATTGGAAAAGATCGCATTCCCGAGTACAACGAGTCGATCATCGATGTAGAGCAGAAAAAGCGCGTGAAACATCAAGTAGTCGGGAAAGACAAGGGGCAGGCGAGTTTGACTTTGTGGGAGTTTCAAGACCTGGTAGAAGCCTGTAAGAAGAGTCCAGAGTTCCAGAAAGCGGTCGCGGAGTTTCAACTTCCTGACGGCTTTGAGCTTGTCGTGGAGCCTTGGTTAGTACCACGTTTAGCAATCCGTTCATCACATTTTAACAGGATGCCACAGGCCATACGGTGGACTCGACTTCGGTGCAGAGAATCGTAGGTATTTCCAAGGCTTATGTTTTGCCCAAGACACCAGGAACGGCAACCCGGATTCAAATTTCTACGCATACCCGCTACCTCTGATTCCGGTTATGGATGCCCACAAGAAGGAGATTGTCCGTCTTGATCGTCTCGCAACAGGCGGAAAGGGAGACAGTCTTACTGGCAAGACGCACTCGCCCCGCATTCTCGATCATTGTCAGTCGGCAGAGTACGTGCCTGAGTTGGTCGAGGGTGGCGTCCGCCAGGACGTCAAGCCCATCAACATCACTCAGCCTGAGGGCCCTTCCTTCAAAGTCTCTGATGAATCGCTCGTCGAGTGGCAAAAATGGAGCTTCCGCGTATCTTTCAATCCTCGTGAGGGTGCTGTTCTTCACGACGTTCGCTACGATGGCAGGAGTGTCATGTACCGAATGAGCATCAGTGAGATGACAGTTCCGTACGCCGACGCTCGCCCCCCATTCCACCGAAAACAAGCTTTCGATTTTGGTGATGGAGGTGCTGGGAATTGCGCCAACAACCTCTCTCTTGGCTGCGATTGTCTCGGCGTAATCAAATACTTCGATGCTGTCATTGTCTCAAACGATGGCGAGCCTAAAGCCCATCCAAATGTCGTCTGCCTACACGAGCAAGACAATGGAATTGGGTGGAAACATACGAACTGGAGGACCGGTCGTGCGGTTGTCACACGCATGCGAGAACTTGTTGTTCAATTCATCATTACACTCGCGAACTACGAGTACGTCTTCGCCTATAAGCTTGACACAGCAGGTGGCATCACCCTCGAGGTCCGCGCCACCGGTATTGTATCCACTGTCAACATCGATCCTGGCAAAACTTCCTTGTACGGAAACGTTGTCTCTGGTGGTGTTTTGGCACAGAACCACCAGCACATTTTCGCTGCAAGATTTGATCCGGCCATCGACGGACACAACAACACGGTCACATACGAGGAATCGCTTCCTGCGCCGTGGGACAAGGAGACAAACCCCAATGGTAACTTTTACGAGATCCGCAAGACGGTTGTTAACCGTTCGACTGGTCTCGATGCGAACCCTACCGATCACCGCGTTTTCAAGGTCATCAACCAGGAGAAGAAGAACCGCCACAGTGGCAACCCTGTAGGGTACAAGTTCACGCCACTCCCTACCCAGAAGCTGCTGGCAGCACCAGGGTCTATCCAGGCGCAGCGAGCCCTCTTCACGAATCACCACGTCTGGGTAACGAAATATCGTGACGACGAATTGTACGCTGCCGGACCCTTCACGCTCCAGAGTCAATTGGAACAGGGTGGTGTCCACGATATGGCTGCGCGCAAGGATGATGTTACCAACGAGGATTTGGTTGTCTGGAACGTTTTTGGTCTCACACATAACCCTCGTGTCGAGGACTGGCCAGTCATGCCATGCGAGATCTATCAGCTGCACTACAAGCCCAGTGACTTCTTCGATAGAAATCCGGCGATTGACTTCCCGAGCCAGAAGAACCAGGCCAGTGTGCTTGTGACGAAGGACGGAGACTGCTGTGCACAGAAATTGTAACGTTACTATTTTGAGCCTTAAGAATTACTAGATACCAAATTTGAAATGTCAACCCGTCATAGCGTCAGTACATAACTGAAGCCTCACTTTCCAGGACACGATTGAAATCAACGTTGACTTTTCTTTTTAGTTCTTGTTGACACAGTAACAGCAGAAGGAAATCGAAGGTGCACAACGACCGCCACTACGACACTCAACCTCAGGTCAACGCGGATATTGTTCCATTTGGCAGACTTTTTATAAGAAACTTCGACGACATAACCACTTCAGCGTGGCGAGTTGGATGAAATCTTTAGGCATCTCCAGCAGCTTTGACAGCGTGACCCTTGATCAGTCCTTGTACCTTGGCTTCGCCTTCTACGATGTCAGGAAGTGAATTCATCAAGCTCTTCTGTTGCGGCTTCCAGCCAAATACTTTGCCGGCCCGAACAGCCTTGCATCTGGAATTGGTGCCCCACAAGTAGCTTCCCATTGGAAGGAGTTTGTCTGCCTCGTCGGCAGTGATGACATCGACTTCAGCTGTGTCAATCAACTTCTTGTCATGCGCGATCTTGGCAATAGCCTTGCCGATATCGCCCCAAGCAAATGTGCCAGTCTCCGAGAAGTAGTAGCCTTCATCGTTCCATGTCGCTTTGCCCCCGTTGGGTTCCATAGCAGCTGTGACAAGGGCCAGAAAGATATTGCTCAAGTCTTGAATGTGTGACTCGGTCCAGATATTGGTGCCCTCATTGATGATAAAACCCTTTCCGCGCTTCAAAGTGGCGGCAGAGTATTTGTAGGCTTGGACGCTTGTCTGGTTATCTGGTCCACGCCCAGGACCGTAGATACATGGTGGGCAGACGATAGCAGTGTTCACTTCACCTGCACCTGTACTGGCTCCGAGCACAATTTTATCAACATTGCGATGAAGCGCTGCATCGGGTAGAGATGTAATCTCCTTGATTCCATCCCAGTCACTGTACGTGTGCTCACGATGATATCCATACGTCTTCTCTTCGAAATCGGCCCAGGACAAGACACCAGTGCCTGACGTATGGATCAGGTAAGTCGGACCTGCAATGATGCTTTTGGCGAGACCATTGATCAACGCTGTGGCAGCAGCTACGTGGTCGCAGTCGGCGCAATGGAGTACGATATTGGCCTTGGAAGCTTCGGTAATGAGGAGCGCAGTACTGTCGAGATCGCCATAGACCAAGCGGACTTTGGAATACTGAGCAGAGACTTTTGCGCCTTTATCGCTGTTACGGACGAGCGCAGTGATCTCAAGATCCGGATATTTGTTCGCTACTGCATAGAGTGCATCGCCCCCAATGTAGCCAGTGGCCCCAGTGCTTTGCATCTGTCAACCACGGCCTGTAGTAATATGAGAGGTTCAAACCTTACATGAAGAGTCTAGTCATGTCTGATGTCAACGACGATACAGGTTGTTACGTTTTCAACCCTCTCTTGCTGATTGCGATTGTTGTTGCTGCGTGGAATGCAATGAAGAGGGTGGTTGTATTGATTGTATAAGCAGACCAAGGCAGCTACGTCATCATTCACATACACACTAACAAAGCCGCGTATCAGTCCCAAAACACCAGGTCTGGACAGGTGCAGATCAAGAGTTCCAGGATGGGACCTGGCTTCGTTGTAGGTATGAGCAGAAATACATAAACTGACGACGAACGGAGAGACACAGAAGACTCTGACTGTAGGCGAGGACAATGTTGAAAGGAAGAGTCTCCGGGGCTTGTACAGAAACCACCGGCACAAAGCTACCTAGGAGGTGCTAATGAATTGCAGAGCCGATCGGAACTGATGTAGAAAAGAGCTCTGCGCTATCATAATATACGCAGGATTCGCTGCCCATCTAGCTGTCTCTCTGAAAAAATCCGCGATAATTGCGTCGAGGCGTCACTCTAGGCAGCAGCGAGATTGCGGGGCAAAGCTCTGCCTGCTGCAGGCAGACATTGATAGGTCCCACATCCTAGGCTCTTATGTCTAGAATATGCACTGAGGTCTTTGAGACGTTGTTAGTCGTGCTGTGGTTGTACCGTGTATCAAAGGCTTGGCTTTCCCGCGGCTGACCGCGCTGATGTGGCTTGTGTACCAGTATCGCGACATAGCTTCCAACGACGTCAACGACCTCTCGCAAACGCCATAACAACACTCTCACCCAGCAACAATCGGTTGGACGATACTCTACCTCCTATACCATCAGCATGGATATTGTGCAGGCCGTCTCCGGCTATATCACCAAGATGGTGTCGGTTGGAGACAGCGCCGCGACAGGCACGACTGCGGCTAAGATGAAGATCCTCCTCCTCGACAATGAGACTGTGGGTTTGTCTGCTCCGTCAGGAGCAGGTGCGACAATGAGCTCACAGGCGTCAGGTATCCATAGTGTCCTCGGCGACTACACAATCCGCGCTCCTTACCCATGAAGTCTACCTCACCGAGTACCGTATTCACCGCGAACACAGTTAGCCATGCCTCTGACAGCCGCATAGCCGGATAGAAAACCAAAAGCGAGAGAAGATGCGACATCTTCGGTGCTTATGCTTCGTGCGACCCTCTTCCGAGTCCATCCAGAGCTTGCTTGAGGAGTTGCGTGAGCCGAAGTATGGGGAGTATAACATATGTTGGTGATCTCACAGCTCTCAGCTGCTTTAAGCGATCTGACATTGCCCAGACTTCAGCAACATCATTAAGAAATCGTCACTCGAACGACTGGCTGAAGCAGACGACCATGAAGTCGTACGCGCTATTCACGAATACTTCGCCGACTTTCTCGTCATAAATCCGGATCTGATGTCTTTGAACCTCAACTTTCCTGACCGTCGGATATGGAGCACCAGTTCCGACGCGTGGAATCAGCACTCCTTACAAAGGTCGACTGAAGCTATTCAAGCGTTGCTCCTCTCGCTGAAGAAGAAACCGTTGATTCGGTATCAAAAGAACAGTCTACTTGCGAAGAAGCTAGCGACTGAGGTGCGATATAATATGACTCAAGAAGAGCAACTCTTCGACTTCAGAAAGTCCGACACGCCTCCAATCCTACTTGTTGTAGATCGTAGGGACGATCCGGTCACACCACTGCTCACGCAGTGGACCTATCAAGCCATGGTTCACGAGTTGCTCGGCATCCACAATGGCAGGGTTGATCTGCGTGATGTTCCGGAAATACGGCCTGAGATGAAGGAGATAGTCCTTTCTCAGGATCAGGACCCCTTTTTCAAGAAGAACATGTACTTAAACTTCGGGGATTTAGGCCAGAATGCCAAGGAGTATGTTGAGCAATTTGCTTCGAGGCAGCAAGGCACCCAGAAGCTCGACTCGATCGCCGACATGAAGCGCTTTATTGAAGATTTCCCAGAATTCCGCAAGTTGTCAGGCAACGTTACCAAACACGTTACCCTTGTTGGCGAATTGAGCAGAAGGGTGGGCGAAGAGAGCTTGCTGGACGTCAGCGAGCTTGAACAGAGTCTTGCCTGTCAGGACAACCACTCCAACGACGTTAAGTCGCTGCAAAAGATCATACAGGACCCCAAGATTCCAGCAAACAACAAATTACGACTCGTTGCGATCTACGCGCTACGTTTCCATAAGAGCTCATCCGACTCGACTGCCATGTTGCTAGACTTGCTTGCCGTAGCAGGGGGACTATCCAGAAGTCGTATCAACCTAATCACAAAGTTGCTTTCATACCACGACTCGCTACAGTCGGCAGCGGCAGTAGCAGGAGGCATGCCTGATTTGTTCCAACCGGGATCCTTCTTTGGCGGTGCTAGAGATCGTTTCAAAGGATTGAAGGGAGTGGAAAATGTTTACACTCAGCACTCTCCTCGGCTTGAGACGACGCTGCAAGATATGATCAAGGGTCGCCTCAGTCAGCAACTTTATCCGTTTGTTGAAGGAGGTGGTACGACCAAGGACAAGCCTCAAGATATCATTGTGTTCATGGTAGGCGGAACCACGTACGAAGAAGCTAAGATGGTAGCGCAGGTCAACGCAAGTTCTCCTGGTGTCCGCGTGGTTCTTGGAGGGACCACTGTGCACAACAGCACCTCTTTCCTGGAAGAGGTCGAGGATGCGGTCGAGTCTTGGCCTGAACCTCCGGCCACCTCAGCCGCAGCTCGCCTGCGACGGGAAGTAGGCAGGTAAAAACCGTCCGTTTTCCCATCCTACCGTTGGATCCCTGTCGAAGTCTGACCACCAAGTCTTACGTCAGGGTTCGTTGATTAAGGATAATATCATGGATGCATTGGGCCCGGCGTTCTAGCGTTGGCTGTTGACGTTCGCGGCTGCCCGCAAATACGGGTAGACAACCCGCCTTCTGCCGACAATCTCGAAACCTCGTCAGGCTCTCGCAGCCGACATACCCAGCGGTCGGTACGATAAATGCCTCACCACTGCGCAAGCATATGCCATGGGTGCTGACTACAGCTGCTTACCACGTGAAGTGAGTGTGGAGTGCGTCGCAAGTCGCTCGATCAGGTTGGGTGAGGTACGAAGGTAGCTTTTGTTGATCCCAAACACAGAATTCGCCTCAAGTGGAGTATCCATTCGCATCATTACATCCGGTTACACCTGAAAGCTAGAGCTAGCCTATTATCGAGGTAGTCAATTGTACACATAATTACATATGCATCGTGGTACCTGCGTCGCTCCGACAGGCGGCGAGTAGCTTCGTTCCAACCCACAGACGCGCGATTCCTCTTGCGACCCCACAGCCCTAGCGTGATCATCAGCCACGCTTTACCTAGGTGGACACTTCGGTCGTGCCACTTAACCTCCAAAACCCCAACACTTTCTAAAGGCCATGGCTTAAAGAGATGGAGCATATGAGGGACAATGCCAGAACAAGGACAAGTATTGCAGTCCCGAGTGGTTCGCAGACGAAATCCACGCCCAATTAATTCCTGCGTCGAGTGCCGAACCCGGAAGTCGCGATGCTCGAAAACGCACCCCTGCCAGAACTGCACAGCCTTTGGTCGCGAATGTATCTTCATCACCGTCCCGGAGAGTGCGGCGCGTAAAAAGGAGAGGGAGCAGCGGGAGCGCGCGGCCTCAAAATCGGGTTCGAATGTTACTGTACCGGACTGGACAAGAAACATCCCAGTGCGCACGCAAAGCTCCACCAGCGTGCCTGAACATGATCCTTACGAGAACCCCAATTCTGTCAATACAACCACTCCAGGAACTCCTCCCCGCGACTATGATTGGCAGGAGTACCAGCAGGACGTCGAAGTTGATAGAGGTGATGCATGGGAGCAATTGCCAGCGGAACCCGAAGAAACGCAGGACGACGTGTACGAGGACGAGAACGACGACGAAGATCAGATCGCAACGGACCTCACTATTAGGATTGGAAGAATGATCATCTGTGAAAACGTGACTGGCTTCTTTCGCCCCCAATACGCCGAAGAGGTATTGTCTACTCTCTCTACCTGCGCTCGCAGGACCTTCAGGTATTGTCGCTGAAATGTCACGTGTAGCTGGGCAAGCTCCTATCGGAGCGCAATACCTCCATTTCATCAGTTGCTGGGCAAAGGCAGTCGCAGTCATCTACGCTGCTGTCTGCAGAGCAAATGCCTTCCCTTGCGCCAGCATTGAATCTGCTGCTCGGCGGCTCTATATCTGCGCACAGCAACAACGACATCAGTGCCCCGCAGTTGCCTACAAAGATGGAAGCTGAGGCTCTCTTCCAGCGATACCTGGATGCTGTGGATCCCATGGCACATGTCTTGCACATTCCGTCCTTCAAACGTCTCTTCGACCGATTTTGGATGCATGTCGAGATCGGTAGTCCAAATCAGAACTCATGTACGGCACTAATCTTGGCAGTCTGCATGGCCGCGGCCGCATCCGTATCACCTCTACAAGCAAAATCGCAGTTTGGCATAACTAAAGAGGACTTGTTCCTGCGACTGCAGAAGGCCACAGAACGAGCATTGCTACGTGCTAACTGGGCTAAAACGTCGAACATTAGGACGCTCCAAGCACTAACTATATACCTGGTAGGGCTTACATCCAGAACTTCTCCTATAAATCGCTAAGTCGACTAGATTCCTCTCTGCAGAGCGCAGATATCGAGGGCTACATCTGTGGTGGTGGGTGCGCTTGTACGCCTAGCACAATGCATAGGCATTCACCGCCTCAGTCACAGCTCTGCGACCAGTCTCACGCCTCTGCAACGACATGTCAGATCCATGCTCTGGTATCAAATATGTTTCCTTGACTTCAAGACGGCTGAAGCGCAAGGGCCGCACCCATCGATACGCTTCGATGATGTCGACATCGCAATGCCATTGAACGTCAATGACGATGTATTTGAATTTGGCAGCTCACAATGGCAGCAGAACCCAACGCCGATACATGGCTGGACAGATGTCACTCTGTCCCTCATTCGGTACGAGTGCAACGAGATTCATCGTCTAATCTTTCGCGGCAGAATTGAGATGGACCGCAAACACATCACACTACACGATCTTCGCGCTCGCGTTGAAGCCCGGAAACGGCAGATTCAGAGTAAATACCTTCAATTCCTCGACGCCACAGTCCCTATTCAGCGGTACGCAGGCCTCGTTGCAACTCTCCTGATGTCACGTTGCGACTCAATGCTGCTATACCGCCATCTGCCACAGACCTCTTTGCAGCCACGCTCCGATTCTGAAAATCGGCTTCGCGACGTCCTCCTCACGGCAGCCCTCACCACTCTTGAAATCGGCGCCACGCTCGACACGCTCCCCTCACTGAGCTCATGGGCTTGGTACTCAACCACTTACCAGCAATACCACGCTGTCCTCCTCCTGCTGACCGAGCTCTACCGCACACCCGATCTTCCCCGCAAAGACCGCATGATGACCATGATCGACCACATCTTCGGTCACTGCTACGGCATTAGCGTCCGCGAGCGGTGCTCAGACCTGCTGTGGACCGTCAAGGAGAACCTCGAGGCTTTCTACGTAATGAAAGGCTTCAACAAGAAACGGCAGAACCTTGCTCCGCAGCAGCATCCGACGCTGCAACCACTGCCCACCTTCTCATCGACCAGCCCTAACTTCGTCGGCCAGACGCCACGTATCCCACAGGGCGCACAGGGTCACTTGCAGCGCACAAGCACGCTGGACAACCTCAATGTCGACTTCGACAGTATTCTGGGTAGCCTGAACGGCGGCGGGAACGGTGAAGACTTCGACATCTTCAGCAACATGGGCAATGGCAATGTCGGTGGCGATGCGAATGCTATCTTCGTGCCGGTTGACAGCGGAGTGCAGGGCGGCGGGGACTTTGGAACTACGAGCCCGAACGGAGGGTTGCAGCAATGGGTGAGTCAATTTCTGTTCAGACTCCCGGGTGAAGCATGCGCTAATCGAAGGTCAGGAGAACTGGAACTTCCCGAATCCGCAACCCAAGTTTGAGAATTAGTCGCCGGATGCAAATGAGTGTTTTATAGATTTCATTTTCGTTTGGACCGTGGTATTGATGCGGTCGTTCAGGCCTGCTCGGTTCCAGTGTTATCTTCACGAGTAGTACGTCTATGGAAACGGACTGAGTAGGATCGTTCACATGTTCAAAGAGCTCATCGGGTGGCACTACATTGCCAACCTTCGATAGTTCTGATCTTGAACGATGGGAAACCTGACATTGTAATCGAGGAATTGTCAATTGTGCCTTCTGCGCTATGCTCGCACCCTAAACGCCGTGTTGAACCGATTGTTATTGGCCCCTTGAGGCCCCCTGATTGAACGGGAGGCAATGATGATCCTGCTCAGACTGGCTGCTCTGCAGACCAATTCACTGCCGTTGGCTCAACCTTGCGTTTCATGCTCGCTTTCCGACCTGCCACTACCAAGTGACGACCCTGTCGGACGCGGACACGGATCCTATGTAGATGAAAAATGTCAGCAACAGCAACGAGGAGGCTAAATATGCTGTGCTAGTATCGTGTCACGGTTGTTTCACTCAACGCACTTCGCTTCATTGGGGGTGGAGGTGGCGGTGGCTTCTTCGCCCTTGAAGGAGGTGGTGGAGGTGCGCGTTTTCCGCCGGGGGTGGTCGCTCCGCCGTCATTCTGAGACCAGCTCGCTGCTCGCGACATGACGTTGCCACTGCCCTGAGATGAGCGATCAGGGCTAGGGGGTGATCTGTCGCGCCTGTAATTACTGCCAGACGCAGTGTATTCGTCGTCTTCGTAATCGTCGGCAAAGGTGTTCTGCTGGCGCACAGGGCGCAGGTTGTTTCGGCCGGAGGAAATGACGGAGGAGTCGGTGGGCACGCGCGCCAGTCGTCGAGCGGGCGAATCATCGCGGCCGTTGGTATAGCTGTCGTGTGTCGATGTACGGCTGAGGGCGGGACGCAGGGCATAGCCTCCGGGAGAGCCGGCCGTGTCAGGAGCGGGGGAGCGGCTGCGGGAAGGCAACTTGGGAATGGTCATGCGCGGCGGCGACGGCTCAGGCTCTTCTTCGACAGGATTGAAGCGTTCGGCGTATCCGTGGGCCGTGTTGGAACGCGAGCGTGTGGTGCGCGCTGGAGGAGTGTCTCTGCAGGTAGGCGTTAGCTCCTGGTATGCGGCCGCTGTAGCTCGAATGTGCTTACCTGACTGGCCACTCGCGCTTGACGTTCATCAGGATCTCCCGACAACGGTCGTAGTAGCTAAGCTCTGCCTCGAGGAAGGCGGATAAATCCTGCACCAGGTCGACCTCGGCCTCCTTGATGTCCTGCATTCTGCGGAAGACGTCCTCGCTGGTCTCCTCGTATTTGGCCTTCTGAGCGCGCAGTTCCTCCTCCATGCGGAAGTCCTCCTTCTTGGACTTCTGCATCTTGGCGAGCGATGTGTCGTAGGCGAGACGGCGGGTCTCGAGCTTCTTGCGTGCATTCTGATACTCCTTCATCTGGATGAGCCCACGGTCAAGCCCCTCCAACCAGGACGAGGTAGCGCCCTGCGCATACGTCTCCTGCACACGGGCAAGGCGCTCGTTGGCACGGCCGAGGGCTGGCTGCAATTAGCTTGGGCAGATCAGTCAGGAGGGGGCTGCGTACAGGACAGGCAGTTGCCAAACTCTGAGTCCGGCTCAAAGTCCTCGCCGTGCGTGACCATGGACGAGCCCAGGTGGCCGCCCGGAAGCTGCTTCTCCTTATCGGCGCCCTCTGCGCGTTTCGAGATGGACTTGACGTATACCGTCATGGCCTTCTGCATCTTGTCCATGCCTGGGCATTGTCAGTACTATTAAGTTGCACGACCGCTGCAGGGCCGCCAGGGGCTGCATACCCTCATGACGCAGCTCCATCTCCATCTCGAGCGCCCGGAACTCGTCTGAGGTGCCGGTGCGGGCTTCGGCGCCCATCTTCTCGCCGGCCCATTGCTTGAAGCGGCCGAATTTCTTGTTGACGTTCATAGCTACGGTTGCACTGGTGGTGCGGACAGGACGGCTCTGGCGGGGACAGATCGGATCTGGCGGCGGGGGTTTGTTGCAATAACGAGCGTGCGTTGGGGCGTATGCAGGGAAGTCGAATCGATATCGGTGGTGATTGCAGGGCAGAAACAGGCAAGCGGTTGCGCAGGATTGGCCTACGTAGAGTGACGAGAGGAAAATCTTGGAAGCAGAGACAACGACAGGAAAGCAACAAGCGTGCAGCTCATGCAACTACAGGAGCAAAGGAAACACCGGTAGGCGTTCAATGCCCTGGGAATGCGGGCCCATATATCCAACGCGTGTCTTCTTAGTCTAGATCACCACTACGTTTGGCCGGCGCTGTCACGGCGACGATCAACCGTTGGCCGGCGACAGTCCCTGCGGGGCACCGCCGCCCCTGGGTTTCATCTTTCGCGTCTCTGCTGCGCGTGCGCTGCTCTCTATCTTTGGCAGTGGACAGCGCCTCGACAACGAACCAGATACCCAGACTCCACTGCACTTGATTTGGAGATGCAAGCGACGTCATTGTCGCAGATCCTCGCCTTCGCCCACCTCCCCTTGCGTCTCGCACCATGTCTCGGCGCTGGAACTGTTCCTGTTGGCATGAAAAACGCAGACGACTGCTTGGGCAGCCTTCGTCCCATGAATGTTGAGCAGCTACGGACGCGGTGCAGTACCAAGCGTTCGGTGCTGTTCTAGTGGTGCTTCTGGACTCCGCACTTGCGCCTTCAAAGTTGCGCCTTGTGCTCCTTCCTTAATCGAGGCAGTCTCCGGTTTGTGGCTGCAGAATGCGGTGCGCCTCTTCAACGGCATTCGGGACTCTGATTGAGAGAGACTGCAATGCAGATCTGAACCTTCCTCAAGAGACTGCTGGACCACGCGCCGCGGCCTGACCTGATACCTAACGCGTCTTGTGGCTTTTTGAGCTATATCCTCTTATCACTCGCGGGGACGCTCTGTTTCAGAGCTCAACGGGCTCACAATAGCAGAGCAGGTACCGTAATTTGCAACACCATACTCCCAAGCCAGGCTCTCCTCGTGTCCGAGCATCCTATTTAGACACGTGACCTGTAACCATGGACCAAAAGAAAAAGTTGTCTTTCGCACTTGCGCTGAGCGACAACGGGTTTTGCGTTCCTTATGCTGGCTCGTGTACAGTAAGACGCCAGTGATCACCAATTGTACGTATTACGTTTTCCGTTCCCTCACTGAAAAGACTCTTCTTCACTCCGTCTCTCAAGTGCCTATCATGGCAACTATTCGATGGAGTAATGTCCAACTTCAAATGGAATATGGAATAAAAGAGCTGGCAAAGACACACAGATCCTGCCATGCGGCCCAGACGTTAACGGCGGGAGCCCGTGATCGACCAAAGCAGGGGACAGTGTAGGCAAATCCTTCCAGATCATAACACTGGCGGATGTCTTCCAGAGGTACTTCATAGCAAGCCACGAATCGATTCGGTTCGTGGTGTATGGCCTATGAGGATCTGTAAGAGTGACACGTAGGTATGTGTCTGGACAAGCGGACCTATTCGACCAACACCACAACAACAGACCATCTGCGAGTCTGAGGATTCTAGTGGAACACGTTGCACCGCACTTCAAGGCGTTCTCTCACTTAAGCGTAGGTCTTCTCCGATAAAACTTTGCGGGAACACCGGTCCACTTATCTCGCTACTTCTTGAGCGTGCGGATAGAGGTCGATCGTGGGCTCAAGCAGATAACAAGTCACTGTATGCGTCTGGCTCTGGATAGCAATACCTCTGCAGATGTTTTTGGCAAGAAGAGATGTGCCGTTGCTGCAGAGCAGAGGTGCGCTGCGGCTGTCTCCAACTCCAGCAAGCTTTGTTTTGTACGAACCCTTGAAAAGGATGGACTGGCGTGATTGTGCGCTGTGAATGAGATAGACCATGGGTATTAGAGTTGCAGAGCATATGATGGCAGAAAAGTTGGCTGCTGCCGCCCTTGAACGGACGGGCTATGCTGGATCGTCGCCATATCGGTTGTCCCAAGCAAGAAAGAACAACTGAATTGATCCGCAATTACCATCAGCCTGAAATAAGCCCAACGCTTCATGCGCGCCATAGTCTCCCCAATATGTATATCTTTCGTGCTGTTCATATGGGCACACTTGTATACAGTTGTTACCATTTCAGATACAGCTTGGTCGATTTACCCCAGATTAACAGTGACCCAAGTCATTAGTTCCTGTGCTAGCGAAACAGCGGTTACCTCATATGCTGGTCGCGCCTAACCCTGGCCGTTGACGACGTTCCTCCCTCGTCGAGGTCCAACCACGACGACAACCCACGACCGCAACAGCAAATATGTCCGACTCGGATTCCGATTCCGCGCTCTCCTCTGCACCTCCTACCGAGGACGAGATGCCCGTCGAAACAGCGCCTGCGAAGACGGCAAAGGCTGCACCCAAAAAGAAGAAAAAGAACGGCACCATCTTGACCTTCTTCAACAAGCGCTCGCCGTCACCGCCACCGAGGCAGCGGCCAGCGTCGCCGCCCCATGAATATGTTCCGGAGGACAATCCAGACATCGCTGTATGTTTTAGACGCGTCAATCGCGTCCTGTCGCGACCGAGTCGCGGCCTACGCACCCTCGGCCACTACGTCAGCACAGAGCTAATACTGGACCTATAGTTCATAGTAATGTTCCGCTCGCGATTCAACGATGCCTTTCCCCGGAATGCGCCTCACGTAGGGCCCCAGGATGTTGAGCTGGGCGTTGCAGAGGGCACACCTTCACCAGACGTCGAAGGCCTCCTGTGCGCCCTGCTCGGCCTAGTGTTGAATCGCAAGAAGCCTGTCGAGTCTGTCCACCCTTTATACCCTGTTCGCGTGCTTGTGCGGTGGTCGCATCGTCGTGGCGATGCATTAGCGACGATCAACAGCTGACATGTGTACGTTTTGTAGGAAAGGTCATTACGGTCGAGCACTTGAAGAAGCCATTCAAACCCAGAAATCACAGTGGCCAGCCAAGTGGAATTACATGAACCCCCTCAGCGGCAGTCGCTCCTTCAACACCATGGCACCGGCAGAGCGCGTAAGTGCGAACAGCTTGTAGTGCTGACAGCAGCTGACTATACCAATAGATCACCCTCCTTCACACTCTTTGTCTTTGGAGTCTAAATCAGAGCGAAGAGGTCAAGGCCATGATCGCGCATGCCTACAAGTCGCGTACTACCAAAGACAAGCTCGACACGAACATCCCTCTCTCCGTGCAACCATGGGGTCGCGACGGCGAGAAGCGCCGCTACTGGCTGATTGAGGGACAGAACGACACCCACTTCCGTATATACCGTGAAGCAGATTCACAGACACCAAAGGCGACGTGGTGGAGTGTTGCTGGCTCGATTGACGAGTTACGGGTGCTGGCCAGTGTCTTGGCCGACGAAGATGGTCACCGAGAAGCTAAGGCGCTCAGTGAGCGGATGCTCAACGCCGTCCCCCGCTTCGAGGCCTCGGAAGTGGTACGTAGTGTACCCTTCGACCTTATCATCCTTGCGATAACTAACAGCTGTATAGAAGCGCAAGCGCCGCGAATACCGTGTCAACCGCACCGCCGCTTTCACACGACCCGAGCCTGGCTTCTCACTTTACGAAGGCCGTACACGTGGGAAACGACTGCGCTACACATTCGATGACGGAGAGGACTTTGACTCAGATGATGCTCCTGTACGTCGGTCGGGTCGACAGTCTGCGCGAGACTCCTCACCCACTCACTCTGGTCCCACTGTCACTGCCAGCGGTCGACAGGTCAGGTCTCGTGCCATTGGTGCATATGGTGAGACACTTCACAGCGGACAAACTACAGACCGCGCATCACCGGTCACAGGGGATTACGTTCGATCGGATATTTCTGAAGAACCTCGACTGGGCCGCTCCACGCGGGCTGGCAACCGTACATATCTGAACCGCGAGATGGACTCAGAGGACGATGATGACGCCACTTCCTGGGACGGCGGTGATGAAGACGAAGAGGAGCCCGAACAGATGGAGCTTGACGACGATGACGAAGATGATGTGGCAAGTCAGTCGTCTGCGGACGAGGAGCCTCAATCCCTTGTCGTCACCTTGCATTATCGAAAGCTTGCATCCGACACACGAAACACACCCGATGAGGCAAATGCTCCAGCAATTTTCAAGAAAGGCGCAATGCCTAATGGCGATGTTTCCATGGCGGATGCTGCTGTGCTGCCTAAGCCTGAGGTCCTGGTCGCTCCAGCCACCATTACGCCCTCACAGCCAGCTTTTCCCCTTCCACACATCGTCCCTACAGCTATTCCCAATGGCGTCTCAGCCCACCAGCCCGAGGTCATGGTTGTCCCTAAGGTTGAGCATCAACAGCCGGCAGGTGAGACCACAGTCCTCCAAAAGCTGGATCAGTTCGTCTCAGCACCCACACCGCCATATAGCGCACCAGAAGAGACGATGAAGCAAGAGCAGGCGCAACCGCCCCCTGTCCAGCCGGATGCAGTTCCGCGGCAGCCTGTGCCCACTGGGTTAGCCATGAACAGTCAAACACAGAACTGGCAGTAGAGCTGTCAGCTTGTGGGTTAGATGCAACACGGCGGCAGCTCCTGCTAAGGCAGGATCGATAAGCGTTGTTGTCGTACTCTATAAAGCGTCCGAGTGTGTAGACTCCTCACCGTGGACCAGCTCAATGCTTTGTTTTCTAGCGTGTATACTAATAGAGATGATGAATCCTCCGATCTTGCTGAGGTTGAGGTACAACGAAGCGGATGAAAAGGCATTGCTTCATATCGGGAGTCACACAGTGCAATAGATACCAATTCATATTGTGTACAAACATGGCTTCGGTCTGATGGATTTTATTCGATTGTCCTTGTGTCTATTTTTGCAGGGAATCTTTGCAGGAGATTCGTGATTTTCTTCTAGTCGTACATGTAGCATCACAGATGTTCTTTCATTCGAGCATAGCTCCCGGCATGCCCTTTTGTCCACTATAGTGCTCGCTCTTGAGTCGATTGGGCGCACGAGGCCTGCTCTCATCTCGCGCCTGGCTGGCATCTCCTCTCCACCGCATGCCCGCATCCCCTCTGCGCGTGGCGTTCCTCTCACCAGCCCTGATCTCGGCCTCGCGCAACTTGGCGCCCTCAGCCGCGATGCGCTCCTCGAGCGTTGTCGCAGAAGGGCCAGGCGGGACATCAAGCCCCAGTCCCGCCGCCGGCACGGCAACGTCGTCTTCCTCGGGTGAAGGACTGCCAACGTCGATGCCCTCGTCTTCAGCATCTGCGTCTGCGTCCTCGGTGGCGCCGCCGCGCGTGTTGTGTTTCCGTGGCCACAGCGAGGGCAGCGAGATCTGCTGGAAGCGCGGCTCCACGGCGCGGTCGTCGAACCAGGCGTGGACGCGGGACTCGATGAGTTGGGCGATTTTGGGGACGTCTTGGAGACGAGAGCGCGACCCTACGAGGGAGCGGACGGAGAGGTCGAGGCGGTAGTCGTCGAGGAAGGTGAAGGCGAGGGTTGTGGGGCGATGCGGGGGAGGGTTAGTGGTAGAGGAGGAGGGGTTCGAGGAAGAGGTGGACGGGCGGGGTGGGTCGCCGGGTGTTCGTGGGTCGCGGTCGCGGTCGTGGGTGTGCGAGGTTGGGCTGGGAGTTGGTGCGGCTGTGGATGGTGGGGAGGATGATGGGATGAAGGATAGGGCGAGAGTGCCTGAGAAGCGGACGACAGTCACGGCGAGAGCGACGGGGAGGACGGCAGAGAAAGGCTTGGGCCAGTTGAGGTTGAGCGTCGTCTCTATGCCGATGGTGATGACATCGCTCAGGTCGACATCCATGCGGGCTTGGAGGCGGCCCTCGTTGTCGCCTGTGGTGCCAGGGCCGTACCAGAAGCCATCCTCGGCGGGCATGACGCGGCAGTTACTGAAGATGGGGAACTCGTCGCCCAGCGCGATCTCGGTGACGCGGATCTCGCCAATCCAGTCGGGCTTGCTGCCAGCGTTGAGCACCTCAGTCAGCGATGTCAGGACGGCACCATCCTGCCGCGCATCAGCGCGCAGCTGGGCAATGGTCTGCGCTATCAGGACATTGAACCAGTCCAGGCTCTCAGGCTGATGGCCCTTGACATTGTAGTACGTCTTGGCGAGGATCGTGGCGATGCTCGGCCCGCCCCTGCTCTCCTCGCCCTTCTTGATGATGCTGCGCGAGTGCTTGTGGCGCAGTGCCGGCGTCGTGGTCGAGTTGGAGCGCGTGCGCTGCTTGAGCGAGTGCAGCGACTGCTGGTGGGCGAGCGTGCGGGCGCGGCGCAACGAACTGAGGTGCAGCGCGCGGTCGTCAGCCGAGGGCGGCTCGCCGAATATGAAGAACTTGATAAAGAAGAAGATGATCAGTGCAATGGAGAATTGACCCAGCAGGAAGCCTTGCGTGAAGGACAGCCTGCAGTGTGTTAGTGAGGGGTGCTGTGAATGCTGCGTTATTATGTCATGGCACTTGCGATGAAGAGCCCTGCAGCGCCGGCTGGGGCGACGGCACAGGCGTCGGTACTGCTTTAACCATGGTGGACGAGAGCGCGTGCTACCGGTGAGGCATAGACATGTTGCGTTGCGTCGTGTGGATGGAATCGCACCTCCACATGCTACGCCATGGCTGTCAGGTTCACATGCGCTGCACCGACACATGCCTGCAGGGATCGCCTCGATTCGAGCCAATCGATAAGCTCTAAGCTCCGAGCATGCGCTGCGTCTACGTCTACATCTCTCTCAGCCGCTGCGCTGGTGCTGGTACCTGCCACTCCACTGCAACGTCCCCCGACTCATGGCCAACTTCTCCAAGGTCGTCATCTACAAGGCCCACCGAGTCGACCCTGCCCACACCATCAAGGCTGCCAGAGTCATCCGTTCAATCAAAGGAAGATACCGCGCCCAGGCCTTCCTGTTCCTGGCTTACCACTTCTTTCTATCCTCCCCACTCCACCTCGACGTCTTTGTGCTGTTCTTCATCCTCGTCAGCAACTTCATGAACCGCAACGAGGCCTTCCCTGTTCATATGTTCGTCGACGGTGCACGCTTCCTGCTCGACGAGCGCCGCTTTGTGATGCCCTGAAAGACCCGCTACCTCCGTCTTCCGTCCCATCTGGGCCTCGCCGATTGGTTCCCCGCATCGGCCCTCTCCACCCACATCAACACCCATCTTAGAGCTCCGCTAGCCCTTCTCCATGGACTTTGACACGGCCAGCCAGAGCCTTTCTCCGGGCGCTGCCATCAGAAACCCTGAGCTCCGCCTGCCTGCCACGTGTGAGCCTCCGTCGGAGAGCAATCCGCCAACGCCCGCAATATGGATTGTACGCCTATCTTCTTCGGTAGTATGCGCCACTGCTGATTGAGTGACTGTAGGTCTTTGGAGCAACCGGCCACATAGGACGTTCGCTTGTTCGTGCCATCCTGGCCCATGGTGATTCATGTACCGCTGTTGGGTGGACTCATGAGAACACGCCTGAGCAGATGCAAGAGTGGCAGGATAAGCGGTGTCTGGGCTTGTTGTGCGATGTGAGAGTAAGAGAAACAGTCGATTACGTCTTGAAGAGGAGTATAGAGCACTGGGGTAAGATGGACGTGATCGTAAACAGCACAGGCTATGGTGTTATCGGCGCCTGCGAAGATCAAGACGACTACGACCTGCGCAACCAGTTCAGCACCAACTTCCTCGGCACACTTCACATCATTCAGCTGTCTCTACCATACTTTCGAGAGCAAAACGCCGGTCGCTACCTCATCTTTTCCTCCACGGCTGGATCGCTTGGTGTTCCTGGCCTTGGTCCCTACTGTGCAACAAAATACGCCGTTGAAGGCCTGATCGAATCCATGCTTTACGAGATCGATGCCTTTAACATCAAAGCAACGCTTGTTGAGCCCGGTCATGTCAGGCTTGATGAGCCAGACGACAACATCATTCCTTCCAACTATCCTACCACGCCTGGCGCAGGTCCACCGAAGCCCCGAAGATACGGCCACTTCTCTGTCAAGCCGAATCCCAGCGAACCTTACGCAAACCTTACAAGCCCAGCTCAACACGCAAGGCGGATGGTGCAATGGTTGAACGACAGACAGCCGGTGAGCGCTGTGAAGAGTGCGGAGCTAGTATGGCAACTTGGCCATTGCAGCTACCCGCCATTGAGGTTGATTTTAGGAAGCTATGCTGTGGACAGCATCCGCGATCGGCTGAGGAGTATCACAGAAGAGGTAAATAAACGTGGTCGGATTCATGTGTTCATCCGCTGACATTACCCAGATCGAAGACTGGAAACATCTTTCATTTCCCGTCACCGCAACAGACGACGATGCTACGTCCGAGAAGGGCAAGGCTTCGGAGAAGGGAGACGACGAGCAAGAAGAAGAAATGGAACAATGAGCGACATAACTGTAATACGATCTCCGAACACATTAGCTATACGGTAACACCCAGCTGCCCCTCATGCTGTACCTCGGCATGCAGCTATCACCTTACGTCATCAGCACTTATACTTCTCGTATACAGCACCCTCATAGCACACATATATACTGTCCACGTTCCCTGGGAGGTTCGGACCGACCCCATACCAAGCATTCACGCCCATCCACCATCTATTTCCGCAATGCCACTCTGCACTCTGCACCTCCTGGCCCTGCACCCCACGACCCCAAACCCGCTCTCCACCTTCCTCTCCACTCTCAGATCCAGCACTGTCCACCCCATCGTCGTATCCCGCGTAATCCGATGGATCATCCTCCCACGCACCCTCTCAACCGAGCACCTCCTCGCCCGCAACATAACATGGGACATCTTGCTCATCCTGCCTTCCACCGACACACTCCCCCATGACATAGCGAAGCTAGTCCAACACCACTGGAGCGTCACGGCCGGCGTACCGTCGCGCCTCCTCACCAACTTCTCCCAGACCAACCAACGACTGCTCCATCCGGACCCGTCTAGCGTCCCGCCCCTCGACAGCCCCAAGCAGAACCACCAACGCACCACCCAGTCGGCTCAGAACCTGGAGCTCTCGGCGGAGCTAAATTCCTGGATCGACGCCTTCACATCTGACTCTGGTAGTGGTAGTGGTAGCGGTAGCAAGGTCGGCACAGGCGCAGTCTCCATGTTCAACCTGCTCGCCTTCGCGCCAGGCAAGAAAAGCGAGTACCTCAAGTACGGCGCCGCGTTCGCCGAGAGCATTGGGTCGAGACACGGCGGGAATGCGAAGATCGTGGGCAACGTGGTCGATGTCAATGGGAGAAAGGGGAAAGGAGACGATGGTGTGGATGATTGGGACGAAATTGCCCTTGCGCATTATCCGAGTATTGCGCATTTTCGCGATATGCTGGCGAGTGAGGATTATCAGGAGGTCAATCATAAGCATAGGGTGGGGAGTTTGAGGGATACGTGTATTTTGATGACGAGTGAGATTGCGGTTGAGGAGGTCATGGGCGAGGGGAGGGCGAGGTTGTAGTACAACAAGGGTGTGCTTCGAGAGTGATGGGTTGTGCGTGGTGATGGGTAGTGAGAATTTTGAAGAGGGGTGTATCAAGGATTAGAATGGTAGGAGAATGCATGTTCGAAGCAGGATAGCGTGGCGAAGCAGTGTGGCTGTTCAGAAACATAGCGCTTTGTGGCGAGTGTAACCATTGACTTTTTGCAGTATTATACAGAGGATCCGTCTACAGAAGCCCAGTGGCGCAGATATGCAAGCAAAGGGCATGCACAATCCAAGCTCAACATGCCAGGTGCATATTCCAGAGCGTCCATCTACTCGTCCTTGACACCACCACGGCCAGCACGCTCAGCGGCCTCAATGCTCTTCTTGTCGGTCTTGATCTCGCCACCCTGCATGGCGCCCATAAGGCCAGCAGCCGCCTTCCAGGGGCGAGCAAGCTCACCAGTGGCAGGCTGACCGAAGAGGTGGACCTTGATGAGGTTGCCCTCGAAGGCACCCTTGAGGGGGATAATGGACTGGATGAGCAGAGGGTTGGTGTACTTCATGTAGAGGTGCATAAATGCCATCATGCCAACACCCATCATCTGGCCCTTGAACAGCGCCTTGAGCTGCTGGAGGTCGTAGGCCTTGACCGTGGTCGCGACGAACTTGGGCTCCTCGCCCGAGCCGACGGGAGCGGGCTCGACGTACTTGACGACGGTCATGTCTGGGGCTGTGTTAGCTGGTCTGATTCCTGTAAGACCGAGGGTTTGTCGCAACGAACCATTCTTCTTGTTGATCTGCATCTGGACGTAGAAGTAGATGCCGGCAATGATGATGTTGGAAACAATGTACAGGGCGCGCACGCCGTTCAGGACGTTCGGATCATCGAATGGGATCTTCTTGGAGATCTGCATGAACCCCCTGGCAGCTGTTAGATTCGAATCGCGACGAGGCGCGCATGCGACGGCACATACAGGATGATGACCAGGTTGGTGCTGAGCGACTCGTTAGCAAGCTATCCTTCGACATGGTAATGTCTTGACGACGTACATTTGCGGAGAGATAGCCATTGTGAAGATGAGACGGGGTGTCGGTGTAGAATCGGTGCGAAGTACTGCAACAACGTCGCGTGAGAACCGTCGAGTTTGAATGAGGCGCGGGGACTGAGGAAGCGGAAGGTGTGCGTCTACTTTTGTGGTCGGTGCGAAAGGCCACCTTCCAGCCGCGGCCTTCGGCATCTAGCCTATTACGACTGGAGCCTTTCTAGGGGCGTCCAACGCTTTCTCCCACCACGTTTGTGGCTCAGCATCGACTGTCTTGTCAGCGAACTGGTGAGAGAGTCTTGCGCAGCTTGCCAAAAAAGCTTCACACGCACACAGTTTGACCTCAATGGTCTTCACCTTGGAAGCGAAATGCAACTGCTTCTACGAAAAATCAAGTTCCATGTACACCTTGCTAAGGCCGCGGGTATCTCGTCTATGCTATGCTGGCCTGTCTGGCCTCCATAACGCCCTCTGCTTCAGGCAGAAAGACTCCAGGTACCCGTGTATGCCCACAAAACGCCACGCTAAGTCAAACAACAACCGTCAACATATGTGTCAAGCCCCTAAAATGCAACATGCCAACGCTATGCAAGACACCACAAAATGCGTGCGCCAGGTCCATCATGTCATCCTTCAAGGTGCTTACATGACGGAGCACTCTCTGTCGGGACGGCTCTTATCTTTGCTCTTCTTCTCCGAAAGCTCACCCAGGGGATCCCTGCTCTTACTTCGATGATGGTCCCTCTTCCCCTTCTTACTCTTCTTGCGAGAGAGCGTAGGCTCTTTCTGGTCTCTGACGGGGCTTCCAGGCTCTGGAGGCGTAGGATCCTGGCTGTCGACAGAGTTCACGATGATGACGGGTTCCTCAGCAGCACCAGCTTCGGTGATCGCAAGCTTGTCTTTGCTCCCACGACCTGTCAATCTCGACAACGTCAGTGACAGTCTTCCTTCACCACTCTGGCTAGTCGGTCGGCTCTTCGTTCCACCCAGCCATGTTCGTGATCCGCGTCGTGAAGCTGACAAGAAACCCGTCTTTGACTCATCGGCTGGAGTCGGCGGCTCGGTTCGACCGCGTGATATGCTCTCCAAATCATCAAACGTCACACTGCTCCGTCGGTTGCTCGACATGCTCGTACGACCAACCGGTCCGTCTGAGGCTACAGACTCGGGCTGCATGCCCGCAGACTTGACCCTGTCCCAATCACCGCCGCTGTCCATATCAGGAACACCAGCTTCAGGGGATGGAACGAGGGTTTCTCCAGACGGCAGAGACGAGATTGTCCCCTGCGCTTCGGTGTAGGTCGGTGGGTCGCCTCTCGATGCTAGCTCCTCATCAATGGGTTGAACCTGGTAGAAAAGGAGGTATGGTGATTCTTCTCGCAACGCTTGTTTGATCTCAACGTCCGCTACCCGGGGGTTTGCGAGATCATCAAACCGCAGCCATGCTCCTGCATTATCGTTGTCTTCGGCACTGGAAGTGCTTGGCTGCTCGTGTGCATTCGCGCGGATAAGCGAGATGTAGTGCCCAGAATCAACCGAGACTCCTCGATGGCAAACAACCGACTGCAACACCAATTTGAAGTTTCCGAATAGAGGACCTTCCTCAGTCATCTTGTCGTCCGAGACGAAATGTGGAAGAGCAATCTCGAGCGGAATGTCAATGTAGGTGTTGAGTCGCTTCGGTGCACCGTTCATGGTCATGGAGTAGCGCTTGAGGCAAATACCCAGCACAGGACGTCGGGTAGAGAAGTGTGCCGCCACCTGAGCATCCGTTTTGGGGACGTTATCGGTGTACCAAGCTAGGGTATGTTAGTCGTAGTTCTGTGCATATGAAAAGAGGGCGTACGGATTAGACTGAAGAACTGCCATGCCGGCATAAGGACCTCCTTTCTAAGGAGTGACGCTGATCTCGGCCGTCCACCAGAGCTGTTAATCCACATATCGTCCAGATGTTTCTTCTCGTCGAACTTCTTATCTTCCGCGCTCTTGATTCTTTGGGTGAAGATGCTATCCGCACGCCGGCGTCCATCGAGAGTAGGACGAATTGGCGTCAAAGGGCTGGAGGGTGCCATCGATATTGGGGTGGACACTATGGGCGACTCTGGACCCGAGAGCTCAACACTCTCGACGTGAATAGCCTCATTCTTCTCTGGGTCTCTATCCATCGTCTGTCGACTTGCGGATCTCATCGACTCTACGGTATTTCGCCGCTGCAAGAAACGCTTGACCTCAATTCGGTTGTTGAAGTACGTCTCCAGGCAGTCTTCCAGAGTAATCACCTCCTCTCCTTCCTGCTCAGGGATAGCAACCTCAAGCAAACGCTCATTAACGAACTTGTGGTCGTCTTCTTTGTCTTCGCGGCCGGTGTGATAGATGTCCATCTTCAAGGTGAGCAGCGGAAGTTCGAGCGCACCGGTGATGAAAGTGAAGGCCTCGGAGGCGTCTTGTTGGCAGATGTTGGCGGCATCTTCCCAGCCGCACTCCGCTAGTGCGTCTTGAAGGTGTTTTGTCTGGGGCATATCAGCAAGAGTTCTCAGTGAGATCTGGCCTACTTACGAGCTCGACTTTAATAAGGCGTCCGGTCCTGAGCAGGTTGACCCACAGTCGCAAGATAGCTGCAAGCTTCTTTCTCGGCTCGTCGTCGAAATTGTCGAACAGCATCGCTTCGAAAGCATCCAGCCTTGCGAACATGGCGAAGAGCAGGGCGTCTAGATAGCAAGTAACCATGTTCCTGTTGATCGCTCCAATCATCGTGACGTTTGGGTCGTAGTCTTTCAGCTCGCCCTCTATCGATTCGTTTGCGAGGACAAGTATGTCATAGGCCTTGTCGATGTCATCGGGGCACCAATCCATTGCGAGCTCAGCCTGCTCCTTTCCCATCCTTGTTATGCCCACGCCCTGCAGCCGAGACAGCAGCATTGTGACCTGTGAGGGTCAGCCCTACACCCGATATGACCTCTGCTTCCAAACGCACATTCTTTGACGCATCCTTGTCGGTGTTCGGTTTCGAATCTTCGTTGGTAAATATCTTGTATAGGTTGGACGGTGTCGGCGGGCCCGACTTTGACTGTTGCAAGGTAGTGTGAGCCAGGTCAACATTGGTGAATTGAGTATGTACAAAAGAAAACAATGATGGATACGTGTAGCTTGTGATGAGCAAGTGAGAGGTGGCTTGCAAGTGGCAGAAGGATTTAGTGAAGCTGAAAGTGAGCCTACCTTGTTGCGCGCAGCGTCCTTGGCCTTGCGCTTCTCGGCCTGGTGCTTCTCGCGGCGGCTGAGAAAGCGCTGCATGCCGTTCATGGTATGTTAAGGTCGTTGGTATTCCATCCAGAAGACAGGTCCTAGGTAGTCACAGATAGTCCAGAGTGCTGGACTAATTGGCAGCGGGGTAGTGCAAGGGAAGTTGCAGGCGATGACAGCGCCGCGGCGGAGGAGCTACTCCAGTTCACGCGCTTGAGGACGCGGGATCGCAGAATCTGAGCAGAGGCGCGACCGTGATGTGCGAGTGATGACCACACCACGAGGGGCTGAGAGGCGGAAGTGAGACGATGTGGAAGTCAGCCGCAAAACAACAAGCCCGCGGGTTGCGCGGGCACAGGCGATTGCGGGCGCGTGGGGGAGGCGACGAGTGGGTCTGGACGTAGCGCAGCAACCCTAGCTGCTGCAAAACCACCATCCCTGCATGCGCCAAGCGAAAAGTTGACTTGCCTGCACGTCGCGCGCCATCACCGTGAAGGCGTATCTCTATCCCGCTCGGACGACGTCAGACATCATGGCCCTGCGCGAGCTGCCATACCGGACGGCCGCTGCCTTGTGCAGAGACGCCAGACCTTCTGTATCCGCCATCCAGCCCCTGTTGCGCCGCAATGCCTCGACGGCCGCCGCCCCGGAGGTTGAGAAGACATCATTCGCGGATGCACCAGCAAAGCCCGAGGACGCTGTCAAGGACTTCGACCCCATAGCGCGCAGCAGAGCAAGGAGAAGAGGAAAGAAGCAGCTCCCGCCCAGCAGGTACGGCACATGGAATGCTTCACCACTTCGCAACTTGACTGACCCACCAAAGATACCAGTACCGTGAGCCCAAGTACTACCGCGGCCCCCTCCATCCCCACCAGCCTCTCGCCGTCTCGGATCCTGCCTCGCGACGCTTCCAGCCCGGCCCCTTCAGCCTGCCCCGTCTCGACCAGACATACCAGAGCACCATCGCCCAGGACATCCTCGCCCTGACCTATCAGCACTACCCTCCCGGCTACCGCGCCCCCAAGGTCGAACAGAGATTACGAGAATGGCAGGGCAATTCGCCCTACTTCAAGGGCCGACCGCTGCGAGGGCCTCGAGGAAAGGGTGAGGTCCTGCGCCTGCTGCAGGAGCCGCGCACCTTCCGCAACATCCCCAAGATTACCAAGGTCGTCGTGCACTCCATGGTGCCCGAGGCCATGCAGGACAGTGCAAATATGCACGTTGCCGGTATGATTCTGCAGGCCATCACCAACGTCCGCGTCGAATCACACAAGGCGAGACACAACGTAGTCGGCTGGGGGTTGCGTGAGGGGCGCTACGTTTCCGTCACTGCCACAATGGACCGGGAAGACGCATCGTACTTTCTTGAGAAACTCATCGATGTGGTTCTGCCAAAGATGAAGGAATGGAAGGGTGTACCAGGCTCGTCCGGCGACGGGCACGGTAACATCAGCTTCGGTCTTACTCCCGACCAGCTTGCCCTTTTCCCAGAGATCGAGGTCAACTACGACGCGTAAGTAGCCCTTCACCTCGTCAAAGACAACTTCTAATCTGCTACCAGATACCCCCCAAAGATGATCCCCGGTTGCCACATCACCATCATCACTGATGCCACAAGTAACAAGGACGCTCGCCTGCTGACACAGGCCATTGGCCTGCCGTTTCACGGCAAGCTGAATGACTAGACAAAACCAACCAGTATATTGTGTATAAGATATTGTAACATTTGTAAGACTTCAATGAGCTGGTTGCAGACTGATGCGTCTGCAATCAAGCGTTCCATCCTGCAATCAAGCAATTCACCATGCAAACCATCTACGGTTTTCACCGCAAACGCGACTTCAACAATTTAAAATGAAAGTGAAAGCGTCTCACGGTACGCGCACCTGCGAGCGCACAAATCCTTCGTAATTACGCTGCCGATCTGCAACCTCCCCGTTGCCTTGACATACGCTCCATTCCTGCCTTCGCTATGCCTATCGCCGACCCTACGCTTCTGCAGGTGTCAACTTCTGTTCGACCAGTCGACCAGCTTACCGAGAAGGCCAACAGTAAAGGTCACATGTCCCATCTTGCACAGTCACTGACCTATCCAGGCCAACGCTTTGTATACACGAGTCTCGACGGCGAGCTTGTAACCGTCCCCAGTTGCCTCTACGAAAACCGTTACATCTTCGATCCTGAACATTTCGCACAAGTATCGTATCCGTTTACCTGGCCGCCTGGCCGGCCTTGGCCACCACAGTGCATGGAAGACTTATGTTGCACTTCTGACTTTGATGTCGAGACCTGCTCTCCATGCGATCAGTCCTTTGAGGACTGGCGCTCAAGCACCGAACAGTGGAACACTTGATTCGAGCTACGCGAGACTCAGGACTGTGGCATCGGCGTATTCACCAAGAAGTCTATAAGACGTCTCGAAATCCTCGGCTGGTACACTGGGGAAGTGTCACCAAACGGTCTGATGAAGAGTGACTACCGCCTATCGTTGCCTATTGGCTGTGCCTCCCGCTCGGAGATCGAGAAAAAACTCGGCAACCTTGACGGAGACCATCTGTCTCTTGATTGGTACACAAATATCTGCGAAGAGGTCGTCATCGTCGATGCTGGAGCCTGCGGTAACTGGACGCGCTTCATTAACCATTCTTGCAGCTCTAACACAGCGTTCAAGGCGCTGCGTAAGGGAGCTACAATAATCATGGCAATCAAAGCCAAGCGTGATATTGCTCCAAATGTGGAGTTGACTCTAGACTACGGCGACGTCTATTTTGAGCGCAAGACTTGTCTTTGCGGGGCGGTAGATTGTGTGGAGAAGAAAAAGAAGCGGATGAAGGAAGAAATGCTGGAGCAGGATAGAAAGATTGAGAAGTTGACAGGGGAGTTGAAAGACGCTGTAGCTAGGAGGGACAAGGTCATAGAGAAGCTGGATCGTCTACAGTCAGAGGCCGAAGTGCAAAGCTGAGACTAAGTCAGTTTCCACAACTGTGCTTTGCGCGCTTTCACTAGGGGCTTGCAAGGCCGGCAAAGCTCCTTCTTGTACAATTGTAATGTACCATCCCGTAACAGCAAGGTATCGCCCGACTCATATTCAGATCAAATCCGTATTTCTGTTGCAACACTGCACCCCGCCATAGTTTCCCTCAGTTACGCCGCCGACGTGCTCGATTCCATTACGATGCCACCTAAGAAGCTTAAACAAGCGGCCAGTGCTTTCGAGCTCCCACCCTTGAGCAACATATTGGAATTCGCACAGCCTTACGAAGTCGGGTAAGACTATTAGGCTCCAGCTAAACAGCAGGACAATCAATGCTAGCATCATCAAGCTGGTCGTAGCCTTCAAAGTGCAAGTTCATCGATTTCGGCTGTACCTAGTTCCAAGATGGTATTATGAGCGATGATCTTTGGAGGATCCATCAGGCTTGTTGAAGCGGAGATTGCGAAACACACGATGGTCTTTCTGAAGAAGTACAAGGGTGTCGATTATGCGTTCGAGCCATCGCCTTTCTATCAGCGGATCATGGAAGCGTTCCATGCGTCGCCCGAGGTGGAGACTTCCCATGAGTCTGGATGATAGACGACAGAGCCAAACGATCAGTGATGAAGACCTACCGTGACGCAGAGAGTACGGAGTGTAAGTATCCTGAGCTCCACGTATCGGTGATCTTCAAGGCTTCCATACGAGACTTCTGTAGGCTGATAATTATTCCTGATGCCTAGATTCCTTTCCTGTGCTTTAGTAACTTCCCTTGCGCCTCGACACGCTGAATACCTCCCAATAGTACTGCAAGATGTACCCTGTCACTTTTCCTTGGTACATTTGCCTTGTATTATGTGAGAAGACATCTACTATTTGTTACATGGCGAAATGCACTTCGGGGTGCCGTTTGGTAGAAACCAAGGTGTTTCACATATGGTGAAGAGAGTGACAAGCCACAGTCCTCCGTGTTTGGTATAGGAGCGTGCATCGAATCAGGCATACTCGCCTTGCATATTTACGGATATCTAGTCCATTCTACCGTGTATGAAGGCCTACGTAATTGTCTGTGTGCCGATTTGATGAGTGAAGAAATTTCTGCACGATGGGGAAACGCCGTCACAGTGGAAGGAACAGTCAAAGTGCAGAAGCAATAACGTGATGAGTGGTGAATATTCATGTGTTGTTCGAGAAGTCGACAGGATTACTCCTGTAAAGTAAAAAGCCAAGGTTGCCCAAGATCTTCCACCACATTGTTATCCACCGAGCCTCTGAGCATTGAAACCGTTGCAAACAAAACCGTGATGAGACATGGCGATGATAGTCCAACTTGAAGCTAGACAGGTCATTCCATCCCAATGCTGTGGACGCCAATGATGAGGGTTATCTTCATGAAGAGGAACAAACACCTCGTACTTGAAACCTTTCAATCCTTGCGCCAGAGTGCAAATAGACCGTAAGGAAATTTGTAGTCGTCAAAGCGTGCTACAAAGCGAAAGTAGTCGAGCTACATAGAGTCGAAGTCACAATCGCGGCGCAGAGCGTTGACGACGTCGAGGTTGGAGGGTGGTGAACCATCCTCGCTGGCCTTGACTACGATCGGGCCAACAGCGGCATAGTTGAGCTTGTTGTTCTTCACCATGACGCGGTACTTGGGCTCCTCATCGGTCTGTGATAGTTAGCTTTTGCTTGTTGCTCTTTCTGAGTAGTAGGTAGCATACCGTAGTCTGGGTCATGGCAGTGAAAGCGCCGTCCTGGATGGACTTGTTGTCGCCGTAGCACTTGTTCCACTTGCCGGCAGGCGAGAAGTTGAATTGCGGATTCTTCAGAGCATTCACGTACTCCTTGACGTCGTACTCCTTAACCTGCATATGTCAGTGAAGGAACAGAGCTGCTTTGTGTATAGGTATAGGCGAACCTCGCGATGCGACTTAGACGGCATTTTGTTGAACTGTAGTGTGGAAAGCTATCGGTGAGTTGGCAGTTGGTAGTTGGTAGTTGGGGTGTGATGTGAGTTGGTGGTCAATGGTATGATCTGAGTTCGAGGAAGAGTTATATAACACAAGGTGGGCGACCTGCATGTACTGCGTCGAAGTGAAAGAAGGTTCGAAAAGGCGCAAGGCAGCCATATTTTGAGCGTGCGGGAGCTTTCAGAAAGTACAAAAGGCCATTGCTTTCACTGCCATTTTCGTTCCAATACCTTCACTTTGTCCTACTTGATTAGCTTCGTTCATGCACGTTCGCACGGTCCTGCCCCATCATACCTTCCCAAACCCTCACACAACACTTGCTTGACCTCAACTACGCATAGCACAATGACCTCCATACGCTTCAACTCCAGCGTACTCGACCCTGTGCCATCCGCGGAGCCCGGCCACCAGCCACTTCGTCGACGAGCGAGTGCTCCTGAGCTTGCAGATTGGCGCTCCATTCACGAGAACACTCCTCAACTCTACGAAGCTAGGAACATCATTCGGATCAGCATCAACAACCAAGTTATTCAAGCGAAAGTTGTCAAGACGTTCACCCCATTCACTAGCTGTCAGGCGATGGTTGTGCAGATCTTCGCGCCAAGTCTGGATCTTGAAGGCACCTACGTGCTTAAAGTCTACGACAGACGCCACAGCGACGAGATCCGTGAAACGTATTTCCACAAAAAGGAGTGGACAGTGGCGGGTGATATCGAATATGAGAGGAGACGGTGGTCGAAGGATTTTGTTCGGTTCTTTCTGCACCTCATGTCCGACAATGATCTGCACTTTCGCGGAGAGGATTTCTGGAGCGACGAGGAGGACAGCGATGAGAACGAGAAGGAGAACGAGAGTGAAAACTGCAACCAGCTCGAGACTTGGGCGTTTGAAGAGTTGGACGCTCAAGTCACATGCTTAAAGATGTACCGTGCTGAGCTCGAGGTCTATCGACGAGCAAGACAACATGGTATTGACGGGACCGACGTGCCTCGATTCATCGGCAGTGTGAGGCTGCTTCCAGGCTACTGCTCGAAGCTTTGTCGAACTCAAAGCTCCAACATCAAGGGTGTACCAGGCATCTTGATGCAGTATTTGCCGGGCTGCTCGCTAAGAGATATCTACAACACGCCCTCACCACGTCCAGCACGCGAGCACTGGCAGTCAATCATCGACGACGGCCTTCGCATCGTTCAGTACTACATTCAGAACATGGAGTTCCGTAACGGGGATCCTAACTTTCCACGCAACAGTGTCGTGCACTGGGACCCGATCGGCAAGAAGTGGAAGTGCAAACTAATCGACTTTGGGAACTGCTACTTCAGATCGAAGGACATGACGGACTGGGATTGGAGACATCTCCAGTTCCAATCAGACGAAGAGGAGTATATCGCTCGACACATGGAACTGTTTCTTGAACGTCGTAAGGATTTCCAATACACCTGGAAGCGTTCGGAGTACACTGAAGAGCTCTACCGCGACTTTGAGGTCGACCCTGACGAGTTTGACGTCGATCCCGAGCCTAAGGCCGGAAGTCGTTGATGCATCAAGGAGTTTGAAGGCTACGTAGATGACATAGATCGAGGTCGAATGAAAAGAGGTGCAGCGATGAATGGGTGTTTCGCTTTAAGCCGGGTTATTATCTTGATGCTAGCTCCACCGGCCGAGAAGAGGCCCTACGAAAGTTTGGCGCAGAAGCAGAAACGTCTGTGCGCGCGTCGCAGCTTCCTGCTCTCGGCCAGGTCTGTCAACAACCTCATTCTCGATACCCCTCTGCACATCTAGCTAGTCTACGTGAGAGCGACACACAGGCACCATGCAGGCCTTCAGACAACCAATGCGCTCGGCGCTCACCAAGGCGGCGACCAGGTCCTACGCAACGGGCTCCTCGCAGTACGCCGAGACCATCAAGAACCTCCGCATCAACGGCGACACCAAGGTCCTGTTCCAGGGCTTCACCGGCAAGCAGGGAACGTGAGTGCGCCGCAGAGCTCGCAGGCAGATGGGCAGGGTGCTGACACGACTCCAGCTTCCACGCGCAGCAGGCCATCGAATACGGTATGCGCCCATGCACAGAGCTGTCTGGCTAGGAGAGACGAGACGAGACGAGATGAGACGAGATTGGAATTGACACGAGCGCGCAGGCACAAAGGTCGTTGGTGGAACCAACCCCAAGAAGGCCGGTCAGGAGCACCTTGGTCTCCCCGTCTTCGCCAATGTCGAGCAGGGCATCAGGGAGACTGGCGCTACCGCGACTGCCATCTTCGTCCCGTACGCGCGCCCATTACACGCCTACACGCACCGCACATGATCTGACAAACCAACAGCCCCCCCGTCGCCGCCGCCGGTATTGAGGAGGCCATCAAGGCTGAGGTCCCTCTGATTGTGACGTAGGTGTGCATACGGACCGCAGCATGCACAGAAGCTAACAACCGGCAGCATCACTGAGGGTATCCCCCAGCACGGTATGGGCGCGCTATTATACAATTGAATCAAGGACGACATACTGACTCCACTAGACATGGTCCGCATCACCGACATGCTCAAGACCCAGAACAAGTCTCGCATGGTTGGCCCCAACTGCCCCGGTATCATCGCTCCCGTACGCATCTGTCCACAAGCCATACATCATCTACACTCGTGACTAACAACTCTCCAGGGCCAATGCAAGATTGGTATCATGCCTGGCTTCATCCACAAGCGCGGTCGCGTCGGTATCGTCTCCCGCTCCGGAACCCTCACCTACGAGGCCGTCAACCAGACTACCCAGGCCGGTCTTGGTCAGTCGCTCGTCGTCGGTATCGGTGGTGACCCCTTCTCCGGCACCAACTTCATCGACTGCTTGAAGGTCTTCCTCGAGGACGGCGAGACGGACGGTATCATCATGATTGGAGAGATTGGTGGAACCGCCGAGGAGGACGCCGCCGACTTCCTCAAGGAGTACAACACCGCCAACAAGCCCGTTGTCAGCTTCATCGCCGGTATCTCCGCGCCCCCTGGCAGGAGGATGGGTCACGCTGGTGCCATTGTCAGCGGTGGAAAGGGTGATGCCAACTCCAAGATCACTGCTCTGGAGGCCGCTGGTGTCGTTGTCGAGCGCTCGCCTGCTGCTCTCGGCAAGTCTCTGTACGAACAGTTCATCAAGCGCGACTTGATATAATTTGCGACAAGTAAGGGAAGGTTGGGTTGATCTGTTCGATTTTCAAACGCATATCCGTTTTGGGCAGATTGCAGATGCTGCATGAGGGATGCTTTGTACCGAGTCCCATATATTGTACATTTACTCATAACACGCAATCTTGTGTCGTCTCTGAAAAAGACGCTACTCACATCAGTTTCTCCGACCATCTCTGTGACCGCGGGAGTGCATGTGGAAGCGCGCTAGTCGCAGACCCACTAGAAAGTTCAAGAGGTGCATCAGATACTAGAAGCACTACCAACCGACTCACTCACACACACAGCGCCATGTCCAAATCGAAAACCAAGCAAGCACGCCGCCAGCTCAAGCGCGACGGCCAGCGCAAAATCGCCGAGCACCAAAAGAAACTTGCAAAGGCAGCCGCGGCCGCAAAACCAACGTCCTCCACCGCAAAGCCTACGGCAAAGCCCGCCTCGAAGCCCGCAGCCAAACCCGCAGCAAAGAAACAGAAGACTGACACGACCGAGTCCACACCCGCTACACAACCCCATGTCCAAGCCTCGCAACAACATGAAGTCCCCTTTGGCACATACGAGCACATCCTGCTGGTCGGCGAAGGCGACTTCACCTTCACGCGCTCGCTGGTGGAAGAACACGGCTGCGCCAACGTAACCGCGACGTCGTTCGACAGCGAGCCCGAAGTGCTCGAGAAATACCCGTCCTTCAGCGACACGCGCACCGCGCTCACCAGCCTCACACCCCCGGTGCCCCTGCACCACTCCATCGACGCGACCAAGCTGTCCTCGTACAAACACCTCAAGTGCCCGCGCGAGGACGACGACGAACAAGACGCCGTCTCGGGCTGGGACACCATCGCCTTCATGTTCCCGCACGTCGGCGGCCTCAGCACAGACGTCAACCGCCAGGTCCGCAGCAACCAGGCCCTGCTCGTCGCCTTCTTCAAGGCCTGCCTCGAGACGTCGACGCCCAAGCAGCGCCTTCGCATCCTCGAGCAGCAGGCCAACAAGCCCAACCTCGTCCAGCGCCGACACACCGAGTTCCTGCGCATGGGCGGCCGTGTCATGGTTGCGCTGTTCGAGGGGGAGCCGTACACGCTGTGGAACGTGCGGGATCTGGCGCGGCACGCGGGTTTGAAGGTTGTGGAGAGTTGGAGGTTCGACTGGGCGCAGTACCCTGGGTATGCGCACGTAAGGACGTTGGGGGCGTTGGAGGGCGGGGGTGGGTGGAAGGGGGAGGATCGCGAGGCGAGGATGTATGTGTTTGAGAAGGTGGGGTTGGAGGCGGATAGCGACGAGGAGAAGGAGCTGGAGAAGATGGGGGTCAAGTTGCCGAGGAGGAGGAGGAAGGGGCCGCCGCCGGTGGTGAAGAAGAGGAAGGCTGCCGAGGATGACGACAGCGATTGAGGGTGTGAGAGGGGAGAGAGGGGGGGGGTGTAAAAGCGAATTGGTTATTCGCGACTGTATGTTCATTGGGAGAGGTGCCATGACCTCGTGAGAGCCCTGTAGTGGTGCAAGAGCGAGACCACATGTACATGATATGATACCCCAAAACGCCACGCTATGCCAACCTAAAACCAAAAGCACTTCCGATATCCGGATGGCAACGCTCAAAGCACAAACACGCGCCGCACCTCGCTGTACTTCCACAACTCTTCCGTCTTCCCTGCCACCGGATCCCGCACCCACCCCTGCTCTGTGCCCACCTTCTCATTGAACAGCCTGAGTCGCTCCGCTCCGTAGATGCGGCCGTTGGGGAGCACCACCGGGTCGTTCTCTACGATACTCTTCGTGTGGTGCGCGTAGGGGACATTGCGGGCTAGCTCGTTGAGCTCGGTGCTGCAGATGGGGCAGACCGAGGTGGTGGATGAGGAGGCGTTGGCTGAAGAGGATGTGAATGCCGAGTGGCAAGCGGGTGTCTTGAGTGCGGACAGGCCGGCCGAGAGGGCGATGTGGAGGAGCGGTCGGGGTGGGAGGGAGTAGAGGTTGTGGTGGGTTGTGAGGAAGAGGGAGGCTAGGTGCGACCAGCGGGATGGCGAGTAGAGGGACTGTTCATGTTAGCAGTTATCCTGGAAGCGAAATAGGGAGAGGGAAAGTAGCACTCACAGCATATGGCTCGACCTCATCCCACGGCCTGTAAGCCAACAACCCAGCTGCACGTCCGATCAAGTCGAAATCCCCACTCGTACTGAGGTACTTCTTCGCGTGCGCCCTCGCCTCCATCAACTTCAGCTCACCACCACCACCCCCAATACTAACCCCTTCCCTCCCGAACTCACCCTCCATCCCGTCGACCCCACTCTCGTGCCCCTGCCGAACCATCTCAATATACTGCTGCAGTCTCAATTCGAACTCCAACATGCTTCCTCCCTTCTTCAGCTCCTTGCTATGCTCCTTGCACCAATCCAGCGCCAACGCCGTACTCATTCCCTCTCGCAGACTGCGCTCGATCTTGTGGCACGATATGAAGGCCTCCACATCCACCAGGTCCTCGATCCCCTTGGACTGCGCAAGACACGCAGCGCTGGATGCATACCCTTCACGCAGCAGGTAGTCCACCAGCAGCCGCGACAGCCGCACGCGAGACCACTCGTCGTACTTGACGTCGACAAGGCTCTGCACAGCATGCAGGTCCTGGAGGTGTTGCAAGCGCGCCTTGGCCGCTTTGTGCAGGCGAGCCTCCTCCTCCTGCAGATTCGACAGCTTGCGCTTGAGGCCCTGCATCTTCACGATCATGGCATCGAGGGACTCGAGGGTCTGTGTGGGGTCGGTGGTCTTGGAGGCGGCTTTTGTGGTGGCCTGGAGGGTGAGGGGAAGCGAGGTTGCGGCGTGTTCGATCAGGCGTTGGGCGTTTTTGAAGTTTCGGCGCGAGAGCTCGTAGGGCATGCGGAGGAGGGGCTGGTCCTGCAGGAATGTGTTAGTTTCGGCTGAGAGGCTGTCGTGTGATGTGGGCGTACGAGCAGCAGGTGCGACTCTGCGTTAAGCTTGGTGCTGTTGAGCTCTGCCATGGCGGGCTGGATTAGGTGTAGTTTGGATGGAAACTTGGAGAGGATGCTGGCGATATTGCGTGTGTTTTGAATGAGTGTTGCTTAGGTGAAGACCAACATGGAGGGAGCGAGTTTGTACGGCGCTCGTGATAGCTTGAGGACCAAATGGTCGGAGCTCGTCATCACCGGACGTCTTGCGGGGTGCTTGCCAGACCAACCCTTGCACCCCCATCACCTGGGCACTCACGATAACGCAATATTCACCAGCTACACACCCAAATTGCCAAAGCAGGACGCAGACACAGGTGGGTTGTAATCGATGGTCATTCTTATTCTACGTGATATCATTTTGGTCATAATCCAAATCTAAGAACTCCTCTAAAGCCCAATGCATCGAAACGCGGTATCCAGATGTCTCCGCCCACGCAGAACAGACACTGAAGCTGGTCGCGCTGAGCTGCCAGCCTACTGCAGGGGTATCATGAACCCTGCTCTCAGGCCATTACTTTTGCTTCGAACCCGCACTCCGCAGCTCGGAAAACGCATGCAACCTTGCAAACACAATCGAATCCAACACTTAAGCAAGAACACCAGTCGACGACATCTTCTTGCGGAGATGGTTCTTGTACTCGCCGATGCTTCCGTCCCACCTTGTGACCGTCTTGTGCTCGCAAACCATAATGTCCTTGGCGATCTTGTCAAGAAGACTGGGTACAGTTAGCAAGAAGTTCAGCAGTGAGATAGTGGAGGCTAGGACGTACCGGAAGTCGTGGGAGACGACAACAACACCACCGCTGAAAGCGTTGATAGCATCAGCAAGGGAGTCGATGGTGGGGATATCGAGACCGTTGGTAGGCTCGTCGAGCAACAACATGTTGGGGCCCTCGATAGCCAAAAGAGCGAAGACAATACGAGACTTCTGGCCATCGGACAGAGTGGCCATCTTGGAGGTCTGGGCCTCACCAGTCATACCGAAGCGACCAAGCTGCTGGCGCCAGTACTGGTAATCCTGGCTGATGTGCGAGAACTTGTCCTTGACGAAGTCAAGAGCAGACTTGGTGAGGTCGAGCTGCTCGGCAGAGTGCTGGGAGTAGACGCCGAGCTTCAAGTGAGTGTGACGCGATACAACACCACTTGTGGGGCTGAGCTTGCCAGTGAAGATGTTAAGCAGGGTCGACTTTCCGACACCGTTGGGTCCGACAAGGGCGGTACGGGAGTCCATGTCGACACCGAAGTCGAGGTTCTCGTACAGGTTCTCCTCGGCCTTTCCAGAGTAGGAGAAGCTGACGTCGTCGAGCGACAGTACGGGAGGAGGCAGCTTCTCAACATCAGCGAAGCGGAAGGAGAAGACCCTGTCAACCTGGACGGGCTCGATGAGACCATCGGCCTCCATCTTGTCAAGAATCTTCTGGCGAGACTTGGCCTGCCTGACCAAGTTGGCGTATGTACCGGCGGAAGCAATGAACTTCTTGATGTGCTTGATCTCGTCCTGCTGCTTCTCGTAGGCCTTGGTCTGGTTGACCTCCTGCTCGGAACGGGTCTTGTGGTAAGAGTCGTAGTTACCTCCGTAGTAGAGGAGCTGCTTCATGCGCATGTCGATCATGTTTGTGCACACACCGTTGAGGAAATCCATGGAGTGAGAAACCAAGACAAGGGTGCGGTCCCACTTCTTCATGTACTCCTCCAACCACACACAGGCCTCCAGGTCCAAATGGGCGGTGGGGTCGTCGAGCAGCAGCAACGCAGGCTTGACGAACAGAGCCTTGGCGAGGGCGACACGCATACGCCATCCACCGGACATGTCCTTGGTCTTCTTCTGGATGGTCTTCTTGTTGAAACCGAGACCAGTCAGGATGAGGGAAGCGCGAACGTGGAAGGTGGACGGGTCCATGGTCTCTTGACGCTGTCGTACTATTAGCTCGTTTCTGGTAGCACACTGCATCTGGCGCTTACCTCGTAGATGTCCTCAAGAAGAGAAGACTCGGGACCGTCCTTCTCAAGGATCTCCTCGGCAAGCTTCTCGAGTCGGGCCAGCTCGTTCTCGGCCTCGCGGACAACCCAATCGAGAGCACCGAGCTCGGTCTTGGGGGCACCAGCGTTCAGAAGGTAGATGTCGATGTGCTCAGGGAAGGGGAACTCGCGGGCGGCGATGGCCTTGAGGAGAGTGGTCTTTCCGCAACCGTTCTCACCCAACAGACCGTAGCGGCGTCCGTATGTGACCTCGAGAGTGGTGTCGTTGAAGAGAACCTTTCCGTGGAACACAAGAGAGGCCGAAGTGATCTTGACGTCGCGAGACGCAGGGAGCGAGGCCAGGACACCGGTGGTGACACGGTCGGACAGACCGTGCTTGTCCTCCTGCATGGTGAGCTTGCGGACTTCCTCGTTCATCTCGAGGTCCTCAACATCGCCGTTGACCGAGGATGCCTTGGAGGCATTCTTGGAGGACGCCTTGGAGGCGAGCGTCTTCTTGGGCTTACCCTCGGCAGCGCGCTTTGCGTCACGGGCAGCTTTCGATGCGGAGACCATTTTGTATGTTGTTGATGGGAGGGTCGCGGGTGGTGGGGTGGAAGAGGAAAACTCGTCGAATTTCAAGATATGGCGGGGCAACAGACCCACTCTCTCTTTATCGATATGGGCGACGAGGAGAAGAGCAAATGCGACACTCGAAGAAAACGAACGAGTGAATGCGGGAGGAGGTGAAGAGGAAGAGTCGCTGCAACCACGGATGGGTATAGGTTTGCTCGGTCAAGCCTCGTCTGGAGAACCCTGTGAATGTGCCTAATTTTTTCTTGCACCCGTCCGTTGGCCGTGGCGAAGCCGAACCTCAGCCAATGAGCGTTACCAGAACTGCGCGCATCGTCATCGGGCAGGTAAGGCTTTGGGCGTCTGTCGGCGGATAACGTGAGCTCACCAACAATCCCCACACTAGGACACCGCAACTCTTCCGAGTCCAGACGTTGCGAAGTGCGAGATTATAGGTTTTCAGGTGCCGCCATGTCTGCATGTCACGATCTCGAGACTTGCCATACCGTCACATGATGTGCCCTTGTGAAGCTGTGCACCAGAGTTCATTGTTTCATCAGCCCCCAACAACCACCAGGCTGAGAACAATAACCAGACGCTGCATCTCTGCAAGCAGCTTTTTGGATTCCGTACCCAGGCGAGTCCCTCGTGCTTGCTCATTCGTGCACGAAGCTTGGGACAGCCACACTTCCTTCGCAAGGTTCACTGCCAGTGCGTACCGATCTTGTGAAGTCTGCTCTATAGACAGTCACCGCCTTACGCTTGCATGTACTGCATCATGCTAAGTGGCTGCGCGGAGCTGGCAAGGTGCAGTATCTTTGTGTAATGCTAAGGACATGCCAAGGCACACTTTGCACGCAGGAGCGCCTCGGAGATCGCGAATGCTATGCATGCATTGTCCTTATCTACAATTGCCTCTTTCGGCCACGGCGGCATGATAAGGTAGTTGCGTAGGAACGCTTGGGGTATCACCTCCCACTGCGACTGCTCTCACTATTACTTCTTGCTCCTTCGCTTCTTGATGGCACAACAGTAAAGTCTGTGCTACTCCTTCCACTACTGGCCTCGGTTTCGTCTAGTATTTTGCCCTTTCTCTCTGCATCTACCCTCCTCCTGAGCCGGCCCCGCAACTTCTCAAGCAACTCTGCCTCTTCCGCATTCAGACTGAACGTCTCCGGTAATGTAACTTCAGCTCCTGTTATCTCGATCTTCTCGTATGGTTGGTCGTAGATCTGTTCTTCCCTGGTTTCCTTGCTCTCAAGTCCGCCTCGCGCATCTGGCATGGTTTCGAGGTCCTGCTTCCTTGCTTTCCTCAAATCTAGAGGTGTCCACCAGTACACTGGAAACTGTCGTTGGATGTTGTTGATGAAAAGGCCAACAATAACCATCAATGTCGCGCCCCATGCGACAAGACCTACGAAGTACCAACCCATCGCGGTGATGATTGGTTCGGTGGCCGCAAGCACAGCAGATGCGCCTCCAGGTGGATGTACAGTGCCCGTCAACAACATCACAGCAGATGACAGTGCACATCCCAGAGCGCCAGCTATCCACTTGATCTTCTCATAATCTGAGTGATACTGGAAGATCTTCGATATACCCACGCCGATAACTGCCGAAAATGTGTGTCCAAGCAAAGCATTGCGTGGTTGGCCAAGAGGTGAGCGAATTGCGTTGTACTCGAGGATTGCTGATGCACCCTAAACCAGAAAGTCAGGTTAGGTGATCCGATATTAATCTGTCTACTCACAAAAGATGCAATGAATGCGGGTGGAGCATGCCGTTGTATGCTTTCGGTATTGTTGAAGACTGCTGCTACTACAGCCAAACCACAGAACGCTCCCATCAACGACCAGAATGCCCCCATGATATTCCCGACATCTTGCTTATGTTCTCTCCGATATCCTAGGAACCTCGACACTGGTGGAGGTAGCTTGTGCAGCGGTGAAGCAGGTATGACGCGGTTGAGGTATCGGTCAATATCGAGGTGCCAGCTCTCGGCTTCCTTGAACACACTCATCTCGAATCACATCTGAAGCCAAAGTCCAACCGAACAAGTGAAATGAATACTCTATCTAGGTGCAGAAGTATCAAGAAGCAAAAAGCAGAATGGAAACAAAGCGCCTACTCCGCAGTTCAGAGCGCGCCGGCCGTTGCGCCATCTTTAGGTCTGGAGCATCACCACCATCCGGCCGCGAGCCAAGTCCGACCCGGCCTTCCGGCAGCCAAAACTCCAAATTTACTCTGAAAAGATGCCAAATCCTTGATGTTTGAGGCCGCCTTCTGACGCGACCGCGCACCTGAGATGTTGTGACTGACGATCCAGGATACTTTCACGCGCAATAGGTACGTCTTTACGTAAAATTACGTACCGCGAACCTTGACGAATCGTCCTTCTCCTCGGGACCGCGGCCACAATTATATATACGGCAGGAGATGCTCAGAACCACGAACCAACACGGGCTCATAGGATTGGCAGGCCTTGCACGGTGTTGTCGTATGCGCCTGTATATCGCCAGTAATCTGGCTGCGCTGTGAAAGTGCTGTCGCTGAAAAGCCGCAAAGGCCCTGATCAGCTGGACTATATTGCGTATCGAGTTGGATACCCCAGCACTTCTCTACTACCCTGTTTATACCAGACCTGTATGCGTTTGGAATAGATAAGTCCTGGCGGTGAAGCTCCAGAGTTACCCATAATCTGGGGTAGCGTGCTCACGATCGACGTCACAACTTCAGCCGCATCATGGATTGGGAGGGTGCCCTGGATCGCATCATGGGAATCGCGGAGCGCGTTTTACATGAAGTATATTAATCACTGTATCTGAACGATGATGTTCGCATCGAGCATGAAGAAGCTACCTGAACTCAGGTGGAGAAGAAACCATTTGTCTCTTGTACTAAGAATCTGCGAAGACGTCGACACGACGCGTGCACCGGCGTTAGCCTTTTCCATGATCTCCATTGAACGCCGTAAAACATGTCTATCACCTGTGCGCCTCGTAAAGTATCGTGAGAAAGGAATGAGTAACCCTTTAAGAGCCACGGAACAAGAATTGCAGGTCTTCAGGACTCAGGCGGTCCATGGCAACCTTATCGTTGTTGACAGTTCCAGCGATCATAGCTGCCTTCTTCTCCTGCAATGCAACCATACGTGACTCGACACTGTCCTCGATGCACAGGCGGGTTATCACGCACGGACGCTTCTGGCCGATGCGGTGGCAGCGATCAGCGGACTGCCATTCAGCAGCAGGGTTCCACCATCTGGGACACATTAGTAGGACAATCTACAAAATGAGGTGGAAATGCTTACGGGTCAACGATGAAAACCCTGGACGCTTCAGTCAGGTTGAGCGCCACACCACCAGCCTTCAACGACACAAGGAAGACTTCCACGTCCGGGTTCGTCATGAAGTGGTCAATACTCTTCTGGCGCATAGCAGGCGTCATGCTGCCGTCCAACATGACAGTGTTGAAGCCCGCACGACGCAGACGCCACTCGATCAACTGCAGCATAGAAGTGAATTGGCTGAACACGATCGACTTAAGGGTCTGCTTCTTGCTGCGTAACTTGTACAAGTCGTACACCAGCATTTCAATCTTGGTAGAGCTGGTCCAGTTCTCCATCTTGATGCGGTTAATGATGGAAGTCTTCTTAACACTGTCCTCGTCCTGCTCGAGTTCAGGCTGCTCAAAGTCGATGGCCAAAGCAATATGACAACGTGGACAATCTGCGTCAGTACCGGAAGCCTCGCACGTGTCCATGTAGTCCTTGACGCAAGCGCGACAGAACTCGTGACGGCAGTTTGAGCGGACGGCATCTTCTGCAGGTTCGTCGCAGATGTTACAGACGTAAACGTTTGAACTACCCTCTGCGGCGTTCTTCTTGAGAAGAAGGTCTGGGTGGTTGGCAACTTGACGCATCTGCATAATCAGACCAAAAATGTTTGCGTAGTTATTGAGCATGACACCCTGGGCGACGTAGGTATCGAACTTGCGGTTCGAATTCGACATGATCGAGGTAGAGAAATCGCGCTCAACTTCGCTGAAGAACTCGTTGTGAATGATGATGTCCTTCATTGGTAGCTCCATCGAGTTGGTGTGGTCGCGCTTCATACGACGCAACATGATGCGAGCGGTGATCATGTGCAACTTGGCTAGGGCTCGCTCTCGGAGGTTCACGTCATCGCCGGTGATGGGGTTGAGTAGCTCTTGGTTAAAGACCGAGATATGCTCAGACGCACCGTGGTTGCAAGCAACACACATATGGTCGTCGTCCGTGGCCCAGTGAAGCTTCTCACACTTACAGGATCGACAGAAATAATCAGCAAAAGGGCGAACTTCGAGGAAACGTAACAAGGAGAAGAACTCTCCGATACGGTTCTGGACCGGCGTGCCTGATAGGCACCACTTGTAGGTACCTTGAAGCGCGAAACAAGCCTTTGCAACACCGGTGTTACGCGACTTTATGCTATGGGCTTCATCGAGGATTAGGCGATGATAGTGGATGGCATGAAGTGGAGATGCCTCTTTGATAATGTCCTCTCCACGACTCCAACCCTTGACCTCCTTGCGATGCAAAGACTCCAGACTATTGTAAGAGACCATAATGACGTCGAACTTCTTCAAATCCGAGACCGTCATCTTCTTACACTTTGTGTTTGTGCCGTGGTATACTAGAACGTTGAGTTTGTTCTCAGTGTACTCGCGTATCTCATTCGTCCATTGCATCAGAGCAACAGGTGGCACGCAGACCAGTGTGGGTGCTTTAGCAGGGTAATCGGACATGATGAGTGAGACAGCTTGAATGGTTTTACCCATGCCCATCTCGTCTCCAAGAAGGCCACCGCGGTACTGTGTCTGTTCCTGACGTATCATCCAGCTGAGTCCTTCGAGTTGGAATGGCTTTAGGCGTCGGGTGATGGTCTTGGGCTGCTCTGCCCTCTCGACAGCAAGCACAGGGATCTTTTGAAGATCGTCCCACATCGTACGTAGCTTCGGGTGTTGCTGTTCTGCTCGCTCACGATTCATGGCACGCTTGCGCTCCCACTTGTCCTCAATGTGCGCGTATCTCGCCATACGCCTCCTCTTCTCCACCTTCTCTTCGTGTGTAAGTGACTTCTTGCCTCGTGCACGCTTAGGGACCCTTGGAGCTGACGCCTTCTTCAGACGTGCAGTGGCTAGCATCAGTGGCTCTTCTTCACTATCTTCTGGAACCAGACTTTCGATATCACTAATATCGATGACCGAGCCAGCATCATCGGGCTTGAACTCGTCTTCTTCTTCTGAATCCTCCTCGAGGTCACTCATGATATCGTCGAGGATCGTGTTGCGGCTCGCGCTTTGTCGATTAGAACGACTGCGACGACGCGAGATATCTTGTAAGAGAGCCTTTCCCTTTCCTTTGCCAGTGAAGGTTGGCTGTGTGATAAGCTCGTCGAGCAATGAATCTGCATCGTTGTCGGACTCGATGTCAGACTCGATCTTCGCCTTGCCTTTGCCTTTTCCTGCATAGGATGAGGCCTTCGCTCGTGAACGTTGGATGTATAGTGGCTCGCTGTCGTCGTCGTCGTCTTCGTCGTCGTCATCCTCGGCCTCGATCTTGCGACGTTTTGTGCGGTGGTCGCCTTCATCTTCCTCGATCTGCATTTGCAACGCAAGCTCAGCATCTAAGTCCACCGTATCGATCTCATCTTCAGTATCCTTGACGATGGCACTGCGAGTCCGAGCCGTGAATGACTTGCTCAATGTGCTTTTGCGCCCATTGCCCAAACTGCCACCAAACGAGATAGCTGGTGTGTTGGATATGCTTGTACCCGGTGTGTCGTAATCCGAATTGTCGAGGGACGGGGTTCGGTTCGAGGTGTCTGATTCCGCTGGTTGTGCTGGGACTGGTGAAGCAGTCTGTTTTGATGCCATGACGGGAATGGAAACTTGCTTCAGAATGCGACGGACTTGTGCTGGAGGTGCTGAGGCTTCAGTCTCAAAGACATCGTCGTCGTTGTCGGAAGAGTTCGGCACGGTTGAGCGAGTTGTACGAGTGCGTTTCTTGATTGCAGAGCCAGCTTGGTTGCTCATGGGCGAATCAACTGTAAGCATGGTAAGGATATGCTACCAGCAAATTATCAGTGGCGACTGCAGAAACATACCAAATGCAGGCGCTGATGTTAGAGCAGCGACATTGTTGTCGTTCGCCACTCCAGCTACTGACTTTCGAGTTGAACGCCGAGGCGGCATTGTAGTCGCAATTCCGAAGATCGCTTGTGAGCTCTGAGTTTCAAGCAACTGCACAACTTTTGAAATGAACGACTGCAAAGAATGAAGAGACAGAAAAGGACGAAGAACAAGAATTGGGAAGAGCAGCAACTCTCACAAAGTGAAATGCAAGATGCACTAGACTGATAGTGGAGAGTCAAGGGCGGCGGCAATGCCCCTGGTCCTCGCGCGCCGAGCGATAACCGCGTCGAATCGATTGCGGTTCAGTCGCCTCCGGTGGCGAATCCGAAGAACTTTGCAGAAATTGGTGTGCAAAATGGCTGCAGTCGGCTGCTGTGTAACAGGACTCGGCTGCGATGGCGTGCAGGTCACCTTAGATGCCTTTCCCAATTGTGTGAAAGCGCGGGGTGCTGCCTAATGGGCGCGCGTTCAGCCGTTCTTTCCAGAACGCGCAATCACGTGATGTAATTAATCGCTCTACATTCCTGCCGTTGACGATCAACAGGTAGGTAGGTCAATTTTCGAGATCCTCACAGAATCTGATCGCGAAAGATCTCGAGATCCTGTAATTTATGAATCATCGAAAATGACTGCATGGCGTAGATAACATGCAAGTGCTTGGATAACCTGCCTTCATCTCAATCGTAGAATGCAGCCGGTACAGGTAATGGTGAGGTCTAGCTTTGTCCAAGTTGGCAGACTTAGTTTGGGGCTGTTGCTGGATAAGCTTTAGCACATTGTTGACCAAGAGGAGGACGGGATCGTTCAAGGAGCGCAGTAATGGTCAAGGACAAATGTGAAACGTAGTAGCTCCTACAATACCCGATGACACAGAGCATTGTCTTCTAGCCTGAGTGCTATTAACATTCATCATTGGTGCTACCTGCTGAGCGTACTTTGCATGCCCAGATACGAAATCCTTCGAGGTTTTTATTGTATTCTTGTATGAGTTATGATAGGCATGGCGCTTTGATCTCGAACATGCAGAACGATAATTTTACGCAACCAGAAGGTCTTGCACATCAGCCCTCGCAATGGACAGCCTCTGTTCAAGGCCGCGGAGCCGCCCTGCATGTCAAAGACGCAATTACAGTGATGGCAACAGTCAGTGGTTAGGGACACTTCAGTTTTTGTTCAGATACCTACAGCTGATCCTTGTCAAGAACGGGCTCTGGGCAGTCTAGATGGTCCGCGGTAGCCTACATTTATTGGATCTCTTTCGAAATTAAGTGCTGGTACCTCGCATGATGCTTTGTTCTAAATCGCGATGGTCGGTGGATTTAGCAATTGCTTCAGGCCCTGAGCGATGAATCCGGCTGGTAAAGTCACGTTGTGCTTCGTTCTACTCCTTTTGCTCCTTCTCTGTCTTATCCTCCTTGTCTTTCTTGGATTTCTTCTTCTTAGATGTCTCTTCGTTCTCAGCTACATCTCGCGCTCTCTTCTTGTCCTTGCTCTTTTGTGCGTCTTCGCCACTTAGATGTGCCTGTGATTCCTTGGTCGTGTCCGCTTCGCTCGACGTCGCAACAGCAGCAGCGGCCTCTGCTTCTGCCTGTGCCTTAAGCTCCCTCCTCTTAGCTACCAGCTCAGCTTTCTGTCGCGCCGAGTCCTGTATGACGGAGCTGTTCTTCTTAATCGCATCGGCAGCAGCAGCTGAGGCAGCGTTGGCCTTGTTCTGTCCTTCTCCACTGCCCAGTAGCTCGTCTTGGTAGCCCCAGCCTGTCAGATAGACGCCCATGAAATACTTCTGCAAATTGCTACCTTGTTCGTAGATCATCGGGCGTTCCTCGCGGTACTCGAGTTTCACATCATTAACAACGACCAAAGCAGCGAGTTTGTTCTTGGCATGTGGATCTTCAACAATTTTTTCTTTGAAGCTCAGGAGCTGGGAAGCCCACAACTCAGTAAGCCACTTGTCTGCGATCTCGTAGCCGTGCGCAGGATCTGCAAGGACTATGCCGGCGACATAAGCCTCGAATACATCGGCCACAACCTTCTTCCACGCTTTCGAGTTGCGGTCCCATTGATTGTGGTGTCGTAGGCGGTCGGTAAAGCCATACGCCTCAGAGAATTTACCAAGCATCGAATTCTCTACGAGACGCTCGCGCCAGGAGCATAACTGAGGGACATCGACATGGGGGAAACGGCTGTATAGTGCGGTCGAGGCGATGAGTTCAATGTAAGCATCACCAAGAAACTCCAGACGCTCATAGTCGAGGTCAAGACCGGTATATGTACCCTTCTCTCCATTCCTGACGATGTATGAGCGATGCGTGAAAACAGCGTCATGGATGTGCGGTTCGTCGATAGGCGGGAGCGGTGGGAGATCCTTTGATTCTTGTATTTTGCGGTGGACGTATGCTGGGATTGCGACTTTGGAGGCTGTGCTGGGTCGCTTTTCGTCAAGCTGTTGCTGGGCGGCAGCTGTTGCAGAGTTCGACTTCTGCGCGAGGAGTCTTCGCAGCTGGCTAGCGTGGTGTAGGATTTCGCGGTCGGCGTCGGGTCTGGTCTCGTCTGCAACAAATCGGTCAAGTAGCGCTACCAATCCAGTCTGCATCTCGTCCCGCGAGAGTTCGCCTTGAAAGGCAGCGCTGTTGCCCCTACGAGGCTGTTGGTATTCATGAGCACGTTGCTGTGGATGCGCGTGTCGAGAATCTCGGGGGCCGTAGCCATACGAGGCAGCACTTTGTGAAGAATAAGTTGGACGGCTGCGCTTATCAAAGCGATCTCGATTATCATAATGGTTGAATGATCCCCCTCTTTTCTGCGACATGACGAAAGAATTATCCACGCAGTGGTGCTCACTCCTAGACTCGAGCTGCGAGAGCGATGACATCGGATGCATACATTTTTAGCGCGCGCAGACGCCAAGCCTGATCTTTGATGGATCCAACTCCGCAACACCACCGAGGGCAAACAGTCGTTGCGCAAAGATGGCAGTCCCACGAGCGAGAATACTGGATCTCATGAAGGTAAGAGCAATTCGCAGTCGATGGCTTATACGTCTCTGATCACCGCAGACCTCCTGCCGTGTCTTCAACACCACCTACAACCCCGAGCGCGTTCGCATCGGATCCCATATCATGCGCCAGCGCCTGAAGGGTGCCTCTGTCGCCTCATACTACCCACCGAGGATAGGAACAATCGCTCAACTGCGCTCGCTGTATCCCGAATATACGTTGTTGGACGACGATGAGGAAGACTGGCTCGAGCACCTCAACGTTGCGAGGTCGAGAGGAAAAGTTGTGCCGAAGAAGAAGAGAACGGCTGCAGGTCAGTTTCCAGGGATCGTCGAAGCATTGAAGGCGGGTGCTGACCATGTGCAGAATCGAAGAAGTTCAACAAGAGGAAGTAGGCGAACGCCGTTACGAGATACCCAACGCGGGAGGACAATGTATATCAATTGTACAAGAGAGCATCGAACGGCGTTCTACACGGACGGCAAAGCACCGGAATTATACAGGTCTCTATACATACAATCACATCATTTGACCAAACTTGGGCGGCTCCAGAGATGTGATCCAGTGAAGGCTATATCTTGCTCTTTACTCCTTCCTCAGCCTTCCCTTTTGCAGCCCCCCACTGCTTCTCGAACTCATCATCCCAAGGTATTCTTGCGCTAAGATGTTCCGGCAAGACAGGCACGTTTACTTTGTGGTGCTCGACTGTACAATAAGTGATCTTCCCATCCAAGCTCGTCATCTCACCTCGAATCATGGCCATCTGCTTGCCTACACTTGTCACTCTGCTGGCAAGCCGCACTGTTGTGCCTATTGGCACCGCTTTGAGGTACGAAATGTTAAGCGTCCGCGTTACGCCGCCCATGAACTCCCAGAACCCTGGGCGAGCGATAGGACACAAGGCAGTAGTGGTCGACATGTCAAAGATAACGCCAGCCGCACCGCCATGCATGACGTCTAGATAATGATTGATCAGGTTTAGGTCTCCAGCAGTGAGCGCAGGTCTTACTGTTAAGATTGGAGAAACCAGGCGCGATGAAGAGCTGGTACTCGACGGATCCCTCAGGGCCAGCGTCGACTATTTTCATGTTGTTCATGACTTCGTTGTCGAAATCCTGACTTTCATCAGTCATTGCTGCAATGTAGTATACAAATCCACTCACAACATGATCATCGGGCCGCTTGGAAGCCAGCAACCTGTACCTATCGAACATGGCCTGAACCGCCGCTCTGGCCTTCTTCTTGCCTTCATCCGCACTCATGATTACTGGATAAACGTCAAAATACACTGGTGACAATCTAAGTCCGCTTCAAAGACTAGATTCGATGCTTGAGGCTTACGGCTACATACACAGCCCTACTCGGCGATACGAATCGACAGACAGCGGGGACCAGCATCAAGCTTGGGGATTGCCTCGGCTCCAACCGCAACGCGCTGGCGCTCTCCACGAACTGCGAGTCGCGTGCGCTATTTCGCATCCTAAAATACATTCCGAGTCGTTCACTCCAATTTTGCAATGCTCGAAACAATAGCCCAGAGGCAGCTTACTTGCCTCTCCTGGCCGCCTCACTTCGGCGCAATAAGGCGTCTTGAAACAGAACTTGTGGTTCTTGACAGCCGCAAACAGGTCATGGCGATCATTGGCTCTCCACCCTCGTTTCACGACCATCAGCTCGCACAGTTCCACTTCCGTCATGACCGGACTTAGTCTACAGCTTCGCTAGTGGCTTAACAGGTTGCCTCTTCTGACATTTGTCTCTACTCTAATAATTCTAGCTCCTGGGATCTTCAAGGCTGGCTTTGTCTTCCCCTCTCTTGATCGTTACTACGTATAGTGCTTTGACGCCGCTGACAGCTCCACGCTGTCAACTTCTTTGTTCGCCTTTACTTCTGCACACCACACGAAACATTCTGCAATATGGGCGCAGACACTTTACCGGTCTCTCCGGCGCTGCGCAAGAGGGTTTTGAAAGTGTTATTCATCTCTTTATTGCTTGATCTGGTACGTCATCACCCCTTGGTACCACCATGGATGCTCGCTAACAGGAGCTTTAGATATCCTTCACGTTCATTCTGCCCCTCTTCCCTAAGCTCCTCGAGTTCTACCGTAATCACGAAACTGGCGACCCGAACACCGTGCTCTCGAAGATCCTCGCAGGTCTTAACGCGTACAAGAACTCGTTCGCGAAACCTATCATCTCTCGCTACGACATCGTCTTGCTCGGCGGAGCTCTTGGCTCCCTCTTCTCTCTCTGCCAGGCTGTTGCTTCGCCCGTGATCGGCACCCTTTCAGACAGATATGGCAGGCGGACGGCATTGTTGTGGTCCATGGCGGGCAACGTGCTCAGCGTGGCGCTGTGGGTCGCTGCAACCGACTTCCGCACATTCTTAGCAAGCCGCATAGTTGGGGGACTCAGCGAGGGCAACGTGCAGCTCGCCATGGCGATAGCGACGGATATCAGCGATGAGACCCAGCGAGGCGCAACCATGGCGCTTGTCGGCGTATGTTTTAGCATCGCCTTTACATTTGGGCCTGCGCTAGGCGCATACTTATCAACCCTGCACATCATGGAGAAGAATCCTTTTGCCATGGCTGCTGGATTTTCACTGTTCTTGATCGTGACCGAGTCTGTCTATCTCTACTTCTGCCTGCCAGAAACTCTTCCAGCAGCGGCTCCATCTACCAACGGCAAGGCCAATGGCCATGCAAAGGCCGAAGTTCAGAAACCGCGCGTCCGTACCAACTCGCATACTTTGCTCAACGCAACGCATTTCTCCTTCATTCTCTTCTTTAGCGGCATGGAGTTCAGCCTACCTTTCATGACATACGATCTTTTCTCGTACGAGGCAAAGGATACCGGTCGTCTTCTCGGGTTCATCGGTCTTGTGGCTTCCCTCTTACAGGGCTCCGTGGTTAGGCGCATGCATCCACTGAAGGTCGTGCAGATGGGTGTGGTCTCGTGCACAATTGCCTTCGTCCTTCTCGGTCGCGTTCAAACACAGGGTGCATTGTATGGCGCGGCAGCATTGCTTGCAGTAACAAGTGCGACGGTTGTGACAGGGCTAAACAGCTTGAGCAGCTTTGAAGCAAGTGCTGACGAGCGAGGGAACAAACTTGGGAACCACAGAAGCTTTGGTAAGATCCTCACATGTGCTGTGCCACGAATAGTCTCTCATTAACAATTGACAGGCCAAGTCGGTCGCGCCCTCGGACCCCTGATCTTCTGCTCGCTGTACTGGTGGGCTGGCAGGGAGACAGCTTACGCAATGGGCGCTGCAGGCATGGTCGCTGTGTGCGCAATCGTTTTCGGCGGGTTGAAGGTGCCACCGGGCACGGAGAGTATTGGCAAGAAGGCGAAGAAAGCCACTGCGTAGTCAGTGGTTTGACTGGAATAGTCTGAAATGTTGGGGATTGGCTATATGCCTGGTACTGGGAGATAGTGCTTGCTCCTTGTTAGAGGTTCAAGAACGTTGGAATACCCAGGCGTTCGAGGAGTCCTCGAACCCAATTGATAGTGAATTAAATCTGCATTGCACGATGCAATACTACTACCAATCACTCCGCTTCCATATCATCGCAGCCTCGGGTCAGCTAGTCCCGCACCCCAGAAACGCCATGATCGACGCCGAAGCAACCCCGCATTCGTTAGACTAGTGCCCGTACGACGTCGACCTCGGCATCTAGGTGGTACCATAGCGCGTTTCGGAGCTCAAGCACTCCCGAGCTGTCGATTGTCTGCGGCCTACACCGTTTCTTTTCTGCTCTTCATTTTGAAGCGATTCGTCCCTCACCACTCATTTTCATCGATCAGCAGCAGCATCTGTTAGCTGTCATTGCATAAGACCTGGTGTCTTGATCAAGAGAAGAAGATGACAGTTGCTGCAACTGCCGCCTCGGTGGCAGCCATTACGAGTCTAGCTGCGTATATCAATGCCAAGTATCATATTGGGCAGGATGTCCGGATGCTCAGGTTCAAGAAGGGCGCGGAGAAGCATTATGCTGAACTAGGTATGTGTGCTTGAAGCCTTAACTTGACCACTGGTGTTCCAGCCGGACCTTTGGAAGAATATGCATCTCAGGTGTGAGCGACGACTCAACGTGAAGCGTAGAGATACTTCGGCATTGTACCTGAGGCACCCAAAATCCACAACAAGGAAGTATTCCAAGGGATCATGCTAATTTCAATGGTGTCTAGTGAAAACGAAACGTCAGTGCCTCTGGTATCAATTCGTCCCTCACGTACCTCTTTACGCAAACGATCTCTGCATATGGTCCCGCGAAAAGACATACACTTGGCAAGAAGTCCACGACAAAGCTGTGCAATGGGCACACTTTTTTCTTGAACAGGGCGTCAAGCCCGGCGACATGGTCGCTACGTATCTCACAAACTCCGCCGATTTCATTGTTATTTGGTTAGGACTGTGGTGCATAGGATGTGCACCAGCTATGTTGAACTATAACCTGAAAGGAGACGCCATGATCCACTGTCTTAAGATTGCAGATGTGAAGGTGGTGCTCGTAGACTCCGATTCGGAGTGTGCTCAGCGCTTCGAGGAGGTTCGAGGGAAGGTCGAGGGTGAGCTTGCTATCACACCTTTTACCGTCAACCACTCGCTCCTCGAGAAGATCTACTCCGGTCGAACCGATGTACCCGGTGACCAATACCGCGAGAAAGTATCAGGTTTCGACCCGACTTGCCTCCTCTACACTTCTGGCACGACTGGGCTCCCAAAAGCCGGAAAGTTCATGATCAACCGTTATCACGAGCGCGGTAACCCAGACACGCTACCCTTCGACCAGACTGCCGGTCCTGACGGCGACCGCTGGTATTGCTGCATGCCGCTCTTCCACGGCACTGGAGGACTTGCTACTATGGCCGCTATCACCAGTGGCATGAGCGTCGCAATAGGCAAGAAATTTAGCACAAGCGGCTTTTGGGACGACATTCACGACTCGAACGCGTCTATGTTCGTCTACGTCGGCGAAGCTGCACGATACTTGCTCATGGCACCACCGCACCCGCGCGAGCGTGACCACAGACTGCGTGGCATGTACGGCAACGGCATGCGGCCAGACGTGTGGATGCGCTTCAAAGAGCGTTTCAATGTGCCTGAAGTGATTGAATTTTTCAACTCCACCGAGGGTGTATTGGGCATGGTCGTACACTCCAAAGGCCCGTTCACTGAGACGACGGTTGGTCACCACGGCGCCATCATCCGACGGGCTCTGAGGGATGTGTATGTCCCTGTATCTATCGACCCTGAGACAGGCGAGTTGGAGCGCGATCCCAATACTGGGTTCGTGAAGCGTAACTCGTACAATGAAGGAGGCGAGATCTTGGTAGGAGTTCCAGGCGAAGAGGCGTTCGCAGGGTATCACAACAATCCGTCTGCTACAAAGAAAAAGTTCGAAAGAAATGTGTTCAAGAAGGGGGACTTGTACTACAGATCCGGGGACGCACTAAGGAGAGATGACGATGGGCGATGGTTCTTCCTTGATAGACTCGGCGACACATATCGCTGGAAGTCAGAGAACGTTTCGACAGCAGAAGTGGCCGAAGTCCTTGGAAAGTACCCAGGAGTCGGTGAGGCTATTGTCTACGGCACTCTTGTGCCCAAGCATGACGGTCGTGCTGGCTGTGTTGCATTGCGCCTTGCTGATGGCTATGACGCCAACACGTTCGACTGGAAGGCACTGCTCGAATACAGCCGAAGCAAACTACCACGCTATGCGGTGCCAGTCTTCCTACGGTTGATCCTTGTGGGCTCAAACACAGATAACCAGAAGCAGAACAAAGGTCCGCTGCGGTTGGAGGGTATTGAGATCGACAAGTATGGCGAGAAGGTACAAAATGGCCAGGAGGATAGTGTGATGTGGGCTAAACCAGGCGCGGACTCCTACGTGAGGTTCACCCCGGATGATCTACAGGCTTTGAGGGATGGAAAGGTGACCATATGAGGTAGAAGCAAGTGTCGCCCGTCGATGTCCAAACCTAAAGCCGTTTTCCCACAATGAGTGCATCGACCTGTCCAAATTGTGCTCATAGCACAGTTGTCCGGACTAAGTGAAACTTTAGCTGCATATCCTATGGTTCTGGCACTCTATACACAATGTCACAAGCATGACACTATGACTGGAAACAAGTGAAAGTGTCTCCAGGTGCCGGTTGCCTGATGACGCTCCTTTCACTTCGTCACGAGCGCAGTTTGTGCCAAGCTTTCCGTTTGTATCTGCCTCTTCCTCATAGAAAGGATCAAAACAAAGTTACGTAAATTTCTCTCAGTGCTGCAACCCTCCTGCCATAAACACCCATCACTGCACTCAACCGTTGTCAGTCTTATAATCTCTGGTGCTCGCAAAAGCTCCACTGTATTGATAACAACACTACACCTCACCCTCTCAACACAGCTCAACACAGTCAACGTCCCTTCACCGACAACTATTCACCACTCCTACATACATACTTCGCCGTCACCATGAGCCACTCAGCGCAGCCGCTCACTTTCATTGAGTCGCTACTGCTCATGTTGCTCCCTTATCAGTACCAGTGGCTGGTGTTGCTGTTTCGTGAAGGCTGTGAGCAGCTCTGGTCCTGGGTGCCTATCCTCGCCTTCCTCTATGTCCTCTACTGTTTCAGTCTCTCTCTACTGGTTAGCTACACCACAGGGCTGGACGCTCAAGGTATGATTCATCATGACCGCAACAGTACAACTTACCTAACCACCCATTTTAGCCGTGCTCACTCAAGGTCTTCATAAACCTGCCCCGCCTCTCTTGAAGGCACTGTCCATACAAGTCAGCCGTAGTGTCAAGCCCTACTGCAACGAAGTCGCTGATGCCATTGCTGGGGTCACTCAGACGCAAAAACAGCTCCGAGGTATCGTCGAGGCGTGTGTTGCGGAGAAGATGCAGCAGCTCGACAACAGATCGACCGACATGGGCTCAATGCTCCGTGGAAAGCTTCCGGTACTTCTGGGCCGAGCAATCGCCGAGAAGGTCAAGATCACAGCCAAAGATGTGATCTCGTTTGAGAACAGGGAAAAGATGAATGGGCTGATCCGCGGTACCAGATGCCCTGAAGAAGACATCATCCGTTCTCTCGATCAAAAGCTTCAAAGACAAGACAAGCGAATTTCGAACCAGGATAAGTCTCTCGACGAGGTCAGCCGCCTCCAAGAGACGGTTGAGAAGCAACAAGCTACCATTGACAAGCTTTTGACGGCCATGGGTACCTTGACAGCCGCGAACAATACCAACCAGCAGCATCTATCCCAGTTGCGGGCCACGATCAACAGTCAAGCGGTACAACTCGCTGACTTCCCTCGAATCCTGACCTGCATCAGCGAGTTCGAAGCTCGACTGAAGATGTTCGCTGATCTACCTGTGAAGTCGAACGACCCTACAAGCATCGCTCCTGAAACCGACACGAGATTGAGGATGCTCGAATCGAAAGCGAAATTTGCGGAAGACACGATCCAGCAGCACATGTCGCAAATGCCGCAGATGCAAGGCAAGATCGATGATCAAGCAACCCAACTCGCTGGGTTCTCTCGAGTCAGGGCTGATATCAGCACCTGTGAAGCTCAACTTCGAGCCCTCACTGCTTCGACCGGAAAGGCGAGCGTCACTACCAGCATCACCCCTCAGGTCGGCGAGAAGATGCAAAAGCTGGAGGCTGAGCTCGAATCTACGAAAGCCAGCATCAAGGCCCTGGTATCTGCCGATGTCGATTTCGGCACTAAGATCGATCAGATCCAGAACGAACGCAAGATGGCGGTCACTATCAGCACCGAACCCGACACCGTTTCCAGGGTCCAGAGCCTTGAGAGGCAACTCGAGTCTGTGAAGACGGATATTGGCACTCTGTCGTCAGCCGATCTCGCGCTTGATCGCAAGATCACCCAGATCGCGAATGATCCCAAGGAGGCGATCAATACCAACATCACCCCTGCTGTCAGCACCGAGCCTGAGGTATACCACAGGATTGAGATGCTTGAACAGAGACTCGAAGCTGCGGATAAAGTCTTCGACACTTGGGCATCTGAACGCCAGCAGTTTGAAGGCGATGTTAACCGTCGCTGCACCGAACTCGAGCAGGCTCCGATGACGGGTCGCGCCACGTCTATTTCAATCGACCAGATCAAGAAAATAGAGCATGACCTGTTCGTTTTGGCGAGAGTGCCCAATCAGATCGACATACTCGAGAACCGCATCAAGCAGAACGAGGCTGCACATTCCTCGACCACACACTCATTCAACCACAAGTTCCGTCAGTCCAAGTATGAGACCGACGATCTTGGCAGTAGAATGAGCAATTGTGAGGATGGACTCACAGAGCTGCGCATGAAAATCCATGCAGTAACGGATGACATCGAGATCGTCAAAGGCAAATCGGCACAAGCTGTCGAGGACCTGCAACAGCAGGTCTCAAGTCACGAGGACGAACTGAAACAGATGCACCAAGCCTCGAAAAAGCTCGATGGACCGGTTGAAGATAAGGTGGTTGCGATCAATGATGAGGTAATTGCGATCAATGAAGCGTTGAACGAAATCGACGGTCGTCTAAAGGTTTGTGAGCACTACACCTATCAGGCCCCAGCGCCTGAGGCTGCTGCTACCTCTGAAGCCTGGGAGGATCCTGAGTTCTGGAGGCGACTCGAGCAGCAAACCTCACAGTACGATCTTCCGCCACCCATGGAGGAGGCCTTCGAAGAGCAAACCCCACAGTACGGTAGCATGGATCTTAACAATCCGCTACCCATGGAGGAAGCCTTCGGAGAGCAGGCCCCATGGTACGATGACATCCTTGATCCTAACAACCCGCCACTCATGGATGAAGCCTTCGACGAGACTCTACTGGCAGGAGACGAACGCTCGGAGTGAGGTCCACATGATGAGACCAATCTACGAAGCGATCACGCTATCAAAGGAGAGACCGTTGACGAATATGATAGATTTGAGGCTCTGAAGTCTTCGATGCATTCTAAAGGCTTCTGTTACGTGTGTGAAGGAAACCCGTGGTTTTGTTTCCCGTTTTGATGGCCATCTCTTGCGCCCCTTACTTGCGTTGTTTTATTGACGATCCCGAGTAGCACAATACAATAGTCGTTCGCTCTCATGACATTATTGAACCACCTGTTCAGGGTCAGACTCCGCTCATGTACGTGTTCATCGTTGCCAGGTTTTGTGGGTCAGCAACGTAATCTATGCAGTCCCTTGTTGAGGTCGACAACAAAATCCGTTCACGAGCCCCTCGCAATCTAGCAGACTGAACATCGGCTACTGGATGCAGACTTGCTGTACTTGCGAAGTGCTACCTGTTTCGTGGATTAAACATCCACGCTTGCTGCGAACAATCAGATGCCAGCCAGCCACTCACAGCTATTGACACGCTATTTAACAACCTCCAACCATTATGAGCGACGATCAAGTACTCGGACAAACCAAGATAGTCCGCACGTGGTACATACCAAGTCGTTCTCAAGTCGAAGACGCAGGTAAGTCATGCCCATGTCGGTCTCCCTTCTGACAGCAGTCTAACAAAGCGAGCAGGCATCTCAGAACACCAGGCAGACTCAACAAACGAAGAAGCTACAGGGACCGAGGCCGAGTGGCACGACCTCATCACGCTTTATCGTGTCTCAGAGCCAGAGTGGGAGGCATCAGAGGCGCGATGGCGCGCATGGGTCGCGCGACGCGACACAGCAGGGGCGCTCAATGCTGGGCGTTTCCACATGCCTTCTGAGAGCGCAGCCTGGAAGGGGCGAGGCGCAGGCGAGGCGCGGTTTAGCAAGGTACTGCATCTGCTGCACGACAAGTGCCTCGCGTGCCAGGCAATGAGGGCTGTGGAGTGGGACGTCACGCTCGGCGAGGAGGAAAAGACAGTACGTCTTACCGCACTGGCTCATACAATTCCAGAGCTGCGCATGCCATCGACGGGAGACACGTCCGCTACGAAGGTTCCAAGTCAATCAGAGCTGCATCATGTTGCGTACGATTCTGCATGGGGCCACAAAGTAGCCAGGCCTTCACATGCAGCAGTATCGTCAAGATCACAACATTGGGAGGATGTCTTGCCCAAATCTGAAATTCTTGAGCGCAAATTGGAAGATTGGATGGAGGAGCGAAAAGCCACCAGAGCACTGCTGAAGCACGCCAGTGAAGGCGCCTTGCTAGGGGCACTAATCGCTGATCCGTCACTTTCGCAGAGAGCCAGCGTCTTCGGTCAAAACAAAAAGAGCATTGAGATTGCTGTTGAGAAAGCCGATATCTCTCGGCGCTTGAGTGCCGCAGAGAAAGAGGCTTATTCCACCGCCGCCGCACAAGCATGGGAGCTGAAGCGAGATCTAGTAAGGCTAGAGAAGATGCAGGAGTCGATAAGGATTCGTATAGACTCCGCAGAGCATGGCTATAGCGTCAACCGCTACAACTTTAAGAGATGCAGGGACCGGCGGAGGCACTGGGTGGATACCAGGAGCCACCCGATCAGATATGGAAGTCTTGGCCTGCATAAGCATGCATGCGTCGAGGGTAACGATGAGGAAGAGGGCAGCTATGAAGACGCAGTAGACGTCAGCTCCAAGGAGGATTGCCGAGTCGATGCCAGGGCACAAGAGGCGCATAGTGTGAAAGACTTGTCTAAGGGAGAGGAAGAGACGAGTGTCGTCAATCCAGAGATCAAGCCAGAAGCTCGACCCTCGCTTCCAGTTCTGATGCAACCCAGTAATCAGAACGATGACGGAAAATTTACGCATTCAGACACCGCCTGGAGTCTGTTCTTCGACTCTACGCAGAAGCTAAATCGGCACAACTTGGCGACTACGCAAGAGGCTGAGAAAGTCCGGACAGCAAAAGGCAGACATCCGCATAATACAGACCAAAAGGCTCCTCAACTGAGTCGGACAGTCTCTTCCCCTGCAACGGACTGACAATGGAGGGTGAGTCTGTGGTAGAGTCGACTGAACGTTCAGGAGGTGTAGAAGGTCTGACGAAAGTATTTGAGATGAGGTCGGAGGCCTTTGCGTCGGACCCTGAGGATTTAGGATCGCGCAAGCTTTCTCTAACCCGGGGGTCTTCTTCGAGGCCGTCATTGCGCCACTGAAATGGTCCGCCTGATACAATTCTTGTCCTTACTCCTACTACTCCTTGTGACGAGGGTCTAGGTAGCTTCTAGTCCGGTGTCACGTCAGTGTCAAGAATATCAAGGGACTAGGCTAGGGCTGTTGACTTTGCAAGTCGCGGGCTTGCCCACTCTCGCCCATACTCGTACGCCAGTGCTTCCTCTTGTGTCACAGAAATCTGGATTGGGATTTAACATGGAGCTTCCCGGCGCTGCATTTCTTGGTACCGTTTCATTTGTCATTTTTCTAGATGTTGATCATTATAGCTTTCTCGCTCCGGAGATACTCACAAGGTCACATTTAATGGTACATCCGAAAGGTACCTCGGCGAAAAACGCGTTTCAGCGCATTACGTGAATTCGGCACGTTCAAAAGCACTCATGTAAGATCGTCTTCGGTTTTGCCCCAAATAATTGAGATCTGCCGCACGAGAGCATTATTACAGTCCTGTTGGAGAGATGATTTCGAGATACGGCTCATCCCAAGCGAGGTATGGATTCGGACTCGGTTGTGTTTCCTCGCTCTCACAATCCAGGCAAAGCCCGGCATGTCGCGGATTGCTGTCGGTTATTGCATTTTTACCTCCGAAGATACACACGCTAAACACTGCAGCGAAAATCGGCGTGGTCACGTACTGTGAATGTTGCATGTGGCACGAACCATACCTTTTGCTGACCAGTCTCCGGAAGAAGTGGAACTGACGTTTGACTCGTGGCTGTGCCGAGGCTTAGCTCCAGGTTGAGTCGTGATTAGCCACTTTGCTGATCGCCATGACAATTCTGCCCATGACTTGTAGATTGCTCTTCTAGGTAAGCAAGGGCCAACGGGACTCAATAGTGTCCGCGACGGCGGCTCGGAGCGTCAGATAAGACGCATGTCTATTTGTTCGAGGCAAGCGAATCGTCAAAAAATGCAATCTTTGCCGACATGGGCGCTGTGGCCTGAGCGGTTGTGTGGAGAGGATTTGCCTCAGACCCTCAAGCCTCGCGTACCCTGGTTCCGGGTACATCGCTCAGGTCGTGCTTTTCGCAGCACGATAATTCAGCTCGCATGCATTGTAGCTGTCCCACCATAACACTGCTCACACCGACTGTTCTTCGCCCGAATGTCCTGTGTCATCTCTTGCACAAGATCATATCGATCCGTGTGTCATTGTGTGGTGATCCCAAACAAGGGTCTCGATATTGACCCGATGCTCAAGGGGGTTAAGTGGCTAGTTCATCGCAAACTAGGCAAGAATTGGATTTCAGACAGTAAAGCGACGTCAGGAACATGGTTGGACTTCTGCTCGTGATTGGTGGCGCATTCTACTGCCGTCTTCGTATCAAGTGTTGCGCATTCTAATACCGTCTTCGTATCAAGTGTTGTGCTGGTGTTGAAGTCTGACCCACATTCATGAGCGTGGTAGGGTCGATAGCTTGCTTGGTAGATGGACAGTGTCGAGCTGCCTTTGTCACTCGTACGTAAGAGCCTCGTATAGTGGACACGATCGCAGACCAATTCATGAATGGTTTTGTATAGTAGTTGCCTCGGAGTCGTCTGTGGATTCCGGTAAGTTGACTCAAGCAGTTATTGTTTAGGTCCCCGAAAGTAGAAGAAGAATACATAGCCTTCTCTACAATACAACTAGTCAAACATGTCGGAACAATAATCGCTCAAATTTTCTGACACTCTCTAGATTTGAGACCTGTGATGGTTTACGGCTTTCCTTCTTTCGATGTAAGTCATAACGCTGCTGTGGTATACCGCATTGCATGTATATCTTAGCTACCGTAGGAAGCACAGACGAGAAGATGATGACAACCTCGAATGTCACATAGCGCACGTGTTACGCGTAATGCTCGTGAACACCGCACACAGTAGTCATATTTGTAAAAGCACACGATAGTGATCTGTGGTGTTATATTAACAGTATTATGTTTATACACAAGTGTATGTTGGGTAATGTGGACTATGAAACAGACATAGAGATGGCCTAAGCCGAGTGAGCGATGCACGCTGGGAAGTCGATGGGATCGCTTTTTAGGAAAATGCAACGACAGGCGCGAAGCTTACATATATGATTAACAGCGGAGAAGTAGGTCGTGAGGATGTAGCAATTGTACAACTGCCAGGACCAGTTAGGTAAAAAGAGAAAAGGAGCTTGGAGACGCAAAATGGTATGCAGATATAGACCGCCCTTATGACACAAAAACAAAGCTGAAGGGTATCACAACCAAAATCGACCACCAAAATAGCATCCAAATGTACATCTGCCGTTTCAATCTGGATTTAGGCGACGTTCAACTGCATTAATAATAAGATCGGTCGAGATCTAGTAGCCGTGTGTACTAGGTGGGTATTTGGCATCTTCGACGTAGTACGCTGCTGGGTGAGGCGGAGCAGGGTGATACTGTGGCTGAGAGTAGTGTTGAAGAGCTACAGGAGCCGATGCTCTGCGTTGTGGATCGTGTTGCTGAACCTGGTTTGGTGGAGGCGCCTGGGTGGTTGCCACACTCTGAGGTACTGGAACCTGCAGATCGAAGGCCTGAGCAGACGGAATCGTGTACTGAGGCACTGAGGGTGGCGGCGTTGGCTGGGAATGGTGGGAGGCGGGATAATGAGACGCTGCAATTTGAGGCGAGTAGTGCGATCCAAATGAAGGTTGTTGCTGATCAATTGAGTAGTGCCGGCTGACCTGTGGATGTGGTGCATACTGGTGATTGGCACTTGCCGGCGTCCGATATGTTTGGTTTGAAGACTGCGGCGAGTGATAGGATTGAGGCGAAGGAGGTTGAGCGTATGGAGTCGACGTTTGTTGGGTAGAGTACGGGTATGGATGCGGAGCGGTAGTTTGGGGCGCAGTCGACTGAGACGATGCATACTGTTGCTGAACATGTCCACCATGCCAGTACTCCGGTACTTGCGGTATCTGCATATGAGATGGACCGTGGGTTTGGATCAGCCCATGTGGGTTCACCGACTGTGTCGCAGAAGGGATCGCTTGATGCTGCACGTGACTGGGCTGGATGTGTTGGGCGTAGCCTGCAATGAGCGGCATGTCTTTGCTTTCCTCGTCCTCCAAGCTGACTTTCCAGCCAGTGAGAAGTTCTGGCCGAGGCTGCACATTCTCGAGCCTTGGGTCCTGAAATGGTCGCTTGAGCTTTCCGCTCACAACGTCCTCAAGGCTGTAATAGGAGATAACGTGGTGGTGAGTGCCCTGGTATTTCACGGATATGGTCTTCTTCATGAGACCCCCTTCCTTGAATTCGTAGCTGTCAATGAGAGACCCACAGAAACGCCGTTGTTGGTCCGGTGTAAGGCTTTGTGCGAAGTTGGCGTAGACCTTGCCCACCGAGTCGCCTTCGCCAGGCAGCGCTCCTTCGAAAGAAGTATGCTCGTACTCATCATCAGAGTGGTTGACATTGTCGCCAGTCTTCGTGACCGAAGATCCGGCACTTTCCTTACGCTTGCGCTTTGTACCGCATGAAGGATTCAGCGCCGTCTTCTTCTCTTCAGGCTTCAATGCTCGCATGAGCTGTCGATAGATGAGACAATTGTTCATGACTCGACTGGGTGACCAATGTACAGCATCAGTCCACCGTTTGATACCGGATGCGTTCTCTTCGTACACGAGAACAGTGCCAGAAGTGAGCATCTCGGCTCGCTCTTTGTCATGAGGCCGACGGCTGATGTGGTTCAGGCGCCCTTGTAAAGCCGCCTCTACGACTGTCATGGCGTCTTTAGTGGTGTCGAGAAATCCTGTCCATGTTGGCTTGAAGGCCGGCTGAGCCTTGACCATGTTTCCTGCGACTTGATGCCTCGCTGGCGGGGTTGTCGCCGCTGCTGTCGAAACTACATGTGATGTTGCGATCGAATGGTGTCGAGGTTGTACGCGCGAGGTCGGCTGTAGGTGGGATGCAAAGTTTGTATTTGCGTACATTGAGGGATCAAACATGCTGTTATAAGGTGGCTGATGCGTGGAGGCTTGCTGAGACCAGGCCCAGTTGTCGCCATAGTTGTCCACCTTCGAGACCCCACCAATGGACATGTCGTGTCCAAAAGGCGGCATCGTCAACGTCGATGCCCGGATACCTTGCAACATGAGGAATGCAAAACAAGCTAAACGTCAATTGAACGTGCGGTTTGGTTCAATGGGTGAGGTTTCTGGCGAATTCTTTTGCTTCAGTCTGTGGTGGACTTGGAGAGCATGGAGAGTGTGGGGACGATAACAATGCAATGCAGGAGTATCTGACTGATGCGACGTCCAAAAGTCCAGTAGGTGCTGATTGGCTATGTTCGTTTAGTGGTGAGGCTGGACGGTTGTCGTAAGTTGCTTACCAGATGAACAGATTGTGATCTCAACGCGGGGTGTATGTACTGCGGGGTGGGGTGCACCGGCGTATTTGACTGCTGCAGATAGCTGCCCAGAAATGATGGGAGAGAGTGAGGCTGCAAAAGAGGTTAGACGGGTTCGATGGTATCGATGATCGTCTGATTGTAGGATTCAAGGATTCAGATCACGCACGTACCTTTGGTAAAGAGAGATGGTACAGAAGCGGGTATGCCACCAGCTGGTCAGGGAACGGGTAGGATTGATATTTGATTGTCGTATCGGCTTAATGCGAGGCTACCTGCTGTCAAAACAGGCGGATCCTTGACGGTATATTAAAAGGGGAGGAAATAGTGGCAACGGCGACGGCGGCTTCAATAAGCAGGCATGGACCTGTAACCACGCGAGAGGACGCTAAGACAACAACCTTGACAGTCTGGGATCGAGGGCTCGGAGATATTCGATGTGCCCAGGGCAGGATGCGGTTGTATGTGGCAGGTGAAGCGTGAGGGGATATGCACAAGATGCGACAGTAGTAACTGATTTCCCTACGTAGTTGTGAGGTGCTTAAGGGGAGACGCAGCGTTCGTCTTGCGCCTACGACACGCTATGTCTCTGGCGGCTTGGAAGAGCTTTACCTGCTTGGGCTGGCCGACAGTTGCTGGCGAGAAGTAGCGTAACGATCGCCCCTGCTGAGGCCCCTGCTAGGCCGTGAAGGGGGATTCTTGAACATGAGGCGGCCGTGCTGGGGATGTTCGCCGCCAGCCCCGTCTGTCCGTTCATGGGTTCTGGCCCTTGAGACGATCGACGCAGCTCAGCGACGCTTCCTGTGAGCTCTCCACTTCCACGACGCACCATGCACGGCTAGCTAGTCACCCATGACTCCATGCCCGCCAAAGTCTGACGGCTAAGCAAACAGCGTAAGCTTCATGTTCCTGGACGGCGGCCGCATGAAGCACTCCGCTGAAACTCTCCGGCTGTGATGCCTGCTGCGCATCCAGGAACAGCTATGCATGGCACAGCGCCATGGAGCCCACAGCAGGTAGTGGGTACGGACGGTGGGCAGCAAGCTGCCCGACGGCCCTATTGTGACGGTACCATGGGTCTCCGTGGGCGACCTGCAGGCTCGAATTCGGGTTCGGAAGCTCAGGGTGTAGCGATGCGGAGAAGGCCAAGCAGAGAAGAGAAATGCACGGGACGGTGCACTCACGGCTCTGAAGAAGCGACAAGCATGGCACGCTGGGATGCGAGTATGCGAATCCGCTGCCGGACAAGTGCGGCTTGTCCTCAGCGCGATAGGATGCGACGGTCAGCGCCGACAGGGCTAACACTCGCGGAGCCGGGACGATGCGCCATGTTTCACCCGCTCGCTCGCGTCTGCTTCCCTGATTGTTGACAGTCGTGGGCGTCTTTGGTGCTGCGGAAACGCTTTCCCCGCGCTTGTCAGCAATGCCAACGACCAGCCAGTCAGTCCAACAAACTTCCGAGCAGCGTGCATGCTCAGCGTGCTGCTGCTGCTGCAGGCAGCAAGGCCGTTTAATCTCGCCTTGTCACGTTTCGAAGCTGGCCAAAAAGCTTAGGACGCAAGCAAGTAGCGTGCACGTCCTTTCCGGCGCGCGTCTGAGCATAGGCGCAGATCATGTACGGCTATCACGCAGCATTAGAAAACTCGCTGTTTCCCGCGCAACGTGACCTGTGAACGACGTTGACACTGCTGAAACTGCGCATTGATTCTCGGTCGAGCTGCTCGGTCACAGTCTCCACGTTTTGGGTAACTCTCGATTGCGGCCGTGATGATCCTCATCCACCGCCGGCGGTACATGCCATCCGCTGGGGATCAGCAAGCCCCGCACGTCTGCTCTCCATGTCCATCATCAATCTGCCCCTCTCAATCTGCCATGCGCATCGACAGCAATATTATTGGTATGCTAGGTAAGTATTAATCCGCGATGCAGCAGCATCCATGCTGGCTGGCAAGATGACAGGTAGTCTAGCGCGGGACGTGAAGCCAACGCGCCTGAGAGCTTTGTGCCCGGAGCTGCAGCTGCGTCCCGGAAGCAAGCACGCTGCAGGCCGATCAGCTGCCTGTTTGTCCTCTGCTACCCTGACCGTTAGTAAACATTGACTAGGACCAGGGTATCTAGGCGCTGCTGCGTCTGCAATGCTCCAGATCTAATCGCTGCTATCGAGGGCCTCTGGATCACGACCTGGAGCAACAATCGTTCAGGCACAGGAACATCACAACCGTGAGCGCATGAAGATCCGTCATCATGCCTTCGAAAGCAGGTTAGTGTCTTTCTGCATTGGGTGGCTTGGTCGAGAAAATTGGATCGACCGGAAACCTTGCAACACTCGAGTCGTGCTGTGATGTGCTACCAGGGTTATCCCCGCCACCGTAGCCCAATGCTTGCCCTTTTACAGATGGTGGACGCGCCCGATGTGGCTAAGCAGACTACTCGCCTGCCCCTCCAAAGCCAGCGTCAGCTCTTGCTGCATCCTCATGGCAGCAGCCGCTTGTTGCCTCGACCTCCTCAATCTACACATGGTCGCTCGACTGTCTCAGGTATTCCAGACGTTCGTTGCAAACTTCAATGAAAGGGATGAACAGGATCGACGTTGGGATAGACTTCTGAATGATCCTCGGGAGGCGGAGAGCGATCCAGTTCGACCTGGGAATTTCACTCGCCAGTCTCTTCAATGCTAGGAATACCGTTGTTCGTTGGTGCTTAACAGAAGCAACTATAGGGTCCAAACGCATATATGTATATGATCTGTGCTCACGAGCTGAACACCCATGGCTATGACACTATTGACTGCTGAGTGCCCAACTTGTTTGGGGTCGAAGATCAACTTGTGCCTGGTCAACTTTATCCATCTACATTTCCTCAGTGCGGCTGATCACCAGCAGCCTCATAACAAGCTCACGACCATCCTTCGTGCATCGAACACAATACGACCCAACGTACGACGACAGGCCACTAACCCAGGGTTGTCTCTTTTCTTTTCCGCTACCCTTCGTATGCACGAACCTCACCACTTCTTGAAGCCTTCTCTTGTCATCTGACTTGCCAGCAGTCGCTTTTTGAATGACAACCTAACAATGTCCGCGCGGGACACCGTAAACGCCTCCTAAGGACACGGGTGTTGACCAACTATTGGCATGTCGGCTTCGCATTCGCGTGAATTGACAGCTTCAGCGATGCTACTAGCCGTGCACAAGGCTCGCTTCACAAGATCACAGTCCGCTCTCCACAGGGAGACATCATCATCATGTTGCTGCTGCACGTCAGCTGCAGGAGCCGCCCATACTACAGCAATAGCTTCAACCCTCATGGATGCGGCCCGACTCGAGACCAAGCTCGTGCGATCCGGCAGCGGCAGCGGCGACTGATCATACCGCATGACGATTGCAGTTGGAAATCATCTTCCTCTGCATGCCCCTTATCGCATGCCATGAGCTCGCTCTGTCACTTTGATGTCTGGTACATACCGTAGATCGACTCTGATGTGATATTGTTTCACGACTTCTCGGCTCACGCCACTTGCCACACCAAGTACCTCAGCGCTGGTCCATATTTCAATGTTACGGAAAGGTCCATCGCAACCATCTCTTGGGATAGAAACGGCTGATCTCAATTGCTACCCTTCCCCAGTTTCCGCTCCAGGTGTATCCGGATCCATGCGTGATCCTGTATCAGGCTGCTACTGGTGCCGCACCAGGGCGATTGCTCGAAATTATTTTGCAGATTAATACCCACCCATAGTCCTATCTCAGCTGACATGCACTTCACGATCATAGTAAAGACGTCGCTGATCGTTATTGCCATGCGCTACCGGACGTCACAAACGTTGCACTACCAACATCGCAGCCTCTCATCCAGATCCAGTGTGCGACGTTGCGCCATCCATCCTGCAGGACCGTCCGTGTTCATCACACTTCAGGCAAACAATCGACAGCTTGGTGCGTGTTTTAGTATCTCCACATGCACTAGCAGTCCTCGCAACTTCGACACGACTGATTCGTGTGTAATATGCACGCGGACACTACGGCCTCAGCCTTCTTCTCAGGCACCAAACCGTGTGAAAAGGCTCGGCAACGCCTCGGCCATCTCTCTTGTCACTTGGTGGTAGATGCTTCGGGCCGCATACCTGTAGCTGAAAGCGTAGTTCCGGACTCCCACGCGAGCAAGACAACAATATTCCTGACGTTGTTGTTACTAACAGCGCTGCAGCGTAATCTCGTATCCCGTATCTCACCACCACTCGGAGAATTTACGATCAAGCTCCAGGAGATAAAGGCCTTCGGGAGATGCAGCGAGCATACATGTATGTACCTGCATACGATAGTAGCGTTCGACAGCACATCCTGAGATGTGCAGTTTCAGGTCGATTGACCATGTGACAACCTTCGTCCGCTGTTCATGCGTTTCGAATACTGCTTCCTTGGTTGTGGATGCTCATCTTGGGCTAGTCATGCCCATCAATACTCACTACAGTTGCTGTGACCCACAAACGGTATCGGTCCTTGTGCTGACCACACTCTGGCACAGTTGGAGGCGTGGAGGCTTGTGCCGGCACTCCATCAAACTCTAATAATGGTGGTTCAGTCTGGGCCCCTAACGCTTAGCGCCATCATTGATCGTCTACGACTTCCGTAGATCACTTGTACGCGAGACAGCCGGCCCTGAACTTTTTCATCGATCCGGTCCGCGGCTGTGCAACTTCATGACATCCCGAGTTCGGTCTCAATGGACTTGAAGTCGCAAATACGAGCCCTCGTGACATTGACGGTGAAGTCCTGCCATGTCTGGATTCATCCTTGCTGGCGGCACGCCCCGCCGACCAACCCAGGGCCGGTGCTGCGTTCTAGAGATTGACCAGTCTTTTACCAGTCACCAGTTTCACTAACCGCATCCACATCTACCGCTCTAATCAAGCGTATGTCAGTGAGTGTAACGTATGGGTATTGGCGGCGCATCCTCCGAGCTTGAATATCGTCTGTGTCCTTCGTTCGCTAAGCCAAGGTCAGTGTTGGAGCAAACTCGAGGACGTTGAGCTGGTCTCGCCTTAATGCAGGTTATGCGCAACGGACACTGTTTCACACCGCCGGCAACCTATAGCCGGATACGCTCTATGAACAGTGCTCATGAAACTTTCGTTCCTAGCGGGCGTTTGCACGTGGCTCGGCTAGAGCTCGAGCACCTGTGCAGGGAAAGACGCGCGGTTCCGTTTGTGTCTCTCTTGAGGCCATGTCGTCCCGAATCATGTCCCGGTGCACAGTCACTTATACCTGATCGAAACTCGATTGTGGCTTTCTTTGGTTGCAACTTAGAAGGGTGAAGCCGTTGTTGGCGTGTCTGGTGGTCTATGCAGGAACGTGGAGCGAGCGAGCACTGAACAGTCCCTCGATATCAGCCACAAGTGCGAGCTATGGGTCTTGACCCCTACATCTCAGCACTAACGCCCGACAATCAGCCGTGGATGTAACCAAAGGGTCCTTCCCCCAGTGTGGACTGTTCTCAATCCTCAATTCTTGCGGGTTCGGGGCCTGGACTGTTGTCAAGCCACCAACTCAGAAAGAGGTTGAAGACATACGCGATGCTGGTCCGTTATGCATACCACGTGTACGGAGTACGTGACTGTGAACACTACGCCCTCGCCTCGAGCATCGTCTCACAATTCCAGTACTTTGCCGTTCGAGACCAGTGTGCAATCACGGCCGATGATTTGTTGCGTGTGCCAAAACAGGACCTTGGCTTCATCGTCAGCCCAGGTCGATCTCTCCTGCATTATCTCGCAAGCGGGTGACGGTTTCGAAGACTTGCAGCAGGGAGCGGCAGATGACACACAGGGTCTCGATTTAGAGGCTCGGGATGTTCGTGACCTGCCGAGCCGTTGCACTATTGTGAGGTGCTCGAAGTTTTGATAGAGATCCACCCTTGGCATATAGGTAGGACGCCTTGCAAGGAGCAGCACGCAATCTTGCAGAAACTGCAGCTGCAGTTCATCTAGACGGGGAGAATTACCCTACGCTCATGCCAATGTCCATAAAGAAGAAAGTCACTGCCTCGATTCGGTTTGCCTCTAAGATCTTGCCACATCGATTGCGGAAAATTGACCAGTCAGCCTAATTGTGCAGAAGCCCCCGCTGACCAGGGCAGACTAAAGTTTCAAACAGCACCCACCTCGATTTGAGTTCTCAGGCTAGCAGTGGCCTGATAATGACGAACGCAGCAATGCGCTGTACGTCACAATGGAGGGTGGCGGCTCAGTAATGCGCATGGTTCGTTGGGAACTCGAGGAAGGTCACAGCAGAGTCAAGACAGTGAGTTGCCATATCAGTGCACATCAGATTAGTTTTGGTGTTTCATTTTAGGCCGTCTACAGGTCATTGCAGGTGAGGTATGCCGAGCCATAGAAGGGAACAGGGTTTTAAAAGATGCAGGTCTTTTCAAAGTATCTGACTGCGTTTACGATGTACGAAGCAAGGGCACAAGCCGTCAGTGGAAGATTTTCCATTGGACAACTTACATTTGCCAATCGAGGAGCTGAGAAACATACAGCATACGAGTGTATGTCCTCGAGCCAGATCGGGACGGAAGGTTGACGGAAGCACTCTGTCGGAAGCTCTTCGTCGGAAGTTCTTTGCTGGTAGCATCAGAGCGAGCCACTCTATCAAGATCAAGCCACTCCTGGGTCCACTGTAGCTTTTAGATGTTCACGTTTGTGCGTAGAAGTCGAATGTTTCCTTTAATGAGCTCGCCATGTCAGCAACATTGCCAGCGAAAAGAGCCAGATTGAGTGTTGCCCGAGAGTGAACCGACTGCGTAATCACCCCGCCCTTGTGGCTTTGTAGCTACTAGAAGACTACCGGGAAAGGGGAAGCGTTTCTTGACAGTTACGTGTCTCTCAATTTGTCTTTCTTCGACTGGTGTGATTGATCCGATCTTTGCAAAGCTCGATAGCACTCGTATAAGATCTTCTGCTCCAATGAGAGCTCTGCGTCGGTCACCTCTCGTTGTCTCATTGAACGACACACAACAGAGCTGAATCATCATGACACTACCAGCTGGCACTGCAAGGAGGAGACCTGCAGACTTCATTCTTTCACAGTGTCATTTGGGCTCTGTCCATATCTGAAGATCTTCTCCATCCGCGCCCTTCGAACGCGTCACACTGAGCTTACCTCGAGCACTCGCCATGTCACACCATGCTTTCAAGAGCCTCCCTTCAGCAGAACGACCACACTGTCGCATGTAGAAGGATACGAACTCAAGTTACATGCATGGGCTTCATCTGCCAACCGGAAACCTGAGGAACAGAGGGAAGTAAGTGAGGTCAACGCGCTGGAAGGAGCCAACGTGTTCAGCCCGTGCCCTCTTCCGCTTGAAAACTACACCTGCGGGCACCACCTTAGAGACTGCTTTCTTGCCAAGGTTCTGACACTACACAGCTCACCGACTCTGCGGTGTCCAACCCGAAGCAACAGATGCACGCTGTGCCGACTCGATAAACCCGCTCGAACCCCATCAAATCGATCGATCGTCAGTCGACGAAGCAACAGAGATGTTGACATGCAGATGCAGAAACTTGTAATACGAGAAGCACTACATATCGCTTGACCGCAGCTTGTCAAGCTCATTCTGCATACTCATGCTTGCTGGACGACCCGCGTCCATACTCTAGAACATGTCGTCACAGCTGCGTTGGCTTTTTACTGTAGCTCTTCATGCACATCGTACAAGATGCTGCAACGCCGTCAGACTGGGTCTGGGTCTGGAATCAAGTAGTGACGCTTACAGCCATCCGCAGCATCCGTGACTGGTTGGAGAAGAAGGGTCGGGGTCTATCGATATCATTGGCGAACAGGAGTCTGTCACAATTTCCCAATTCAGGAATAAAATGTACGTATGTACATTTATCAGATAAGTGCTTACGTGTCTGTCCAAGATGCTGGGGTGGATCTACGAAGATTGGAGAATTGGGCGCATTGGGCTCACCGTATTGTCGACTCGGTTAGGCAACTTCGTATATTTAATATGGCCACAACATGAAAAGGACGTATCCACGGATTCGACTTTCCCGATTGGCATCACGGGTCCGCAGCCGCGCCCCGGGTACGCAATTTGACTCATTTCGTACACCGCAATTCATTTTACACACTGCTCGCCCTTCACCAACCTCACCAACCCGGGCGAACCCTGTAGGACCCAGAGAAACACCAACTACCCACTTCTGCATCACTATGATGACGAAGGCCCACGGGAAAGCGGCCCCGTAAGTCACGGCACCGCAATTTCTGACGCTCCGCGGTGATCGTGGTTAGACAAGGAAGATCAGGGAAAGGGTACGCCTCGCGACACACAGGATCCAGGCCATGCCCACCTACTTGTCTGGCAGTGTACCAGGGCTCCCGCTTCAGGTCGCTCACGTATCTCCAAAGAGTCTGCAGTGCCTACCTGCTGACTATACATTATGCTTTCGTCGCAGACGCAGGATAGACTAATCTATCTATCTCTACGGCTAGTAGATACATGTAGATAATTTATGGTTGCGACAACTCCCCAATCGAATCCACCCACATCTCTGCAAAGGAGCCTACAATGTCGTTACAGTGACTATGTATCATACATATCCCTACCTTCGCTAATCACCCACCCTCCAGACATTTACACTTCCGGAGCGGTCCTACGTGAGAGAGGTTGGTAGAGTGCGGGTTTGACGCGAGATGTGCTAAGAGAGGTGAATGGGCATGAATGGATGGATGTGTGCAAGTACGGGTGGGATTAGGAGCGGTCCATTACGTAGGGGAGGGGGATCTGGCAAATGCGAGAGCATCAACAGCGTGTAGAGCTTGTAGGTGAGTCTGGATTACTGAAATGGGACGGGCAGAGGGTGTATGCGATAGCTACGGAAGGAAGAGGAGCAACAGATCCATGTGCAGAACGACGTTGATTCCCTCGTTACATTTTCACATCCGTGGCCTCTGGCATAACGAGATTAAAGGTCTATTCTTATATACTTCTGCCAAGCTGGCATCTAGAAAACGGGACATGGCAAGCTATGCAATATTCGAAGATCAGAACACTCTCTGCAGACAACACGATCACGCCGTCAACACTCCTCTCTAACGTGCTCATCACCTCCCCTCTCGAGCCTCACTCTCTTCCCTCGCAGCGCCCTGCTCTGCATCAACGTCCTCCCGACTACTCTGGCCCCTCAGCCCGCGCCAGAGCTCATTCAGTGTACCACTTCTGCCCCTCCCGCTGGCTGGGCGCTCAGCCACCCGCTCAGCATTGAGAATGCCTTGCGTGCTGCGCCGGCTCAACGGCTCGCCGAAAAGCTCGTTCTCGGCCTCTGTGCTGCCGAGTCCCAGTACGCTTTGCCTTCTCCCCTCGCCGTTGTTCTCGCCTGTGCGCATGCGCACGCTACCACCGCGCTTGAGGTCCTGCACGAGTGCGCTGAGAGACGTGGAGAGCGGGGAGGCAAGAAGGGGTCCTGAGACGGAGCTGCGCTGGCGCTCGTTGGTCTTCAGACGGCGGAGACCCGGGCCAAGATTCGATTGCGACGTTCCTGGGGTGGAAGGGAGTTCGTCGTGGCTCTTGCCTCTAGTTGGGGTGCGTGGCATGGGTGCGCTGGAGAGCGTGGGGTCGGAGGGTGTCGCGCCGAGGTTGGGGTTGGAAGATAGGTGCGAGGGAGGCGGTGCTGCTTCGCTGGGGAGTACCGGGGTGGAGGTGTGTCTATTTATGGAGGGTTTGGGACTTGTGCTGTCGCGATCTGGAGCCTGAGACCAGGGGTTCTGTATCAAGGACTCGAGGGCTTCCGAGGTGAATGTCCGGCGTGGTGGCGTAGATGGATCGGGGGTAGTCACTTTAATTTTCGGCGTGGATGGACGCTCCTCCTCGTCCCGGTATGGCTGGTTGATCTTGAGGGAGGGTGAAGCAGGACGTATTGTCGAAGAAGAGGAATGACTCGAACTCGGGCTGTCTGGAGAGTCACGATACCGCTCACCCTGCAGGTTCATAGCTTGCTCGGACTCAGACTCATAGTCTCCATCTTCGTCCTCGTCCTCCTCGTCGTTGTTGCGCGGTCGACCACTAGTGATGAGCCAGACTCCTGAAAAGGTGAGGGCGCAGCCGCCGACGAATTTCCCTGCATCGTCGCCAGAGGTTCGCTCGAAATCGCGGTACAAGATAGCAGACCCAAGGATGACCGACAGAGTGAACATGACAAACTGGACCGGGATGACTTGTGTGGCATCGAAGCGTTGCAGTGCACGGTTGATGTACTTGATCTGCATGACCGCCGTGCCCACCAGGATTGCGACTAACAGGTAAAAGACGGGGAAGGTGATGACGCGCCAGAGCGTATAGCTCAGCAGCGATGCCACACCCTTGGTCGACAGGGCAGTGAAGCCGCCGAACAGTCCCACGAGTCCCAGATCGATCAAGATGTTCTTCTCCCCGTATTTGTTGCTGGCACCCATGAGGATGATGATGACTCCAACAGTGATGCCCAGGTACGTCTCGAATTCCCACCTCTTGATCAGTTCCCAAATCTCATCAGGCCCCAGCTTAGGGTTGTTATCATTCGCAGACAGCACGACTGTAACGGCGCCACCAACAGCGACCACCACGCCGGCAGCGTCGCGCCAGCGGAAGCGCTCCTTCAGCATGAACGGCGCAATGATGCAGTTGGAGATCAGCGCCACAACACCCAGTGGACTGACAATCGAGGCAGGCGCGAATCCATAGGCAAGGAAATTCCCTGCCTCACCAATAGTCATGAGGACGATACCGAGCCACCAGTACGGCGACTTGAGGTAGGACTTCTGCTTGAAGGCGCCCTCATCCGTATCTGTACGCTCGATACCGCTGGGACTCGCTTCGCCGTCTAGTAGCGGATCCTCCTCTGTGCTGTTTCTCCCTGGAGCGGTGCCGCCTTTCCTTGCCTCCTCGCCCAAGCGCGATATACTGGTATTGCTTTTGTTCCGCCTCTTGCGCAGCTTCTCCTTCTCCTGCCACTCGCGGTCCAGCTTGATGTGCGCATAACGCTGGGTGTTCAGCGCAAAGGAAATAAGCACGTTGCCGACGATGGCGGTGATGATGCCGATCAGACTGCTCCAGTTCTCGTCGTAGCGCCCTGAGTTGCCGAATGCGAGCGTGAAGGCATTGTGCATACCCGTTGGTGTCGGCGTCGTCGGCAGCGCGCTGCCAGGTGTGTCGTCTGCGGGCAGGTACATGTTGGTTGTGAGCGAACCGGGGCGCCGCGGAGGATGGATGCAAGGGTTGCTTCTTCGAGAGCACCGCGGGTGCAGCGGTCTGAGTCGCGGGATGTGCTATTGCATAAGGATGGTTTTTGGGAGAAGTACAGCTTGGATGGTGGCATGGCACAAGCGGTTACCCAGCTCCCCAAGAAAGTGGCAGCGCGGTGCTGTAGTGCCGGCTGCCGTGCTGACTTGACAGGGTTGCTGCGGGCGATCCGCAATCTTCATGTGACGCTAGCTGTGATGCTGTCACCGTGCAGCAGCGCTTGGCTGAGACGCGCTGGTGCTTTCTGCACTAGAAAGACATCTTGACGCACCCTCACACTTTCAGAGGACACTGCTTTGCTGAATCTCCAGCATCTTGTCGCTGTCAGGGACATGCTATCAGGAGCCACTATGCTAGTGTTCAGACATGCTCTGCGTTGAGTTGCACTGTGTTCAGTCATGTTCCACAAGACATGTGAATTCCCTCTTCTATATATGCCGTCCCTGATCGCCTTCCGTTGAGAGCCGGGGTATTCGTAAAACTCATCGATATCGTACCGTAACGCTCAAACACCAAAACCCGCCCTAAGCAGGTGCAAGAATGCTATATCTACCAAATTTGTGCCGAAGCATCAGTACACCTCGCCATGCTCCTCCTTTGGTTTGTACATGATTGTTGTGAGGAACTGGTCAAGGTTAGTCGATGGTTGTGTGAAAGCTGTGGATTTGCGCGCACCTTCTGTTTATATCGTGTTGTTGCACTGGTAGCAAGGATGTTGTCCTTGATGCTACTTGTTGCTAGATGGTTCAAGACCGTGTGGTTTGGCATAATCAGCACGCTGCTATCGTCTTTCATTGGTGTGGTTCCGTTCAGAATGCTCTTGCTCAGAAACATGGGTAGACTTGGGGGCGTGGGAAGATTGCTTGCTGTCGCGTTCGCGCGAGCAAATCTTGACGACTCCTCTGGCGCATCGAGGTCGAGTAGGTACTGAGGGATCTTCGAGTGGTACCTCTTCTCCGGTTCAGCAAGTTTGGTATCTGGAATGTCCGCCTTTGGGGGCTTGACTACAGGCACTTGAGGTGAGGGAGGATTCTCTGGTGGGTTCGCTGCTGACCGCTCCTCGGTAGAAGTAGATTCGTCTGTGAGTTTGGCTGCTGCGTCTGCCGCCTGCTGGGTCTTCACATCGTCGTAAGACACTTCGAGATAGTTGACCAGGATGTTGGTGTAGTCAACGGCTGTCGGCAGCTTGTCCGAGATCATCATGTCGTTGTCCACAATGAACATGAGGTGATGTGTGCCTGGATGGATCGGAACATGCGCGGAGAGAACATTTTCCTTTTTGCTGGGACCACTAAAGAGGAAGATATGTCAGCCTTGTCGACGTGGGTGCAGTGTAACACTCAACAACAGGCAGAATGCACTGGCTGTGGTTTATAGTTTGGAAAATGCAAGGCGAGCAAGGTGACCGTCGCCTGATTGACTGTGTCTCAGGTGCACAGTATGAGACATGCGCCACACGGATACTTGCAGGAGCTTCCCCCTGCAAGGCGTTAAGAAAGCAAACAATATTTCCACTTACTTGTTATGCAAGCGGTACTTGCGATTCCATCCTGCGAACGTTCCTGTGACGTAGACCCTCTCTCCTGAACCCTCCCACTCGATCAATGTCGGTACTGTTGGGCGGCCTGGCGTAGGCACCTTGAATTCTTCACCGAGATCGTCATCGTCGGCGGTGGTGCTGCTGAGCATGGATGTACGGCGGGGCAGGGTGCCTTCGACTTCGCCATGGTCAAGCGACTCGACTGGGAGGTCGGTAGGCGAGATGATGGGCGAGCCTGGCGTGTGGACCTCCTCCTCGATAGGCAGCGGCAGGCGCGGCGGGCGGCTGAAATGCGACGAGGGCACAATGTAGTCCTGTGAGGCATCGGCAGGCTCGAGCGACCCCACTATGGCCTGCTCGGCGGCGGCTGCTCTGCTGCTGAGCGCTGCATCGATGGGGATGGCGTGCACCTCGCTGGGCGGCGGAGTCGTCGACGGCGCGGGCAGCACGGAGGGCTCTTTGGCCTGGGGAGGTGTGACTGTCGTGGGCGCTGGTGGTGGTGGTGGTGGTGCTGCTGCTGCTGCTGAGCTTGCGGGTGCCGGCTGGGGCGTCGACTGGCGGCTCAGCTTCTCATGGCGCTCCTTCTTCTGGCTGCTCTGCTCGTTACCCATCTTGTCGGAGCTGCCTTCGCGCGCAATGCTGCTGCGGTCCTGGGCGGCGCGCAGGGCGCTGGTGACGTGCGAAGCGGTGTTGGCCTGTGTGCTTGCGCGACCCCGCTCAGCGCTCTCGAAGCTTGCGGACGGAGGGGCAACCTGCGTCAGGGAGACAGGCTGGATGCTCGCGCGCCGGCCAGTGCGGTATCCGGGATGCGGCAGGTGGTGTTTATCTGAACTGCCCGGATGGGCGTGTGCATGTGACGGGTGCGGGTTGCCCGAGCCAACGGGCGACTGCGGTTGCGACGAGGCCGGCGTCGACCGTGAGCTCGAATGCTGGTTCCCCATCTCCAGATCCGGCGATGCTGAACGCTGACTCCTACACTCGCTCTATGGGGATCACCGGGGGACAGTTGAACGACAGGCGTCGAAACTAGCTCTCCACAATCGCCCCGTCTCAGGATGCATGCGGCGGGACACGCCAGGGACTGGGATTGCATAGCTTGCAGCTGTCCATCGCCGATACTCCGCACAAGCCACAGCTCCATCGTGGCGCCTGTTGCGCCCGTTGTGAGGTTGACATACACTCATCCGGCGCACAACTCACATGTTTCGCTGTTGTGACACGCGTGCTTGTGTCCATGCATGTACGCACCAGTAGACGTCATAATAAAAGCGTTGTAGCTCCTTTCCAAAACACACTCCACTCCTTTTCATCTTTTCATCGCTCCGCAATGGAAGAGGATTCCATCACCTTCCGCGGTGCCTTGCTAATAGCATGGTGGCCCTTCAGCAAATGTATCTCAGGAGTACAAATCGTCCTCACGCCCGTACTACGGCTCGTCCTTGTCCTGCTGTCGCCAATATGGGCTGTTGCATCATTAGGGGGCTTTCTGCTTCTCCCTCTTGTACATCTTGCCAAGGGACTACTCAACATCGTTACATTTCCACTACAAGTCAAATGGCTGGAGAGAATTGAGGTGTGTATCCTCCTCGACCAGTGGATCCATTGATGTTGACAAGCCATCTAGACTGTCTATATCTTTCTGGGCACCGCTGGCCTAATAGGCTGCATGACTGGCGCTGTGCTCTATCTCATCTTCAATCTCTTGTCATCATCCCTCAACATTGATGGCTCGTTCAAGCTTAAGTCACGCAAATCCCGCACAACTGCCGACTTCAGAATCGAACAGCGCGAAAAGAAGGAGGAAATGCTCTCTGGTCACTCGAGTTCCCATCGCGTGATCTCTGATAGGGGGCCCGCTGCGAAAAGAAGAGGTTTGCTGTCGCAGACCATCGCCGAGGAGGAGGATTCGGATCTGTAAGCCGGGCTGGCAATGGGTGTGACGCCGAGCGCGGATGTGTGCCACAGCAAAGTATGGGTTCAGAGCCCTCAACCTCTATCGTGTCGAGGCAGAGTTGGGCTGCGGTCGTCTCGTTGCCGTCCTCAGGACACAGCTTCTGTCCAGATGAGCCATGCATATAGTCACATGCTTCTGTTGACCAGATCTCGTCCAGCGACAGGCAAGAGTAGCTTAATTGCCCTCTTCTCTTCGACCTTGGCTTGCTGTTGGATTCCGCATATGGGAGCGACGGCTGGTGATGTTTCCTGTCCCAAGGAAGATACTGTGTTAGCGTTTCCACTTCTTCCAAAACCACTCGCAGTCATAGTTGAAGTGTATGGGTGTACTCACTCATGTATCTGTGCCTCCTCGTTGGCGCTTTCACCAGCAGTCAGCCAATGAACGATAATCACTGTCCACACAACTGACGGTTGCAGTCAGCGAGTACTTTCAAGCAAGAACATTCGCCGTCATACCGTCAAAGGTGCAAGTCGTCAGGCACACCCAACCCAGTTCTCGCCCACCGAGCGCGGTCAGAGTGGACACATTAGCCACTGTTGATATTATCACTAGCACAGACCCTGCGAATGTCTTCCATAGAAGTTTTTCCAACTTCAAAACCACGCGCTGGTTACCTCCATCAGCCGCCAAGATGCCAGATTTCATTGCTTTTGATCGCTCACAGATACTGCTGACATATTCCGCCAGTCGTGTCATCGGAAGAGCCTTGTCCGGCAGGGTGCCAGATCGTATCAGGGGGCTAATGAGGTTGACGAAAGTTAGAGTGAGGAATATATTGAGGCCAACATCGTAAGCCACCAACGGTATTGCGATCCAGCGTGGAATGCCTATCCGGCATCGGCCATCAATTGAGGATATCTCTGCGACTGGGTGTATGAAGGCTACGATTCCAAGACCGCCGAAACCGCCAACGACGAGTACCGACCCGACTATCCACAGCCAGTCGTGAAGCCGATGTATGAATTTGGTTCGAAGAGCATGGCCCCTCTCGACGAGGAAAAGATACCTAAGGATATAGAATCAGCGTTCCGAGGTGCATCAATCTGGACGTGGCGTAGGGGTGCTGTGGGCAGTGCACTTACATAACTACCTTACTCAGGATATAGAATGTGAGACACAGAAAAATCGCCCCTTGACACGCGCTGGGCGTTGCTAGGTGAAGACCGACCTTTGTCACTGCAGCAGAGAAAACGAAGCAAAGCGATAGAACGTAGAGAAGACATATGAGGATGTGTGCGAAACACAAATTCTCAAGCAGCTTCTTGTACCGAAGCTGCCGCACCCGAAATCCTGACACTGTTAGTATCCAACGTTAGAGACTTGTAGTGCCTGACCGATCAGTCCACCTAAAACTGTCATGCACAGCAGAGCAATGACCGTGTATGCTGCAGTGGAGCTCAAGGGATCGCAGTGGCGGCATCCTCCACTGTCACAGTGGGTTGTATGGTTGGGTGCTCCCTGAACAAACCCCAGCTTGGACATCGAGATGGCCGAGATGATTGTGACGGTAGGTGGGATGAGACTCCACTTGCTTGATGGTGATAACACGAACATAGGAGTGAGGCGAGTCGCTATGTTGTACAAGAACAAGGATTAGGAAAGAGATACATGAGTCTAGGTATTGTCGCTCGCACGTTGTTGGCGGTCGACATGATGCAGAGTTGGTCACAGCTAATGAGCTGCTGCGAGTGGGTTGATCAAGCCTTGCTCCTGCTGCAGGCAATTTGACTGCACATATGTTCCCAAGAGCGAAGGTGCCCACAGCTAGAACTTCTGCATGAGCTATCCATGCACCATGAATGTCGATGTCGAGGCTGCTGTCAATACCGTGCGCACGTGGGCTTGCAGTAAGGGACCACTTAGGAATGTCTTACATCCCAAAGTCTCACCTGCATGCAGTTCTAGAAGACGTGCAAGTCTCAGCCTAGGCCAGCCTTGCATTACGTCTGACCTGACTGACATTCTACACAGCGTCATGATGTTGATAAACTCTTTCAGAGTTGAGTGTCGGAGATGCAGCCGTCGTCAAAACAAGCACACTCAGATGATGACGTATGATCTGCCTGGTGGCGGCTATCAGCGCCCAGAAGGAAATCTGCCGTATTGGCTTCGCAAACGCGAGTCACACCAGCCGTTGCAAAGCAGTTGGTGTAGCGCCTGCAGGCGATCGTCATAGGCGGAGCAAATTCCAAGACGGCACACAGCCCCAGAGTCGCGACGGACACCGAATTGGGGTCTTGCCGCGAGCATGAGGTGAGATAAGGCGGACGTAGAGGAGGGGGCATGTCGCGCTGAGCAAATGCAATCAAGACAACAGCAAGACAGTTGCGTTTGGCCACAGCTCTCACCGTATGAGGTCTGAGCGCGTTTGTCGCGAAGAGTGCAGACCACCCTAGCGACCATCCCGCGTTTTTGGCTTGTGAAGAGTGGGCTGGCAAAAGTTTGATTGGATTTGCCGGGCCCACAGTTGGGTCCCTTGTCCTCGGCCAGGGCTCTTGGAGACACAAGCGAAATGATTATTGGCGCAGCAACTAGCACTGCCACCAACACCGGGCCTGGTCTTGCGCGCCTTTCTCTCACGCCTTTTCTTCTCTGCCTCGACCCGCCAAGTCCTTGAGACACGAGACACGAGACCCGAACGTCACTTCCGCTTCATGAGTGCTTGATCCCCCAGCACCTTCCACGCCAACATCCCTATCACGCATCTGCGACTATCAGCACCCTCGGGGAAAGCTCAGACCGACCGTCAGAAAAAGGAGGTGTCCACAGAGCAGCAACCGCAACCATGAGGAGAGGCGTCACTATATTTATTCTCGTCACCGTTGTCGTCCTCGGTTTCGCCGTACACAGCGTCTGGACACTGCTCGGATTGCTAGTCGCGACTGGCCGTGAAGATGCGATCCTCCGCGGCGAGCTTCCGGCCCCCAACTCGAACGCAGGCAGCGATCGCAAGCAATTGATCCCCAAGATTATCCACCAGACATACATCAACGAGAGCATCCCCGTGCACTGGAAGGGTCCCCAGCAGAGCTGCATTGACCTGCACCCCGACTACGAGTACAAGGTACGCTCACATGGAGTGCAGCTACTTGCTTAGGCTAACATTTCCAGCTTTGGACCGACAAGAAGGCGCGCGAGTTCATCTCCGACGAGTACCCATGGTTCCTCGAGACATTCGACAGCTATCCCTACCCCATCCAGCGCGCGGATACCATTCGATACTTTGTGCTCCACCACTTTGGCGGTATCTACATTGATTTGGACGACGTGCGTACATTGTTCGACGTGTGAAACGACACAGCTGACAGCATTCAGGGATGTAACCGTAGCCTCGATCCTCTCCTTTCTTACCCAGCATGGGTCCGCCGCACGATTCCAACCGGCATTTCCAACGATGTCATGGGCGCTGTCCCCCGCCACCCTTTCTTCCTCAAGGCTATCGACTCGCTGACCGACTACAACCGTCGCTGGCCTCTACCTTATATCACGGTCATGGCCACCACTGGTCCCCTCTACCTCAGTCTGATCTGGCGCCATTACATGAACCAGAGCCCCGAAGGCGCCGACCGCCTACGCATCCTCTTCCCGGACGAGTACAACAACCACGCGTGGAGTTTCTTCACTCACCACTTGGGTAACAGCTGGCACAGGACCGACGTCAAGGTCATCTTCTGGCTTGGCAACCACTGGGTCTTCGTCACCCTCGTCGGTTTCACACTCGGTTTCACACTGCTCGGCCTCCTCTACAAGGTCTTTTTCCTGAACAGAGGGTTCAAGCAGCCTGGGTCGCCTAGGCTGCGATCTGCCTATGCACGTCTGCCTTTCTACCGCCGCATCAGCCAGAAGGATGTCGAGCTCAACGATCGCCACGAGGTATAACGAGGCCACGGCGCCACACTCGTCCGACCGTGTCACGTTTAATGAACGCATTGTCTGTATTACCACTTTGCATATCCCGGCGCACGTTATAGTTTTACGACCGCATCGCATTTTCGCTTCGAAGAAACCACATTTTTCCGCTTCGTGCATACTATTTAATTACACCATTTAATATTTCCCACGCTCGGCGGACGCGAGTACGATCCGGAGACGTAGGCAGGTTCGAGAAGGAAAAGAGGGGGTGAGAGTATTGCAAAGACTAGAGAGGCGTCATGAAGCCACATAGAGCAGGCTCGGAAGCTGTTGGTCTAGCCAAGTTCCTCAGATCTAGAGAACTCGCTTTCCATGAGCGCGCATGCTTGCATAGGCAGTCGTTAAATACCGCAGGCTAGAGACCATGGCCTAGACGCGCCGACGACACTAGACAGGTCGCTGCATGTCACGATGAAATAATACCCATTTAACATCACTTGCCCATCTTCAAGTACATGCTATCTTAACACCGCAATCAGCGATCAGCGCTCAGCAATCTGTGATCTGTGCACCGGACAGTCCAGTGGTGGACGAACCGTTCCGCAAACCATGTCCAAACGTCCGATCGTACCTGGTTTTGTGGAGTTGACTAGATATAAGGTCAAGTGCGGTGCGGGAAGGCGCATGGTTGGCTTCCGCCTGCTTCCGGGGGCGAGATCTGGGCTGCACTGGTTACGCTGGGTGACCATCAATTGCATAAGGTAGTATGAGGTTGTTGTTTGCGGATACGGTGATTGATGCTGTTCTGTGCAGGTTTTTCGCGGTGATCAGAGGACATGGGGGGTGGGGGGTGTAGGGGGTGTGAAGATTGCTGCAAACGGTCGAAGAAGTGAAAAGTATCTATTGCGAACTCGGGCACAAGCGTGATTGTAGATGGACAGGTAGCCTCGTTCATTCGTTTAGTGCATCAAAGGATATACTTTTCCGTCAGCCAGACACCTGTTCCTGCCGACCATCCCCTGACATAGACATCAATATCATTACACCACCACCGTCAACTCCCAGCAAATCGATATACATTATAGGCCCGCCGCTCAGTTCTTCAGCCAAGCCCACACTCCCTTCCTCTCCCCCTTCGTCTCGCGCTCCTCTGCATTCTCCAAACTCTGCTCCTTGCCCAACTCCGGGTTACGGATGACCAGCGAGAAAGCGATCAACAGGATCGACAAACCGACACCCGCAATACAGAGCAGGCGCTGAACGTGCCTGTACGCAACGATAACAGCATCTCGCTCCACCGTACCGACGGGATACTCGGTCGCGAACGTAAACGGATCAGCATACACGGCAGCCGCAAGCGTAGCATTGCCCGTCTGGCGCAGCAGCTCGCCGGGGATGACTTGCTGCCACATCGCACCAGAGACGGTGTTTCCCAGCGCCGAGCCAATGTTGTACGTGGCAAGGTAGATACCGGTGACAATAGCGACGTGCTCGTGCTTCGTCGCGGCCTGGATACTCGCCTGCGCCGGGTACGGGAACATACCGCCCGCAATACCGAGACAGATCTGGGCGCCCACGATACCGGAGTGGTTCGCTGGGCCGGTGCCGCCGCGGTAGTGGATCAACAGGCCGAACGCGACGAGGAACAGACACGTGCCGAAGACGATGAACGGCTTGAGGCGGCGCACGCGGTAGACGATCATGCCCAGCAGAATGCCCGTAATGACGGAGCTGAAGCTGTAGAGCATGGAGATGCGGGTTGCGGATTTGATGCTCTCGTTGAAGGAGACGACGAGCACCGTGTACAGGAAGTCGCCCTGCATGTACCACGCGAAGTTGAGCGTGCACGCGATGCCCAACGCGCCCCAGACGGCGCGGTCTACAAGGAGGTGGAAGGGCAGCATGGGGTGTGGCGCCCGGCGCTCCCACATGACAAAGGCGGGGATGCAGAGGATGCCGATGACGAGGGGGGCGATCACTTTGGCGGTTGTCCATTGTGAGGAGACGCCGCCGGCGATGGTGAAGGGCTGGAGGGAGGTGTTAGGTAAGATTGTAAAGGGGGTGTTGTGGGTGTGTAACTTACGGTCAGGATACAGCCGAAGACTGCGATGAGGAGGATAATGCCAGGGACATCAAGCTGCCAGAACAGAGCTGCTGCAAGGCGCTTGGGGCCGTAGATCTGATACGGCGTCTGAAGGCCATCCAGCGCACCAGCTTTCCTCGCCTTGTGAGATGACCACATCAGTGCTGCGATCAGGGGTATCGAACATGCAACGTAGATGATGGCCCACATGCCCACGCCCCATCGCCAGGTGGTCGTGCTTAGTACTGCTTGACTGACATCGCCGCTGACCCAAGTGTTGATCTAAAGACGGTCAATAATCGAGGTGACATTGGTTGCAAGTTACTCACCAGGAACGGAATGGCCGGGACGTATGAGGAGATGAGACGGGAGCGAAGGGACGTTATATCGGCGATGATGATCTCGATGAGCACAATCATGACTGTGTAGCCGATCTGTACATCGTCAGTAGTCGAAGCGAGTGGTGAGTTGAAGGTGAGTACACACCTGGTAGAACACGGCACCTGCAGCAAAGGTCTCGACATTGCTTCCGGTAGCCTCGACGACCGTCCCTGTGGCACTTAGCAACGTCCCGTAATGTGTGGGACGGGTATCTCCTTACCCAAAACGTAGAAGAAGATCGATATCAGGACGACCTCGACTCGCCCAAAGACATCAGCTAGCACTTGTTAGAATCACGCCAGTTCGAACCATTGATCTAGCAAGCATACCAATCTTCGCAGCCGTAGGCTATCCACAAGTCAGTTCTCTGTCAAGTGCACGTCACCGTACACATCTGGAAGGACATACCTGAGCCGCAGCAGAAATGACACTCCTCAACACACCAATCGTAGCAAGCGTAGAGTGTGTCTTGAAATCAGACGTGGCATATGGCTGGTACACGCCCCTCACCGAGCCATCAAGCCCATACGCATAGGCAACAAGGAAGAGACCGAAGAAGATGGAAAACCGGTTGATCAGCGAGGTGTGTGCATTGAGAGCCTCGATGCGTAAGACACCAGGGGACTTTGTGGGCTCAGAAGGCGAGCTTGGCTTCTCTGGTGTGTTGAGGCTCTGGGTTGTAGGCGAGGGCTGCTTGGTTTCGAACTCTTGATCTTGAGACGCCATGGCGGCGGTGTATTAGTTCGATCAAAGATAGGGACGAGAGAGGCACGCAAAGAAAAATAGGGCGAGGATCGCAAGATATATATCCCTACATGTTAGTGAGGTCTCCCGGGCCCCGGGCATAAGGGATCTATCGCCTGAGGTGGAGCCGCAACTACCAGGCCCTGCATGTCCAGACTGTGCTTAACACGAGCCCAGCTCTCCAACTACTGGACGGAGATCCCCCAAGCAGTGGGGCAACCTCATCCTCACGTCTGTGGGAGTGGTCACACCCATGTGCCGATAATCTTATCAGATGCAGAAATTTCCATGCGGCTTCCTTGGCAACGACCAGGTTCTCGCCTATGCTTACTGCTTTAGGGCCTTTAACCGCAGACCCGATCAACGTCTAACCGTGTTGTCGGATCCTGCGGCCATGCCGGAACCCGGACGTGTGGCTGGAAGGTTGCTAGGTGGAAAGGATTTTGGACGGGAGGGGTGGAGATGTGAAGGTAAGAACAGAGAAAATTGTGGATTTTGGTGTAGACCGGATAAGACTGGACTGGACTATGTGGCAAAGACAAACTGTAACACCGACCATGCATTCGTGAACCAAAATTGGGGTTGTAGTAGAACGAGGAGGGAAGGAAAGCGGCAACTCTGGTATACCTACTCGTACTCGGAGCGCACCTTCTTCGCCCTCCTCTTGTTAGCCTTGAAGTGCTTCTTGCTATTCAACCTCAGATCGGTGGGATCGACGTCCATGTTGAGAGCAGTCATCTGCTTCAGTTTCCTTCCGCTCATCTCCTTACCCTGCTCGCTGTACTTGTAGTTGAAGGGCTTGTTGACGTGAGCCATGCCCTGACCGGGGCCAAAGAACTTCTTGTCCATACGTTGCGACTTCTGGCCCGTCTTGGGTGCCAGGCCGAACTCGTCGTCCATCAGCGACTCTGCTTCAGCAGCTTCGGTCATGCGCGCAAGACGTGCACGACGCTTCTCAGGTAGATGTGCTGCATCATAGAGTTCGCGGTTGAACCACTTGGCATCGACAGGCGGGTCCTGTGGTGGCGGGTGGCAGAAGAGCAACTTGCCCTTCACGTAGTCCTTCAAGATGTACCTGGCGGCTCGAGACTCGTCAGGCTGGCCGAGACCTTGTGTCTGGAAACCACGCGCAATGGCGTAGGCGCGAAGTACCTCGTCGGATGTGGGAGTGCCAGTACCACCTTCTTCGATCGGGCGGACCTCAATCTTCATACCATAAATGGCCTCGAGGAAGGGCTGGGGAATGCGCTGAGCAATAAGACCACCGGGTCCGGTGTACTCTCGCAGCTGATCGATGGGGAGGACACCAGCGCAGACGAGCTCAGCCTTGGTAGCCGCGAAACTAGGGAACACAAGACCGGGACAATCACACAGGACAACCTTGTCACTGAGATGGATGGTCTGGAAGTGCTTCGTCTTTCCGGGTGTTGCTGAGACAGACACCTTCTTCGCACCGATGAGGGCGTTGATTGTGGACGATTTACCGACGTTGGGGTAACCAACCAGACCAATGGAGGTCTTGCGGGGCTGGCCATCAGGGCCTGTGTCGATTTCGGGAGCGTGGGCCAGGAAGAGAGCCTCCAGCTCGTCGGTGGTCAATATCCTGGTGCGTTCGTCTCCGTCTGCTAGATCCACGCCCTCACCAGGTGTGTCAACCGTCTCCTCGTCCACCCACTTCTCCTTCTCATCCTTCTTGTCCTGGAGATCGATCTTCTTTGCCTCCTTGGCGAGGTCGTCGTCCTCTTCCTCAATATCTTCCTCCTCTTCGTCGGACGAGAGCTCTTCACTCTCAGAAGCATCTTCTTCAAGCTCTCGCGCCTCGTTCATCTCCTTGGCCAACTCGGCAGAGAAGAATTTGTAGTTGATGTTGTTCTCCTCGAAGTAGTCGGCCCAGGCTGTTCGCTGCTCGAGCGTCATCATATCCGCCTTGTTGACCAGCAACAAGTTGTTCTTTTTCGAATCAACCTCTTTGACATAGACTTCCAGATCCTCGGATCTGAACAAGAGCGGGTTTCGTGCATCGACAATCTGAACGACCAGGTCTGATCGCTCAATGACACGCCACAGCTGCCTCCAGACCTCAAGGTTGCGCTCGAATGGGGTAGTGAGCAGGTCATTGTTCTCAGTGAGCTCGGCAAGTCCGCGCCTCCATTGCAGCATGGCTTCCTTCTCACGTGTGTCCAACTGCTGGGGTGTGGTCTTCGAGTCCCATTTTGGTCGTCGCGGGACGGTCAGCTTGTGTCTGTTCTCCTTTTGCCTCTTGACAACGTTGCGCTCCTCGTTCGCGGACAGTAGGTATGGGTTCTTCTGGTCCTTGTGGATGATCTTGACGTTGTTCATCTTCTCAGCTGTAAAGTCGGTGCCGGCCAGTTCTGCGGTCTCCAAGAACTCGTCGAGATCGCCCTGCTCGGTGACAGAGCGCATCTTCACCCATGATGCCTCCTTCTTGTCGTTGGTGATGTACTGCAGAAAAGTCAGAAGATACTAGTGTATAGAGACATCTAACACCCACCTTCTCGCCAGTCTGGTGGTTTGTTCGCTCAATACCGCCCTGAAAGTTTCCACGGCGCATATCAGCGCCCTTTCCCTTGCCGAACCTGTCGTTCATAAGACTGTTGCCGAGGCCAACAGCCTTCTTGGATTTTGCGAGCACCATCTTTGCGATTGTGCTTGGGTATCTCTGTGTTGGTGTGGACGGCAGTCGTGTGCCTGTGAGGGGTGGGTTGGACTGTCTGAAATTTGCCCCGCGATGTCATATTCACGACGACCCACTAAAAAGTTCATTTTCACACCGAGGGTCCTTTGTAAGCGCGCATTCCCCCGACTTCGATGCTCCGCCACCAAACACCCTGACGCCTTTCACGAGACAAACCAATACCGCCCAAGATGCCCCGCCGCAAGTTCATGTAAGCAAGAGCAGCGCCAGCACCTGCTTCGCGCGTGCGAGCACCCCACTAACCCCACCCAGCGACAAGAAGACCGCCATCAACTACCGCCTCGTGCACCGCGCACAGAATGACCCTCGAATTCACGATGAGGATGCCCCACAAATGGTCTTCGCTGAGACTGCCCCGGCCAACTTGCGCGAAGGCGACGAGCCTGCTGGTAGTTCGCGCGCATCACAGTACTCATCCGCTTCACGTGCCTCGCAATTCTCGCAGTTCTCGGCGGCGAGCGGACGAAGCAAGATCAAGTCGAGGGGTGACCTGGACAGCGAGTATGGAGATGCGATCAGAGGAAACGAGGGTGAAGCTGCCAACTACGGCATCTTCTACGACGACTCCAGCTACGACTACATGCAGCACATGCGAGACTTGAACTCTGGTAGTGGAGACGCATACTTTATCGAAGCCAAGGAAGACAAGAAGAAGGGAAAGGAGAAGTTCGATCTGGCAGATGCGCTGAAAAATGCCTCGCTTGACGATAGACAAAGCGACGCTGGCTACAGCATGAACAGCACCGTTAGCAGCGTCAGCGATGTCTTCGGTGAGGATATGGCGCCCTCTGAATTTGTACGCAAGACAACATACCAGGACCAACAAAACATCCCTGACGCTCTCTCTGGGTTCCAACCGGATATGGACCCACGACTACGGGAGGTGCTCGAGGCACTCGAAGACGAAGCCTACGTGGATGACGACGAAGACATCTTCGACAGCCTACAGCAAGACGGCTTCGAGCTGAACCAGCGGGAATTCGAAGCCGCTGGCCAATTCGACGCAGACCGCGACACCCTGGACCGCTTCCTCGACGAAGACGACGAAGGTTGGGAATCAGACGACACCGTCCGCGCCTCCTCTCCATCCCAGAAACCCAAACCCGCCGCTCCCCTCCAGCCAGGCGAACTCCCTGCCCCCGACGAAGCGCCCCCGCTCGCCGACGCAGGCGACATGGCGTACATGGAGGAGTTCAAGAAGTTCAAGAACGACGTCAAAGCCAGCAAAGCACCCAACAAGCCCACCGCCCCAAGCGACATGCAATCCTCCATCATGACCGGCGCGTCCGCTCTCACCACCGGCGGCCGCCGCAAGAAGCGCAAGGGCGCACTCACAAGCACAAGCGGTTACTCCATGTCGTCGTCGGCGCTGCACCGCACAGACGCGCTTTCGCTCCTCGACGAGCGCTTCGACAAGATCGAAGAAGAGTACGCCGACGACGGCTTTGACTTCCCCGATGACGCGTCCATGGTCTCTGGTATGAGCAAGATGTCTGGTCTCAGCCGCATGAGCGGCGTCAGTCAGTGGAGTTCTAGCGAGGCGCCTCCGCTGCGCAGCGATTTCGATAGCATTATGGATGACTTTTTGGGTAACCACATGACGGTCGGTAAGGCGGGGAGGCATGTCAGGAAGGGCAAGGTCGCCACAGGCATGGAGCAGTTGGATGAGGTGAGGCAGGGTTTGGGTAAGGCGAGGATGAGCGAGAGGACGCAGCAGAGATATGGGGCGCAGAAGGCGCAGTTTATCTAGAAGGAATGGGTTTTGGTGGGTTGCATTGCTCGGCGTTTAGGATGGGTAAAATGGTAGAATCGCGGCCTGTGTAGGCGGCAGGTAGACTTATGAATGAACGAATGATCCATGTTTGAAGTGGAGCTGCGTGTGAGATATGACGATGTTAATGTAGATGGGTATTGGTGTATCTTGATCTCATGCTTGGGTGTTTGAGCTTACCCCCTGCTTCCTTCCTGGTTCTTACTCCTCATATCAGGCCTCATACAACACCTGGCATGGTAGTCTCCTCTACCATAGAGGGAAGACGCCCTGGAGCCCTCTGAGACGCTGCCAATCGCGCAATTGCTTTTGACCTCTCTTGGCTCGTGGCACCGGCTGGATCTCTCTTCAGCCTTTATACGTGTCCTTCTCCTGTGTTGTTAGGAACAGCTCTCAAGCAGGCAACACAGCGCCCAAGAACGCCTCCAACCCCCTCTCGAACAACTCATTGCTCACGCCCACGCCCCCTGGATGCTCCGTCGGCGCCAATGGGTTCTTGACAACATACTCGACATACAGATTTGCCCAGATCTGGTACAAGTACTGCCGCAAATTGGGCACTTTTGTGTCTGTCAGCATGACAAACTTCATGCGCGTTGGGGTCTCGTAGTAGTGTAGTTTGTATTCGCCGGTGCGGTATGAGAGGAAGGTGTCGTCTGCGCCGCCCAGCTTGGTCACCATGTTGCGCAGCGAGAAGACGAGACCGAAGATCAGCTTCTCGTCGTCGGCGTGCGAGAGGCCTCTGTGGGTGGAGGGGGCGGTCGAAGAAACATCGTTAGGGGCGGTGGAGGCCAGCGAGGCATTGGAGGGAGGTCGGGTAGTCTTGGTGGTCTGGGTTGTGGATGTGCTCCCTGAGGATGAGGTTGGGCGCGGTGTCCAGCGCCGGCTGTAGATGCACTCGGCTGGGAGACGTGGTCAGCTGGGAGCTCGTATAGCGTGGCTGTTGCAGCGCGCTTACTGTGGCGGTCGAATATGTAGAAGCTATAGAGAACCATGTTGGCGGGTTGTAGACGCGGGCGGTGAGCGGCCGGCTGGGGTGAAGGGGGCAGCACGTGCGCTGGAATCGAGGGGTAGCTCCGGGGTGCAGCTCTGCGGCGGCTCAACGTCGTGTACGATAGCTACCTATCTGTTGCTACTACGCTTGCAGCGGGCGGCCATTGCACGACGTACGGATCGTCAGTCAGGAGTGGAGGCTCGCAGACGCGGCGGCGAATGAGAGGACAGGGCGCCGTGTCAAGTCGAGGTTCCCGTGCAGCGGTGATGTGTAGTTCGTTGACGGCGTTCGGGCCAGACAGGCGGGCCAGGCGGGATGACTGCGGTGGCTCGTTGCGGAGACTCGACCTGAGGCTGAAAGGAATTAATTGGAGAGCTTCTTGCACCCCCTCCTTCGCGCCTGCTCCGTCCAAGTCTACCATGTCGGCGCGCACCTTCTGATTGTGCATGAGCTAGCATTCTGGCTGTCCCCAACTCCATCACGCGTCCTCAACCCTGCCTGCCCTTGATCCCCTCGCCCGCCTTCATGTCGCATTTGCCTGAATCCCCCGCATCCGCAGGGCATCCACCGTCATCGCCCGGAAACACTCAGCACACAACTATTAGCACAACAACGACTACAACCACCACTACAGTAACCACGGCACCCAGCACACCCGCACCGAGCACACCCGCACCCACATTCACACCCACCGCACCCGCATCCACACCCACGACGCGACCCAATCCTCGCGCAACGCTATCAGTTCCTGACGTCGCTACCACCGGAGACGATCGTCATACAGATACCAACTCGTACATGTGGGCCACTCCCTCCCCTTCGACTACGTCGGTCGTCGAATGCTGGCCCACGGCCGAGGTGCTGACAGATTCAAGGTCCCAGCGCGAATACCAGAGCCCATTACGACACCACCGCCGAGCGGCTTCGAGCAATCGCCGCGTAAAAGAGACCCGCAATGCGAGATCCGAGTACTCCAACGAGGACGATGGCACCGCCCAGCATCGCATCAACCAGTATCTGATCAAGCAGGAGATCGGACGCGGTTCTTTTGGCGCTGTACATCTTGCTGTCGACCAGTATGGCCAGGAGTATGCCGTCAAGGAGTTCTCCAAATCGCGCCTGCGCAAACGCGCCCAATCCAATCTACTCCGCCGACCCAGCAACCGCCGCCGCGCCCTGCCCGCAGGCATTGGCTTCAATTCCCCACTGCACCGCCATTCGTCCACCGAGGTCGTCTACGATAACGCCTTTGAATTGATAAAGGAGGAGATTGCCATTATGAAGAAGCTCAACCATCCCAACCTGGTGTCGCTGATCGAAGTGCTCGATGACCCAGAAGAAGACTCGCTTTACATGGTCATGGAGATGTGCAAGAAGGGTGTCGTTATGCAGGTCGGCCTCGAGGAGCGCGCAGATCCATATAGCGAGGAGCAGTGCCGCTGTTGGCTGCGGGACATGGTCCTCGGCCTGGAGTACCGTTTGTCACCACCAAGTGCACTCGCAGGTGCTGAAGCTAATCCCTCGTCTAGTCCACGCCCAGGGCATCATCCACCGTGACATCAAGCCCGATAATTGCCTCATCACCGAAGACGATGTCCTCAAGATTGTCGACTTTGGTGTATCCGAAATGTTCGACAAAGACGGAGAAATGAAGACTGCCAAATCTGCAGGCTCGCCAGCATTCATGCCTCCAGAACTATGTGTCGCAAAGCACGGCCATGTCTCTGGGCGAGCCGCTGATATCTGGTCCATGGGGTGCACATTGTATTGCCTGCTTTTTGGCCGGATACCCTTTGAAAAGCACGGCATGATTGAGCTGTACCAGGCGATTCGGATGAATCCAGTCGAGTTCGACAGCGACTGTAATGAAGACCTCAAAGACCTCCTTCTTCGACTGCTCGAAAAAGATCCGAAGAAGCGGATAAACATCGAGCAGCTTCGCGTATGTTACCGACACAGCCATCTGTACATGTCACTAACATGAGTAGGACCATCCTTGGGTGACGCGAAACGGCGCTGACCCTTTGCTACCTAAGTCCGAAAACGTTGCTATTATAATCGAGCCACCAACTGATGAAGAAGTCAATGCTGCAATCACCGGGAATATGGGACATCTCGTGACAGTGGTACGTTCTCCAACGGGAGGATTGCTTCATCTGAGAATTAACAATGGCTAGGTCCAAGCCGTGAAGCGTTTCAAGCAATTGCTCTTCAGGCGAAAACCAGAGCGCCTAGACAAGATACTGGGTAGTGCTTCGCATATTGTGCAGCCTCCACTGTCCATCAGGCCTTCAGCGTTACGTAAATCGAAATCGCAAGATACAGACAACCGACGGCCTGTGGAAGGAGCTCTCGCTGCAGAAGGGGTTCATCGAACCATTGATAGCCATGACCGTAGGTGCTCCGAGCCGAGTAACGTAAAGTGGCTGACAATAGCTATAGGTTTCCGCGAAGAGGCCTTTGCTGCAACCCAACCAGCCAAACGCTCAACTATTACCAGGACGAATGCACCGAGCTCACTAAGCCCTACCGATGCAACCATAATACATGACAACATGTCGCAGCGGCCTACTGCAACCCACTCTATCTCTACACCTAACATGCTGGGTTCGGGACCCTCGACGCCGATTGGCAAGGGACATGCCCACGACCCCCTCGAAGACACACTGTTCCTCAATATTGGCACTGGCGAACAGTCCGCGAGTGCCGATACCTTTTTCGTATCAGAATCACCCTCAAATGTCGACATCAACGTCTATGAAACAGCGTATGAAGAGGAAGTTCAGCGTATCATCAACCAACGCAAAGACCAGCACCGCAGCCCCACGCTCTACCTTACCCGGCGTGTTGAAGATATCAAGCGCATCCGCGACAGCGACTGCGTATTCGACGAAGGCAAGGACATCGGCCGCGGTCTCAAAGGCGGATTTAAGGAGTTCGTCAAGAAAACAAAGGAGGACATCGAAGCACGAGGCGAGTTGCAGAAGCTGCAAGAAGGCAGAGAAGGAAAGTTGGGTCGTACGATGCGCAACGTGAGAGAGGCTAAGCGGCTTGTAGAGGAGGCACGGGAGCGAGTCAAGATCGAGGATCGCGAGCGTGAACGCGAGAGGAGCAGAAGCAGCACACCCGTTCCGAGAAACAACAGCTCAGGGAGCGTGCAGATGCGGACGAGCAGGAGCGGAACGCCCGTTGGCAGTGGTATCTGAAGGAATGGGAGCGGATGGAGTTGCATATAACACAGGAGTCCAGGTTAACGGCGTTTATTGTATGTACAACCGGGGGAATTGAAGGTCAAGCGAGGAATCTGCATGAGCCGAGCTGGCTTGGTTCGATTAAGGCGCTACCTTGTGCGCGGATTTGGCAGCGAGTACATCACCTTTTACTACTCAAGAAAGACTATTCATATCCAATCTCAAGTTTCGATCGATGACTCGTCGTCGATTCCCAGAATTCGTCACTACACCCACCAGGAAAGCAGGATTGCCACAGCATATGGCTCGAGGCCCATGATTCGACAGACCAGCGCAGTATGCTTCGCTAGTTGCCAGCATTTCATCGACACGAGAAACACCATACCTGTTCATGGCTCACTGCTGTAACTTACCAGCTTCGCGCCGAGCAGTCCATCTACATAATGCATGAGCTTCCAGCACGCTCTGTTGTAGAAGAACGGGTTGCTGTTCAGAAGTGCAGAGTCTAAAGAGTGTGATAGCATTACTTTATCTAGGCGTATACTAATACTTTCTACATGTGCTTACGGGACGGGTGCACTGGTAGACACGGCGCAAGTGCTGGCCAGCTCTACAGCTTAGCAAATCAAGGTCTCCGGTAACGGTTTGTAGGGCCACGGTACTTGCTTTGCGATGATCAACATTTGCTTCTGTGGTAACTCGACCCAGCCATGGTAGCCAAGAGGTCAGATGTGTAAGGCATGGTTGTGGGTTAGCGTCAGCGTCGAGTATAAAAGTCTAGTTGTGAAACTGGAAATATGTTTGTCGTACAAGCTCTGAACAGATACGTCGAGACAGTTTTCGAGAGGGGAACAGTACAGCGATAGCCAGACACCCTTGGTCAGGGCATATAGCTAGATTGTAAGATACAAGCCTGCAGTCGTGATGCTGAAACCAGATTGGATGCTATTGCCGTCAAGAGTGTTCCGCGCCAGGGTGGAAGCTATAGCTCGGTATCTCCTCCATCTCTCTCCTAACTTGGAGGGTCCATTTACCGATCAATGGCTAGAGTCCTGTACGGCTGCTCTCAGCAGGTGCAGATGCATCGTTCCTGCGGCGAATCCAGGCCTTGTGCAACCCTAGCGACTGATCGGTGAGGATCTTCGACCTGCATGATCGGGCGGCGCCTCTGTACATGATCCGAGAAGTGTGGTGTAGTATTCTAGCGCAGCCCAGGGAAAAGGAATCAGTACTCAACACGGTGTAGTATCACAGGTGCACAGGAGGCTTATTGATCGATGGAGAATGCTGCAGCCTATGTAGTTCTGTGTGTCTGCGACGTGGAAAACGTCATGGTAGGCCATGTGTGAGATGCGAAACGTTTGCTTTGGCGAAGGACGAAGGACGATATTGCCGTATGACTGTGTCGTTCGTCGGCCGCTCCGTTTGCAGACGCCAATGTTCGGGATGCGAAACTGTTGAGACGGAGCGCAAGATCGATAACAGGCGTGACGCAGTTGCAGGTTGCTCGACAGCCACCTCCCTCGCCGCGAAAGGGAGGCGACCCGAGATACGGGTTGTAACTTCGACACAGCCCTTCTGGAAGCAAAGCCGGCCTGGAAGCGAGGTATTGAGATTGTAGCCCTACAAGTAAGTCAGGTACAACGAGGTACTCGGTGCCGGAAGCGCGGGAATGGCTGAACATAGTGCCTACCCCGAGCGACGTTGCTATTCGTGTATCCCACTGTACCAAGCATGGCAATCGTACAAAAGCAACGTCAGATGGCCGCTACACGGGAACTAACATGACACCGGTAGTGTACAGTTCGTGGAAGCGTGTATCCGGCCGATGTCGGTCATCGAATGCAGAAACCTATTCGGAGACGTCGTGGAATGTACAGCATACGTAGAGTGTAGTGTCCGTTCTAGTCCTGGCGTTGGCAAGATATTGTCCATTTGTGTCTGACAGCATGTCAGTGTGACACAACATCTGTATCCAAACTCGATTCATACGTGTAACGCGGCTGGCCTGGGAAAAAGGATCGAAGGAACACAGGGCTGAAGTCAGACTTGTGGGTAGTAGTCTGAATGGTCGACATTTGAGACCGGGCGAATGAGAACGATCAGTGCGGGTCGCTGTCCATATTGAGTTGCCACTTGTGAACAGCAACTTAACCAAGTGCAGGATGTTGAATGTGCTCTTCCATTTGCTACGTTTTTCAGGTGGCTGCACGGTTCATTTATATCTCTACCTTTCTCTTGCTTGCTGTTAAATCAGCTTATTTGGCATGTCCAAGGGGGTTTCAGAGCTAGTAGGAGGTAGCATGCTGAGCGCCTCCCAGGCCCTAGATCTGCATCCCGTCCGCCACCAAATCTAGGACGAGAATCTGCACTTCGCTTGTACCGCGAGCGTTCAGTCGGTAGTTACATCCTAAATTTCAGGAGCTTAGTAAGGCCAGTGCAAAACAAACGAATGAGCCAGCGATCTCGTCCAACGCCATCACGACATCGATCATAAACAGTGTGCGTTCTTTATAAAGGACCGAAAAGACAGTGAGAGGCGCAGATGCGCCCGTGCGGCGCTACCTAACTCATAGATACCATGCTGCAGAGCAGTGACGTAAGTTTGTCGCAAATGAGTGCGGCGATCGCGCCGTTCACCTTGCACCCAATCTGTGCCAGATGAAGGTGGGGTGCACGTGACAGGTATCCGGCTACCCTAGAGCGGGGCAGTAGCTGCATATTGACGTATGGATGTGGGTGAACCAGCAAGGGCATGAAGGTAGTTTCGCTAGCCAATCCACAGCCGATGCTCGTAATTTCTGCGTTTCAGCGTGGCTCGTTGCCAGGGCCCTGCAGCATTCACTTGCAGCGATGCATATTGCAAGCAAGTCGAGATAGATGCAGTTGTTGCACATCGCGCCTTGTCAAGTACGACCGCACGTGCTGTGACACCCGGGAGAATTCCTGGGTGATCAAGCTTGAATGGAGATCACAATCGTCATGAGTGGTTTGATCGTATGTAGGTTGCTGCACGTCTGGCTCGATGCGTCCTAAAGGCGCAGCAGTGAGGAACCTTGGTGCAACGCATACCGATCAATGGTTCATCGCGGTGGTTCGGAATTCTGCAGCCGGGAAAGGGGCGCCGTTCAGCATCCACAATGGCTTGTCAATCAGGGACGAACGCCCGTGAATAGAAAGTTGAGGTCCATGACCCAGGGTGGAGCGGAAGGGATGTTGAGGATAGCTGCAGAGGCTCTGCAGACAGCAGGCACGGCAGAAGGCCCCTGCGCGCTGACCAGGACCGGGGCCATGCTGGAGCTGGTCAGCTGTTGCAAGTGTGGATGCGGGAAATTCAGATGTGTGGCCACAGAAATTATGACGAGACAAGAAACGAGGCGAGCGGCATTGGGTGACGCCTGTCGTGCGAATAAAGACATGCTGTGATTGCTCGGTGGTGCGTCTTGCAGGGCGCATTAATGCCTATGGCCGCCGACGCTCATACGTCCGCCGCATTGGATTTGACATAAGGCCGACTTACACGGCGCAACTGCAGGCAGGGCGTGTCCCGTCTCTGCTGCAGGCAACACATGAGGGACTTCGAGAGGCTGACTCAAGGCCAGCGCAGGAGTGCATTGTGCCGACATGTGGTGACTCTCGCTTTGGCTCTGCTAAGCTCCTGCGGTGGAGCTCAGGCCATGGTTCAACACGTCTTTCAATGCCGGCTCCCGCGTGATGAGACGAGGCAGGCGGCATTCAGTGCTAAACAAAGACGTGAGCGTCACGATCATCCTCACTAATAAGATGCTTGTTGGGTGACGGGCGCGCTGGCACCCAACGGGGGGTCATCACGGCGAGTGGCTGGCATCACTGGAGAGCAGTTCCTGGTCAGCCACGCGCCCAAGCGACCGCACCGCGTTATGGGTCCCAGCAAGTGGGTTCTAGTTATTTCAGGCGGCGTGCTTTTGAGGAAGAGAATCTGAGCGCTCACGTGCAGGTCTCTGCACTGCAGCCCGGGGGCCTCAATAATGGGCATTGTGCCAGATGGCACAGCCGGACGGGCGTGGAACTGAGGGCGCTGGCAGCGTAAAATTAGACGCCGCAGAGGGCAGCGCTGCTGGCTACAGTGCTACACACAGCTAGCCCTACTTACCTACCCAGGCGCAGCTCCTGCGGACGATTTGCTCGTCTAAACGGCGTAAAGCAGCACGGCAGCGGACGATGACAAACAGAGCTCACACGCTGCCGTGTGCACGCGCTACGCTCTGGGAAGCCGCGCTCCGGTGACGTCTGTTTCAAGCAGCAGCGATCTGCTGCTCCTGCTGCGCGAGCCAGCCTCGTGGATCTGAATGCTCGGTTGTCTTCCGCTGAGCGCTGCAAATTGAGATCTTAGTCTGTCAATGCGGACGGGCAATTCCAGGCGCCTTCACACCACCGTTGCCACGCGCTGCTCCTGAGCCCAGACCCGGTGCTGCTGGTCGTTGAGAAGCTGACCATTCCCTAACGCGAGCGGCCTTCATGTCACGAGCTCCTCTTCAGCTTTAGCGCCCTCGTCTGTGCCTACAAGCCCCAAGCCCGCCCCGCTCCATCTACGTCGACCCTCAACTCAACCCGCATTCCCTCTCATTTTGCAACTCAATCTCGACGTCAATTCCTACCCTCTTCTCCCTCATCTCCCCGCACGTCCCCTGCTGCACCGCTGCCTCGCAGTCATTCACGTGGCCCGCTAGCGATTCACCAAGCCGCACTTAGCACCTGCCACTCCACCAGCCGCGAGGGTCTACCACGCACTCGGAGCACACTCCACCCTCACTCCGCCAACACCCCCAACACCCTCTCGCCCACGACGGATCTCCTCATCCACACCCGCCACCTCTCCCACACGCTCCTCAGCTACAGCCCGCCCCACTCGCGATAGCAGTCCGCGCACGCTTGCCGGACCCCCCCTCGTTGCAGCCCCCCAAACAATGAGCCAGAACCGGCCATCGGCCTTCTCCAGTTTGAGAATGGGAGGCATGCAACACCCTTTCCTCTTTGCTTTCCAGTCACTGACTCCATTGCAGAAGTCATTCGCGAGAAGGTCCAGGACGGCGAAACCGGCGAGTACAAGGATCTCGCATACACGCAGTGCAAAATCGTCGGCAATGGCTCCTTTGGAGTCGTCTTCCAGACCAAGCTCTCGCCAAGCGGCGAGGATGCGGCCATCAAGCGGGTGCTACAGGACAAGCGCTTCAAAGTAAGCTCGCGCACCTGATAATGATGCGTCAGGATATGAGTGCTAACTACGATCAGAATCGTGAACTGCAAATCATGCGAATCGTCAGGCACCCGAACATCGTCGAATTGAAGGCGTTCTTTTACAACAACGGCGAGCGGGTATGTCTCAGCATCGACTGACTCTGCGCGACTGGCAGCTAACCATAAGATTTTCAGAAAGACGAGGTCTACCTGAACCTTGTGCTCGAGTTCGTTCCTGAGACCGTTTATCGCGCTTCGCGCTACTTCAACAAGATGAAGACGGTCATGCCTATCCTTGAGGTCAAGCTGTACATCTATCAGCTTTTCCGCTCCCTCGCCTATATCCACTCTCAAGGGATTTGTCACCGAGATATCAAGCCCCAGAACTTGCTCTTGGACCCGGCATCCGGCATCCTGAAGCTTTGCGACTTCGGTAGCGCAAAGATCCTCGTAGAGAACGAGCCCAACGTTTCGTACATCTGCTCCAGATACTACCGTGCTCCTGAGTTGATCTTCGGTGCGACCAACTACACTACCAAGATCGGTATGTTAAGCACCCGCTGCGCAAAAGACCTATTGCTAATTATGCGATTTAGATGTGTGGTCGACTGGTTGTGTTATGGCGGAGCTCATGCTTGGACAGCCCCTTTTCCCTGGCGAGTCTGGTATCGATCAGCTTGTTGAGATTATCAAGGTTTTGGGTACACCTACACGAGACCAAATTCGCACCATGAACCCGAACTACATGGAGCACAAGTTCCCTCAGATCAAGCCGCACCCATTCAATAAGGTTTGTCAGTCCACCAACTCCGACCGAATAATAGCTCACATGTCCAAAAAGGTTTTCCGCAAGGCTGATCCCAACGCTATCGACTTGATCTCCAAGTTGTTGGAGTACACTCCTACGCAGCGACTTTCCGCCATCGATGCTATGGTGCACCCTTTCTTCGACGAACTGCGAGACCCAAGCACACGTCTGCCTGATTCGCGCCACCCCAACGGCGCCGTACGAGACATGCCGGCGCTCTACAACTTCAACCACCACGGTAAGCACAAACTCAATCTGACCAAGGATTTCGGAGCTGACACTTCTAGAACTCTCGATCGCGCCTCACCTCAACCAACAACTTGTTCCCCCCCATATCCGTCCTACTCTGGCATCGCGCGGTTTGGACTTTGAGTCGCCCGACTTCAAGCCGTTAACGAAGGACCAGATGATGGCGAGACTAGATTAAGAGTCTTTGCACCTCTTATGCGAAACGATACCATTTGATTCCGCGGCCTGGCCTCGATCATCTCTGCTCACGAGCCCAGAAGCTTCCGTCCAGCAAGTACAACATGGAGCCTCGCATGGCGTTGGTTTTCGAGTGTTGGAGCTCACACGTGTACACCCTTACCTGCAATATCTGAGCGAGTCTGTAATGATACCGACATTTACAAAGAACGGTTTGCTTTGCGTTCCCTTCTGGCTACCCGTCCATGCAAACCTACGGGCTGGCTCTGTAGATGTTTTTCTTTCTTCCCTGTTTCTTGAGACGACGACGGAGCGGAGATGACTGCAAAAATGGAAGGAAGGGAAGGTCGACAAAAGTCATGGAAGAATCGCTTGTGAACATGTTAGGACGGTTTCCGGATCTCGAAGGGTTTCACGGCAACCTGGCATAGGCTGCATTGCGTCCTTTTTGCATGCAGGAGTTTTCTCATTGGAGGGTGTTTGCGGTGGCTGCGTGTGAGTCGGTGATGCTTGGTGTTCTACCCTAACTCTTTAAGGGTCGTGAGCTTGGCCCACGCTCGACGCTCTGCTTCTGGACGGTCATCCAATCGAGTATGCAGCTCTGGGCGGACTGCTTGGACTTTGTGAGTGCTGACGAAGGTTCTGAGTCTGCATGGGACTACTTGACAGCACGCATGTCCGTGTGTTGCAATACAGTTCCCGTACACTATTCTAGCCTTCTAACTGTGGCTTTTCTCACTTTAATTTTCATTAGACTATACTTTCCTATGTCCGTTCTCATTCACAGTGACGTTGTTCGACCTGCATTAGCCTCAGCCCAGCCCGTGCGAGGTACGCAAGGTGTCTATACAACTCAATGCACGTGTAAGCGATCGTACTCCTGCTTTTCACTGGCCTTATACAGCCATTCTGTATCCGAAAATCCTAAACCACTGAGAGAGAAAGAGCAGAAACAGCCAGTGAGCTTGTAGCTATCTCCCTGAAGAGAGCCAACGCTCGTCATCTCATCATGCCGCAAAGCTGGTTGTTGTTATCCCATGCAATCTGCGTAAACACTCACTCCCTCTCGGGTGAAGGCTTTCAGATCCTCACTCACTTGCCACTCTGGCCGTCAGCCAAAACCTGCCTTTCCTTGGCTGCATAATCACTACCTCTGCTCCATAAGTGACATATCATGATCAAGTTCGACTCTACTCCTACATAACACTGCCGTGCTTCCTACCACCTCTCCGCAGCCTTGCTACAGCCAAAAAGCTAGCCTGCTCGAAGCTCGGAATTGCAAAGCCCACAGTCCCAAGCAGTTTACATATCATGACCTCGACACATGACCGTCGTTTCCATGCTCCAACGGCAGGCAAGATGGACAATGTAGGGGGAAGAAGTAGCAATACCTGCAACAGGGCCCCAGTCGACTTGCTCGATATTGAAATGGAGTTCACGTTCATGTCTACTGAGCGGCAGCAGCAATTGATGGTGGCATCACCCGATAACCATATGCCCTGTCACTTCTCGGATGATGATGTGTTGACGCCTGGCGGATTGCAGGTACGAGGCCAAGGTCAGCCTTGTGTGACTAGCCGCTTCGAGCAAGCGCGCAGTCGCGACTTCCAAAGCTTCGACGTAGCTCCTGCTGCTACGCGACTGATCAAGGCGCATCGACGTCGACAGCGTTCCCACGGCTCTGCCTATCGACGTTTTCACGACCACAATTCCGCCTACGCAGACTACTTCGATCGCGACGCCGTCTGTTCACAACGCGATCGTTGCGACTCTTCTCGAGACCGAGACCGAGTTCTCAAGCACAGATTCGAAGCCGCTTCCGTTGCAGCAATGGCGGACTTCGATGCGAGAGACGAGCGCGACTATGACAGGCGTGGTACAGACAGCTACAGAGGCGGAGGAAATAAGCGTCGTCGCGACGGTGAGCTCCTCGATTCACGTTCAATGGTGTTACAGCAACTAACAATGAGTAGATGATGATGGCACTGCTTACCGAGACGACCGTCGTGGTCCTCAGAGACGCCGCAGGGACGATCCTCCCCGTCGTCGCTACGAAGAACCGCCCTTTCCGAAGTTGCGACGCCTGTTGTTGAACATCGCCAGCTCCACCAAGTTGCCGCAAGATGAAGCCGTCGACATCGCAAACTACTTTGGAGAACACTATGATGACGAGCGCCTTCGATCGGATTTTTTCGATCTCTTCGTGCAGCTGTGAGTGGATTCTAGTTTCTTCTGTCTGATCAGCACTGACAAATGCAGTATTGTCGAACAGCCTTTCAAGATCCCCTTTGTCGCCGCGGTCGCCTTCTACGGAAACGATGTGAAGCCTGAGATCACAATGGAGGCTATGAAGCGTGTAGGCGAACGTGCACAAGAAGCGCTCAATGCTGGCGAATGGAAGGACTTCAAACTGCTCTTGCGATTCTTTGCATGCTTGCAGTCGCTGTTCCAGGACGATGGCATCTTCAGCTTTCTAGGACAGCTCTTTGACAAGATTGTGGACCTTCAGAGTGAGGACGAGAACGACGTTGTGGGCATCGAGCTCGTCAAGATCATTCTCCTTACCATCCCCTATGCCGTAGTGGCAGGAGGCAGCCGTTTCCACGATCAGGCTCAGCAGTTGCTCAAGAATACTGGCATTGTGGCTGGCAACGCGCTGCCCATCGAGAGTGTGATCCACTCGTACGTCGGCGACGAGGACATCAAGCCCATGGCTTACCACAGCGTTATTGGTCTCTTGCAAGCCCAGCTCACAGCAGAGGCTGAGTCTGGCTTCTCGCTAGCCTGTATCCCACACTTCGATCCTGAAGCTCTGCGTAAGACCGTCAAAGAAGAAGATGCTGAGACACTACCTGCCGCACCTGCAACGCACGCATTCCCAACTTTCAATATTCCGGCGCTGATCAACCCGGGACCTCGACCTGTGTTCCCGGAAGCCTACTTCTCTTTGTTCGCCGATCAGGAGGCCAACACTGTCCCCAAGACGACGGACATTGCTTCTTCAATCATTCGCGATGCTATAGTTGATACTATCAACCAGCTCGACTTCAATCGTGAAATGGTAGCCAAGTTCCTTGTCGATGTCGACTGTTACTGGACAATCGATGTATTCGCCAAGCGAGGAACGCCTCTTGACAAGTTCAAGGAGCTGACTGGGGAGAAGACACAGTACAAGTCAGAGGATATGATCATTGATGCCATCTTTTCGCAACTGTTTAAGCTGCCGTCTGCGGAACACAAGCTGGTGTACTATCACTCTGTGATCACACAGTGCTGTAAGGTCGCCCCCCAAGCAATTGCGCCATCGCTTGGTCGTGCTATCCGTACAATCTATAAGAGTCTACCTGTCTTGGACCTGGAGCTCGGGTATCGCTTCTTGGACTGGTTCTCACACCACCTGAGTAATTTCGAGTTTCGATGGAGGTGGACGGAATGGTGAGTACTACCTTGTGGGTTTTGGAACTCAGACTGACTATTATGTAGGCTTGACGATCTGGCATTGACGAATTTGCACCCGAAAAAGGCTTTCATTCTTGCCGCTCTCGACAAGGAGATTCGCCTTTCGTTCGCCAAGCGTGTTAGGTCGACTTTACCAGAGCCTATGCACTCGCTGATTCCAGAGCGCCTTGACGAAGACAACAGTCCAGACTTCAAGTATGACAACCAGGAAACTCCTTATGCCGCAGAGGGTCAGGCGCTACTGCACCAACTAAGAAAGAAAGCGCCTGCAGAGGAGGTTCAAGCGACTATCAACAAAATCCACGAGCAGGCTGCTGAGCACGGCGTCACGGAAGTACTTGTTCCTTCGACCGATGCTTTCGTCACCGCGATCTGCCGCCTTGGAGCTAAGTCGCTGTCGCACGTGCTGTCTTGCATCGAGCGAGGTAAGGACCGTCTACTGGAGATCTCGCAGAATGAGGTCGCGCGACGCCAGATCGTGGCTAGTGTCGTTGAATACTGGAAAGATCAGCCAGGTGTTGCCGTCAGAATTATCGACATCCTTCTGAACTACACCATTCTTGCGCCAATGACCGTTGTTCAGTGGGTTTTCGGTAGTCACTTGGGCGGTGGTGAGGCGCTGACCGAGAGCTGGGTTCTCGAAATGGTCTCCAACACAGTTGCCAAGGTCACGAATCGCAACCGACAGATCGCCTCCGCACGCATCCAGAAGGGCCTGCCTGCAGATCAGATCGAGATGGTGGACGCGACATTGGCCAAGGATCGTGACAACGCTCGTGAACTTTTCAAATACATCGAAGACTCTACTCGTGGGGTATCAGAGGGCTCTTCTGATGTTTTGATGGAGAAGAAGACGAGTGGTGCTCTTTCTGATGAGGAAGCTCAGCTCATTCAGGAATGGGGACGTCGCTGGCACCAGACTTTCTTGCGCAAGGCTCAAGTTGAGGAGTCTGTTGTTGGTGAGCAGGCGGTCGAGGCCAGGATCAAGCTTCTTGCTGCTGAGCCAGATACTGAAGGTGCAAATGGGGAGGCCACAAATGCTGAGGCACAGATGTCTCTTGCTTGAGCGCATTATACCTCAGCTAAACGTTCACAAGGCGCCATTTATTGTCGGAGTTCAAGGAGGCTTCTGCCTGTCCTACAGAAGAGATCAATCAAATCACCGAACATGTAAATCAATTAAAAGCACTTTCACAGCATTCGGTCGCTCTGGTTCCGTATGGCCAATGCAGCAATGCAAATATGATCCCACCTCTGACATTGTCAGTTTTAGACCAACACTTAATAATCCTAAAGAGATCTGTCCTTCAGCCCGTGCCTCTAGAATCGATTCCAGACACTTCTTACACGCGTTCATAAATAACATTTCTCGTCCAATTGTTCGCCACTTGCACTTTATCTGCTTGAAACAACGTCGAGTAACTTGTATTGTCAACCTCAGTAATGCAAGCTGCCTGAAAAGCACTTACAAGTAGCACAACGTCAAGCCCTCACCGGCAGCGCCATTGAAGCCTGGCTGGAGTGCAAGCGAAAAGGACTGGCACCTCGATCCGGACCCTGTGCGATAGATGGTCAGTGACAATGTTGCAACTGAAAGTGACATGCAGGGAGAGGAATGGTTAGCACTTACCTGCACACAGCCCCATGCACTGCGTAAGCGACTCCTCCCACGACTCAGGCCTGCTCCTGATGTTACTCGCTTGGCTCGAGACGGTGTAGTTTGTGTTATCTATAGGACCGTAGACCTGTGTCAATGGAGCTGTCTGAAGACAACCGTCACATCAGCGCATCTCTCTCAGTATTTGCTTAGATTCGGTGCTCTTACCGCAAGACAACTACACGCACTCGTCACCCTAGTCGGATTCTCCTGGCAATTTGCGGCCCAGGTGGGGATCGTCGCGGTTGTTTCGGTCGTGTATGTAGAGCAGAAGGGAATCGCAGATTGAACATTACGGCGAATGGCTCGCAGGCAGTTGTCGGCGGAGCAGTCACGCTTGGCTAGAACTGGGGCTGGTGTTGGCTCGGGTATAGCAAGGACGGGTTGGAAGCTGAGTGCTAGCACGCACGAGGCGAGAATGTTGCGTTGGATCCAGTACATTCTGGATTGACTGCGGAATCTTTTGCTTTTTTGGGAGAGAGACCAAGTCTCTGGGTTGTTTGTTTCCTCTTATGTGAAGGCGAGATGGTGGCGGACGAGACGGGTGAGATGGATGAGAGTGCTCTTTCGTTCACAATGAGGCATATTGATGAGCTTGGGACTTATATATACATGTAAGCAATGGCTGGTGTCAACAGAAGTTGTACGTGTGATGTATCTTGACATTAATGTGAGTCGAGTCACGAGTGTAGTCGTACGTCTTTTCTCATTACTTTCGGCAGGCGCATCCGACCTTATCCATCCATACTCGAATCTGCTCAGGACAAGAAATTGGTTTTTCTGGGAAACGACAAATTACTCCTCGTAAGAAGAAAAGCTTCTCCGGAAACCTGGGTAGTGGCACCATACCGCACTCTCATTGAATTTTCTGGTCTACGACTGAGAAGCGATTTGGCGTGGACGCACTCAATTCCGGGATCGAAACACTAGATTGGAATGGCAGGCCGACCTGGACCCAGGTAACAGGCAGTCTTGGTGAAGCAAAAGGATAAAGACGCCCGAATACAGTACATGCCCGTACACACGCTTGCCTGCATTGAAGTTGGATGGAAGCAATCATTCCTTACTGTAGAGATCCATTGGTGCTATTCCGAGGCTAAATAGATATTATCGCCAAGTCGACACATCACAGACCCTATTGCGCGCACTATTCTAGAGCCAGATCATCAGCAGTCCACTGAACACTGCTAGAGTCGTGAAAGCCATTCCGACGACAACCGACCCTGCATCACTTGACCCACCACCGGCCAGAGGAGGCGCACTCGAACTTGAGGTTGCTCTCGACGAGGTTCGAGTACTCGATAATCGAGTTGCGGAAGGACCTGAAGTATTCTCATCATCCGGCGAGCCCAGATCGATATCTTGAGACGTCGGCCCTGGTCTATCTTCTGTTGTGGTTGGACTCGGCACCGCATTGACCAGACTGGCAAGAGTGGTGGCTTCCGCTGGAGTCGAGAACGTCAACGTACTACTGAGCTCCTGGAAGATCACTGAAGCTGCTGCTTCATCTGTGGCAGTAGTTGTGTATATAGTCGTATAAGTGACTCTTGTGTAAGTAACTGTGCTTTGCGCTTGAAAGATGGTCCAGTAGTAGCTGAAATATCTCCACCTTACTGTCCAGTAATATGTGGTGAAACTGGCAGCAATGGCTTCCGTTGTCCGAGGTGGCTGCGTTATTGTCGGTGCAGCTGGGGCTGGAGCCCTCGTGGTCGTCCTCGCAACAGATGTCGAGCCGCCTCTTACTACGGCCGTACATTGCAAGTCGGTGCAGCAGACAGGTTTTCCGTTGTACAGAACACACATGTTTCCGACCTCGCAATAATTGCCATCCCGGCAGCAATTAGTGCCAACAGGGATACACTTGTTTTCGCAGCATGTGTAGCCTTCATCGCAGGGGCCGTTCCGACAGCACGTTTTGCCTGGTTCAAGGCAGTAGCCGTAGGAGCAGCATCTGTTGCTGTTAGGGCAACAGCCACCCAGGGCTTAATTTCGTGTCAACTGATGTATTTTCAACATCCAGGAAACAACTTACTTGCGCAATAGCCGTACCCAGCATTGCACTGTTGACGACCTACAAGCTCCGCACTGCGGTCTTGCAACTGTGGCAGTGTCTGGTTCTTCTCGACTCCTTGCAAAGCATCCAGAAAAGCTGCTGGCTCCGAGCCCTTGAAGATATACTCGTTAGCAGCAACTTCGTCGCCGCTTCCCAGTCCCAGCACCTCGAAGTCCCTTTGCTGACTGGATGGAGCTTGGGCCCTCGCCAGGCCAAGGACCACAGTGGACGCGATGAAGGGTATTACTCTCATGATATGAGATCTCCTAGAAGCTGTAAACTGTAAAGCAACAGGAAAGGTAGAGAGCCCACACGGGCACCGATAGGACTGCTGATATGTAACACTCACGTCGCCGATCAGCCTTGTTGATCGGTCTGCTTACACTAGACAACTCAGGAGCTAACGAAGTTCATACAGGCCTTGTAGGAGTACCTGGACTCACTCAGCCAACCAGCCACCATGTAGGAGCCTAGTGATCAGCCTTGTCAGTTCGTACCTCGCATTCCCAACTTAAAGGCGAAATATCGGAGCAGATCCGTGGAGCGATCATCTCCACAAGAACGGCTCGTAGCGAAGTCTACCCCAGAATAGTACGATTGGCATGTTCAAATTAGTGCTGCAGACTCAGTGGGGGCTAGAAGAAGGATACATGAAGATTGATTGGTACTTGTGCTCAATCGCCAAGATTGGCTGGCGAGGTGAGCGAATTAGAGGCGCTGGGTACATGAAGCGGCTGAAGGGCGAAGCGAAAAATTGGGGGCCTAAATACGAAAACTAGTCAGGTGCACCTGCATGTCAGAAGAACAAAGATTCCCAAAACACAGTTGCAGCTTGCAGTTGTCATCTCCACCCCGCCAGCCACGAATCAATGCACGAAAAACAATAGTAGAACGATGCGGAGCATACAGCCCAGAGCACGCGCTCTATTATTGTACTATATTCCTAGAAATTGCTCCCGGTGAATGCACTTTGGACCGAACCAAATCTGGATGTATATTAGCAATTGACTTGCGACTATATGGTGGAGATATACTGACCCTTGTGGACAAGTTTGCCCAAGAGCCACACTACCGCTACGCATGTAGCAGATCTTTGCTGCCGCGCATGCATCGCTTGTACAATTCGGGCTCTGGATTGAGGATTTTCCTTGGTATGTATTGAATAGAGAGACAAGCGTGCGGTTACGTTCCATGGCCTCTGTTACGCGATGCCAGAAAGTTGCGTTAAGTGGATCACCAGCTGCCCAACCAGCGGCTGAGCCATAAGCATCGCGGGTGCTGTATTCAAGGCTGTATGTCGGGCCTGTGCTAGTCAAGTTGGTGTAGCTGTCAACGGGACTCGTGAATGTCCAAGCATCGTAGATATTGAAATCGCCCGTATCCACTTCATAAAGACGGAACCCGGAGTTTAGGTTTGTCAACGGTGTGACAGATGGACCAATCCAACCAGTATTCAAAGCACTTCCAGCTGATCGATTTGTACCATTATTTTCGTAGTAAATCATGACTTGGTCTTCGTGTGTGTGTCCAAAAAAGATGTTCGCGACGACATGAGGTGAATAACGATCGATGATCTGGTAGAAGAGGTCTGTCGGATTGGGCAAGGGGTTTGATCCGTCCCAACCGGACAGAACATGTCCGACAATCCAGACACGCTCACCGGCGTCCTCTGCAGATTGTAATTCATCGATCATCCAGCTAAATACACCACTGTTGTCCGGCCGAGTAGTATTAATGAAAGTAAGGAAGTTGCTGCGGTACCAGAAATCCGTGTTGAAAGTAATCACTCGGAGCCCATAGTGATTCTTGATGGAGTACCCGCCGTAGTGTAATCGAGCTTCGTCAGACTGGGCTTTGCTGATCCATCCATTGTTCATCCACAAACCAGCGACGTGGTCATAGTTCCAAGACTGCTGCTGGCCCAGCGGACCAGGTAAATTGTGAGGTGAGTCAATGGCTTCTGGATTGCTATCGTGATTGCCAAGAGCAGCGAAGACTGGCCCAGTGATGTAAGACTTGAACATGCCATACACGGATGTCTCAGCGTACTCTACATAGAGTCGTGAAAGCTGGTTCTGGGTATCATGTGAGACGAGATCACCGGTATAGACCGTCCAGCCCAACGGATTTGACTGTGAGGTGCCCGTCAAGGGCTCAACAGCCTGCAGAGCGGCGAGCCCCAGGTCATAAGGGGAGTCGCACTTATAATTGCCAAACGGGGTAGCGGGGAGTGATATTTGTCCAACAGACAGAGCTGTGTTGTTGTTGTTGGCGCGACAGCACAAATTCGAGGTGCAATTGGCCTCAGAACCAACGGCAAACCGAGGATCGAGGTGGAAGTCGGACATATGGAGGACCTTCGCGCGCTCGCCGCTCGCTTTGGGAGCCGTAGCATTACATGGTTTGGGTTTCGGAAACAATCCGGTGGTGTTTGTTGGAACGGTGTATGGGCGTGGGCAAAAGTTGCCGGACAGTGAGTTGCAGATTTGGCGCCCATCCCATCCACCAACATCGGCGTAACGAAGGACTGAACCCAAACTGAACCAAAGGTTGACACACCAAAGTCTTCTTCGCAGACCTCGTCTTTATGAAACCTGTATTTTTTGCAAAGCGAGACCATCGATTCTGGAAGTGCTTCTGGGACGAGAACGGCCGCCGACTGCGCGATGCTGAGCGCTGCAACACATTTTGAACAGTTGCCGTCGATGTTGTCGCCTTCGATGACTTCTTTGATTTGTGCGATAAGGAACTCTAGGAGTTCATCTGTCTGGGTTTTGTTGAGGTTGGCCAACGCAGGCGGAAAAAATACCGGATCCCCCGTCTTCCTGAGGAATTGTATATGGATTTGTCAGATTCAACGGGTAAGTTAGATTGAGCACAGCATCGTAGAGAGCGGGTTGGGGCTCTGAGGTAGGTTTTACTGGGTTCATATAATACGACGGGAACGCAGAAGTAGGGAATCCGGCGGGTGCAGTGTAAGCCTTTGAGCCAGGTAACGAGGAATAAGCCGATGCATGTGCGGCGATAGCCAGACTGCAAAGGGCCAAAGACCGGTATAAAAACGTCCCAAAACCCATCAGGCCTATGAATGAAATTGATTGGCAATGTGCTGCTACGATTAAGCACCCTGGTGGTCGAGTTCTCCTTAAATGCCTCCATCACCTCAACCTCCGGTTGTTGGCGTCTTCTCGTGTTGAACAGGTCCAGGTCAAGAGGCAGAAAAAGACGAGCCCTTGCCCATAAGCGGCCAAGTCCCATGTAACGGGCGATAGATGTGCGGGGCGAGGATTACGGAGTCGAAGCGTAGTGCCGACGTATACGTCATCATGCCGGGACACGGATGCCAATTAAGCTTCGCGGCCAAGCACGTGGTCATGAGCTTGAATTATTCCGCTTTCTCGTATCCATACTAACTCCCGTAGTCGGCTCAACATCAGGAATGATATCAAATATGCCTTTTAGTCGACACTTCGAAGGCTGTCACCCAGTACGGGTTCTCCTGCCGGTCCTGCCGTGGTAATCCGAGTATCCCTTCGCGGGTTGATCCTTGTTTGTCGGATGCGGACGAGGACTTGCTTTCGAAGGGTTTCACCTTACTTTAAGGCAAATCAAAAGGAGCGGCGGATAACCTTGTAACTAATACAGAGGGCTGACTACAACAGGAGTCTGATGACGTGCAGCTCGCCAAGTGCCAGGCAAGGTGTAGTAAGCGCCGAAAGATTTGGTGACATGCTTTACGTCTGCATCAACTTAAGGCAACTCAGCAGGGTCTTGACCAAAAGGTTCCTATCCACAGGCTTTGAGATATACCCGGTCATTCCTTTGGCGATATACTCGTCAGCTTGCCCTTTCAAAGCGTTTGCGGTCATTGCCACGATAGGCATGCGAAATCCTTTACTTCTCAATTCCTGTGTAGCTGAGATGCCATCTTGTATAGGCATATTGACATCCATAAGAATAAGATCATATGGTACAGATGCATTTTCTTTGTCCGCGGATTGAGTAACTTTTGCAACAGCTTCCTTGCCATCAATAGCGACATCAATGTTAGGGAAGCCAAGGCCGGCTAGCATACGAAGCATGACCTTACGATTGATGAAGTTGTCTTCAGCTAGCAAGAGACGCTTTGTCAGGGCGACACGTTGCATCTCTTCCATGTGGTCGACTATCGCTGGCGAAGGGGTCCGTAAGGCACCCATATCAAGGTTAGGGAGTCCGATCCTGTCAAATTGTTCACATTTCCTGAGCTTGATGGTGAACCAGAAAACGCTACCATGGCGTTCAGGATTCGAATGAAAGCCGATTTGGCCACCCATCAGTTCAGATAGACTTTTGCAAATGCTCAGACCCAATCCAGTACCCTTGTAACGCTTCGTAGCAGAATTATCGAACTGTGTAAACGGAGTAAAAAGAGCGTTGACGGATGCGTCCGGTACTCCGATTCCCGTATCCTTGACTTCGGTTTTGATGATAGAGTTCTCCTCGTCCTCGCTCTCTAGCCTGGCATTGAGATGGACAGATCCTTCTTCGGTGAACTTCGCGGCATTGGAGACTAAGTTTTGTAATATTTGTCGATAACGGAGACTATCTCCTTCTCCTGCTTTAGGTATGCGGGGATCAATATAGGTCTGGAATGTTGTTCTGGCGTTGAACAACTTCTGCTGCGTTCGATGTACTGAGTGAACGATATCTGAAATATTGATTATGTCATGGCTTATGGAGAAGCTGCCGTTGGCTAGTTTGCTGTAGTCTAGGATGTCGTTGATCACCTGGAGAAGCACCTCGCCAGACTCTTGAATGACACGAGCCAGATCCATCTGATCAGAGCTCAAATGGGTGTCGAGTAGTAGCGTAGATGCTGAGAGTAAACCATGCATGGGAGTCCGAATCTCATGCGACATGTTGGCCAGGAATTCGGACTTTAGTTTGGAGGCCTCCTCGTAGGCGCCTATAAGCTGCTGCTCTGCGTTGCGTCGATCCGTCAGGTCGCGAGTAACCTTCGAGAAGCCAAGCAAGACACCGTCACGGAAGACGGGGGTGATGACAACATTGGCCCAGAATCTGGAGCTATCTTTTCGATAGCGCCAACCCTCATCCTCACAACGACCATCTCGAAGAGCATCACGAAGCTCTCTTTCCGGTTTACCTGACGCTAGGTCTTCTTCGCCGTAAAACTTAGAGAAGTGCTGACCTACGATCTCCGACTTCGAATATCCCTTGAACCTCTGAGCGCCTGCATTCCACGTTGCGATATTGCCATTTGGGTCGAGCATGAAAATGGCATAATCCTTGACAGTTTCAACCAGAATGCGATAAGTCTCTGCGGCATATAAGCGCTCTTCGTGCTCCAATCTCTTGGTGTGCTCTTCAGTCACGTCGTGGAACTCCAGCTGTGTGCAGTAGAGGTTGCGGTTCCGATAGACCGGAACTGCACGGGTCCTCCAAACTTGCTGAGGATCATGAATGTGGTCCAGTTGGACTGGAGATCCTGATCGCTCAGCGGTCCTGATTGCCTCGCCGGCCGAGGCGAGCACGGGAAAATCTTCCGTCCGGACAAACACATCGTCTGCGCGCGATCCCAGAAGAGCTTCACGACTTCCTCTCGGCGAGGTCATAATGAAGCTGTCGGACACCTGAGCAATCTTGCGACGTGCATCAAGAATGAGTGTAGGCACAGGTGTCAGACGGAACAACTCGAAATCGTCACTCCTGACATCCCAGACACAGTCAGGTCGTCCTGGTTGCGGCGGGAGATCGGCAGGTGTAGGAGTTGCATCCAGGTTTGGACCGACAACACCTGCCATTGCGACACATCAGAAGCTTACTGGGCGAAAGAATTTTCCGGTGTTGTGGTAAAGCGCAGTCTCGAATAGGGATGGGTTCGAGGAAATCGTACGAGTATTGCATGGAAAGCTGTAGGAACGCAGGGGCAGGGCCTGCCCACCTTTTGTCCCACGGGCTTGATACATGCTTCGCTTACAGGATTGGAAAGATCTCGTGTCGCGCGGTGGCACTAACGCGCTTGCTATCTTTCGCGAGCAACAGTCGCGTGTTGTAGGCTATCCCTTCCCTGGATAATTCAATAGAACTTTTCGTCTGTTCTACTACCTGTGGAGCAGCCTTCCGCGGCATTGTGACCTGCAGGTTCCATCTCCTTCCGTTCTGTTCTGGGCTCAATCGTCAACAGTGCGAAAGCCACTGACGCGATAATTATGCCATATGATTCGGCTGCAGTGCAGACCGTTACGGGACTCGTTACGAAGATCTTCCGGTTCGCATTCTTATCTGAAACTACCGCACATGCTTACAATGTAGAGCAGACGAGAATTTCGTCTGTCCAGAATCCCTCATCGTGCGAACGTCAGCAGACGAGGAGCTATGCGGTAACAGCACGATATGGTGTCCTGAGCCGTGTGGGACCATATCGTTGCTGAGCCAGCCAATCTGAATGTTCAAAGTATCCAAGCATGGACAAGGACAGAGGTCAAGCGGCGTACAACATTTGTAGTCATCTCAGAACATTTCAAGTATAGATTCATCCAATAGGAACTGCTGCTCAGACACGCATGGAGCTCACAAAGTAAGACTGTTGGTCTTGAGAAACACGGGATACTTTCGTCTTCTTGCGGATCTCCCTTTCCCAATAACAGCTCAATCACAACATTCAGCTTATAGTAACAGCGAGAAGCAGAACGGTCAAAGTAAACCCCACAGCAACATCGCTCAGATTGACAGCATTGCGCTTGGTGTGAACCACCCGATATAGGCTGGCTTGAAGGAAGCTATCGTGCACTCATGCGATCCTGTTGCAGGAGTAGTTCAACTATGAGCTTAGATGCAACAATTCTATTTGCGGTCGTGGGCGATCTTCATTGTACAGCGGTCTGGTTGCACAACCGAACTAATCTTGCCTTCACCTTGTCCCTCCTCACTCACAATCTTCTGGGCTCTTACTAGCTGAGAAAGCCTCGGAAGCCTTCTATTACCCATGCATTGATAAAAACCTTTTTGACGCCACTATATTCGCTCTTTGTAGGTCGACATTAGCTGTAGCTCTACATCACAATGAGCAAGCGCAAGCTTCAAATATCAACAACGCTAGAACGAAAACGACCAGCTATCTCTCCCTCAACTCTATTCGCAGGCCACGACCTATTATTGAAGCAGCAAGTATACCAGGATCCCAACAGAATACAGCATAACAAGATGCGGATGCCTTCCATAGCACTTCCATCTGGCAGCTCCCTAGCTCAAGATTCATCTATGCACACTATCACCAGCACAGACAGTCGCTCAACAGCATCTCCCGAGTTATCTCAGAAACAAGATCCTATTCAAGAAAACCATTCGACGGTGCATGAACTTAGGTGCTCGAACATGACTGTCCATAGTCTTCCCAGTCCGGCACCATCACAGGATCGCTCATGCGAAAGTATCATCGTATGTCTCGGCCTTGTGATCTATGATCACTGACTGACGATTAGTAGGACGACAAGTCTTCTCTACCGGCTTCCCTGGTCGACTCGTTCCCGGATTTCTGTGCAGGTGACGTTGCTATATCCACCAAGCTGACTGGCCCTGTGATGCATTGGCAGCTTCACAGCTCGGTCCTGACTCGAAACTCCAATTGGTTTGCGCACTCAGTTGAAGAGCAGCATTTGAAAGCGAATGAGAGATCACGCTTCTCATACGTATACCTTATCGAAGCAATAGATGGCCGGATCTGCCTGATACAACAGACAAGTGGAGAAAGACGCAATGAAACCACACCAAGAGATCGGTGCGGCGGCGTCAGTCTGGAGGTCCATGCCGGCGGTGAAGCTGAAGCCATCATTCAGATCTACGACCAGATCTTCGGAGCTTTTTACAACATCGCGCCCGAACTACCAACCACCGACATTGACGCCGCAACCAGCCATGCCGAGAAGACGATCAGACTCGCACAACACCTTGAATGCACGCACCTCGTCTCCCCTCACATCGGCAACAGCCTCCTCCAATACCGCCAAACCCTCTTCAAAGCCATCCTCGCCGACCCACCACGCTACCTCCTCCTCGCCATTGCCCTCAAGAACGACTTCATATACACAGAGTCACTGATCCATCTCATCGGCGCGTATCCATGTTGGCCATGGCCGACCAAGCAAGACACGCTGCCAGAGGGGATGCGCCGTTTGATAGCTAGGAAGGCTCAGAAGCTCGATGGTGAGGTCCTGGAAGCCGAACGCCGGCTGCTTCTGCTTACGATCACACGTGCACGAGACCGTGAGCCGTTTAGATGCGACGTAAGTGCACAATTTGATACGTGGTTCAATGTCCAATTCTTCCGTAATACGCTTGCGGATGAGCTACGCAGGCAGGATGAATCGAGTCGAGCGCCGATGAAGCGAGGGACTCTGCTCCGCAGAATCAAGGCAGGAGGGAGCAGCTACATGGCTTACGAGGGAGTGAGAAGCATTGTGATGAAGGTCATGCCGAGTGCGGTGGATGTCCTTGAAGAGGATATGGGGTTGTTGAAAATGTATGCGAGTAGGGTGATGCAGGACTTGACAAAGAACGAGTTGAGCTTGGACGTCGAGGAGAACAGGGTCGGCTGGCTGACTTGTGCCAAGATTGAGAGTGTTGATATTCCGTGGAGAGCTGAAGCTGATAATGGAGTCTGAGGTGGTTCTGGTAACGTGCTGTGTCTGTTTCATTTCGGGAGGTAAGGCGATTTGGCGGTCATCCACTTCACGAGTAGCATTCGTGAAGAATTAGTATTCACGGAGAACACATAAGATACGACTTGGTGCCTTTCAAGGTACGATGAATATTAGGGGTATCAATTTGAGCCAAGGTATTCGACATTCTTGTTGTCAAATGTTTATCTTCTTGACGTCGAGCCAAAGCCAGTGCTCTCATGTCTTGTGTTGGAGAAACTGGAGCCAGATCCGGAGGATGATCGCGAGCTTCCTTCCCCGTTATTCCATCCCCCACTGTTGCTGCCCCAACCGCTGTTGGTCTGATTGCCTCTGTTGCCCATTCGTCCGGCGGCGTATCCAGCTGCAGCACCACCCAGCGCGGCAGACCATGGTCCAGGTCTCCAGCCCTGAGGCTGATTTGTTCCGTATGTACTCTTTCCTGGACGTCCTTGGTAATCGTATGGTGGAGGCGGGTCGTCGTAACCATCGTTTCCACCCCAACCTCCACCACCGCCTCCCCAACCAGGTCGGTTGCCGCCTACGCCTCCAGCACCCGGAGGGCCTTGACCCCATTGTCGAATGATGTTGAAAACAATCCAGCCAGCGACACCGATAAAGACCATCCAGAAGAGCGCTGCCGCGACTCGTTCGCCCAAAGTTTTTGGCCCATCCCTGCCACTGCCCTCATCATCACCCCCCCACCAATGACCTCCGTTTCCCTTGCCGTACTTCTCGTGGCCCTTGTCCGTAAGGATCAGTCTGTATTCGACTCCACAGCTTCCTTTTAGAATGTAAGGATCCTCGGGATAGTCATAGCCCTCGCAGATGACGTCGGTGGAGCCGAGCTTGAATTCGTCCGGTAAAGAAGCGGTACATGTCCACTGGATATTCTCGGAATCGTAGTCGGAACCGGAGTTCTTACAACGCATCACGTCGACTTCGTAGAGGCCCTTGGCACTTCCACCAATACAGGAAAGCTATAATCGATCAGCGTAGATAATAGACGATCAGCAAACACAACATACTTGAGGCATCGCATCAACGCGACGGTGCGAAGTATCAAGGCCTTTGCGCAACGTAAGGCTCTGAATGCCGGACAGCTTAACTTTGTCTGAGCGCAGAGCATGCGCGCCACAAGCACTCAGCAGCGCCGCGTACAGAAGATTGAGAACGCGCATGGCGTCGATTGAAGAAGAAGGGTGTGTCTGAGAGAAGGTATGTGTGTAGCAGACCTTACAAGCCCATTCAAAGGTGGCAAATCGTGTGAGGACACGGTTGTATAGAGGTTGTCGGCATAGGCAGCAATCCAGACCTCGACGTGAAAGGGTCCGTTAGCGCATGATGTCACTTGACAGGGATCGTGTCAGGCAGGTATAAACGAGGGGCAGTCACAGCCGGCCCTCCCCTGCATGTGAGCATCGAGCCTCATCACGCGCCATCTTCTCAACACTCACATCAACCATGAAGCAACGGATAACTTACGTTGTAACGGAGCCAGAGTCCTTCAAGCCTGATCAGATCGACGTTCAAAAAGGAAGGAACGGAAAAGGTGACACCTACAGCTTGACACGCGTGAGGGCAGCAAAAGAACACCGTATCACGCTTGGACTTGACGAACTGTCCCAGGCTCCAATCAATATGTATTTGCTGAACAGTTCCGTTATTGGAGTACAGTGACTGATTAGTATCAGAGAAGCGCTGAAGAAATGGCATGAACTACACATTCGTTGGGCGCCCGACACGCCTGACCTTGCAACAGCTCCATTCACATCACGCGTATCGCCAGGTCTTCATATCTTCTTCACGCCATCCACAGAAATAAAGAATCCAGACCTCTGCCAGGATGTTCGATCAGTCTTTGGTAATGCTGAAAGGCATTTCAAGTGCACCACGTCAAACGAGACGGCGATAAACATGGCCATGCTCTCTGAGCGATTCACCATGTCCACAGCCTCACAGTACTACTCACCCTACTCGGAAGAAGACTGGCGCACGTCCAAGGTTGCAAAGTGGTTCAGTCAGCTGACTGGAGAAGAGTCGACACCTTCTTATGTTGACATCGATTACGATGCTATCTCACAGGCTGTCATATGTACAGCTCTTTGGTCGAGCGGACCGAGGCTGGGTTGGTCAGATCAATTTACAGGCTCTGACGGAGACTCGACTTTGGAGATTGGCGTCTTGTCCCACGAACCGAATACCGACCCCGAGGACATTCAATTTGGCGGGTTTCTCACCGTCCTCGGTCGTGACGACAAACCAAGTACGACAAAGACTTGCCACGATTTTCCATAGAATCTGCTAACGTATCACCAGAACCCACACGCTTCCAAACACCAACACGCCACTATCCTCTCCTCAACGCCGACACTTTCGACCCCAACACGACTCCCAAGCTCTCACCGCTCAGATACAAAACCTCTATCAACCGCCCTACTGGCCTCCACCCAACCCTTACCCTCACACTCCCCACAGAGCACCTCGCCAGCCCCGACCCAAGCTGCAAACTTCACGCCCACATAACTCTCCCCTCATCCCTCTTCATCGACAAATACCAATTCAACGACCCCCTCTTCCTCTCCTCCCATCACCTCGTCGCCCTGCGCAGCATATCCGGCGCCACCGATCTCGAAGCGCCCGACTGGGTAGTCCCGGAATGGGGCTCGACCTCGCTGTTCGAGCTCGCATCTCCCGAAGCCTCGGAATCTGCTCCTTCAGACGCAGCCGGAGATTGGAACATTACTATCCCGCTCCACCTGCGCTACCAACCCGCAACATCCGCGTCCCACGCCGCCGTCGAAGTCCCCTGGCCTGTCGTCTTCTGGGCGTGTCATGCGGATGAAGGCGAGAAGCATACGTCAAACCCGTTCGACCGCAAACATCTCGGGTATGAAGCGTTGTTCGGGCCCAAGACGCGGTTCATGCACGTGCAGCCTGTGCGCGAGAGGGGCGTGGACGGGGCGGTCAAGAGACTGGTGGAGATGATTGAGGTGCCGGTGTTGGATACAAGGAAGGTGGGGTGGGTCGAGGGTGGGACGGTGGGGGTGGTCGTGTTGGCATTTTTGGGGCTTTGTTGGGTGTTGTTTGGGAAGGTGGGAGGTAAGAAGGCGGAGGGGGAGAAGAAGAAGCAGTGAGGGTGCGGCGGTGATTGGTGGGTGCTACGTGATGTCAGCATGGCGAGAATGTTTTGAGAGAGTTATGAACAGCTGGTTGAGTAATTTCTATGTGCATTTGCAAAACGCCGCTTCTGGCTGGCTGCTAAGCTAGCTATGGGTATCGTAGGTCCTTTCTTGCGCCAAATGTGCTTCCTACGCTTTCGTAATGTGATGCCACCCCTTGGTCCGCCGGGGCTCCCTACTGAGGTCCACGCATATTCTAATCATCAATCGCAATCGCCTCGACGGGCATAGGGATCGACGGGAGTGCCGTGATGGGGTTGTCGGCGAAGATGGGATGGAGCGCGTACACAGGCCCTGCGCACTCCTCTCCATCGAAAAGCATCAGATTCTGAATAGGCTGCTCCCTCTGTCCAAGCACATTGATGACGTCTTGCGCAAGTTGACCACCAAGGAAGGCTGTGACCGGTGCAAGCTCACTACCGATGTTCTGGAGGAAACTGCGAAGGAATTCTGCTGTGAGCGTGCTGGAGGGCAGCATGTGCAGCTTGTGCTTCTCTGTAGCCATCATGGTGAACAGCTGCAGCTGCTGTGGGTCGTGTGATGGGAAGACACCGTGTGCCTGGAATTGATACTCCCACAAGGCGCGCACGCACGTCAGCAGTGGGTGTACCTTCTTCAGCCTGCGTTGGTTGCCAGCAAGCTCGGGTGGCAGCGGCGAGTCCTTGATAGCCATGATAGGCGAGTAGATCTCTTGCTTTGTGACTGTTTCAACAGACTTGCCGTTCTCCTTCTTTGATGACGACTCGAGGATGCTACGCGTCGACGTCTCAGGTCCTACCTGCGTTGTCTTGTTGCCCAGCTCGCGCTCAATGATGTACTTGTGCTGGATCAAGTCGGCGAAGATGTATCCGTACAGGCCATGGGATGCACTGGCGTAGAATGGGCGGTTCGCGAGACGAGCGCAGAGATTGAGGGTGTTCGTAGAGTGAAAGTCGAGGTCGGTCGCAATGATTACATCGAATTGGGAGTAGAAGCTGGCCTCTGTTTCGGCGGTGATAGGGCTTGTGTATGTGTTCACCTTGACTCGAGGGTTCAGCTTCTGAACTTGGGGTGCAGCTGCTTCGGCGCGCTATGTGATTGTAAGCAAAATGATTGGCGCTCTGATGAGGATGACCCTACGTTCTTTCCTACATCGTTCTCGCTGATGAAGAATTGTGCGCCGAGGTCATCTTCTGTCACGATTCCGTGGTCGGCCAGGGTGATCGAGCCGATGCCTGCCAAGACGAGGTTTTTTGCGATCTCGTTGGCCAATGCCTTGATAGACACGAGCAGGATGTTGGCGGTGCGGATCTTTTCTTGCGCCTTGACGCCCCAAAGTCGAATCTGTCGGTCGTAGAGCGCAATCTCGTCTGCAGCGGGCGTTAGAGGGGCGAATATGCTGTTTGTGCGAGTGCGTTACCTGCGGATATCTTTTCAGACCCAGCGATGGCAGCAACGGTCTGGCCAGCTGCGGTGTTTGCGGGGAAGGTGCCGTTCGTGACTGCTGCATCGGCAGGCGCAGTAAGGTCCGTCATGTTTGCGTCGCAAGGATGGTCGCGAAGGACGTCGACAAGTGTGCGAGCTGAAGCAAAAGAGTGTGAAGTGGTGTGTCAAGCCCTCTGATGACGTTGAAAGTACTTGGCTCTCCAAGCGTGAGCGGAGGTGAATACGGAGATGCGGCAGTGACGAAATAGTTTAAGCTCCAGGTACTTGCGGCTCTGCAGCTAGGTGGGCTTAGTGTCCCCGCTGTGGGGATCATGTTCGCTGGTACGGGAGTGACCTCAGCCCTCCGACTCTCAAACGCGCGCCCGCATCCTCTCTGAACACGGCGAACATCCACACCTGCTACCGCAACACCCCGTACGCTTCCGCCCATACTCGCAGACCCTTCCCCCCTCTCCCCTCCCTGCCCTACGAGCGTCTCCCGCCCGCACCGTCCACCCGTCATATGGGCGCTGTGCCACACGTCACCGATGCCACGACCGCCCACGTCGTCGCCACCCCCAGCCGGCTTCTCGTTCGCGGCTGGTAGTTTCGACTACCCACAAGCCTCAAACTCTCCACCGAACGCCGCACGCCCTGGTTCAAGGAATGTTCTGCGCCTGGCTGACGAGCCCCCCGAGCGCTCGCCCGCGCACCTGGACCGCCGCCTGATCGAGGCCAGACATCGCGACCGGCGCCGCCTCTACCGCCTGCTCGGCCCACCGCGAGATAGCGAGAACTTTGTCTTTGACGCGCGTCGGCGGCTGCCAAACGCACCTCCCAGCCGTCCACGAGCCACACCCAGCGAACGCTACCTCCAACGCGCCCAAGCACGAATTCACGAAGAGCGCGAGGCCCTTATGAACTCCACTTTTGAACCCTTTGACTCCCTCAGTGAGCGTCCTCCACTTGTCGCCAACTTCGAACAGTGGATCGACATGACCAACCGCCATACGAGCTCCGCCGTACCAGACATGGCACAGAGACGAACAAAACGGAGGAAACTAGACCACGAGTCAAGTAACATCACCGAATATCAGAGTCACAAATATGGCTACAAGGGCCAGGTGGTTCCCGGTCGGCTCCGCATGGAAGTCATTAGCTGTGACGGTGGCCAAATCAAACGGGACAACCCGATGAAGATTTACGACGTCGAAAACGTCCTCAAGAACGACAAAAGCGTGTACTGCAGCGAAACCTCCAAGTGTAATCTTTTGCTGAAGCATATTGGAGATGTGCCTTTTGCTTTGCAGAAAGTCGTCATTCGAGCGCCGGATCGTGGTTTCACATCTCCGTATGTGTGTCTATCTGCAGCTTCATGCTTCACTAATACTTCCCAGGGTCCAGGAAGGCCTCATCTTCGTGGCTATGTCCGCTGAAGAGTTGTTGTCTGCTACATCTACATACCGCCTACAGCACCGCAACCGTTCGGTGTCGGCATCCCCGTCTCCTGAGCGTCGCAGGTACACTCGCAACGCTGAGCGGATCTCACTACGCGAAGCTATAGATGACCCAGATGATCCAGATATCTGGCAAACTTCCCGCAGGCGTCTACAAGACGATGTTGAGTCTCGCATCGAACGTCTGCGACTGCGTACCCAGCGTCTGAACCAAGAATCGTATGCACGGGCACATTCGACTAACCACCGAAGCTCGGAGCCACCTATCGAAAGTGACGATGAGGTAGATCTAGACTGTGATTATACGGCATCAGCTGGGGTATCTGCCCCCACCCCACCTTCTTTCAATGTCACAACGACCAGCGAAGAAGAGGAAGAGTCATCAAACGACGAGTATCCTAACGTCGAGACAATGGCCGACAGAATACAGCGCGAGGGCCGGTGGCGCCCCAGCAGTGATGAAGAGGATGAGGACATTGTACCTCGTCGAAGTGCAGGTGCCCGCTTTCGCCAACTACTGGAAAGCTCAACGTTTGGCGAAGACTCGGAGACGCGAACACGTCGTATCTCGCTTGGTCCCCGATATCGAAATCTTCTCGACAATACTGAACCGATTCGAGCTAGTCGACTTTCGAGACCAAGTAGAATCGACCCTAGCGCAGATGATCCTGACAAAGGTACCGTGCTTGCGCCACATGCACAATTCTTCATCAAGAAGAACAGGAGCAAGATCACGATCAAGTTCGAGCCTGCCATGTAAGTCGAATAATGTTCGTTCCGAGAGATCCCACTAATGCGAATACAAGTTCCGGGAGAAACATTTTACTCAAACTTTGGAGCCCAAAAGACTCGGAAGATGGTAATATTGACATTGAAAGTGTGCAATTCTACGGATATTCTGGTCCTCGCTTCTTCCAGGCTACTGAGGCTTGCTAATCCCGCCACCGGGGAAGTTAATAAACAAAAGATGGTCTTTTGGGTAACGATATCATGACTACATGGCTTACGATCTTAACGTCCATAGACCTAGCATCTCTTGCGGCATTTGATGACCTCGATTACGACACGCTGTTCAGGACGATCCCCAAAACTGGGTCCAACCTTCAGCTCGTGAAATCCAAGCTTGCGTATCAAACGGCTCGCAGGCGTTCCTGTTCTTGTGCATACTCCGGACTCTCCTGCGTCTTGCTGGCGCGGTGTCGGGCCACGATATATTATGGAGGTGTGGAGCCGAACGGCAACTGCCAGAAAACCGGAGTAAGTGGGGTTGCGGGGAATTTGGAAATTAATTCACGACTTCAAGTCGACTTGCATACGCCCTGTATCTACTTGTGGTGTGGTTCCACCGTGCGATGGAGTGACGATGTCGGTCCGCAAGAGCTGTGAAGACATTAAGCGCAGGAGCTAGCGCTCGATTAGGCAGGCGTCATGCTTTCCGCACACCACGTGCAGCAATTGGTCGGGGTTAATCTGGGGCATGAACAGTGACGTTCAATTTGGCTCTTGCCTCATTCACATGTTTGTGGCGTGGTTGACATCTTGATGATCTGATTGGTCGGCCACATCGAGGTTTAAATGAGCCTCAGCTGGTCTACGTCTCCCATTTGCTCACCGTCGGACCGCTCTGCTTCAATCAAGTCCACCATCGTGCTCCCGCCTCCATTGTAAGATGCAGCTACGCTAGCGCCCGCTGCTTGGTGCCTGTCGATATTTACCCCAGTGAAACAAGCGTATTTCGTGGTAATACTCACGATCAGAGACATCGACCTTACGATTGCGCATATAAATCTTCGAAGGATCCTCAAAGGAATGATCATCAAGCCATCCAGCTTTGTTCTCAACACCCAGCAGCAACATGTTGTTCACATCAGTTCTCCGAGCTCTTCCCGCGGCCCTTCTGTTCACTGGAACCCAGGGTACGCCTCTCGGCGACTTGGAAAGCCGTCAATCAACCATTGATGCTTTCATCAAGGCTCAGACGACCGTATCCATCAATGGTGTGCTTGCCAATATTGGTGGTGGAGGCAACAAGGCCCCTGGAGTTTCTGCTGGTATCGTCGTTGCAAGCCCTTCACGCTCCAACCCTGATTGTAAGTGAATGCATATATTGACACTTTTCACCAGACTGACGTGTCAAGACTGGTACACATGGACTCGCGATGCTGCTCTGACCTACAAGGCGCTCGTTGAGCGCTTCATTGCTGGCGATACATCACTTCGACAGAAGCTCGATGATTACGTTGCATCCCAAGCCTACCTCCAGGGTGTCTCCAACCCATCTGGCGGCCCGGATTCTGGAGGTCTCGGAGAGCCCAAGTTCAACGTGGACCGCACCGCCTTCACAGGTGCTTGGGGTCGCCCTCAGCGTGATGGACCACCTCTTCGTGCTACCGCTCTTACAATTTATGCAAACTGGCTGATCGCCAACGGCGGAAAGACCCAGGCATTGAACACCGTCTGGCCCGTCATTGCAAAGGACCTTGCCTATACTGTTCGCTACTGGAACCAGACCGGTTTCGATCTCTGGGAGGAAGTCAACGGCTCTTCTTACTTCACCCTTGCCGCTTCTCACCGTGCTCTTGTCGAAGGTGCAGCCCTAGCCACCAAGCTCGGACAAACGTGCGCCGGATGTGCAGACGCGGCGCCCCAGGTGCTTTGCTTTGCACAGAGCTTCTGGACTGGCAGCTACATCGACTCCAACATCAACGTCAACGATGGCCGCACAGGCAAGGATGCCAACTCGATCCTCTCCTCCATCCACACATTTGACCCCAATGCTAAGTGTACCGACGCCACTTTTCAGCCATGCTCTTCCCGAGCTCTTGCCAACCACAAGGCTGTCACTGATTCTTTCCGCTCTGTATACGCCGTCAACAAGGGTATTGCCCAGGGTAAGGCTGTTGCTGTAGGAAGGTACTCTGAGGATGTGTACTACAACGGCAACCCCTGGTACTTGACCACTCTGGCCGCGGCTGAGCAGCTGTACTCTGCACTGTACCAATGGGACAAACAGGCTTCCATCACTGTCAACTCGGTCTCGCTTGCCTTCTTCAAGGATCTCGTCCCTTCGATCGCTACTGGCACATACGCCAAGGGCTCTGCAACATACACCTCTCTTACTTCTGCCGTCAAGACCTACGCCGATGGTTACATCGCCATTGTCCAGAAATTCACTCCTTCCAACGGCGGCCTTGCAGAACAGTTTGACAAGAACAGTGGCTCGCCCCTCTCCGCCGTCGATCTGACCTGGTCCTACGCCGCTTTCCTGACCGCTACTGAGCGCCGTGCTGGCGTCGTGAGCCCAACTTGGGGCGAGCCCTCCAACAACACCCCTCCTCAGACTTGCACCGGAACACCCGCCTGCAACGCCAAGATAACATTCAACGTCCGTGCTACCACCACTTTCGGCGAGAACGTCTTCGTTACTGGCCAGTTGACTCAGCTCGGCAACTGGAGCCCAGATGCGGCGAAGGCTCTCAGTGCTTCCAAATACACCAGCAGTGACCCGCTGTGGTCCACTTCTATTGATCTCCCTGCTTCGACAGTGTTCGAATACAAGTACATCCGTAAGACATCGGCTGGTGCGGTTGTTTGGGAGAGCGACCCCAACAGGAGGTATACTACCTCTGCTGGCTGCGGTAGCAGTGCTACTGTCAACGACACCTGGAGGTAGACTGGGCGATAGGTAGACCGGGCGATAGGTAGACTGGGCTAGTCCGAAGAATATACTGGGGATTCTGGCTCTTTCGGACAAGTCCAACAGCTACGCGTAGCTGAATACTTCAGCATAGACAGCTATTTCATTTTGTATTCAAATCATCAAACAACCACTTCTCACATGCCCAAGGCCCCGTTTCGTTGCCCTTCTCTCATAGCCATACCCTCACCCTACCACACCTCTCTCGTATACACTCCATCTTACCCCTCCGTCCCTCCCTTGATCAACTGCATCCTTGCCTCCCACGTCACACTCGCAATCCGGAGCACCAGCTTCCAGTCCTCGTACTCCTCGACCGTATCTCTCTCCAGCCACACCCCCTTCTTACACCCCACCCTCCTCATCGTCTCCACCCCGCCCTCACCAAACCCTTCCTGCGGATCCATATACTCCACCAACCCATACCGCCGCAACTCTTCCTCCGAGCACGGCGTGAAGAAAGCACACCCTAACAGCCGTCCCCGGACCTGACAATGCAAGATACGATAGAAGCCCAGTGCGTGTCGTTCACCTTGGTCGTAGAAATCGGGCAGGAAAGCGACGGTGACGTCCTCGTCGTCGTTGCGTTTTGGCCGCACGCACCCATTCTCGAGGAAGGGTTGTGGAGCGAGGTTCCCTTGTGCTGCGGGATGGAGAACGGGGACCGGGTCTGAGGGCGGCAGGTTGGGGATGTGGTTGAGTGCTGAGAGGAGGTTGAGGTCGGTGCGGTTGTGTTGCGCGATGTGCAGGATCGAGAGGAAGATGGCTGGGTCGTGTGTTGTGCCTGTGTAGATGCGGGAAGAGTAGTTGGATGGTGGGGTAGGCGGTGAAGGCGCGGGTATGGTTATGGGTGGGGTAAAGGTGCGTGGTTTGTGGACAGGACTGTGTGGAGGAGTGGCACTGGGTGTGGTGTCCGGCGGGTTGGCATCGGTGTGGTCGAGCGTGTCGAGTTTGTCAAGCCCAGCGGCACGCAGCATGGAGACGTAGTGAGTGACTCCGGTCAGTCGTGGAGGTGGTTGCGGCTGTTCTTCGATCGAGTTTATGGGAATTGTGTCGCGCAGTTTTTGGTCTTGTAGCACTACAGGTCGGAGGCCTTCATCTGGGTTTGGAGTTTGTTGTCTCGCTCGTTTTGGGTGTTGTCTAAGGGTGTCCCTCGAGGGTCGCTGCTCTGGGGTTGGTCTTTTGGCCGTCTGGTAAATGCTACGTGCGTGTGGCGTGGTTTCTCTCACGATGCGGCAGGGGCGTTTTGCCCGATGCGCCATTCTTCTAGATCAATAGGTCAAGGAATACCAGCGTAGTGTCAGTTGATCAGCGATCTCTGGAGAATTGGGTATGGAAGGCAAAGCAGGGTGATTCAATAATACTATGGTGGTCCGAGCGTTCATCGTGAACCCTGGTCCATTATATTCTATCACAGGGCTCCCAGCAAATATCTGCGATCTTCCTGCTCTAATCAGACTCATCGTCTGTATCTTGCCCTAGAACCAGAGCTACGTCGTCATCGTCGTCATCGCTGTCATCGCCAACTTCACCTGGCACTGGAAGGTCGGGTATCGCTGAGGCAGTGGAGGTGACAGTGAAGTCAGATGTCGCAGGCACTTCTGTACTCTTAACACTCTCAACGGGAGGGACGGCCACGTTCGCAGCTGGTGGCATGCTTGAAGTTGCAGCGTACTCTGACTCCCCAAACCGGACGCGTTTGGCGGGCGAAAGAGGGGTCTCGGCAGTGAGCGGTCGCTTGTTGGGTACTTCAGTCTGCGCACTCTCTTCGGCTGTAGCAAGCATAGACACCTCTATAGGCGCAAGCTCATCAGCTGCTGATGCATCCTTCATTGCGAAGTCTCGCAAAACAACGTCGGTCTGTCCTGCGGTTTCGAGCAGTTTGTCGAGCTCCTGACCCACAAAGGCCTCATTCGCCTGTGCAGCATCTTCCGATGCCTTATCTTCCTCCATTTCTGCGTCTTCGTCTTCGTTGCCGTCTTCCTCTAAGTCAGTGTCCTGGGCTCCGAGGCGAATGACCGGCAGGCGCGGGCGCAACATGCCCTCAATATCCTGGTCGCCTTGGAAGGACCTTGCCATAAGTGGCAGGATGCTGGCAGCCGGTTTGCCAAACCTCTTGCTGGGCGGTGGGTTGAGAACACTCGCCAACATAGCCTCCTTGTGCTGTACAAGCACTGCGGTGCGGTCTAAGCGTGCTCTCAGCGAGTCTGACAGGTACTGTGCGCGTACTCCCGATAGTAGTTTTGGCAGCAATTTGTATGCAGCATCTTTCAGACCTGTATAACTGGCATTCGCGTCCGGCGCAACCTTCGACCCAAGGAAAGAATCTGCGTTCGCGGAACCTTGGGGCTGGCTATTGCCTTTCGATTTGGCCTGACCTGGGGTATCCTTGACTGCACTTACGACAGTTTCTGAAGGCAGGAGATCGTCGCAGCAAGTGCGCATAAGCGGAATGAGTGAGTCAATGGATGACTTTGGCAAAGTCACGCCTGATCGCTCCAGCAGTGCTGCGATAGCTAAATAACCGGCGGTGCGAACCTGCACATCATCCTTCTCTGAACCAAACACCCAAATCAACTGATCGAGGACCATAGTGTCCACAGCCAGTGTGCTTGATTGAAGGCGACCAGTTATAGTAAGCAGCAGCTCAACAGTGGCCACATGAATGTTGGGCAGTACGAGCCAAAGATTCTCACGTTCCTCCTTGCTAACCTGGTTGTTTATTCTCACGGTGTTCTGGAACGATTTGGAGCCAGATACTGGGATCGTGAGGGAAAGCAATCGAGTGATCAAGTCCATGACAACTCCAACTCGAAGAGTGACTGAATTGGCCGTAGAGCTTCCCAGATATTGCTTGACAAGCTGCAGTAAGCCAACAAGTCTTTCGCTGCCGGCGAAAATTCCTGACCAGGGTGGCAAAGACAAGTAATCATCGTCAAGATCCTGAACCTCGCCTTCCAAGGTGTGTCCGTTGGCAGGCGTTTCCCGAACAGTAGACTGCCAGTCCTCGAGAACCGCACGGAAGACCCTGTCAGCGACGCGATGAACACCGCCGATTGTAGTCCTCAAAGCGTTCTCCCACTCTTCGCTAGAGGCGCCCTTAGGTGCACAGCATGGCAGTTGGACAAGAAGTCTGCGTGCAGCGTCTGAGACCTCTGTCGTGACAGCAACGGGTGCATCGTCTTGAGAGAGACCACTGGATGGAGTGGGTGCAACCAAGCGGCACAGAAGTGGTCGAAGTGTCTTGAGATGAGGGCGGAAGATAGTAGGATGCCTTGGTAGCAGCTCTGAAAAGCACTCCAGAACAATCAACAGTAAACTTGCCGATGAGCTCGAGTTAGCGATCTGTAGGCCAGTCTGGACGAAGGCTGGCAGAGAGGGAGTGGTAATCTCGCGAATGAGAGTTGGGAAATCTCGTGTGAGCATGAAGATGCGTGTCAGGGTGATCATGCAGAGCTTCTTCGACGTCGGTGGATCAGGCTTTGACAGTATACCCAGAAGGCCGCGTACCCAAGGAAGACTCTTCTGCAAGGTTTCCCAACCGCCAACCTCGATGGTAGCTTTGATGAGTACAATAGCTGACCATCTTCCTTGGATGGTCCGGTCCTGGAGTAAAGTCGAAAGGAGAGTCTTGTATTTGTGCACAGCAACCGAGGCCTCGGATGATGTTTTGGCGTTGGATGTCTGAGTGGATGACAAGAGGGTCCTGCACGTGGACAAGGATGCGGCTATAGCAGGAACATGCTGGGGAAGTTGTGCGGTCGAAGTAGAAGAGATACGAAAGCTGAGCGCTCGGAGCGTTGCCAGCTCGGTCGCCATTGGTGCCATGGCTGCGTTTGATTTCTGAGCTCCAACTCCAGTCCAGACGGGATTGGCAAAACTGCAATGCTATGTCTCGATGTGCGACAGAAAAAAGTTCACACGTATTGAACGTTATGGCCCGTGCACGCAGCAAGCAGGGGTCTGCCAGCAAATCGCTAGTCGGGCGGAGCGGAGGGTTCAATGTTGCAGACGCGCAGTGACAGGCGTACGGCCATGGCCCTCTTCTTGTTAGATTGCATTACTCCTCGAACATGACCCTGTGTCATCTGCGACTACATATAGCGCGACAAACATATCCTTAACAGCATGGTGGTAGGTGTTCTGCTATATACATTTGAGCGCCGCAACGTTCCTAGGGGCTTCAGGGCAACGTCATCCACCCCAAGGCTTCAGTAGCTGACCACAGCGCAGACCGAAAGCGCAAAGGCTGTGGGCTACATCCAGCAACTGGACGAGGCTCGCTGTGCCGGCCGCTGGAAAGACGTGCCCGAGCTATGCAGGAAGGTCGAGAAGCATGCACCACACCGCCGATGTCCGCGACCCTGCTCCCACCCCGACCGGCTTCATAAGAGCTAACGGCGCATCAAGGCCTTACAACCACTGGCCGCGCTGAGGCGCAGATAGCCACATATATCACACAGCCACCCGCGACCGCTGGCTCGACGGCCTCTTCCGGGCTCTCCCAGACCGCAACCACACTGCTTGGCGCAATTGAGGAGGAGAACGATCTGTCGCAAGAAGGCTTCCAGGCTACCGTATGTCTGGGATGGCTGCATTACGTCTTGGACGAACCAGGGCAGGCTGTGTCGCGCCTTCCTGACAGCCTCGACACACTCGCTGCTAGACTCCAGGGGCAAGCCACAACACTCACTGGCTGGTCGAAAGTCTGCGTAGTCAAGGGCACCTTCCTCAAGGGTAGAGCAGTTCCACCACACAGCCCGAATACAACTGACGCCATGCAGGCTCATCCCAAGAGAAGACAGGCGCTACTGCTGACGCAGTGAAGACTTATACCTCTATCCTACCATGGCTCTCCTCACAGAGTGGAGAAGCAGCACAGTTCAGGATGTGGACCGAATCTCTCCTCGGTCGACTTTGCCAGCTGTCAGACCAAGGCGAGGGAGGCAGTGGCCTGATTAGTACCTCTGAGGCGCTGCAGACTTTCCGTGCTTTCGCCAAGTTCTCTGAGGGTCAAGGACGAGGCGCTGGATCAGACACAGTGGACCACGCAAAATCTCGCCGACTGGCCTGGAAATCATACTACGATACCCTCTCGAGCATCATTCGCCACGACCTGCCCTACGAAGCCTCCACGACGCAGACCACGTCTGAGAAGCCTGCAACATCGGATCGCAGCAGCGCGCGGTCACAACTGCGTGCCGAGTTGAAGCGTGTAGAGACTATCTACGAGAACCTGCTGATTAAGGAGACACATTTCCCCAAGGCCAGCGAGACCAATCACGAGATAGAAGTCTGGGTCGACTCTGTTATCGCTAATTGGCGGATATTCTGTGGCGCATCGTGGACCGACGGAGACGTGGGCGAAGGTGGAAAAGAGGGCGTGGGGCGCAGTGTGATCGACGTAAGTATTATGTTGTCTCATGCGAGGGCTTACTATCCATGCTGATACCACACGGCAGATCCTGTATCGCGCTGCCACCAAAACATACCACTCCACGAAGATTCTCCGTTACTTGTTCATCGTACACGCATCCTTGGCCGAGTTCGAGCTGGCTTTTAAGGCTTTCGACTCGTATGTTGAGATCGTGACACGGGGCAAAGATCGAGCAGAACAGGAAGGCGAAACAGACGAAGGCGTCGACGACGACAGCACTGTTCTTCGAACGTCAGCTGAAGCGATACGACTACTGTGCCGATTTGGATGTCGTAAAGATGCCGAAAAGGCCGTCGAGATTGGGCATAATCTCGAGAAATGGCTCAACCACCACGAAGATACGAAGCCCACCGTTGGTGCCAGCGAGGTGCCAGCGAAGAGTGCCGTGGTCGAACCTACTGCATTAGCTGTCGCGTATTGCGCAATTGGAGTGAGCCAAGCACACTGGGCACAATTCACTTATGATGCAGATGCGCGAGCCGGCATACAAGCCAAAGCGATCCAGTTGCTACGTAAGGCTCTTTCGCCTACATTAGAAGACTCGAACAACGTCGATGCCCTTTATGCTCTGGCTGTCGTGCTAGCCGAGACACGGGACATCATTGGTGCCATTAAGGTCGCCAAGCGTGCTCTCTCGTCAGCTGCGAAAACACAGGCTGCTTACAGTTCGGATGGCGTTTTATCGAGTGGAACAACTACCGAATTTGGGCGTGAGCGAAAGCTGATTCCATTGTGGCATCTCCTTGCTCTGTTGTTAACATCACGTTCTGAATTTACTGCTGCAGAGAAGGCCTGCGAGGCCGCTTTCGCGCAATTCGGGGATCCAATGATACTGTTCGGAACGGATGCTGGAACATTTCGCAGCGAACATCTCAAAGATGCCAGTGGGCAAACCGTATGCACAGCTGGCGTTGTGGACCGCATGGGTAGCTTCGAGAAGACGGGCATACTGCAGATCAAGATGACACAGCTTGCTCTCATCGAGGTCACGGACGGCGCGCTTACAGCTGTAGATGGCTGTGACGAGCTTTTGGCACTATATGGAAGGCTGTTCGGTGCTCCAACCACTGAGAAGGTCAAGCTAGAAGTCCCAGCTCCACTCGCGCCGCCTAAGAGTAGTGCAGGGGCCAAGGGGAGCATTTTCCGTGGACGTGGCTCGGTTCGATCGAACAAGGACAACTCTGTTGCAGGTTCGACACCTGCCATTCAAGTGACGGGAGATGGTGCGGCTTCACACGCGAACGGGCATCACCATCACCTCCCTCACCTGACACATCGCCACAAGCATGAGGATAGTCATGTCGGCCGGAGTTCAAGCAAGCTGAGGAAGCGTAGTGTGAGTCTCAGTCGCCAATCTGCAACTGGCAAGAATCAGACTACAGAAGCCGCGCCACCATCAGAGGGAACCGCAAATGGGACACTGGCCCAGAATGATGCCCCGAGGCCACTCTCGTCAGCGAGCTCACCCACAAAGTCCGTCGAGAATCACGAAACACCACTTCGACCCATTGCACACAACCTATCCCACGACTCACCTCCGCAGGTCCACGAGAGTCAACCTCCAAAACAAGACACCAGACTCCCAGCTCCTCTGCCTGACGCCAACTACATCCCCCCAGATCCTCGATTCTCGAAGCTACAGGACCGCAGACAGAAAGTGTCGCTATTGGTAGACATTTGGATCTTTACCTCCCGTCTCTACACACGAGCTCATGCATTTGAAGACGCTAAAGAAGCCGTGGCCGAGGCGTTGAAGCTGGTAGACACCTTCGAGACCGAGCTGTCTTTAGAGTTCTCGACAGCTAAAGCGCTTGCTGACAAGGGCTGGGGAGGTGGCAAGAGCGTGGAAGAACTGTGGGCCGATACCTACACTGCAGTGAGTCTATTTTGAAAACTTTCACTCGATACATTACTGACCAAGTCTAGCGCGGCGAGCTCCTGGTGGCTCAATCATTGAAACTCGAAGCACGCCCCGACTTCGAGCGTGCGCTGTTGCATTTCCCAGATCATCCACAGGGTATTGTAGGCTTATCCAACATCCTACTCGATATCTACAGCCAAGAGATCCCAATGGAGGCCTCGAAGGCTACCGGAATCACACCAATATCGCCATCACCAATACCAGCGTCACCCGACGCTACACCATCATCCGAGCCAAAGAAACACCTCCTAACCTCCCACATTCCCTCGGCAGAAAATCACCTCTCACCACCCGAACTCAGCCGCCTTGCCGCGCGCGATCGGGCTTATGGCTTGCTGTCTACACTGACGAAGCTGGGTGCAGGGTGGGACTACTCAGAGGCATGGTTTGCGCTTGCAAGAGCGTATGAGCAGAGTGGGCAGATCGAGAAGGCGAAGGAAGTCTTGTGGTGGTGTGTGGAGCTTGAAGACACACATCCTGTGCGGAATTGGAACAGTGTTGCTTTGGGTGGGTTTGTGTTGTAGCGTGGTAGACCAAAGTAATGAATGTGGTATAGTAGACTACACCTGCAGTGCCGTACGAGTCTTTCATTTGGCTGCCGCCATGGACGTTGATTTTGTATGATAAGCGTGCTGTGTGCCTGTGCAAAGACTGGGCTATACACGGCGGGCTCGATCGCCGACGGTGTTTAGCGTAGTGATGACTGCCTTACGATTCTCAAGTTTTTTGTCCCTCTGTACCCTAGAGAAGTGCGTTTTCCAACATGTCGCGCTCATGATACACTAGTAGATGGGTGTCGGGTGAATCAACGGCCCACCGACAAATTGCGTTTGAAGGCGATCGCAACCACGTCAGACTGAGACAGAAAGCAGACAGCTGTCTGCATATACCATTTGAACATGGAGTTGATGGTCTCAAAAAGCTCCATACTGCTGCTTCTGTTGACGCAGCAGGTGTTGGTCCAGACATAGTCGTCTCCGTAGTGAGCTGCCAATGTATCAGCAGACTACAATCTAGAAAGTCCAGACCTCTATGAGCAGTGGTCTGGAGATTGCTGCAGGTCTTCAAACATCATCCCATATGCAGCCTCCCAGGTATGAGAGCGGGTGGGATTCTGTAGTCTGGTGGCTTTCAGAAAGCTACCGATCTGATGGGTAGCTGTATTGAGAAGCCGCATATCCTTGGAGAGTCCCCACCTCATTGGATGATGATCTAAGTGTGGCACATGTTTGTAAAATTTAGAATGCTACACACACAAGCTTAAGTCTTGCTATGAGTCAAGTGGACCGCCTCCCATTACAATGATCATTGTTATCTCGCAAACTAGCATACAATAGGAGGAGAAACTAGCAGCAAGAGGCGACCAATCGCTTCTGAACCATGGACTTGCCAGAAGCCTAAGGGAAGCCATCAATCTAGCACCTGGCCGCCAAAAAGCACCCAAAACCCTCTCACGCCTTCCCCTTCAGCACACTCTACCCAACCCATAGATTTCCCCCTTTTGTACTAGCCACAGTAGGACCTTTACGTTTCTTGGGATCCTGCCCTCTATTCATCCTCTTCTTCAACCACGTGATGCCCCAGATGAGCAAAGCAACCACTATGATGGCACCGAACACGGCACCTGCGATCATGCCACGCTCCTTGTTTGAGGTCGTAGGATCGCGGCCCAGACCGGAAATCCGAGGGACCAGGGGTTTAGATCGTATACCTAACCAAAGGCGTTAGGTTGCTGTATCAGCCGCAAGATGATGCATGGTACGCACCGATGCTTAATGCTCCCGCCGTGTTAAGCACAAGAAAAACGAAAATCATCGTGATTGTTGTAGAATACATTGTCATGGTATCGGCCAGTGAGGGCTGGTCGAGGAGAACGTCTTGATGAAATACTTCCTCTGAAATCTTGACAGAGTTTGCTGCAAACATATACTCATGGTGCTGCTGGGCTTATGAGATAGCTTCGGTTCTACAGGTGTTTGCTGGGACAAAGCTCTGTTCAAAATCTTGTTTCTGCGCCAAGATCATGCAAAGGGAGGCTCCTGCAGGTTACGCTGACCGGGTGGGGGCCAAAACTGTATGTAGCACTCTGTAGTTGCGACAACCTACCGGATTTGTCTTAGCCAGCTATTGGGGATCAGGCCTGAGTCGCTTTGCGAGCGCGAATCAGTCCTATGCTAGGTCCGATCTACTTCCTCATTGTGAGTTTATCTTGGGTCCCTCCACAGATGCGGAAGCACGATGATGCTTTTTGTGCCGCTGCGCCAAGATCATTTCCATCGGTGAAATTGTGTGTTGGTAGGGCGTTACGTCATCTAAGCCAAAAGAGTGAGGAATGCTGTACAACGTTAGATCCGACAGTGTGGTATCTGGTGTTGATGGTAGAAAAGAGAGGGCGCCAATGACGTTAGGTGCTTGCCTTATCTCGTTGCCTTACCATCATTGAGAATACCAATGAACGAGCTCGTTTTTTCTTGGCCGTTGAACAGCAACATACTTACCTAACTTTGCAGAATACAATGACGCAAGAAGGAAAACGAATTACTTCAAACTAACACGGGAGCTAGAAAACCACTTGTACTCTACTCCTGTGTGGCTTATGCTGTTATTCTAGTGTTCAGTCGGGTTGCTGCTGCAAGGAAGGGCTAGTCCTTCATCGCGCCAATCGACAAACAAACGAGCTCTTTCGCATTTCACTCATATTCAGTATATCTCATTCAGTATACTCTGTTCGACATGCTCTATTCAGTATATCTCATTCGGTATACTTCCTTCGGTATACTCCAATCAGCATACCCTATTCACGTTCAGTTGATATTTACAATTAATGTTTCTGTTAACAGTCAGAATGTTCCATTTCGTAAATTCCATCATATTCAGTATGTTCTGTTCATATTCGGTATATTCCATTCATGTTCGAAATGAAAACTCGGTCCAACCCTTGGATGTATCAACCTCGACTTCCACCACACTCCTTATGATGCCAGTCCAGACCGCCTGCAGCTCCAGAGTCCATCTCATCATCGCGATGAGCATGCGACCAAAACTCCCATCATCAAGAACCCGGCCAGCGCAACGGTGGATCAACTTTTTGTCACCAAGATGCCGGTCAGCAAAGCAATGAACAACCCTTCTGTCGACAAGGTAACGGCTAGGGAGACAGAGATCCTCAATCAACCAATCTTTATTCGGCAAGAACCCAGCTAGCAAGAGATTGGGTGACACGCTGATCGACAAGCTCTTGGAAGGATCCTAGCAGCATCTCAACGCCTAAGCGAACGGTCACCAGCGCAATGCCAACGAACATCTATCGAGATCCCTTACATTTCAATATGGTGGCGAAGATGACCTCAACTACACCGCCACCCAGGACCTGGAAGATGCCGAGGATCAGGAATACATCCAACTCGTGGAAGATACACAGGATCGGAATGTCTTCCCGATCCTGAAAGTTATCTCGAAGTCGAAAGACGCCAGAAGAGGGGAATGGCAATCTACAATAACGATTTGTTCATCAAGGTCGAGCCTTGCGTCCTTGATTGCGATCCACACCATCGTCTCATTAACAGCTCAAGTCTTATGAGCCTTTCCTTTGGGTCAAGTGGAGAACAAGATGTTCCCCTAGGCAAGTATTGTCGTGTCTTTCAACGGACTACCTGGGAGTTGGGTAAGTCGCATGAAGATTGGAAAGAGTCCCGTAGGTTATTCTCTTCAAACTGTTGCTCCTCTGCTAGCCTCAGGTAATAGTCACGCCTGAGATCGCCCGAGTCTGGTACAAGGCCAGTGAGATTGACACCGATATGATCGATCACCTCATAGGTCATTTCTATTAGTAAGATCAATTCTGTGATTGTATAGTAGGGCCCTACATTTTGCAGCATGAGATCCGATAGTGTGGTGTCCAGGGCGCCAATGACGTGAGGTACTTTGCCTTGTCCCGTTACCTTAGCATGATGTACCAGCCTGGAAATCATCACATTGACTGTCAAGGTTGTAGTAGGGTTATGTTCTCATTGATTCGTATCCCATGTAGTAGCTAACTCGTCCCACTGTCTCGACCATCCTAGACTCTACTCACGACCACTCCATAGACCCTCTTCAATGACACTCTTTTCAAAACTCCTCATCCTCTCCTACTCAAGCACCCAAGTTACTGGCTTCAGTCCTCTTGCCTCGCCAACCTATCTACCCTCTCATCTGGTGTCTCCACCCACCTCATCTCCCTCTTCTCCACGACGAACTTGCCCACCGCAGACGCGCACAAAGCCACGCTGACCGCGAACAACGCGGCCAGCAAGTGTCTTCCAGTCTGCGTCTCACCGCAGATACCTCGCTTAGCGTCGAAGATCGGCTGCACGTCGTAGACACTCTTGTAGTTGATGAAGTAGCCGACGATGCCACAGGCAGCCTGTTCGCGCGTACACACGAAGTTGGTGTTCGTAGCGTAGCCATCGGGCCAGTAACACGTGCCTCCGGGTTTCGATTCCACGTCGAATTTGGCTTGGGTATAGACGAAGGCGATGAAGGTTACCAGGAATGTCACGACGCCTGGGACGATCTGAGCAAGGAGGGTCGATTTCAAGTTGCCCAGTTTGGCGTTCTGTGATGAGAGTCAGGCAATGACAGTGAGCTTCAGTGTATGTTCGACTGACCTTTCTTCTCAAGAAGGCACCATAGGCACCAATAAGTCCTGCTAGGAGACTTACGCTAGCCGCTGCGAGGATCAGACCCTCGTTGACAGTATCATAGCTGAGCGTGACAAAGTGGTGTTGGTCCCCCCACGGACCCTCTCCACGATACCACTCGTAGAGGCCCGGCCGCCACATCTGGTTCATCCACTGCATACCATGGCTTGTGAGGTACAGGCAAGCAGGGGCAATACCGACGAGCGTAAGAGAGAAGACAGCGATACCGCCGTTGAGGATCTGGAGCAGACGTGTCCAGGTGAGCGCCATTGTAAAATGATCCGAAAGATCAACTGGAAGACATTCTCTATGAACTACTTCACTATCAACTTATAGCATCAGTTTCTGTTTTCTTGGAGTCTGCCCGCACCGGATCCGCCTTACATCGCTGGCACGGGGGGCCTGAGAATCGAAACCGCCTTGCCAAGGCAGTACTGCAAGCCCACGTGTAAGCGACCCGAACTGTTACCCAGCGTATGTACACCTTAGAGTAGTCACTGTTTACATTGTTTCATAGATGCTAATTGAAGAATCTGATCGTGTCCAGGGCTGTTGCGACCATAGCACACTGAGTCTCACCCTGTGTCAATCCCGACCACTCGAGGACTGTAGAAAGGTTGCTGTACTCATCGACTGGTATTCATCACTCATCAAAAATAGACCCAAGGATCTATCTGAGTTTCTTCCAACCCCGCTTAGCGATCCGGCGTAAGGTTCAAAGGCGCGGTATAAGTACTAAACTGGCAATCCCAGCACACTGGTAACCAACCTCTTCCAATGCCCGACTCAAGTCAAGGCACATTCGCAGCGCCCTAGGTCTATATGCTGGCTAGTCACAAGTGGACGAGTACGCAATCGTCTCGATGTCTCTCTGCAGATACGAGATTGGCTACAATCGTTGTGGAATCGTTGGCAGCTCATTGGTGCGTTATAGTTCCTGCCAGCCGTTGGCTGGTGGCTTGCATGGATGATTGCTTTGGATGTTGTCTGTTTGGGCGTGAGCGAGTGTTTCGCGCCGAAGAACTGTTTCGAGACACGATGACAAGGCAATTCTGGGTAGATGCTACACATAGACCTTCTAATGGTACGATGCGCGGCCTTCACATAGGCACCACGAGGATGCTACGGGTTTCTCGGCTTCCGTTCGTTGCAAGTTTGGACTGTCGATTGTGTGTATAAATAGATGTGAGCGCACCTCGAGACTACCGTTGCAGGCCAAGCAGCAAGATCAGCTGTGCTGAACCTGGAAGGAACTCAGTATAATACATCCCATCCGCAATCTTCGGGGTATCGTGATTCCGTAACGCCTTGCAATGCAGCGCTCCTCCTAAACCCAAACTGAAAATGAGAATATATGATTGGACATGTTTGTGAGCGAAGATGTCGAGACAATGGATTTTGATGTAGTGGTGATGTTGGAGCTGATGTAGGTCTATCGTCTGCTGCGCTTCATGTCGCCATGCGGTTGTTCTACAGGGTCACGGACTCGCTTGCGTCCGTCGTCGCCTGTGCTCCCGCCACCGCCTCTGCTGCGTCGGTCCCGATCTTCTCGTCCCGATCCTGATGGCCGACTTTCGTCGCGAGAGCTGCGGTGAGGCTTGCCTTCGCGTGATTCACGGGGCTCACGAGACTCGCGGCTCGATCGTTCTCCTCCTTCGCGACTTGTTCGTTCGCCTTCTCTTTCACTGTGTCTCCGGCTACTCTCCCTCTCGCTTCCCCTCTTCTCACGACGCTCGCGGTCAGATCCTCGCTCCTGCTCCTGGCCTGGCTCGCTTCTTTGACTCGGCCCATTTCTACTAATTCGGTCGTCTGATCGCTTCTCATGATCTCGTTCGCGCCCCGATCGCTCCTCACGCCTGCTCTCGCCACGACGACTGCGCGACTCCGAGCGATCATCTTGAGGTTCGCCGCCCATCTGCCCTGGAAGTCCAGACCTGTCACTCCTAGAGTATTGACTGTCTGCACGAAGACCAGAGGTTGCCGTGTGTTGTGGCGGCGGCATCGGGCTGTTCTGGCCGTCATTCGGTCCGTTAGCACGATTCGCCCCGCGACCACGTACGACGACTGGGGCATTTGGGCCTTGGGCAGGAGCATCTCTTTCTATGGGAGAGGGTGCACCCTGATTCAGGACGCTATTGATGTTTCTCAACGCGTTTGAGTTGCGTGGTCGTTGTTCGTTGAATGCAGGTCCTGTCGGTGGTCCTCTACCGCCTGGCGATGGCAGAGGCGCTTGAGGCATCCTGCCACCGCGTGGGCCACTTGGTGCGCCTGACATGTCAGCCTGGACAGACGGAGCGTTCGACCTGCTGCCCCCAAAGTTCGCTTGTCGGCTGGGATGTATACCGGGCGGGTTTGGATTCGCCGCAGCCGGGCCTGAGGGTGCGCTTGCCGGTGGAGGTTGAGAAGGTGGCTCACGGCGGTCGTCTGTGCAGGTTAGTGGAATGCATTGAAGATTTACACGGATACTTACTGCGTGGTCCGGAAGGAGTCGGATCAGACGGCGCGTTAAGCCTGCCGTAATTGGGGTCATGTGCTTGGCTGTTGGATTGACGCATAGACTGTGAAGGCTGGAACATCTCGCGATTACCGCGGGACGAACCAAGGTTATCAGCCCTTAAAGACTCGTTCCGTGGACCTCGAGGTCCTGTCGGCATGCTGTTAACACTCATCTCCTCTCGACGATCGCGGTTTGAAGGTGGTCCCTGCGGAGGTATACGCTCTTCTCTGTAGTCCTGAGGGGCGTCGCTGCGCCCATGTTGCGGCAAACCACGCTCTTCACCACGGCGCTCGTCTCCGCGGGGTCCATCACCGCGTATGTCGTCCATTCTCCTTGGTGACTGTGCTCGAGATCCCCTATCGCGGCGGCCATCACGATCCGATCGATGAGGCTCGTGCCTCATAGGCCCAGTCTCGTTGATGAGAGCCGCGCGCTCAGGGTTGACTGGAGGTTCGATGAGAGCTGCACGCTCTGGGTTGATGGCAGGTCCGTCCCCAGTTGCGGATATATTGGCAGGCGGTTGTCGGAACGGCGGAGCATCTTGCCTGTCCAAGCCTTGATACCTGGACGATGGCAGGTCGCGCTGGTGTGAGCCATAGTCTTGTGACGGGTTCGAGCTCGAGGGCGCTCTTCTTGACTCCATAGCCGACGGTACAGGGGGCCCTCGATGATCAAGCCGTTCGCGATGGTCTCTATGCTCCCTGTTGTCTCGAGCATCTTTTGGCTCCCACTGGGGAGGGCCACGGATCGGAGGTCTTTGCGTGTCTCGCGGAGGCGCTCGCATGGGCCTCTCGTCGTACTCCCTAGTATCAGGTCTGCCATACTCACGCCGATCGAAAGAACCTGGCCCTCTCTCGGGAGTTCTGCCACCAGGAGCTGATCGATCTCGATGATCCATAGGGCGTTCAAGGCGCCCGTAGTCATTAGGAGGTTGTTGACGATTATCGTGCCGACCATGAGGTGGGCCATAGTCAGATTGGCGATCATTGGGGCGAGACCTGGAGGGTTGCGAATCTGGTCTAATCGGCAAAGAGTGCGAAGGTCTTCCCAGAGGTTGGTTCTGGCCCGGCGTGAGTCGATTCTCTGGGCGGGAAGGCACAGATGGAACATGACCAGATGGAACGGGTGTGCCGCGAGCTGGCGTAGAGCCACGCTCTTGTTGCAGCGGTGTCGAGTCTCTAAGCTCGGAGTCTCTTGGATTTGGTCTTACAGATTCTCTTTCGCTCGGTTGCGCCACTGGGGTGGCAGGCGTTGATTCTCGCTTCTGGTCGCTATTATCGGGACTGTCTGTTGGCTTAGACAACCCGTTGCTGGTGAAGCGTAAGCGACTGTGATTCTGTGACGAGGAACTGACTTACGGTTCGACTCTCGACTTGAAAACAGGTGCACTAGCATTCAATCTTGTTGAAGGACCCTCTCTTGGCTGCGGCGTTTGGGAATCAGCTTTGTTGGAGCTGATGTTGGCATCTGCTGGTGCGGGGAGCTTCGGGATATCAGTACGGTGTCATTGTTGGAATTCGTTGTGGCGACTCACGTTGCGGAACTGCCATTCAGCGCGCCAGTGCGCCTTGCTTTGTTTGAAGATTCTGAAAGTTGACTGAGCAGAGATCTTAAGATCGTCCCTCTCGTCCGTCTCTGCAATGCGCTCCAGCGGAGCCTGTAACTCATCGCGCATAGTGTCGACCTTCGGGAAGCTGGCGGAGACCGAATTGAGTACACTGATGGCGTTGCGGATCTCCGAGAATTTCCCACTTTCAATACAAACCTTGAGAGCACTGCACAGAGCCTTGTGCCATTTGAATAAGAGGTGACAGAACTCGTTGTAGTCGAGGTGTGTCTCAGGCTTACGGTCAGTGTCGAATTTCCTACCAAAACCGGGTAGCTTCTTGTCTTCGCCCTGAGCTAGTTTGACATAAGCATCATTTCTGTTATCGTGCCATTTCTGAAGCTCCCTCAGAATGTCATTGAGGAATCGGCCAAAGTTCTTCGATTCTTCCTCAGAATACATGCCAATAAGAGCGCTGAGTTTGTTAGACGTGAAGAGTAGATCCAGCAATTTGATTGTGCGGAATCCAGGCACCCCAGAGCTATGCATGAAGTGGAACATAGCAGAAGTGAACTGTGCATCGTGAAGAGTCATCCGGCTACGAGGAATGAAACAATCTTGAAGAAGAGTGAGATGGAGGGCATCAGATTGCGGGCCCATCATAGGCACATCCGCGAACCATCTGCTCATCTCCACTCGGAGCTGGTCCTGCGTAGCACGCGCGATCTTTGCAACGGAGTCTCGTTCCTTGTTCAGCTTGGCAATCTCCTCTTTAGCACGTCGTTGTTCTGGCGTATCTTGCTTAGGGATACGCGAGGTGTATCGGCGTTCTGTATGCACAGGAGCGGCTTGTCTTTGAAAGTTCTGAATCGTTTCACGGTATCGCTCCTTGATACCGTTTTGGTCGACGTCGGAAAGGGACAGTTGCCAGAATGTCACGTAGAATGATAAACAAGGGTGCTTTCCAAAGGCGTCAGGCAAGACTGCCATGAGCTGCTCGGCCACATGTTCAATCTCAGCATTGAACGGGTTGGTCGCACGATCGACTGGTGACGCGTCCTCGGGATCAACCTTTACTGCCTCTTCCATGAGGGCATCTTGTGCCACTGCTGCCGCAGCCTCGGTGGGCTCGCTGTTGGAAGCAGGCGTGCTCCCGACTTCTCCCATTGCGACGTCCCCATTGACTGTGGTTCCGCTCTTCCTCGAAGCCTCTCCTTGCTGCTCGATTCTGAAAGCATTTGCCTTTGCAGCAATGCTTGCCCGGCAGATGGTGAAGGCAATGCTCGGCTCTACACCATATTCAGAGATCATCTCAATCAACCCTGGGAAGGCAGTGTCGAAGTCTTCCTCAGATATGTATGCGCGAAGGAACTCGAGGTATTGGAAGAAGTTTGAGTAAAGCTTGTCGGCGTTAAAGAACACGACTTTGTCAGGAGCGTCAAGCATGTCACCGCGGTGGATGAAGGCTTCCACGTGCTGCGCCAGAGCGACAAGAATCTGTGGGGCCAAATGCTTATCTTTGAGACACTTTGCTAGGCGCTTGGCCGAAGTGACAGCCTGGTGTCGAGTGTCCGCAAGATTGTGTTGCAGGGTGTACGCGCGTAGAACTGGACCCGCGCTCAGTGAAAAGACTGTTGATTCAGAGAGCGAGCCAGTGGGGCCAATTCCACCCATCCATTTCACCATCTGTTCAAGAACATCAAGCATGTACAGATCGCCAGACGACTGCAGAAGCTGATGTGTAGTGTATTGAAGAACCGGTGTCGGATCCAACAGCGCGTACCGCTGGTACGCTCTGCCGATAAACAATGACAGATTCGTCAGCCAGCCCTGAGCAAACATACCGTCCCCCTTCTTCCCTTCTCGGCTGGAGTTCGTGAGAGTTGTGATGAGAGTCCAAGTAAGCACGTCGTACCCAAGGAGAGTGATGTACTTGCTGCACTCTACAAGGGCATCGATCATATTTGGGTATCCGATGAGTCGGGTGACGATATTCTTAAAGACGATTCCCGGGTTGGAGTATGAGATCTTCGCGATCTTGCGGCCGGACTCTTTGACATTGGTAGTGGTGACTTTGTTCAGCTCTTTGCTGGTTGCCGTGTTCACCTTCTTGAAAAGTTGTCTGAATGTCGGTTTCATGCCTGCTTTGACTTGCCACTGGTCGTAGATTGTGAAGCGTGTTGCAGTATCAAATTGCTTCAGAAGCTCCCAGACCTCATTCACTACACCGGGATTCTGGCCAGTGAATGAGAGTGTAGGGCAGAGGAATGTGGTCGAGAATTTGATCCAGCGTTGTCGATTGGCGTCCGAAGGGTCGTCCGCAAAGTCTTTCCTAGCGATGCGCGCAATCTTCGTCAGTAGCACTGTGTCCTGCCCACAGTCTGGGCCGACCAGACCGAGCAGAGTACTACACAGTTTGATCACATCATCGACGTTCTCGCAGACAGGTACGTTGTCAGCCCAGTCTTCCCAATAGAATCGATAGTCAACGCCGTCACCAGCGTCCTTCTGATCAGGTTTGGGCCATCTCAGTGTCCGTCGAGGTACGAAGTCGCTTGGACGAACGCCAGAACCCTTCGAGACCACCGGAACCTGCTCTGGAGAGATAGGTCTTGCCGCTTCATACACCTTGCTGAGAGAGTGATGTGCTGGTCTAGTGACAAGTTCCAGGAGGTCCGGGTAAACATCCAGCATCCAAGGGTGAAGCCCGAGAATGAATAGAGCCTCAGGTAAAGCACCGATACAGAGCAAGCTTTTGAGCAGTTGGTACTTTTGATCGGCAGGCTCTGGCAACGCAGGTTTCGAGTCTGGCGCTTCGCTTGGCTTAGGGGAGGCACCAATCTCTGGTTCAGGTTTCGCGGACTTCTCAGTATCTCGAAGGCGGCTCACGGCTGGTGGTCCTGGCACGGAGTCGTCTGACAAGACTGACATGGTCAATGCATTGTCCCTCCCGCTCTCCTTATCTTCCTTTTCTTTCTTTGCCTGCACCAGCTTTCGCTGATGCGCAGCCATGTCTTCCTCCGGCGGATACAAATGTGGGTAAAGGTCCAAGATGGAAATGAAACCCACTTTGACTAGAAGCGCTGCAAGATGAATAAGATTATCGGGGAGAAAGTCGGAAGCATCTCTGGCGTCAGATGCGTAGAACTGCAGTTTGAAGCCGAGCAGTTGCGCGGCGGTGTCATTGCCGGAGGGCGGCAAGGTCCCAGTTCGAGACATCCAGTCGTCGGCCCATTTTCGCGCAGCTTGCTGATCCGAGAGAACAGCGCCTTCGGCATGTATCTTCTCGTCTCTCGGCCTCTGGTTTGAAGTGATACGACGAGCGCCTAGCTCAAAGAAAGCTTCGATTCCTCTGCCTTTGCGTAAAGCCTCAAGCTCCCCAACACGATCCCAGAATTTGCGATCGCGGCGTTCACGAAGCTGCAATTGTTCGAGCTTTTCCTCTTCTGAGTAGTACCAGGTTGGCGATTTCGGCTGAGCCCACTTGGGAAGAGTCGATACTTCGGGCTCCTCCCATTCAATGCCTTCCAAGCCCCGCTGTTCTGGCCACCATGCGCTCGAGCGGAGTAACTTGACGAAAAATTTGCCGTGCTTGACCAGGAGGTTGGCGAAAACATCTAGTGTCACGTCGAGAACTCGGCCGATATCGAGGTCGAACGCGCCAATGAGCGCATTCACTCGCTGATACGTTTCGCTTACGACGTCGTGGCTCGGTGGCTCGCTATTCACCGTGGTGAAGTATTCGGTCATGAGCTTCGAGTAGCCTTCGGTCTCTTCGCGGAGGAGGTTGTAGTTTGACTGGCGGTACAAAGCATGTGTGGCCTTTCGTACTGCCATCTTGCTGAAACTGCTTCGAACCAAGTCGAGGTGCTTCAGAAGAGGGGCGTCGAGCTCAGTTCGCATTCGCTCAACGTCGATTTCGGTAGCCATGAGCATGTTACGAATGAGCTTCTGCTTTTCTTCATCTTCGGTCAATGAGCCAAGCGTGTCGAGAAAGGTTGACACTGGATCCAGCGACCCAGTTGGGTGAATAGCAATAATGTCCCGCACCAACGATCCTAGCTCGTTTGAGCTCAAGTGACGGTCGATGGAGGCCTCGATGATCTCATGAAATACGATCGATAGGGTGAACACATCGTCTGCACGCTGAGCGGCTCCAGCAGCCTCGATGACTGATTGCCGTGCTTCATTATTCCACTTTGCTATGCGCTGGGGTGTGAGGTACTCGTTACTTTCAGGCACGTCGCGGGTGGGCGCTGCGGGTAGCGAGACGGGCTCCTTGGGCGGCGCCGGAGCAGGAGGTGCAGCTGGCGTGGGCCTGGACGCCGGCGGCGGTGGTGCGCTTGTTATTGGAGAGCGGACTGGAGTAGGGGTATGCGCGACATTGGGGCTCTGCGGTACACTGGAAGCTCCACGGCCGCCTCCTCCCATACCACCTCCTCTGCTTTGTCGCCTGTCGCCTCCCATGCCTCCTCCGCGCCCACCACCGCGCGGGCTGTTGTGGTGCGGACTGTGGTATTGCTGGTTGTTGTTGTGGTGGTGCTGGTTGTGCGCCAGTGGTAGGTTCTGTGGCCGATGGGGCGAGGGTCGCGGGCTCTCATCGTATGAGTAGGTGCGGTCACCGCGCTTTCTTTTGGGCCCAGGCGGCATTGCGAATGTCTCTGGGGGATCGAGGCCAGCGAAGGGCAGAGACTAGATTAGTATACGAAGAACATACGCGGAAGCTCCTCGTGAGATGCAGCGATGTTCGTTTAGCAGATGGGTGCGCGCGCAAAGGTGAAGCAACAAAGGGCGCTTCCTGCACACATGTGACTCCGGCGGGACGGGGTTGGGTGCGTGACAAAGGAAAGGTCGCGATGGGTGGACGCGGCTGGGTTTGTCTTCATTGATCTGCGGCTGCCTCTGCGGAAGCTCAAGGCCAAAGCGTCACAGCGCGCGTTAATGCCAAGCCTGCCCCACAGAACCGCTCTACATTCACTTGATATATACAATAGCATCGTGTATCGCATGCACTGCGCTCATTGGCTGTCACGCGATATCATCTCCTGCTTATAGATACAAGCAGTCGACTGGTGTAACAGAAAGCAAGTTTATAAGCAGCAAAAAGGTCATGTTCTGGGGCATCACTTGAAAGTGAGATGGATGAACTGTGAATTTGGCAGGAAGATGGAGAATCAATTCGACTGCCAGCTTGGCGACACTACCGTAGGTCTCAAAAGCGAAGGAGCGACCAGACCCAAACTCAGAACTGTGCGCATTGTTGTGCAAGTTCAAGCAGAAGCGCTCACAGCCTGAGCCGTGGCTTTGCGCTCGTTCTCCAGGATGGCCTCGAGCACGCCAACAGCTCCCTGACCGGCCTTCATCTCCTTCAAAACCGTATCGACACCAAGCTGCTCATCAGTCCAGAGAGGAGGCTCCTCAGTCTTGCCGGCCTCGCCGACGCCAATGAAACCACCCTCGGCGGCCCATTCGCTGGTACGCTTGATGCCAAGTTGCTTCCAGACCGCATCGAAAGCTTCAACGAGGTGCTCACGGTATTCGCGGACGTGACCAGGGGTGGGCGTCACACGGAGACGCTCCTGGCCTACAGGAACGGTAGGGTAGTTGATCGCCTGCACGTAAATGCCCCAATCCTCGAGAAGAAGGTCAGACGCCTTCCTAGCAATCTCAGCGTTGCCAACCAGTACAGGCACGATGTGACTGGGGTTGGGGATGACAGGGATGTCACGTGCATTCAGCTCGTCCTTCACCGCACGAGTGTGCAGCTGTTGCAGACGCCTGTCGCCCTGGTAGTTCGCCTGGTATTCGATAGCCGTCTTCGCACCAGCCATCGTGGATGGAGGAAGCGAGGTCGTGAAGATGAAACCAGGTGCTAGGGACCTGATTGTGTCAACGAGCTTTGTTGAGCCAGCAATGTAGCCGCCGACACAGCCGTAGGCTTTGCCAAGGGTACCAGTGATGATATCGATGCGGTCCATGACTGTGCCCTTGGGCTTGCCGGCCTTGTGTGCTTCGTAATCGAGGTGCTCTGCAACACCGGCACCATGGGATCCATACATGCCGACTGCATGAACCTCGTCGAGGAAGGTAATGGCACCGTATTTATCCGCAAGATCGCAAATCTCCTCGATAGGACCGATCGAGCCACACATGCTGTACACACTCTCGAACGCGATGATCTTGGGATACTCGGGGGGGATCGAGGCCAGCTTTGCCTCAAGGTCAGCCACATCGTTGTGCTTGAAAACCATCTTCTTCGCGCCAGAGTGACGGATACCCTGGATCATGGAGGCATGATTGAGGCTGTCGGAAAGGATGACGCAGTTGGGCATCTTGCTACCGAGGGTCGCGAGAGTGGCATCGTTGGCAACGTAGCACGAGGAAAAGACTAGGGCAGCATCCTTGGAGTGAAGCTTTGCAATAGTGTTTTCCAGTCCAACAGCATGCTGGTTGTGCCCAGAGATGTTCCTAGTTCCTCCAGCGCCAGCTCCGTAATTGTCAAGGGTTTCGTGCATCGACTTCAACACGGCGGGGTTGCGGCCCATGCCGAGGTAGTCGTTGGAGCACCATACCGTGACCTTGTCCTCAGGCGATTCCTTGTGGGCTCGCGGGAACTCCTTGGCCAGACGATTGATGTTGTTGAAGTAGCGGTACGACTTGTCCTTGTGCTTCTTTTCCAACTCGCTCTCATAGTACGCCTCGTAGTCGAAGTGCGCGGCCCTGGCACCCTGGGCTTTGCCAATGTTCGCAGCATGGGCGGTCGCGGGCTTCTGCGCAGCGGCAGGGAACGGGATTCCAGCTGTGCGTGGCGTCAGTCAGTTGTCACTTGCTTGTCTTTTGCCATGTGCGATCTTAGACGTGGTGTTCATCCAATCTGCGAAGTGGCGTAGATGACGTATATAATTATATCGCCTCCAAGGGTTAGTCCGTACCTTGCTGGCCACGAATGCGGTCAGTCTCAACGTGAGCCTCCTTGTGCGCAGTCGTGTGCAACTTGGCGCGGTTCACGCGGGTGTGGTAGGCGCGGACGCCGCCAAAGGCACCGGCGAGGGCGGTGTTGCCAGAACGGGCGCTCTGCACAGCAAGAGCTTTTCCCATGATGGGGCAGCGCTTGCCAAGCACCTGGAGGTTCGACATGCTTCCCGCGCTGGGCGAGACATCATGGCTAGCAGCCGTGGTCGAGAGCGAGCGGAGCGTGGCGGGGGACGTCTTGTGGAGGAACGGGCACATGTTCCTCGATTGGCGGAGAAGAGCCTCCATGATGGTCAATGGAGAGGGCAGGCGAAAGTTGGGGGTAGGCGGATGTGACAAATGTACAGAAAAGCTACTGTCGGTGTGAGGCAGTTGCAGAGAGAAGGGACGGTTAAAGCGGTGTCAGAATGCGCGGACACAAATCATTTCATATGCGGAATTGACAACCAGACTAAGCGGCCGGCGTCGGCATCAAATGCACGAGCACTGATTGGTTCTCTGCCGCTCTCGCCTGCCGACACTTTGTTCGATTCTGGTCCTTGGTTTGATTGCTCGGGGGCTCATGGCTGGCACGATCCGCGTGAGGGGTTCCGAAGTCTATCAGCTCGTTGCGTTGGAAAGGGCAATGTCAGCGCTGGGGAGCCTGTGCGACAAAGCCAACAATTCGAACGTCAACTCTGGCTGACTGTACCTGTGCATGTCGACACAATCGCTGTGCGCACAGCAACCACATTCATCCTACTAGCAGTGTCTCAAAACGCGACATTGTGAATCTGTTCATCTGGAAACGAGGCCCTGCTTGCCAAAGTTCGGAATTGCCCACACGCACCGATCGTGTTCTGATCGGCGCAATTCTTCTTAGCTCCGAAGTTCAGGATACATCCCCACAGCGCACGCTTACTCAGGTCTGGCCGCTGTTGCTGACTTGCCTTTACGTCTTTATTGTCACACCACTCTCGAGTTTTTTGCGGCATCTTGTCTCAAGCTTCGGCATCATGCCGATTAATGCCGTGCGGTTGTCAAAATTATTTCGAAGACATGTCTGCGTATTGCTATATCGGAACCTGACGAGTTCAAGTCGACCCTTACGGGCTGCATGTGCTGTGCAGCTGTACTCAGCCGAGGTAGACTAAGCACAATACCAAATGCGGCAGAGTGAGCGCCAATACCGTGGTTGTGGCCTCCCTAGCCGGTTTGGCCAATGACGGCGCTTTGCGTTCTGCTGCAGGATCTGGGCATTGCGGTGCTGTGTATGTATCCAGTCTCATATAGCCTATCCGCCACCCAATGGTTACACTAACACAGTCAATCAACGACGGTCGCCGTACTTTTCTTGATGCTTCCAAACTGATCTGCATCAGTTCTGCGTCTCAGTAGTTGCGTAGATGCCTCATCGTCATCGTCGGAAATTTCGATAATTTCTGCCTGTGATGGCTTTGCTGGAGAGCTGAGCGCTTCCTGACTGAAAGTCGTATGGAAGACTGTGTCGACGTAATCGCAGAATGTTGACGGGTCCGATAGATCTTCTCGGAGACAGCTTGCTAGCTCCATAAGGTCGACGTCAGACACTCGCTTCGCGATATAATTACCACACAAGAACCAGCAAATGTACAATTTCGTGAACGATTGTATCTTCGGCAAATCTTGTGGCAGAATTCCTGGCATTCGCTTCTGATCGTGCAAAAGCATGTCGATACACGCGGGAATTTCTCGGATCATATGAGCTCGACCGACTAATCGCAGCCTTTCTCTGATCCGCTCCCTGTGTAGTGAGCCTAATCCGTGAATGGCTTTGGACACAGCGCGCTTGCGATCCTGAGTATCCTCTAACAGAGCCCAGCTCCATTGGCTCACCGTCAAGATCGAAGCGTGTTCTGGCGTATCTCCGAGCAGTGCATCCGAACGCGTACTGCCAGATGTCGATGTAGGGAAAGACCCTGCTAGTTCAACGGTATCAACGATGGTGGGATCTGGCGTTAAGGCATGGGCCTGGGTGCTGCGCTCCTGACTTCCACTTTGTTTGAGTCGTATAAGTATTTCAGGGACGAGGTCTGAGAATACACCCTCGTCCTCAGAATGCGACGGTGTACCGAGATCAATAACTCGAGATGGCGGACTACATTGCTGAGATGATTGATCGGTAGGCTTGGGTGCTCCAGAGGGTTCAGAAGCTTCGCTATGCCCTTCTTCGTCATCACCTGTATCTGGTGAAAGTCGGTATATATCCTCGAGCCAATAAGCGCGTCGCATTAGCTCTACAGTGACTCGGAGATTTCTGCAATTCTGATGAGGCAAAGTCAGTGCAATGCGAATGATAGCTGCATCAAACACATACCTTTCGAACTCCGCTCAGCGAGTCACCTGGATCTTTGGCTATCTCATGACATAGCTTGTTCAGACGGATACTGTAGTACTCCGCTTCCAACTCGTATTCTTGCGCGAGTGTCTCCCTTTGGCCTGCAGCCTCTGCCTCTTCCCACATCATCAGTGGATCATATAAGACAGGTCCCTCAGTCTGCCCTTCTTCACTGATGTACTGTGTCTCATCTTTGCCAGGTCTCCACTCGTTCTCGTATCTCTCAATGCAAGCATTGATAGCATCAGCAATGTCTGATGCACTCAGCTTGCTGAGCTTCTTTGTCGGCTGTTCGACAAGCAGGTTATCACCTTCACCGTCGTCATCTGAACCTTCTGTAGGACCGGGTGTTCCGTCGCTTACATCAGTAAAATACTCTCTGTTATCATTCCCAAATTCGATGACGGTGTCGTTTGCTGTGTCCCACCTAGCTAGATGATTCCAAGCGCCAGGTTTGGCTTGGGGTACTGCATCAAGAGTATCCCCTTTCTCATGGTCTGCTTGCTCAATATCAGCTCGCTTAGCTGTAGTGACATTGATGGGTGTGAGTCTCTTTCGTTTGCGGCCATCAGGGTTGGTCTCATACATCTGATGCGACATACTGCGATCCTACAGTTAGGCTGGTCACTAACGTGTGGGCAGCTGTGCACCGGAGCAAGATGTCTCTCTTAGCAAGTCAATGTCAAGCAGATTTGAGTGAATATCGAAATAGACGCTTGGGTAAGCGCCACGGCGAGCGCTGTCTATCGCGTGAACAGACAACTTCAGGCTGATTGTAGATTGCAACAAGGCCAGGACGTGGGCAGGTAAAGGTTGGCGCGTCCTCACGTGAGAACGAGTTGCGGGGTCGCTAGCAACGCGTGTCCAGACCACACAAACTAAGCTTGTAGGAGCACGCGTTTTATTTGCTCAGGAAAGTCAATGTTACTGCATTAGACGATGCTGCCCGCACGGAGACGGCAAGTGTCTGTGTCACAAACGTTGGATGTTGTGCGGGCGTCGGCGGGAGCGATGAGGCAATTCGCTAGCGCGGGGGAGGTGCATTTGTCAGGTACCATCACAATCTTCCAGTCCCTCTTCCCACAGGCGGCCCGCAAGAGCGAGGAAAGCACGCAGCAACAGCCATGGCCTCGATATCACATGCCGAGTACCCTCCCGAGCTCACTTCTGAGGAGCAGGACTTCGTCTTCACGGAGCTGAAAGATTGGTCCATAGCTCACGGTCTTGCGGTTCGCCCAGCTCCTTCCTTCGTTCAGCAGGTTCAGGATCCTTCTGGCGTTCTCGCAACAACAGCACCAGTCACCATCTTTCCCAGCTTATTTCCGCGGCAATGTTTTGAAGATGGTCTGTCGATACAGAAGGCCTACAACGAGCTTTACGCTGCCATAGCCAATGATGAAGAATGGCTGCAGACCATTGTAGAAGAGCTCGTCGATGTTGATGACTTCGTTGCAAAGCTCTGGAAAACTCACCTTGCCGTGAAGAAAGAAGGCTACGTTCAAGACCTGTCACTTGGACTTTTCCGTTCGGACTACATGGTCCATGAAGATCCCTCTCAGAGTAACCCGGCACCAGGCTTAAAGCAAGTCGAGTTTAACACTATTGCATCTTCATTCGGCGGTTTATCTTCCCAAATTTCCGCAATGCACAAGCATCTGCTGTCCCTTGGCGCATATCCAACCTCGACTGCTTCCATCATCAAAGCCGACGCTCTCAAAGAAAGCCAGTCTACGCTGAAGCTGGCGGAAGGGCTCGCTGCTGGCCACAAGGCCTACGGTGACTCCAAAAGCAAGCGCCCTCTATGCATTCTTTTCGTCGTGCAGGATCCTGAAAGGAATGTCTTCGATCAAAGACATCTCGAGTATGCTCTCTTGGAAGAGAGTGGCGTTCGTTCGTTCCGTCTGCCATTTAGCAAGACCCTGGCACACACAAGACTTGACAACGATCGAACGCTGGTGTACACTCCACCGCATTCCCCCTCGATGGCATACGAAGTGACCACGATCTACTTCCGCGCAGGATACTCTCCCGATGACTACGTGAAGGAAGAGGACTGGCAGGCACGGTTACATCTCGAGAGAAGCAGAGCAATCAAGTGTCCTACTGTGCTCACACAGTTGGCCGGATGCAAGAAGGTTCAGCAAGTTCTGGCCACCCCGCGTTCCCCACACCTTGAACGCTTCCTACCTGACAACGATACTGCTTCACGGCTGCTCAGGACATTCGCCCCTATATATCCACTCGACAAGAGCGACGCAGGGAAAGAGGCAAAGAGACTCGCAACCGATCCATCATCAGCAATCCGCTATGTCCTAAAACCTCAGCGCGAAGGCGGCGGCAACAACATATATCGCAAAGCAATCCCCCCTTTCTTGCAAACACTCCCTGAGACACAATGGCCGGCATACATTCTGATGGAGATGATCGAGCCGCCACCTCTGAAAAATGCTATCGTTCGTAATGGAGTAGTCGAGAAGGGCGGAGTCATATGCGAGCTGGGTGTATATGGAGTATGTCTGTGGCGGAACGGTTCTAGCACTGGACAGAGGGTCGAAATTCTGGAGAATTTTGAGGCGGGTTACCTTCTCCGGACAAAGGGGGATCAGAGCGAGGAGGGAGGAGTGGCTGCAGGATTTGGTGCAGTGGACAGCTGCTGCTTAGTGTAGTGACGGCTGAAACTGTTCATGAGTATAAGACGGCTCGGTTGTAACTCCGGCGTTGCCATGCGGTCGGCATTCGCATGCTCAATATATAAAGTTCGGCATACTATCTCTTGGATCACCTTCTCTCGCTTGCCTGCTAAGCACAAGTGATCAAGATTGAGTAGATTACGCTCCATATTGTAGAGTCAGTGCGCCCGATCCGTGCAAAGCCAATCGATTCCACGGCGTGCCTCTCTGCATGTAAATGGTACGTTGACAAGCCTGTGTTTATCGTCCCGGTTTTTAGCGTACGACCATTGCGCAACACAACTGCACGTGCACGCATCGCTCTTGCACCCGTCCCTGCTATACCTCTCATACATTGCTCGTCAGAAGCGTATGCGGGGGAAATCTATACTAACACGGCTGACGAGCATCTCTAATAACAGGTGCTTTGCATGAGGTTCGGAATTGTTCGGCAGATCCCTGCTTTTCTATTGCCAATGTCAATCAAATTTCACTGGGATCCACTCCATGAAACCGGAATAGGGAGAACAGACCATCGAAGATCAACTGGTGCGACCATCGCCAGAAGCCGTCGAAGAGGTTGACAGCGGCATGCAAGGTGCAGTGAGACAGTGACAGCGATCGATATCAGATTTCAAACATGTTCTCAGAGCTTGCCAATCGCGCCGCAGCCAGTCTAAGGGAGCAGTGAGTCGCCAAGCACATCACGAAAATCTACAAGCGGCTCCCAGGCGGGTGTAAGCAAGCTAGGACTGATCCTCGGTTTTCGGAACGAGTAGATCGGTGCGTGCAGCCGCAGCTAGGCGATCCACCTGTGCTAGGTGATCCAGTCCTCCCTTTTCAGTCAGTCTACGAGAATCAGGCTTCGTGATATCGAGTCAGGCATCAGGACTTTTTCTTGACGCAGTAACATCGTCATCGTATGTGTGTGATTGCTGCGGAAGACGAAACCTGCAGTTACATTGCGAGGGCTGTCAGGTGTTATAATTCAGGAGGACGAATTATGCTTCCCCTGGCGACCTTTATGCAGCGGGTCGGTTGTCAGCCCTACGCGAATCAACGAGTCTGCATGCCTGATTGGTGCGGAGCTAGTACTTCGCGTGTCACTTTTACAACAACGCGTTTTCTGTCAGCTTTTCCTCCCATGTTTGCGCGTTGGTGCATCAAGCAGAGTGATAACGGCGCACCATGCATGGATGCGCTGGCTCAGCGCGTGTCATCCAGTGTACTGTGGATCTCGCGGAAGTCGGTCGACCTGTTCCTTTGAGGGTGACCGTTATTGATGCCGCGTCGCTGCTCCCTTTTTGTCTCATCAATACTCGAGTAATTAGTAGGCGGCCTTACCCTATTCACCGTAGCCTCACTCGCGGTATTCGTCGCGAGAACGTGGACTGGCTAATGGCTGGTGTCGGGATGAGTGTAATTTCCTATGAGCCTCCTAGGACTGTACGATACTACTCCCAAAATGGGGTGATCCCAAAACAGCGCGCCGTTTGGTACCGCCACGCCACAAAAGACAGTCACGATTCATCTCGTTAGACTTCAGCTCATGGCCAAAGCTCATGGTCTCTTAAGCGTTCCGGCGCCAATTGCTGATCTCTTCTCCATGGCGTTCTAATGCCTTTTATGGCTACAGGCACCCTGGCACCTTCCCACTCTCGCTGCTCGTCCTCTGCACCTCAACACCACGTCAACTTGACTGGCTGCGTGTCTGCACCGACTCACCCTCATTCGTTCCTTACCCCGCAGGCTCACTAATACTTGTCTTTACCCACACTCTTTTAGAACTTACTCAGACTGGTCTTCACCCTCGATCTGCCCTTTTTCCTGTTACGCACGCGTCACAATACTGCCTTTGAGTTGCGAGCCTTTTACATTCGGATTGCGACTACCATTTCGTCTCTAATACTAATTCGATGGCAATTACATCGTACTGAACCGACCCTGGTCTATATCTCGCCATGCCATCCTACCGCTTCCTGCTCGTATGCATCGCCTTGATCTTCTGCCTACATTCTGTTGCAGCTGTACCTCAGGCGGCTATCCGCCGGCAAGATGATTTCTCTTCGGACCGTTCGCTGCTCTCCTCCATTGCCACTTCTTCGCGCCCGTCAACCACATCATCAAACAAGGACGATGAGGCAAGGACGACCGGCGACCCCACCAGCCATGCCTCTGTCACCTCTGTTGCCTCCACGAGCCTAGCAGCAGTAAGCAGTTCTATGCAAGTTCCAGTAACAGCATCACCTGCGCCCCAGGCAACAAGCCCAGCCGGTTGGTACTCTATACACCACCTTCCATACTAATGGCTAACCATCCGTAGAAAATGATTCCGAAAACCCGTTGCCTATACAACCAAGCTTGACGCCAGCTATGGGAATTAGTGGTGTCATCTTGTTATTATCAGGTCTGGCATTTGCTGTCATTGGCATTAAGAACAAATGGTAAGCATACGCTCGTCCTCAAAGTACCTTAGTATTCTCTAAAGTTGGGCAGGGTGTACGTGTTTGGCTCGGCCGCGTATCTATCTGCGCTGGCTGTCACTGTTCTCATCATCTATCTGATGAATCCCCCGGTCTCAAACGGCGTGCAGGGCGCCTTCTTCGTGGCCGCGTTCTTCACCGGAATTATCTTTGGCGCTGTCTCACTGGTGTTCCCGGACATTACCGAGGGCTTTGGATGCCTTCTCGGTGGTTTCTGCTTGAGCATGTGGTTTCTCTGCCTCAAGTCTGGCGGACTTGTTACATCGGTGACTGGCCGCGCCATATTCATAGGATGCATGAGTGCAGGTGCTTACTGCGTGTCATTCAGCCATCACACTCGCAATTACGGATTGATTGCATCAATTGCATTCTCAGGGGCGACCGCTACTATACTGGGCATCGACTGCCTTAGCCGTTCAGGCCTGAAGGAGTTCTGGCTCTATTTGTGGGGTACGTCGCATTTCCAATGCCGAAGATAAAACTAATCCGGGTAGCGCTCAACGACGATGTGTTTCCGCTAAACACTGATACATACCCTGTGACCAAAAACATCAAAGCCGAACTAGCTGGTATTGTTATCATAGCAGTACTTGGGGTCGTCTCGCAGCTACGTGTGTGGAAGCTAGTGAAGGAGCATCGTGAGAAGAGCGCCGCTCAGCAGCTTGAGAAACAGCAAGACCAGGACAGAGAAGAGGAGGCGCTTGGCCGACAAATTGAAGACAGCTTTCAACGGGAGCGCGCCCAGTGGGAGGCCGCCTACGGCGACAAGAACGCGCAAGGCTCCAGTGTCGCATCTTCTAGCTTGAGTCCTAAGCATTCCACGAGCATACGCGAGAAAGAAGGTTACCATATGGACAGTGTGGAGCTTGTGGAAATACCAAAGACCGGTGGCATGCGCTCTGACAACCCGGATACTCCATCTGGTACTACAGTAACTGTCAGTGTTCTCAGAGACGACATCCAGCAGATTAACGAGCAGGGCCAGCCGATTGTACCCAGGAAGGACGAGTCGGCGACAGATCTCGAAACGGAACAAAAGGCGCTGCCCGTAACACCCGAGAGCATGCTGGCTGAGAATGTCACAAGCTTCACCAGCTTGAGCCCGTCCTCAGTCCCACCACCACCCGCGGTTGTGCCACTTCCTTTCAAGGTACCTGAAGAAATGGACGCCGACTCCGATCCCGCAGACAATGCCTCTTTGTCTGCTGTTGCTGAAACCGAGATCACATCTCAGAGCGGAAAACGGCCCATGTCAAAGAGAATCTCGGATATGTCAAAACTGCATCGATCTACTAGTCAGCGGAACTCAAATTACGTCTCGGAGTCCCAAGAAGACTTGATCAATGTATCACACATCGAGGATGATCGCGCTTCGTCAATTGCTGCTACTCTCGACGACGAGCATGACGACGTCTCCTTACGTCAGCTATCACCACCCCACTCTCCAATCGGCACAGAACACAACATAGCTCAGGTTGAGTCCTCCACGGCTTCGGTGAAGGATGAAGCGAACTTTAATCAGAATGTTGAATCTGCCGGCGATGTTCCGACACGCTCAGTAATGCGTCAGTCGCTTACTGCCAGCACTGACCCTAAGGCAAACGATTCGGACGTCAAGCGCTTGAGCCACCGGGACCCACGTTTCAGGGCTGATACCCTGATTTCCAGCGTCAAGGGGAATAGTGAAGGCGAACAATCGAAATCGAGCAGTGAGAAGGCATTGTCACAAAGCTCGCAGACCGAACAAGATGCGTCATTCTCAGGGAGCCTTAAGGAGAGCACTCTACCTAGGTTCTCAAAAGTTGCTCTGTCCTACCGCACAAATGAGTGGGCTAAGCACCTTGAGGCTGCAGATATGCCCCAGCTCGAAGATCTACCTGTTCCCTCCTCGCCCGGTGCAGCTCTTGATCATGGTCCGACGGAAATGCCTGTGCCCGTCAGCGACGAGATTGCTGCTCCTTTGACGAACGAGATTCAGCGTTACTCGAAGAGGATGTCGTCAGAAAGCAGAAATAATTCTAGTCTTATCCGTTCGACCTCGACGTCACAACGATCACTCGCCGAGCAACCATCGATGTCACGATCGCCATCTGTTTTGTCACCACGAGTGCTGTCAAGGTCGAACTCTGGAATGAAGTCGGATACACTGTCACCGCTCCCCACAAATACTCTGATGGGACAGCGCGAGAACCTGATACGGAATCGTGTATCGTCACACTCCTTCTCTCCTCTCCCATCCCCAGGACAAACACTGCTCGAGCAGAGCGAACACGAAGACATGACACTTGCTGAAAGGCGGCAACTTCTCAAGCAAGGCTCAGCCTCGCCTCTGTTGCAAACACAGCCACCACTTGTATCACCTAGAAAACCACCGCCATCCACAGCACAGAAATGGCAGAAGAAGGGCTGGGCTGCTCCAAACATAGCTACGGGCTTTGATTCACATCAGCCTCAACGCACACTCAGTTCGCAGTCGGAACGCAAAAGAGAAGATCTGTATGCTGGCTGGCGAGAGAACATCCGAGAGGTGACGCCGCCGCAGACTGCAGCATATATAGCTGGTCAGCAACGCGACGCTCTCATCAACGACCGACGACAGAAGGAGATGGAGAGACAACAGCGCGAGTCCCTTCAGCAGCAGAGAGCGTCGATGATGGACAACATGATGCGCAGCGGGCAGATGCTCGATGCTCATCGCGAGGCAATGCGCAAGATGCAAGCCAACGCAAACAAGAAGGCCGCGTAGATCTTTTGATACTTCACTCAGCTTCTTTCGTGTAAATAAGGATACGGCGGACGAACTTTGGCAGACACATAGGCATGACGGACGTTCATATAGCAACAGCATGGATATGACCTGGATTTTACATAGGACGAGGATGACATGAGGCAATACTATCAATGTCTCTACATACGACCCTTTTATTGTATGATAAGACGTTAGTATCGACTCTAGGGGCCAGGCGACACGCGTAACGTTTAAGCAGTGAGGCGCAATCCATGGAAGAGCAAGTCAGAGTTCACTGTACACTTGAACCATTTGTCAAAGGCGGCAATTACCGCTCCGTTGGAGGGTGAGGTCACTGGAAAACGATAGCTCGAGTGACGTCGATCAAGACCTAGATCGACCGGGTGTACGTTACGATCCACTCGGTGCTATGTATGACGCTCTCGAGCTCAAAGGTGAGATACAAGTTGGTACTACAATGCAGCATCATAGCCTAGGCCAGCCACACCTCAAGTACACAGTGGGCAGCCACAGTGCCTTGCGCAGTGGGAGGTCTTTTCAGCAACCAACAAAGAGCCCTACAACATGGGTTGTGTTGGTTCGACGGGAATGGCTGCGCGGTAGAGACATCTGTGCGCGGGGAGTATGGTGACAGGCGGAGGACAGCGAAAAAAGGGGTTAGAGGTTAGCTTGAGTCAGGCGAACTCGGACGAACCCTACTGGAAGCAGTGAGGATTGCTGGCGCGATGGATCCGGCGCAGCGGACGGCGGAATAGTGGGCGAGTGTGAGGCGTCGACCGTGGAAGGCGCGAGTGGTGAGATTTGATGCTGCAGGTACGCGGTGCTGCTTTTGCAAAGAAAGCAAGCGTAAGATGAGGGCATTGATGGGTTGACAGCAAACTGGCATGTTGATGAGCATTTCCCATGCGCACTGATTCATGAACAGCGTGCTTTTTCGCCTCAGCTCCAGGGAGAGCTTGCTTCTTTTCTTAACACCGTGAAGTAATAAAGTGCTCGCCGAGGTTTGATTGCTCTGGGATGAGGCGGCGGCGCAACTTCACATTCGCTAAAGCCAGGAACGCGCGCAGCCTACAAACCCCGTTCCTGAGCTAGGCTGGGCAGCATAGGTCGATGTGGAATCGCCGTTGGGTAGACGAGTGTAGTCAAGGACGGTATGGGAAGTGGTTCATGAAGTTGACAAGATTGCAGAGCTGCATATGCAGGGCAGCCAATTGCCCAGAGTCAGGCAGCGAGCAGGCCACTGCCGTGTCGTCTCGTCTCGTCATCCCTGCTGCGCTCCTGCATATCCGCGTGCGCCTGCATCATCGAGCTCTGGCCTTGGTCGCGCGCTCGGCTGCGCGCTGGAACAAGCCATGGCCCATCCAGGAGCACGCCGGGGATCGAGGAACAGGGCTTCCTGTGCCCAATTTACGAGCGGTGGACGGCTCTGCGGGCATCAAGACCAATATACAAGAGGCTGAGCCCCCCCTTCGCGGCGTGCAGCGGACTGTCTGCCCGCTCGACTGATCTCTGGCTCACGCTGCAACTAAGTTTGTCTGGCCTGTAACTTGTAACTCTGGCCCACCGTCTATGGCGCAGCTGCCGCGGCCACCAGCAGCATACAAGAAGACGGCTGAGAAGCGTGGAGCGCGTGCAAGACACTTGTCTCATTTCCAGTCACCGCAGTCAACACCAGCGCGCGCTCACAACATTCCTCCTGCTTCCTGCACGGCAGCTGCTCACGACCGCAGCGCTGGTGTCTCTGTCGCCGGCCTGCCGCCAATCCCATCCCGTCGCTGAACCTGGCCGTCCCTGCCGCTTGACAGGTCCACCGTCGCTCATGCAGCGCGCACGGCCGCCTTGCTCTCACTTTGCTCCAGCGCAGACATACCGCCCTTCACAATTACTTCACACACCCCCGACCCTGCGACGGCGCCGCCTGCTGCGTCCGCCCCCACGCCTGCGCCCACCGCTGAACAGCCGCCTGCCCGCTGGTCGCTCACAAACCGCCTCTTCGGCCTCAGCCTGCGCGGCCTGTCCCCAGCAACCACGACCGCCGGCCCCCCTCGACCGCCAGCCTCACGTCTCTGGAACCCGCAGAACAGCTCGCCGCGCCCGCCACCCACCGCCGCGCGCAAGCAGAAGCAACCGTATCAGCACCAGCACCAGCACCAGCACCAGCACCAGCACCAGCACCAGCACCAACCGCCTCCATCCACCTCGGCGCCGCGTGAGCCCAACGTTCCTGTCGAGCGGCCTCGCTCTGAGCGCGAGGAGTACCCGCTGCTGACCCTCCCGCAGCGGCACCAAAGCCGCCAGAGCCCTGCGCCAAGCTCACTGCTTGTCGAACGCTCCACCGGCGGGGACGACATCATCGGAAGTGGGCGCACCAGCATCGGTCTGCCGCGTGACCAAGCCCGCGCCCGCAGCAGCCTGCAGTACGATTCCTCGCGCTCGCCGACCCCTGGGCCCTCCATGTCCGTCGCACCCGATGCCGCACTGCCTAGCGCACCGCATCATGCACAAAGCCGCGACGTAGAAGCCGCCAAGCACCTGCCGCCGCCAAGTCAGGGTGGGAGAGTGAGTCTGCCGGGTAGTGCGAGGACGAGTCTTAGCAGGAGTCGCAGCCAGAGGACAAACGGAGATGGTGATGACGCCTCGGAATTCCCATGGGGACCCTCACACCCCTGCTTCCCTCATCCAAACCCGCATGTGCCACTCAACAGCGAGTTGTACGAGAACACACGTATCATCCGGATCAAACGTGACTGGATGCTGAAGGGTGATCTGGCGCCGACGTTCGCCAACTTGTATCCTGAGATCTTGGATCCACTGGTCTCTGAGGACGACTTCCGTGACCTGGTCAAGAAGATCAACGACTCGCTGGTCGCCGCCTTCGACCCATTCACATTCCGCGCATGCCTTGACGCAGTCTTGGGCGTTGCCACGTTCTGGCTGTGGGACGATGCGGGCATGACTGGCGTGAAGAAGCAGCTCAATGAGCTTGAAAGTTGGATTGATCAATGGAACCGTGACGTCGGGCAGAAAGAGGCCGTCAAGATCATCCCACTACGGCGGACAGGATACCTTACAGTAAGATGCATCGTCTCCACCGATATATGATAAGGAGCTGACCTCGATTACAGTTGGACATCCAGATCCCAGATCCACATCTTGGTCCCGACAATGGCACAATGTCAAGGCCAGATACACGAGAGGACGAATTTGGACATGATGTCCGTCAGAAGAACGACGATTTTGGGAATTACACTATACCCACACCCACACTGCAAGTCAACTCCATGCCTCCCGCCATTGAAAGCCGGTCATAATACTGGGTGGCTTCGGGGTGGTAGTGGCTTGGTCACTACCCTGCATTCTTGTTGATCTGCTTTTTCACGGTCACGATTAGACTATACCTTCGCCTCGCGGCATAATGTTGTCTGTTCCTATTTTTTATTCATTGCATGTTCTTGTCGATACCCAGACACCATCGTCGTGTCTTAGCATGTATGCATCGCGTTAGTACGCTTAGCAAATGTCTAATACGCATTATCTGCACTCTATCCATGCTTGCTAGCTGCGCGTCCAACTACTTGCTTGTCTGACATTCGTCGTGCATCAAACAGCGTGGACCGGAAGGAAACGACGACTTCGGCGCGTACTCTCCAAGGATTATTCCACAAAGTCGCGGTATGTTGAATCTCTGTCCTGCTGCCAGCGGCTGCCGTCATGCCCCTACAGCACTTAGAGCCTCTGCAAGAGCCTCTGCAAGAGCGTGAGTCGTGCACAAACCTTGTCAGCGAGGCAAACGCGTTCTCACGGCCAGGCTGCTGCCCAAGAGGCGGAGGCGCCGTTGACGACCTCCTGGCACAGCCACTCCCCAGAACTAGCCTCGCCAGTACGCGCAACAATACAGAATCATCGCCGCTTTCCAATGCCTCGCTCAAAACTCGACCTTCGTTTGACATGCCCACCCTGCAGCCGTATATTGAACTCACAAGATGCCATCAGAGCTAAATAAGAATGGATTTATCTACGCCCCTCTTGACCTCAGTCATCGCTCGATTCGACTTATAAGAATCCAACCTTATACTTCGCCCGAAGGCTACATTCGATGCGATATACGTCACGCCAGCACAAACGAGACCTACACTTGTCTGAGTTATGTGTGGCAGCAGCATGCCTCCAAGGACGGATATTTCTTCGATGAGCCGAAGACGTTCACAGACAGAAGCACGCGGAAGATCATGATTGGTTCTGCGTATTACCGAGTACATCAGAACCTCTGGGTCTTCCTCAACACAGCTCGAAAAATGTACTGTTATACCTCGACGTGGTTCTGGATCGATGCACTGTGCATCGACCAGCGCAATCTCAGAGAGCGCAATCACCAAGTGCAACAGATGGGTCTTATCTTTCAGAACGCCGAGCATGTTGTCTGCTGGCTCGGTGACTCCAGGCTGTTAGCTGATCTCCTAGCTGGAAAGTATGCTGATGATCCTCGAAACCTCAATACAGCGATATCGACTCTGCGCTGGTCACAATACTGGAGACGCGCCTGGATAACCCAAGAGGTGGCTCTCGCTCGTTACGCAGTAGTCATGGCAGGTGATCAGAGATTGGATATGGCATCAACAATGGACTTACTCGGTGCATACCGAACGGTTTTCTACGGTCACTCGAATCCAGCTCACGATGTCAGAGTACAGGACCCTTCAAAGTGGGCTGAGCTCCGTGGGCAAAGCCTCATACACCTCCTCCGCGAGTTTATGAACAAGGACTGCAAGATCTATCAAGACAAGGTGTTTTCGCTTTTGGCACTGTGTGGCGAAGGCCGGAATCTCCACGTCAACTACAACTATACCCGCGTACAGCTCGCCATACAAGTGCTCTACAGCTGCCGGCAGTCGTTCTGCTTGTGTTCGTTTGCTCTGGTCATCGATATTCTGGACGTATTGCAGGCCTGTCGGGAAGCCGATATAGTTGAGGAGGAACGAAAGAAAGAGGACTTCGAGGCCTGTAGCTGGGACGATCTGCACCATTCGCAGCAAGCGATGCTCAGATCTCTTCCATTCGTCGAGTGCGTCGCACCGATGACTACATCCTACGATGACATTACCGAGTCAACAACCATTACAATCCGCATGGGCGATCTCTGCACCTGCTTCTCTGGCTCACTTCATCTTGACGTGTCCACAGCCGCAAACGACACAGGTCGCGTCCTAATTGCGAAATACGTCCCTGTCAACTTCTACGGACTAGACATATCATTATTCGAAGATCCAAAATGGGGCACGCGCTGTACGACGGAGAGCATCTTCGTTGATATGCTGGGCATCTCATGCTCCGTCCGGTTCAACTTCTTGGCTCTCCTGGATCTCGCAATGCTTGGGAGGAATTTTAAGCCGTTCCAAAAAGGCCGCTTTTGCAACAGACTCGAGTCTACCGATACTGCAACGCCCGAAATGCACGATCGGTCGGGCTTCAATTTCTGCCAGCACTTTGATGGCTACGTCGGGTCGCTGAAGAAAAGTTCGAGCAAGCAGCACGAGCAAACAGCTATTATTTGATCTGTTTTATAAAGCACATGGGGAGGAGCCTACATACGTGAAGAGTTTCGCATCAGTTGTGGGATCCAGCACACAGGCTGCTATGTCCCATCATCTCACCACTACTGAAGAAGCTGGGTTCAAGCATGGGCCGGAGGCGGCATGAGCTGAGCCGTTCCAGTCCTTCGTGGCGACAAAGGAAGCACGAAACAACGAATTAAGTGATGGTGTAGCAAAGAATGGAGCACAGATCGAGTGGGCTATTGGAGCTAATGACTTCCGGCCGATCGGGTTAGACACAAGCCTCTGTTTATGAAGTATCTGTAGTCGCTGCGCAGAGTACTGACCGTGAAGAACAATGTTCTCATAGTTTATGAGAATCATAAGATCATGTATCGAATTGGATCCAAGATCAGTATTCAATTCAGTGTTGTATTTACATTTCAGAAGTTGGTGTCGTACGCTAAATGAGAGATATAATGGTACCTAGGGCTCTTGCACCATTCTTAGTCTCGTAATGGTATTATAATCTGACGCGCCCTTGCTCCCAAACGCCTCACAGTGCAGGAAATTCATTTTTTCAGGTCCGAACCCGCAGACCCACGACTCCCAGCGAGACTTTTGAGCCATTGCGAACGGCCATCAGACGGCAGCCACAGTCCCAGCTTCTTGGGGCGCCGCCTCGACTACCTTCCCTTCCTCGGTCCACCCCTGCAACAGCGTCGTCAACTTCGCAAAACTAACTGGCTTCATGATATACGAATCCACGCCGGCCGTATACGCCTCCTTCTGATCTCTTACACTCGCCAGACCCGTTAGAGCGACGATTAGTGAATGGTGTGGCGCTTGCGAGCCTGTCAAATGGTTGTTGTGTTTCGCCTCGATGGCGCGTATCTGTCGCGTGGCTTCAAAGCCGTTCATAACGGGCATGGAAAGATCCATAAGAATGATGTCTGGGGGTGCAGAAGGAGAGGCGTGGAGGAGCGAGCGGTAGGTGTTCACGGCTTGGAGGCCGTCAGAGGCGGAGGTTATGCTGGTGTAGCCGCGCTTTTTCATGCCGACTTGCAGAAGCCGGAGATTGATGGTGTTGTCATCGACAATCAGGACACGCTGGGAGGGAGACGGATTCTCTGAAGCGGGAGATGATTTTTTTGGTTTAGGACTGGAATTGTCAGTCGCCGAGGGGCTGATTGTGTCTGACCCGTTGGCGTGCGCTTGGACGGGGCGTTGACTATCGTGCGTTGCTGGACAAGAAGCTGGGTCGTCAGAGATATTCAGATGCGCGGTCATCGCTGTGATATCATCAGCTCGTGTTGTTGGTGTATCTTCCGTCGTTTCATTCTGTGCTTTGGCACTTGAACGATTGCCACAAGCCTCCAGCGCCCGAGTAAGTTTGTGAGGTCCCACAGGATGACGGACATGTTCCATACTCTTTCTCATGTTGACATCCGTCGAGTCTGTACTATGTAGCACGAGCACTTTAGTCTGACAATCGGGAGACGAGAGTTTTGGGCATTCTCGAAGTAAAGTATTGAGGGCAGCTTCCTCGACGACGACAATGTCAGCCGAACAACTGCCCGTCCACGGGACAATCGGTTTTTCAGACCACGTGGCCAGATATGCTGACAGTGTCTGGTGCAGAAGTCGAGATGCATCTTGTTGGTTGGTAGGCGCATCTACTTCTCGGTCCTGGTAAAGAGCAACGGATTCGCTTCGTGGTGTTTTCGTTCGTGCTGCGGTATCATCGTGACCTTTGGGTCGAGCGTCACCATTGATCTCCAGTCCAGGCGACGACGGCGGTGATCTGACCAGTGGGAACCTAACCGTTGCCTTGGTGCCGGTGCCTAAGGTTGATTCAATGTTGATGTGACCGCCTATTGTGTCCATGATAGACTTCACAAGAGACAACCCTAGCCCAACGCCAGGTGCTTGGTTCGACTCTTGGGCAAAGGGAGTGAAGAGCTTGTCCTTCAGGTAGGCAGGAGAGATACCTTGGCCAGAGTCGGTAACTGTCAAAATACCGTACTCAGTAGTGTCCAGCTCAGCAGACTGTGTTTCGAGCTTAACGTGAACGAAACCACTATCCGTGTATTTGAGGGCATTGCCGACCAGATTCATAACAACGCGACGTATGAACCCGGGCTCGCACCAGTACGTCCAGTCTTGTTCTGCGATCTCGACAACAAGCTCTACATCGGGCCTGCTTGGATTGGGTATGTTCAGCTCGTCTGACGTCTTGGGATTGGCTGTGACCTCTCCACTGTTGCAGAGTACTGCCCTACTGCGTGGATTATCGAAGGCATGACCTGTTGCTACACCTTCGACAACTTCTTCGGTCAAAACAGAAAGGTCAACAGCACGATATGCGCTCAGTTTGGACCGGACTGCCTTGGAATGTTTGGACTGGAAGTCATCAGCCAGACCTAGAGCAGCATTGACGGCTTTGCCCCTTTCAAAAGCGTTGATCTTGCTGTAGTCCAGAACCATGTTTACAGTATCCAAAAGTGTCCTCGCGCAGCTCTCGGCAGTGCTGACTAACGACTTCTGGAAAGAAGTACAGGTGGTATCCTGTAAGAACTCGCAAGAGGCCAAGATACCGTGTAGAGGCGATCGAAGTTCATGGGAAATTGACCCAATGAAGTCATTCTTCTGTTCAACTGCTTTAAGGTTCGAGAGCCTAAGAAGTTCCGTATCGACACAGTTGTTGAATGTGATGCAATGTAGGAAATCCAGTTGACGAGTGAAGTTTCGATACTCTGAACAATTGTAGACAAAGCAAGCACCCGAACGACTTGTTGTCGAGTCCCAGATGGGCATGAAAATCACTTGACGCGCTTTGGGAAAGTGGGCATGAAGCACAGCCGAGACTGTGGTAGACCTTTTCCGGCGTTGCTTTGATCTGGGTCGTTCGTCGAGATTGATTTCGCTGTCAGTAGAGTCAGACAGCTCTTGCCCTTGTTGATCATAGGTAAACATCCTGCCCCTAGGAAACTTCTTGACAAGTTTCAGAAGTTCTTCGGGCGTGAAAGGCGTAAACTCGGGAACATCTGACATCAAGCTGCCTGATTGATAAGTATGTGCGAGAACCTCAGTGCTCCCCATCGGCTTCTGTAAGGCATCCGGAAGCGTTTCCTCAGTTGCGTGCGCAGGATCTGAACTTCCGTGCCTGTCACTAGATCTGGGTAGTTCTTGTGGTTTGGCACTCACGAGGCTTTCCGGTTGCTCCAGAGAAGTAGTCGCCAATGACGTGTCGAGAAAGAGCACACCGCCTCCGCCTTCCTCGAGATCCATGGCCTCTCGCAGCAACTCGGCGGCTCGTGTGATGACTTCGATGCGATCAGATCCATCAGCAGTGCGCCTGGAATCAGCATCAGAATCTTGCTCTGTTGACTCGCTGCGGTTACTGTAACGGCGTCTGCGTCTCGTGTCCTCTGGAGCTGGGTCGACATATGCTGACAAACATTCGTTCATTCGAAAGGTCCGTCTTCGGTCTTTCTTATCCCTGGACATCTCGAGATGCTGAATTACATTATCGGCCATGATGCCGAGAAAGGTCTTTTCATCGCGCGTGAGTGCTGATCTGAGCTTGCTGTTAAGGATGTAGATTGAGCCGATGTTGATGCCTCTGCTGGTTCGCAAAGGAACCCCAGCATAGTACCTGAAGTGCGGAGGCCCAGAGATAAAGTCCAGTTCATTGAAACGAACATCCTTGCTCAGATCAAGAACCTCAAAGCAAGCTGGTCCACCTTCAGGAGGTGGGGGCGTTGCGATAGTATGTTCACACAATCTTCCGGCTTTGGGTACTCTGACGCACTACGCAAGGTATCAGCCGCGATGTCGGAGACGTTTCACGTATTTGATGAAAGACAGGAGTACTCACGCCAGCCCAGATGGCATCTTCAGGATGGTCGTACTTCTCCGCATTATCCAGGTGGACCGTTTTGGTACTTTCTGCGACGAAATACTGTGTCTCCTCATCTATCAGAGAAATCATCGCCCGCTCAGCATCCAATCTCCAGCTTGCCAGCTGAGCATGTGCGCTCAAAACGGTGCTTTACGAACAGTCAGCGTACTGATTGGCATCTTCACTTCCAATCCACTTACTCTATGGGTTCCGCGGATGTGGGAGGCCGAAAATATTTGTAGAGTTCTGTTCAGCATTACTTAATCGGGCTATCAAAGAAAAACTGGGTGACCTCCGTACCTCTTGCCCGCTCACGATCTTCAGCAGTATTCTGGGGCAAACCATCGTACGGGCGACTTGTGATCGAACCATCCGCCATATCGGCAAGATTGGTGTTGAGACAGGACACGCATGCCTCGGCAAAAGTTCCAGGGCAACCTCTTATTGACAGAAAGGGTTGTCAGCCCTTGTTGCTTTTGATAGGTTCATAGTTTGCTGTTAGCCTGTGCGCTCGTCACGGACGACCCGGGCGACGCCGTTAATCCCACTAAGGGTCTGGACAAGCCACGGTGACACGCACGTGGAGACAAGCGGAAGAGCCGAACAAGCAGTCCCTGTTTAAGACCGTCCCTATAGAACAACGTTGTTCGAGGTGCATCTCAAAACTCGAGGATGCGACTGCGCTGCCTTTTGTCATCATTCCTCATTAGGAATCCTGGTAGCGACATGGACTTCTGGAATGACATGTCCAAGCGAATGGGCAACACGAGGATGTGTTCGGACCGAAGAGAACCTTCGCCACTGCCGCGTTCTAGATTTTAGTGTGCTTGGACGTTGGACTTCGAGAAAGATCGAGAAGTCCAGATAATAACCGGATGAAATGCCGTCTTTCAAAGGAGCCCATCGACTTATTAAGTGAGCTTTCAGCCTCACAGGCGTATGATTTCCAAAGTTCAAAAGCTTCGAGTAATTGGTGATGGTCTCTGTGGCACTGCCGGGGTTTTGCAATATTGGTTGAGAGCTTATTCCCTTTGTTGGCCCAGAACCCTGGGTCACCGTAAATGAGAGACTACACAGTAGGTAAATATGCTATTTTGTAGCAGCCATGAGTGGGCTGATCTTTAAAATAGATGGGTCCCAATGGCACTCGGAACCCCACAATGATTTTCGTACGCATCGTGGATCTCACGCCTGTGACGTCAGACGCGAACACCCCCGAAAAGCGTGAGCCCGAAACCGCCTGGCCCTGCATGCTGCGTCGGCGCTCGCGAAACAGTGCTTGTATTAGTAACAGGTTGACTATTGCATGCTGTTGGCACTTCTGAAGGAGGGAACCTATAGCAGAACGGGCCAATTGCATCATCTAGATGCGCTGAAGTTTTCGCTTTCGGCCATGGTCACGAAATAGAAGCATGCTCAGTATTACCCTGTGCAAAGTGGCCACTCGGAGCTGTTAACATGCAGTACATGCATGAGAGTAAGTAATAACAAAACACGAAGGTATGTTGGAGGAGGACCTAGGATTGGCTTTGCACTGACGGGGTTGCCTCATCTGTCACGGCCCTCACGACGTAAGCCCATGCGCTTACAAAATTGCTTGATCGAATGCACAACTCAAATATCTAGGCCATCTGTCAATGGACCTTTGGAGTCTTGGTTTGATCCTCCCCAGAGAACCCAAGTTCAACGCAACGCCTTTGACAATGTCTGTCAGTCACCATCCGCTGAATCTTCTCTCTTCACTATTCCGATATCCGGTCCGATCTTGGCGCTCAGATAGCAGTGATTTGAGCTGCTAATGGTTTTGCATCAATAACTTTCTTGACATGCTCTTCGAAGCTGTAAAACGTAGTACCAGCCCGCCTACGTACCTTCTGACCCAAGAGATGTAGCCAGTCACCCTGCCTACAACGGAACAGTCCCACGGGTCGGATTTCGGTACCCCAGGAGTACTCCAATCTGTCCAGCTCAGAAGACGGAATGTAGGTCTTTGCCCCAGTTACGGATGCCCAACTCCAGGACGGCGCACAGCACCGTTCGGGTCGTGAAGAGTACGTCCCATCAACAAACCAGAGTAAATCGGCATCCAGATCTTCAAGCCACAGTCCCGCAAGGTACGTCAGTCCATGGGTTTTGGCGAGCTTTTCAGCACAATAAGACAATTTTGAAAGCTTTGGCGTATGGGTCAAAATGCTGCCTTTTGTACTTTTTAATGGGCCTGCTCCATGAGTCGTCTCCGTGTGCAACGACTTCTTCACTTTGCGTCAGAATCTACTCCTGGACTTCATTGGCAAGACTCTTTTGAGGGCCTCGAGGAACTCCGTTCGGAAACGTTTCGCAAGCGACCATACATCTACATTTTCAATAGCATTGAGCTTCGCTGGAATGCAGGTTCCTCTGCATGATATACTTCTTGACAAAGTGAGCACTGCTTCGAGCAATCTTAGAACCAAAGAATCCCGAAGACCAGAAGTTTCCCGGTACAGTAATGTACTTCACAGGAGAGGCACCAAACGCCCTGTCATGGAGCAGACTGAGTGTAATTGAGCGTTTGTGGTGTTCCCTGCTGGAGAGCGCTTTCAATATGGCATCCGCTGAGTCTGCAGTAATAGTGATCTGGCTGTTTGTATGGATGCGCCCCATATCCAGTTGCTCATTTGCCGCGTCTTCAGCTGAGTCTTGGACGATACACAATTCTTCTATCCAAACATAGCGGATATTGAGGGCTTCACTCGCCTGGAAGACACGCTGAATGAGGTCCGGAAGCTCCTTTATGTTGATGCCATGCTAGAGCGTCTTTATCGCCGTGGTTGTAAGATGTATCGAGCTCTTTAGCAAGGTGTGCGCACTGAAGGTGACGTACTGTAGCCCTTGCAGCATACGACCATCTGTTGTTATAAGACAAGGGGGATCGTCGTCAAGGACTCTTAGGTCGATAAGACGTGTGGGTAGCCAGTCTGTGCTACCAATCGCACAATTTTGGCGTTCCTGTCTGCATTTATATTGCCCGTAGGGTACAATCTGGGATGTGTCAGGCGATACCGATAGGTCTTCTACAAGTCAATAGTAAGCTGACAGACATGCGAAGTTTGGCTTTTTCCAATCGCTTGGTTGAAGACCTAAACAGTAGATCGAAAGTATCGATGACGTTGTCGTCGCATTCACCGAGTCGGACCCCGTAACGAACGGGTTGTAGTTGCGTGAATCGTTCCTCTTTTGCGTTCCAGTAGAGGGTAAAGATCAGACCGCTGAATCGAGGGCTGAGCACTATTCCTCAATGTTGAGCTGACAAGCTATTCCAGAACCTACAGCAGAAGTAGCAGCCAACCTCAGCTGAGGTTCTGATGCTTGATCCAACCTTCGAACGCTCGTGGGTCTATATTGGACACTAACGGGAGTCCTGGTTCTTATACCGTCGGTGTACTCGGGTCTTTAGTGAAGCGCAAAGGTGACAGAGCCTCATGACGACTATTGCTGCGATGACTTAGAAGGTATGTGGAATGAACCCGAGAGCGGGGTTGTGCGCCGACACAATCGCTGGCAGATGGGCCCTGACTGAGTACGCCGGCAAAAGTTTGGAGGCATCATCACTCGAAGTGAATACTTGTGCCTGGACCCTCGAGGCACACATTGTCAAGGCAGGGTGAATGTGCGATATCCAAGCGACGGTGACCGCAACTCCGCACCGTGGGTCCTCATATAGTCCTTGTTATCGGTGACATCATCTCTCCAGGCCAAGCAGTAGACAAAAGCCATGTTAGTGAGCGTGTTTAGATATCACAAGAAACGTTCGACAGATGCGACTCACGGAGACTAAGGGGCCATCATTGCTGAAGCTCTGTGCTCAGTACATAATAGTGGAACAGTCAGCTTTTGTGCTTTTCTATATCTCACAGCGTTCTGTGCAAAAGTAGTGCTTAGGGCATAGGTGCTGATATTGTGGGGTGATGCACGACAGCAGAACATTCGATGAGCAGACGAGGCTGACATGATGGTCACGAACAAGCTTCGGCGGGCCCCTGTCAGCCCACATTTGCGGGTCCACCGAGTTCGCGATTCCGCGCGCCTTTCGTCGGGGTGAGTTGCGGTGATTGGCCTGAATCATGATAGATCTCAGGGCGCGAGAGTCTCGTAGCATGGCAGCTGTGCAACCTGCTGCGCGTGGGCTGATAGTCTCAGCTGCCTGGAAGAGGGTGTGATGCCTTCTCTTCTGCCTTTGCACCCGCCATCCTTTTGCGCCAATTGACCACGCTCTTTCTTTCATATCGTCTAGGCTGTTGCCGTGCCGGACCTCACTTTCCTTCCGAACACTATTACTCGCGTTTCTTCCGAGCCTGGGTACCACATCGAGTGTATCACAGCCATGGACATCGTTCTCGAGGTTGCCGACACATTCGTCTTCGATCATATCTATTCTACACTCCTACCGACGTCGTTCCATAATCCGAACGCCAATGCGACCACCTCTAGCACAAAGCAAGAGCCCACCGGCTTCGTTTTCTCTGCATGGCAGTATGTACCAGCGTCCACATACTTTTCGGTGCAGCCCTCCCAAGCTGCGTACCAAAGTACTTGGCCACGCGACGACTGGCGCAGACAGCTTCTGACACTGTATCTGATCACCTGGTATGCTTCGTCACGCCCAGCTCACATGAAGTGCAAACAGACGGCTGACACTCAGACTACAGGTTATTTGGCGTTTTCATATACTATATTTTCGCATCGGCCTCCTACTTTTTCGTGTTTGATAAGAATACAATGAGGCACCCGAAATTTTTGCCCAATCAAATCATTCTCGAAATGCAGCAAGCAAATGTTGCGTTTCCTATCATGGCCTTTTTCACCGCACCGTGGTTCCTCGCGGAGGTTCGCGGCTATTCCAAGCTCTACGATGCGACAGAGGATGGTCCAGGACCCTGGTACAACTGGCTCCAGTTCCCCCTTTTCATCTTCTTCACAGACTTCTGCATCTATTGGATACATCGTGGCCTGCATCATAAGAGCATATACAAGATGCTCCATAAGCCTCACCATAAATGGATTATGCCTACACCCTTCGCCTCGCACGCTTTCCACCCTATGGACGGCTATGCACAGGGTTTGCCATACCACATCTTTCCTTTCCTTTTTCCGCTCCAAAAGTTTGCATACGTTGCGCTATTCATCTTTGTGAACATTTGGACTGTTCTCATTCACGATGGCGAATACGCGCATAATTCACCTATCATCAACGGCGCGGCCTGCCATACTATGCACCACCTATACTTCAACTATAATTACGGGCAGTTCACCACGTTATGGGATCGCATGGGAGGTAGCTACAGGAAGCCAAATGACGAGCTGTTCCAGAAGGAGTTAAAGATGTGCCGGAGCGAGTGGGCGAAGCAAGCGAAGGCTGTTGACCAAATGATTAAGGAAGTCGAGGGCGAGGACGATCGTAATTACGAGCCGAATGTCGAGACTAAGAAACTCCGCTAGATGAGATCTGGGTTAAGCTCTCAGGGGAGACAGACCTCTTGCTTGAAGGTCGCTAAGCTGAGTTTGCTTAATCCGAAAGGCCGCCATCGAGCCATTTTAGGATGGCCACGAAGTGGATGGGAACTTCAGCACCTGACATGGTTTTAATGCTCAATGCGTTGTGTACTACGAGACTGAAGTTGGCGGTTGACCTATGAAGTGGGCCATTTGTAAGATAGTATTTGCAATAATATAATTAGAATCGAATCAGAATCTGAGTGCAATACTCGAACACCATAGTAGACCACGAGCGGCTTATCTCGCAGACAATGTTGGCCACGGCTCAGCCATCTCAAGTAACAGATCGAGGTGTACGCATTATGTGCGTTTCTAGGGGATATACGCCCACGCTATGCAACTCTACAAACGCTTCCCCTATTAAAATGCCAGGCCACTCTGCCACCAATGCTTTCCAGTGTGCCATCTTACAACCTTGCCACTCCAGCACCACCATCCGTCTTGTTCCGAAGCTCCTAAGCCTAGGCCGCGGAACGGCGAGATAGGTATCGGCTCAAACAGCCATACACCGCCTAATGAAAAGTCGTCACAAAGCAGATGTGCCGTATGGTAGAACCAGAAGTGCACATATACGAATGTCCAAGTCCGCATTGCCCACTGCGGCATGTACTTCTGTATGCCGGTCTTACGGAGAAGGGAGGACCCCACAACCTCCAGGAAAATACCGAGTGCCTGTAACATGAAGAAGGCAAAGGAATTTGAGATTGGATGAGCTGGTCCAGCAGCCGTGTAGGTGCCACAGGCGTGCAATACACCGCTCAGACCGAACGCAGTTAGCAATTGGATGGCCTTCGCCGGCACGCTGCGGCGGTTTAAGTTGAAGTACTCGCAGATCCTTAGACTTGGCTGCTCAAACGCAAAGCGAAAAGTTTGGTGCCACCAGCTGCTCCACCACCCAGCTAATCCTTTATCCAAAACGTTCTTGTATGAGCCCCATGTCTCAGGGTAGATCCAAGGCTCAGAACGTGAACCGATATAGCGTCCAAAGATGCCGACAAAGACGAGTGGTGCGAGCGAGAAGATGGTCTCCAGTGCGTATGCGACAGCGATCATGGAGAGGAAGAGGCGGTATGTATGAACCATCCATGGTTGCGTGAGAAGCGTGAAAGGGAAGTAGGATGGCTGTGGACGAGTCAACATACCCCAGAAGTAAGGGTCGTGCATCATGATTGTTTTGATAGCATCAAGGATAAGATATCCTTTAGCGAAAGTTTTGGCGTTGGAAATGAGTAGGATTCGGCGGTCAGGGTACATCGTGACTTGGCCAGCAGCGATGCGGAACGAGTGCTTTGGTGGGTCGCCAGAGTTGCGCTGCAGTTGCTCCTGCAGCCATTTCGGTGGGGGTGGAAGTGCAGAAATACGCCAATTCCAGCCTGCGCCGCGGAAGTTGCAGAATAAGTCACACACCCAGTCTAAGCGCTCAATGAAAGGTGAGAGCGGGTACTGTTGCCACGCGAACTCGCCATGACGGTCTCGAGGCCCAACTGTAGACTTGCGGATGGCGGCACTGTGAGAACTTGTGCGCTCTTCGTTCTTTTTGGTCTTTGGCTGAGATGTTGAATTACTGCCAGGGTGTCCTTCTAGGCGTTCGATGCGCTGGAAGTCCTCTTGTGCGTCATTGAATACCAAAAGCGCGGCGAGATAGACCACGCTCCAAGCTTGTACAAGTCCCAGGCCTAGTGCAGGTGCCATACCCCTAGCTCTTTGATATTTGATGCTGTACGCTGCAAAAGCTAGCAACGCACCCCAAATTAGGAAGCGGCACCGCTTGAGCCATGGCCGATCTTGATGTGATATACACAAATAGATGATGACCAGAAATGCTCCATAGGCGCCATATGGGTAGATGAAAGGATTGTATTTACCAGATTTGATTTGCGCATCATACTGTTGATAGTAATGCTGTATTAGGTCGTGATGCGACTGCGGCCAGTGGTCGGTTCCAAGGACGAACTCCATGCTGGAAGGCCAGGCAAATGCAACACGCAACAAAACGCAGGGAAGGATGAGAAAGAAAATAAGCAAGAAACCCAATCGAAAACAAGCATGCAGTGGCGCGAGACCATTCTACGAGATGGATGACGCAGTCGACGATGCGTCTCGCTAAGAGTGAAGCTAGACCACGCTAAGCCCGATCTGCTGTGGCGGGTTGAGAGAAACACCAGAGCTGTGTATCACGACCTTCGGCGAGCTGTATTCGGCTTGGACAGGCGCGCAAGACCAATCCGCTTCGATTCCCTTTATCTGTTAGCCAAGACCTCAGGGCAACACCGCAAAGATGGTGAACATCACCGAGAAGATCAAGGAGTATGGTGCCCCTCCAAAAGATTTGTTGCCAAGCTTAACGCCCCGCTAGGATTGAGGAGGAGATGAAGAGGACGCAGAGTAAGTCTAAATAACATTTGATGAATTGATGTACTAACACTTTACAGAGAATAAGGCCACAGGTACGACCCTTTGCGATTCACCGTCATGTACGGCACCTCTACTATCACGTGCTAACATAACCACAAAGAATACCATCTTGGTCTTTTGAAAGGGTACTTCACAAGAACTCGATGGACTTGAACTTCTACTGACAGCTACAAGAAAGCTTGCCCGTCTCCGTGCCCAACTTCTCGAGCCGGCGCCAGGTGCCGGCAGTGGTGGTGGATCAGGATTCGATGTGTCGAAATCAGGAGATGCACGTATAGCACTCGTCGGCTTTCCCTCAGTCGGTAAATCGACGTTCTTGTCGCGTGTCACAAAGACAAAGTCGGAGGCTGCTTCATATGCCTTCACCACATTGACGGCCATCCCCGGTGTCCTCGAGTACGGAGGTGCTGAGATCCAGGTTCTGGATCTGCCTGGTATCATTGAGGGTGCTGCTGAGGGTAAGGGACGTGGACGTCAAGTCATCAGTGCAGCAAAAACCAGTGATCTCATCCTGATGATCCTTGATGCCACGAAAAAGGCCGAACAGAGGCGACTACTCGAAGCTGAACTGGAGGCTGTTGGTATCCGCCTAAACCGCGAGCCACCGTAAGCCCCCCCCCCCCCCAACACTCAGACCCGTATATCACCGACTAACGTTCTTCAGCAACATCTACCTTAAGCCCAAAAAAGCCGGTGGAATGAAAATCAACTTCCAGACCCCTCCCAAAGGCGGCCTAGACGAAAAGCTCATCTACCAAATCCTCAAAGACTACAAGATGTTGAACGCCGAAGTCCTCATTCGTGATGAATACGCCACAGTCGACGATTTTATCGACACCATCATGATCAACCACCGCAAATACATCAAGTGCCTGTACGTCTACAACAAAATCGACTCTATCTCGCTCGAGCATCTGGATCAGCTGGCCCGCGAACCGCACACCGTCATTATGAGTTGCGAGCTTGATCTTGGATTGACGGATGTGATTGACCGCTGCTGGGAGGAGCTGCAGCTGATGCGGATCTACACGAAGAGAAAGGGCATTGATCCGGATTTCAGCGAGGCGCTGATTGTGAGGAGGGGAAGCACGATCGAGGATGTTTGTGACCAGGTTCATAGGACGCTCAAGGAGACGTTCAAGTATGCGATGGTTTGGGGCGCGAGTGCTAGACATGTACCGCAGCGCGTAGGCTTGAGTCACGTGGTTGCGGATGAGGATGTTGTGAGTATTGTGGCGAAATGATTAGGCTCGTAGGACCGCTCAAAATGGATGGCCTAAACCCTCTCATTTCAGAGCATATCAAGCTATGACTAGTGTGACAGCCTTCATGTTGACCTTGCCCAGACGAAGACTTCCTTGTAACAGTGACCCCAGGTTATGAAGACCGGGATGACCATCGCAACACACGAATCTCATACGTTTCGAAACAAGGTGCGACGCCGCTCCCACATACACTCCCACTATGTCACATGTACTAGATTGAGCTCTTGAAATGATATATTATTAGACCTGTTTGTCAACTGATGCCGGCATCGCTACCCGTAGCACTAGTATCGTGCAGCCCAAAACACCAGCAAGCAAGGATATCCAAATCGGACGCCAACACATCGCTATGCAAAATTCAAACACACACACAACCTGCGTATCAGAAGCCATCAATCCCCCCTCAATCTCCATCCGCATCAGCGTTTGCTCGAGAAGTCTGAACCCTCAACCATACTCTGTTTTACAGTCTTCAGTGTTCCTGTTTCTAGTCTTCCTGGAGCCGTGAGTGCTCACAGGAAGGCCGGCGTCAACGGCGACCTCCCACCCAACAGCGTGTTCATAGTGATAGTGGCTGTCGAACGCTTGAGCCATGGGCTGTCAAGATTCTATCCACCATTCACCTGCTGCTCTTCACGTTTTGCGTTCATGTATCGCTCCATATATGTGATGTAGTCGTATTTAGGGAGATCGCGATCCTCCTGTAGGTCCGGACCCTTATGCTCAGGCATAGAAGAGATAAGATCATCGATGACCTCGTCAGGAACGAGTGAGTGACGAAGGTCGAGCTCTGTGACATACGGCTGTGCGAGGTTAGCAATTGCGGTCAAGAGAAAGAGTGAAGGACATACCTTGCCATCAGCGACCTCCTTGAAGGATTCAAACACCTGCTCAGCAGTGTTCTGATCCTCTGTTTCGTCCACCATGAAGCGAATGAACTGCTCGAAGGTGACGTGGTCGCGGCCTCCACTTGTTTCTCGGAACTTTTGGTGCATCTCTTCATCGTCGTATACCAGTCCAAGACTAGCCAGTGCTGCGGAGAATTCCAGCTCGGCCAACGAATTCGATAGGTCGCGATCGAAATGCCTGAACACTGATTCGAATTCCTCAAGTTGTATGGGTGTCAGATTGGTCATGTTACGAGCAACCATCTGGTTTTCCAGGAAAGCGAGCTTCTTCGAGACCGAGTTTCGTACCAGGCTCAACTCGTACTCAAGTTCGTCGTATGTGTACGTTGTGAAGTCGTTCTCTTCGATGTTGGCTTCTGCGCATTGCTCATCGATGCTCGCAATAAGGTTCAAGTACTCGTCAAGTGGTGCTAGGGACTTGCTGATCTCCTTGGTGTGCTCCAGTTGATCTTCTACTTCACCTTCAAGGGCTGATATCGAGGTTCCAAGCGTGTTCAGTGCAAGAGCAAAGTCATTCGCTTTGTCGGCGAAAGACTTACGGAGAGCATTCTTGATGTCACGGATGGTTTCATTGATGACTTGCGAGCGATCGCGCTCGGCCTTCATGAGCCCTGTCCATGCCGTATCCAACGTTTCCAAGCTGAGCTCTGCTGGAGGATCGTATGGTCGTAAGCGATATGTTGCCAACTTCGTCTTGATGTTACCCAACAACCCAGCTAAATCCGACTTCTCTGCAACCCAATTGCGCTTGCTCTTGCGTTTCCAAGATGTGAACTCGGTAGATTGTAGTCTGGCGTCTGCGTAGGTCCCATCGAATTTGGCCTCCTCCCATTGTGTTCGTTGTGCTGCAATAGCAGCGAGAAGTTTGCGCATACGTTCTTCGAAATCGTTCTGCATCTGCCATGCGCCGTGCATGTTCTGTACAAATTTCTCCACCCGACGACCAGCGTTCTCCACTCGCTCCATCTGCGAGAAGGCGTGGAACCAGTAGGCAATGTAGGTCATGAGCGAGCGCTCGTCAGGCTTCGCGACATCGCAAACGTCCTCTACGTCGAGCAAGTCAGGAATGCCAATCTCCTTCGAGGCAATATCGAAGGCCAACTGCATGTTGCCGCGGTGATCGCTCTTGTCGAGACTGTCGTAGTCGATGAGATCGGGACGGTGAATATCTAGGAGGGCACAGAAAGCCAGGCCGTCGTTCCAGCTGGTAGAGAAATCGCGTACTTCGACTTCATCGTAGCATGCAGTCTTGCGCTGACACCACAGCAAGAGACCCTCCTTCGCGCTCAAACCCTCCTCGTTGATGTCACTGATGGTGAAGCGCAGAATCAGGGTCCATATGAGACCTAAGATGATCTTGCTGTTGCCGTCCACTACGTCCTCCGCACCAATGTTTGTCATCTGGATGCCGCGACTGCGGATGTAATCAAGTGACTTGTTGACATTTTCGAACTTCTGCACTCGCAGCTTCGGTCGAGAGGCATAGCGGCCAAGTGATTCGTTACTGAGGACCTCGAGGAGGTGTATGAGGTTGATCTGGACATGCGTGTTAGAGGGCGCTCAGGGTATACAACTTGGAGTCAACGAGGGGCACGCACGCCGTCAGAAAGGTCTGTAATGAGGTCTTCGATTTCAACGTCGCGGACCTTGATCTTGCTGTTCAGCCTATGGAGTGGTCAGCACATGGCCTGAAAGCTGCGACCCATGGTTGCGCCCGCGGGGTTGCGCACCACTTTGTGAAGGTCTTCTGTTGGACCTTGACCCATTGCTGCTCAAGCGGAGCCATGGCGGCTTGTGTGCATTAAAGGTGCCGTATGCAGGAGCGCGTCGTGTGGGTAGAAATAGCAGTGCAGTGCAGACCTCCAAGTATTTTCGTGCTGTGTGCTTGTGTACTTGTGTGCTGTTGCTGCGTGCTCCCTGCGTGGCTGCGTGGTTGCTGGCGTGCGTCCAAACAATGCAGCTGGCGCCGAATCGGCTGTTGCGGGGCAGCCCCTGGAACCCTTCCTAAAGATCGCCGTTGTGGCTTGTGCCTGCTGCCAGCCGCGGACGTCAGTGGACTCGGCGAAGATTTGCTACTGCCGCTCTTCAGAACGTCGACAATCAGTTGTAGGCTTCAAAGTCTAAGCATTTGTTCTTGATCGTCCAAGCCTGCGGACCTTGCTGCTTTTGATTCATCACTTTCAAGCACGCCCTCTGCCAGCTGTGTGGGGCGCATAAAGCTGCTTCTGCCCGAGTTGGCCTCTTATTCGACAATGGCCGCCGCGGACGTCGCGTCGTCTGATGCTGCCGCATCTTTGCCCTATCACGAGCCTGGCATTGTTGCGATCCTGATCCTTGTATCCTTTCTCTTATTGCTCAACATCGTCAATGCTGCGCTGGACAGGGTCCTGTACTGTGGTCTGCTGGGTCAAGTCTTGATTGGGATTGCTTGGGGAACCCCGGGTGCCAAATGGCTGTCGACTGACGTAGAAGAAGTCATTGTCCAGCTGGGATATCTTGGTCTAATTCTGCTAGTATATGAGGGTCTGTTTCACTTACTACTAGAATGTACACTAACAGCTGACAATCTTCAGGTGGTTTGCATACTTCTTTCCAATCTTTGAAGGCTAACCTGCTGCTCTCCTCTGGCGTTGCTTTGACGGGGATATGCGTGCCCATCGGTCTCTCTTATACACTGCAAGGCCTCCTCGACGCCACCCCGTTGCAAGCTTTCGCTGCAGGCGCTGCGTTGTGCTCAACCAGTCTGGGCACCACCTTCACCGTCCTAGGTTCTAGTGGCCTCTCCGCCTCTCGTCTCGGCGTTGTCCTTACTAGCGCAGCGATGATGGACGATGTTGTAGGTCTCGTAATGGTTCAAGTTATCTCTAATCTCGGTGGTGAAGACTTCAGCGCTATCACGGTCGTTCGCCCTGTCCTCGTCTCGATTGCTTTTGCGATCGTTGTTCCTGTCGCATGCCTATTCGTCGTCAAGCCATGCACCTTGTGGTTCAACAAGTACCGCAAGTCAAATCCTTCTTCCCGGATCGATGAGCTGTTCACCAAGACGCATACTGCTTTCTCGTTCCATACAGCACTACTCATTGTACTTATCACCGCCGCTACATATGCTGGAACATCGAACCTGTTCGCTGCGTACATTGCGGGGGCCACTATCAGCTGGTGGGATTCTGAAGTGCCACATGTTACTAAGCAATCAGAATCTGAAGCCGTGAAAGAAACTGTCCCAGTATCCAGCGATGGCTCTGCGGGCGTCATGGCAGGCCCTAGCAAGGACAAAGATGCCAGCATTCCGGAGGAACAGCCAACCCAGCCAAGCGAAGCAAAAGACGCGCTTCAAGAGGAAAACCAGCTGTGCGGAGCCGCCATTTATGAGCAGTACTACCAACAAGCTGTATCAAAATTACTGCAACCACTCTTCTTCGCATCGATTGGGTTTTCGATACCTATCACGCGAATGTTCCGCGGAGCAATTGTCTGGCGAGGTATCGTCTACACAGTGCTTATGGCATTGGCAAAAGTGGTATGTGGTCTATGGCTTGTCCGTCTGTCCATAGCTCCTACCAAGACTGCGCGGCGTGTGAAGAAAGCACTGAGACTGCCTTCTGTTCCTCATTTTTGGGGCAATGCTGCGACACGAGCAGCTAGTCCATCATCCAATACCGACACAAATGCTGCTACCAACGAAGGCAACACTGTAGCTCCAGTTGCTGACCCTGCCACGATGGTATCTAATCGCGAGCGCACGAGCGCACCCAACCCACCCAAACCCTTGTCCATTCACCCCCCGCTCATCCTTGCATTGGCGATGTGTGCTCGTGGTGAGATTGGGTTCTTGATCTCTGGTGTAGCCGAGTCCAACGGCATCTTCTCTCCATCTGGAATCAGATCGAGCGAGCCTTCAGACATCTTTCTTGTTGTCACCTGGGCAATTGTTCTCTGCACGATCATCGGTCCCCTGGGAGTTGGTCTGTCAGTGAGAAGGGTGAAGAAGCTACAGGATCGCAAGAACAAGCGTCAGGAGGGTAGTGGGAGGGATGTGCTTGGGGTTTGGGGCGTAGAATGAGAGCCCAGGCGATGAGCTAGAGAATGTTGGCTGTTCTGTAACGCTTGCAGCACGTCTTGACGTGTCTCGTTCGGAAGAGGCCTCGTCCAATCTTTTGGTTGTTGCTTCGCCCCGTTCTGCGTCTATGTTTGGATGTGCCTGCCTTTTTTCGTTGCAACGAAAGTCGCACATGAATTCTGTGAGTAGGTCGAGTATGGGTTCTGAGAATACATATCGTAGAGACGTGCGTATGATGTTTTGCGCAACTGAAGAGCAGAGCAGAAACATGTTGCAGAGCCTGAACATCTTACACTCTGTGACGCGATTGCTAGATCCAACATCTGAAATGTTGCTGTACGGGAGTTGAAACAACATGTCACAGCGTTGTAAGAGCCATCTGCAGAGGGTCGCAGTTGGAAGGAAGCACGAGCACTACAAATGCAAGACATCGCAAAACATTCGGCAACGTAACAGCCGGGACATGCATGCAATGATAGCTACAGCTGTAATACACAGGCGACTCATGGGCCTTGGTGGACTACTTCTAGCCAAACCCCCGCGCGGTGTAAATAGAATGGTCAGGAGAAGTTTCCACTTCTGTCGACCTGTGCTCTACTGGCGGCTATGGAAGGTTTGCGTGCGACGGTAGAAGCGTTTCAAAGGCACGCTTGGTTCAGCACACAGCGGGCCTGAAACGCTGACTGCAGTTGTGTGGTGGGCGCGCAGCCGGGCCGTCGCTGGGTGCTGCTCGTCGCCGTCACGCGCCGAATCTACAACAAGCAGCAACAGCAACACAGATATTTGGCGCACGCTGCACGCAAAATCTTGCTGCTCAGCTTGCTGCCAGCAATCCTGTGGCGATCAGACCCCGGCTCAGCGTGGGCGAGCACTTACTGAACGCCTGTCGATTGGCTGGAGGAGCAAATCGAGAGTCAGCTTCTCCTTCGCCGCATTAGCGCTTGACCCTCGACTTTGCTAACCCTGGCAGACAGCAGACGGGGCTCCACCAAGCCACGACCGACTCCAACCACTTCGCTGCCGCGCGAGGGAGCTCACCGCGCGCCCACGGCTTCAGTCTCCTTTCTTTGCAGTCTGTCACTTACAGATGCAGCGCTGAGCCTTCGTTTTCACCCTCACCTTGACTGCCACGCTTTGCCCCGCCAGGAGCCAGGAGCCAGGAGCCAGGAGTCCTCGCCCGGTGCAGTCCCGCCCGATCGACACCGCCTACAAGCAACACCGCCCGCCCTCCCGCCTTCACCCACGCTCTGCGCTCTGCGCTCTTCTACTGCCTTCACACCTTGCGCCAGACACGGCAGCGTTGAAGCACTCACGTGTGCACCTGCTACGCGCCTCGCCTTACCTGGTTTTGTTCTGGTCAGCCTAGTTGAACCCCGCCATCTCGCGCCGTTGGCCGTTGTATAGCTTCCACACTCTGTGTTGTCGCTACCGTGAACTCTGTTCCAAGGTAAGGCGCCCTTGAACCTTCCCGCCAACAACGCACAAACTCTATTTGTCCTGAGGCTACAAAGAGAGCCTCGACTGATTCGACCCCAGCATGTATTCTAACAATCAGTTCATGGACGCCCGTCCAGCGCCGCGACCGCCAACAGACCGCCCCCGCCTTGCCCTCACACCGAACACCAGCAGCACCCTACCTGGAAACATGGCCGGTCTGAGTATGCAGTCGCCCGCTTACGGCGGATCGCTCTCCCGCACACAGACTGAGAGGAGCGTCTCATCGTCTGCCGTTGTCAAGGAGGGTATGGTGAAAGTCAAGGATGAGGGACTTTTCAAGTCGTTCGTATGGGCAGACAGGTGGCTGGTGCTCAAGGAATTCGAGTTGAACTTCTTTAAGAGCGCGAATGCCTCCAAGGTGGCCAACACCATCCAGTTACGGGACATTCTGGGCGTGGAGAGGTCTGACACACAGCCACTTTCGTTTGAGATTACACGGTCACTCAACCCAAGCAAAGGCTCGTCACCGCCGCGCGATGGCCCAACCAAGATCATCACATGCAAAGTCGAAACCGACGACGAAGTCTACTCGTGGATCGACAGCATATACCAGCGCTGCCCCAGCATGGGTGGTGTCAGTAACCCTACAAACTTCACCCACAGAGTTCACGTTGGTTTTGACCCGACAAGTGGTGCCTTCGTGGGCTTGCCAGTGGAGTGGGAGAAGCTGCTGACAGCATCCGCACTGACAAAGGACGATTATGCAAAGAACCCCAAAGCTGTGCTTGAGGTCCTGGAATTCTACACTGAGAAGCTCGTCAAGCGCTCCGAGGATCCCCAGCAGTACTCAAGCCTTACACCTACCCCTGGCGTCAACACGGGTTCAGAGAAGCAACTCGGCTACGGCGGTGGAGGAAACTCAGTTGCGCCTCCTCGCCCAGCACCGCCAGCTCAATACCAACGCAAAGACAGCTACAGCATGGGCTCGCGACAGAATACACCTCCCACAGGTGGCTATGCAGCCCCTCTCCAGAACAGCGCTTCTTCAGCAGACCGCTACGATCAGGAACGACGTAGACAAGAAGAGCAGGTCCGCATGCAGCGCGAGCGGGAGAGGGAGAGGCAAAGGCAAGAGCAGGAGCGACGAGAACGCGAAGAGCTGGCTGCATACAACGCCTCGATACCACAGAAGAAGATGCCCATGGCTCAGCAAGAGATTGGTGGCGGTGGTGGTGGCTACGACGACCGAGATCCTAGCCCCTCAGGCTCATCGCGCTACAACCCCTCTCGCCCAGCTCCTTCAGCACCAGGATCGCAAAGAGCACCAGCAGCTCAAGCGCCGGGCTCTCTCCGTCAGATGGCAGCTCAGCGTCCTGCGCCCTCAGCCCCAAGGCCACAGCAGAACGGTGGCGGATACAGCAGCTCCCCCCAGAGCAAGATCCCAACTTCACAGCAACGTCCTCCAATCCAGCCAAGCTCCAGCTACTCTGGCTCGCAGAACCAGGTCCCCCAAGTCCGAACTCAACCACAGCAGCAGAAGCAATACCAGGGCTCGTCTGCAGCACCAAAGCCGCTAAACGTCGCGAAACCCACAGGAGCACCAGTCAATGATGCTGTGAAGAAGGCCGAGGCAGCGCTGACCAGCAAGCCCAAGGAGGAAGCCCCACGAAAGGACGTTCGTATGTCGAGCATGTCCGAGAGCGAGGTTATGGCGAAGCTCCGCGAAGTCGTCTCGAAAGACAAGCCTCTCGAGTCCTACAACAAGCAGAAGAAGATTGGTCAGGGTGCCAGTGGTTCCGTCTACGTGGCACGTATCCGCGAAGGTGCCACTTCGCCTATGGCACGTCGCATTCTGCAGGAGAACGGGCCACGCGCTCAGGTTGCCATCAAACAGATGGACCTCCGCAACCAGCCTCGCAAGGAGCTGATTGTTAACGAAATTATCGTTATGAAGGACAGCAAGCACCCCAATATCGTCAACTTCCTCGACGCTTTCCTGCAGGAGGAGCAGTCAGAACTCTGGGTGGTCATGGAGTTCATGGAGGGCGGTGCTTTGACCGATGTCATTGACAACAACCCCACCATCACCGAAGATCAGATTGCCACTATCTGTTTCGAGGTAGGCATTCCACGATATCATGTGGTGACTTTTACTGACTTTTGCATAGACCTGCAAGGGCCTGGAGCACCTGCACAACCAGAACATCATCCATCGTGACATCAAGAGTGACAACGTTCTTCTCGATGGACGTGGTAACGTCAAGATCAGTATGTCTTACTCATCTCGATCCCTTACATAAATGGCAGACTAACACTATTCCAGCCGATTTCGGATTCTGCGCAAAGCTTACTGAACAACGATCCAAGCGTGCAACCATGGTCGGCACACCTTACTGGATGGCACCCGAGGTCGTCAAGCAGAAGGAGTACGGCAATAAGGTCGACATCTGGTCGCTGGGCATCATGGCCATCGAAATGATCGAATCCGAGCCGCCATACCTCAACGAAGAGCCCTTGAAGGCACTCTATCTCATCGCCACAAACGGCACCCCACGCCTCAAGAAGCCCGACAAGCTGTCCAAGGAGCTCAAGGCCTTCCTCTCCGTCTGCCTGTGCGTCGACGTCAAGTCGCGCGCCAGCGCATCCGAGCTCATGAGCCACGACTTCCTCAAGAGCGGGTGCAGCCTCAACAGCCTCAGCCAGCTGCTCAACTTCAGGAAGAACGGCAGCCACTAAACGCAGAGCCTCGTAATGGTAGGGGAAAAAGACAGGGTGCAGCAGTCGCGGGGCATCGTCTTGCGTCTCCCTTTTCTACGCATGGTCTTGCAGATTTCCCGATCGATACCCCCTTTTGTCAGCGAGCGAGTATGCAGGAGGTCAGCGCGTATGGGTGAACAGAGCGAAGCAGCATGGATGCGGAAGGAAACGAGTACGATATCCACGGATTGAAATGAATTGAGGGCCAGGCTTTGATTTCTCGGGACAGGGACGAGCGTATGGATGGGCATGAGAAGAGTTGGATACCAGCCTCCTCTTTCACCGCATGAAACGATCCGGTCAGCCGCTGCTGCACGCACACATTCACGTAGATACAGAAGTGCAGGGCGCGGTAAATATCAGTTTGCAAAGGAAAGAGGGCGATGCGAGTAAAACGTACCGCACGACCTTGTCACGAATGCAAGCGCGCCTTTATGACATGATAGCGGGTGAATAATTCATGATGTTTGCTGATAATTTGTAACTTTCCACGCGTGCACTTATTGTTGGGTGTTAGAGGTTGGTCTGAAGGTTGGGATAAGATGCATATTGTTGGCTTCCCCTAGCCATGATGCGAAGTAAGATATGATGGCCTCCTCTAGATTTGAGTGTCCTGTCCTGCTTAATCAACGGCATAAACCAATAGTGGTAACCCAGACTGCAAAATAAAAGAGAACGCCCCCCGATGCAATGCAAAAAACCAAAGGGTCCGGCCGAGACAACATCTCCCCATGCCGTCACCCAGATCCACCTGTGAAACCAAACGCCGCGCTGTTGTAATCCGCAAGATGAAAGGGTCGAGAATGAACAGAAGGAACAGAAGGAACAGTGAAGCGGCGCAACATCCACCTCATTTGTCGTCCTTGTCATCCTCATCCTCGTCGTCCTCGCCTTCGAAATCTGAATCCATCTCCTCATCGAAATCACTTTCGCTCCCACCAAAGCTCTCAACATCGCTATCCTCCCAGCTCATTTCAAAATCGCCCTCGTCTTCCTTCCGCTTCCACGCGGTCTCGTGTGTGGGCATGACGAAGCCGGAGGGGATATCCGCCTTGGAAGCCTCCGTATCTTTCCTGACCATGTTCTTATACTGCTCAGGCTGGTTGCGCAGCATAACGCCGGCATCGACGTTTGCAGGAGAAGCGGTCTCGGCGTCGTCGAGGAGGGAGAGAATGGAGAGCAGGACTGTCTCGGCGCGCTGGACAGGCGACCAGCGTTCTGCTGCAAGCTCGCCTGACATCTCGTCGTCGCCGGGCGGGTGGAGGATGGAGATGCAGAGGCGGCCGTCGGGGTAGATATTGGGGTGGTAAAGAGGGCGGACGAATTTGAAGTCTGGGGTGATGTGTTAGCTGGGTGGCTCTCTTCTTTCTTTCATCGTAGCTGCGACTGCTTCAGGGTCCAGCAGAGGTGACGTACCAGGCGGCGAGTGAGGGTAATTGCGGGGGAAGGTCATTTTCGCCTTGAAGTAGCCGCCGTAGTAGAGGGAGTCCGGATTCAGCACAATCAGTGCTACACTCCATTCGAAGACGTTGTCGTTCAGCAGCTGCGATACCGTTAGTCCACTACCGCCCATTGTACCCGCCACTTTGGGCTAGCAGGCCAGTTGGAGGGCCGCATACCTCGATATTGGTCCACGTCTCTTTGCTAAGCGCCTTGAACTCATTCATAAGCACTCGTTGCGCAGCTTCTGCCATATTGCCTTCTCTTATGATCTCTGAGCGGCCGGGTCTCTGGTCTTCGTGGTGCGGGTAGACGGGTTAAGGCGCGGATAATGTGCTGATCTGGTGCCAGTATGGTGAACGGAGGCCGAGAATCTGGTAGAGGTGCGGTCGAGTGGTGAGAAGAAAGGAAAGAGAGAGTTAGTGCCGTAAGAGTGGTGTAAGTGAGGCGTGGTACGGCTGGGTGACCAAGCACACTCTCGCCGAAGTCAGGGTTCAGTGAGTGGTCTCGCCGGCCGGGTGCTCACTGACGCCTCACCGCCTGCCGTTTTCATTCCCCCCAACAAGCGCCGAAGCAGGCTCGTTCTTCGGCGCTTCCGCTGCAGGACGCCGTTGCTTGCCTCTTATTTTGCCCTTTCGCAGTCTGCTACTCGGGATTGTTGCACTTTGACTGGAAGGCGCGGAAGGTCTGCCATTGCTCAACCTGCCGACCTCGGCACCTGATGCGTGAGCGTGAGCGTGAGCGAGAGCCCATTGCGCACCATGTTCACGTCACCTGCGCTAGAGCGCAATCCGGTTCTCACAATGATGGCGGTGATTTTGAACTCAAAACGTGATGGACTCGAGCGCCTAGCAACTTCAATTGCCAAGAGGTCGGTTTTCGCACCGAACCGTCTGCGTCTTAGCTTACCCTGTGCTGCATACGAGGGCCCGAGAACGTTTGTTGCGTAAGTCAAAGTCGTGGAAAGAGTCGAGCTTGATCATTGACAAAGACTCTGCGTTGAGTTGTACATGCAACTAAACCCGGTATCAAACAATCCATCCGATTCAACGCCATATGCTGTATGTAGAAAGCAAAACCTCTAAGTTCTTCCAGCTCATCACATCTGCTTGGACATGGTAGCGTCCATTATCATACCCAAACACTCATCGAACACAACCCTCTCTGGCACAGCAGATTGTACAAAGCCATCAGTCGAGATGTTTAAGACAGGCTTATCGCGCCACGACGGCTCTCGCGGATGTGGAGGAAGGCTTGAAGACCACAGAAAACGAAGAAGCCCTGCGCAGTGTTAGTACTCAAGCCCGTAGAATACGCCATGATTGCACATACAATGTAAATGAAGACAGCTCCAAAGACAGCTCCAGCGACAGCACCACCATCTTCCGGGTCCTCATCACCACCCAGCATTGTGTGACTACCTGACTTGAACAGCGCTCCAATGGTCGACAGGATGACGATGGCGAACACAGACAGGACAATGCATGTCCATGCGTTCATGGCGGAAACGACGGGCTTGACCATGATGGGCGGTTGGGAGCTTTACGGGTTCTCGATGGCGGAAAGGCTTCTCGGCAGCTGCAGCGGCGCTTTGAGCGCTAATCGCAGTGTATGTGGTGTTGTGCGGTCGGTTAGCGAAGTGAAGTGTATGCGCTTCGTATGCGGTGTTGCGAGCGATAGAGATGCAGAGGGTGGTGGTTGATGCTCAATGTGACCGCCGCCTGCAGTTGCACCGCCGCCATGGCCTGGAAGCGTCATCCGCTTGGCACGTGGTTTGCGCTAGTAGCTCCACTTGAGCTCCAGACATCAACGACTACTCACGAGACAAACGTATGAGACCATCAATTGTATTGCAATGCAAGATTTTCGTAGCTGGTTGATCCATCTGAAAATACTCCAAGAGCGTTTCTGCCTTGGTTCAGCTTCTGTCTTGCTCCACAATTTGGAGTTGCTTCCGCTTCACCAGCGCATGCGGTGCTTCGTACGCAATTCGTTGTGCCAGACATCCCATTCGCGCCCTTTCAATCCACGCGAGTCCCTGGTGTTGGCTTGATTAGATGAATCAAGCTCTTCACTCTCTCAAACAGATTCGAATCATCGCTGTGCTAATATCCACAGACAAACTTCAAGCATCCAAGACAACATGAAGCTCCTTGTACGCAACTGGTCCCTTCCCTTCACCAGGGAAGGTTCTCTGCGCTCGCTCATCACAGTCTTTAAGACCTCCTCTCAGACCATCGAGCGAAGGCAAGACCCAGTTCTTCTTGTCTTCCTTGGTCTGCCATCCCTCCTCCAGCTGTCGAGATGTTAGTCTACTGAAAGATCTAAGATCCGGCGAACGCGTACCTCCTTCAAGAACTCTATCTTCTGCTGCAATATGGCCTCATCTTCGTTCTTGACTTTCAGCAGAACAGGTATCGTGCATGACAGTAGCTTATCTTCGTCGAGTTCTTCCAGGAATCTCATTCTGTGAAGAAGGCATAGTTTTGCGTGCCCATTGCGTTTGCAGCGGGTACAGCAGGGGTACGTCCTGGAGCATGGTAGATTGGCGACTATGCACTGTGCGCAGGACGTGATGCGAGCGATACGCGGGTCGTCAGGGTCAGCGCGGACGTTCACTGCGGTGGTGCAAGTGCTAGCCACGCTATCTGCTTCATGCTGCTCATCGTGGGCGAGCTCGGTAGGCGGCTCGACTAGTAAGTCACTGGTGTTGTCGGAACGGTCAATTTCAACAGGCGGGGCGGCGAGGTCTGCACTAAGCCACCTCACCTTACTGATCACCGTTTGACCATCGTTGTCTGCTGGAGCGAGATCTGGGACATCATCCGCAAATGGGTCGTCAAACCATGGGTCGCGCTTGGCATCTGATGGGTCGAAGATCGAGTTGTCGGAGAAGCTCGTGTTCGTGGGTGACAAGTCGTCTTCATAGGTTGGCGTTGATTGCCTGCGCGGCGTTGCTGGCTCGCAGACTGTGAAGTCACCAAGCTCGCTCACGTCGCCAATGTACTCGTCTTGATCTGTGCTCCACAGCCAACTGGATACCCAACTTTGGTCGTCCAAGGCTCGCATCTGCTCTCGGCTCTCGTTTTCTGGGTTGAGGTTAAGCATTGCTAGGTTTGCAGCGTATGGTCAAGGGCAAGGGGTCGTAAAGCAAAGCGAAGGGACGACGGTCGGAGCGATCTGCATTTCATGGTGAAAGTAACTACGTCGTGTAAGTGCATGGAGTCATCGACTGGCAATGTCCTGCCGTTCGATAGCAAGTCGTATACACATACACTCTACAAGCGCGAATAGAATCTTAATGTGGCATGCAAACGATCGAGTATAGCTACTGTCTATACACAAATGTCCAGATCTTCCGACACAGTGCGATCTGCCTCACACAACGAAGTCAGTGCCATGGCTCGCTCAAGGGAAGATATCGCAAGCGGCGATTGTGGTGGCTTTCACGAAAGTAAAGGGCGTATGTTCTGAATGGACACTGCACCATCAGTCTTCCGTTATGGTGTAATCCGAACAGTAGATTATGATACCTTCTTCCTACCAGAATCTACTTTGAGCCGCCAAGAGTCCACGTAGTGGGAATCTACGGACGAAAACATGACTCCATACCAAGCCGCCGTAAATAAGCAGCCGCATGACGTAGCACGGAGTTTTGCGCTGGATTTAAAAGCATCTCAACAGCCATACCTTTTCTGGTCGACGCTATGCCATTCCAGTCCAACACTAAGAACCTGCAAACAGTTTGAACATAAACTCGAAGCGCTGATTGGCTGTCGAGGCGAAGCTTACAGAGCAACACCGCAACCCCTCGTTCCCTCCGCTTCTAACACCTTGCGTGCTCACTTGTTGAATCCTCTGAACCCGAAAACCTTGAGACGTGGACTTAAAGGCTTGGGCCAATGGGAGCGCTTGTTTCAGCCTCCCCGTCTGGGTTTGCGCGTGTAACTCCGTGAATGCTTTGTGAGATGCTTGCTGACAGATGTGTCGCCGTTGACGTTGAAGCATGCATGGATTTTGTAAGGCCTAGCTTGGTAGACTGTAAGGTGAGACCACAGAGAATAAGTATGTTTGAATTTCCATGTGGTATAATCCATCATCAGCTTTACTTCGAATACATAAACATACAGTGTAATTGCACGCCGTTGCTACCAGCATCTTCACAACCCACTGTACAAACCTACGAAGACCGAGACCCATAGCCCATCTTGAATAGAAGAGATGTCGGCTCTCATCCGAGATGCTGCCTTTGGGCAAATCGTGCGCTATATCACCAAGAACCGCGTTTTCCAATATCCAGAAGAACAAACAGACTTCGAGATACCAGCCGCCTACACACAAACGGAGAAGCGACTTGACAGTGACGCGAGCTCAGCTGCAACCACCGCATCGGAAGGGCCAGCAATAGAAGAAACCCTAGAGCAAGTCGAAACACACAGCGAAGATGACACAACCTCGGACCTCGAGAAGCTCCAGACCATCCGTACAGCGCACACAGCGCGCACCCAGATCTCCCGAGTTGGCACCAAAACAGCCCTTTCGAAGTCAATCTCCCGCGCCGACCTCGAGCAGCAGTTCAGCCTCGCATCCGTCGAACGCGGGCCCAGCCGACCCATAGCTCCCGAGACCCGCGAGGACGGCATCATTCTCGTCGACTGGTATACTACGGATGACCCAGAGAACCCGCAGAACTGGCTGTTCGGTAAGAAGGCGGTCGTCTTGTTACAAATACTCTTGTACACCATGGGTGTGTATATGGGCTCTGCGATCTACTCACCCAGTATCCCCGGCGTGATGGAGCGCTTTGGGGTGCAAATCGGTGCGGCATCTCTTGGCTTATCGATGTACGTGTTGGCATATGGTGTTGGGCCGTTGATCTTCTCACCACTGAGTGAGATCCCCTTCATCGGACGTAACCCGCCGTACATCATCTCGTACGCGATCTTTGTGATCTTGTCTGTCCCAACCGCGCTTGCAGACGATTTCAACACCCTTGTCGCGCTGCGCTTCCTCCAAGGCTTCTTCGGCTCACCCTGTCTCGCCACTGGCGGCGCAACACTGCAGGATATCTACTCTCTGCTCCAACTCCCCTACGTGCTCTCGCTCTGGGCGCTCGCTGCAACATGTGGTCCCAGCCTTGGCCCTATCATCTCCGCCTTCAGCGTCACAGCGATGAACTGGCGCTGGTCACTCTGGGAGATGCTCTGGCTGAACGGCCCGGTCTTCCTCGCCCTCTTCTTCTTCCTCCCGGAGACCTCCTCCTCCACTATTCTCCTCCGCCGCGCCCAACGCCTCCGTGCTCTCACCGGCAACCCGAACCTGAAGGCTCAGAGCGAGATCGATCAAGCCAACCTCACCGCATCTGCAATCGCCTCTGAAGCTCTCTGGCGTCCCTTCCAGCTCATGCTACTGGACCCCAGCATCGCCTTTACAGCCGCGTATACGGCCATCATCTACGGCATCTTCTACTCTTTCTTCGAGGCCTTCCCGATCGTCTACATTGACGTATACGGCTTCAACCCCGGCGAGATGGGTCTGACATTCCTCAGCGTGACCATCGGCGTGCTGATCTCGCTGGCATGGTACTGGTGGTACATCTACGCACGCGTCAACCCTTCGATCCTGACTCACGGCTTGGGTGCGCCAGAGCGCCGTCTTATTCCTGCGCTGGTGGTCACGTTCTTCGTGCCTGTTGGTTTGTTCCTGTTTGGCTGGACGGCTCGAAAGGACGTTCATTGGATCGTCTCTTGCATCGGAATTGTTATCACGACGATTGGCATCTTTCTGATCATCCAGTGTATCTTCCTCTACCTCCCGCTCTCGTATCCGCAGTACGCCGCGAGTCTGTTCGCGGGTAATGACTTCACACGATCTGCAATGGCGGCAGGCAGCATCCACTTCAGCTACCCTATGTTTCACAACTTGGGCGTTGACAAGGGTGTCACGCTTCTGGCTGGCTTGACGGTTGGATGTAGCGCCGGTGTGTATGTATTGTATTTCTTTGGCGAGAAGCTGAGGGCGAAGAGTCGATTTGCGGCTCAGTAGGCGGGTTGTTGGAAATTTCGTGATGGGGGATAGAGTCGATGAGTTCAGCACAGCGATGGCGTTTGAGTTGGTTTTGTTCAGACTTGAGTATATTGCATAGTTTGCGAGCGATTATAATAGATCATAATTATCGGTTGTCTAGGAGGCCTTACCTTGCGCTGCAATGATCGACATTTCAAACTTAAGATCTGTCTGTGACATCATTTTACGACACATCTCATGTTCTGAGGGAAAAAATACCCAGCTGATTGCGAGATGTTTCAGCCTCCGTGTTCCGTCTACACCCTGATAACTATGAAAGACGCCTGCATTTCGACTAAAGAACAGCTTCTTGGAGCTGCAACATCAGACTCTGTACAGGATGCTGACAAGACAATTCTGATGATCAACAGCAGCAGTAAGCAAACATTCAGAGACTAGTAGCACTTAATCTTAAGTTCGTGGGATTCAAGAGGCGCTCAAGCTACCAGACCTTGAGGTTAGCTACCAACCACCAACATCGCCTTTGGAGAAGACATTTGCTCACCAATCCGAACGACATAACACAGCCCCTATACCGTATCAACAGACCAATCTTCTCGGTGCCTGACTGTTCATCAATGCTTCATTCTTCAGAGTATGTTGACATACACCTTGAGGCAATTCATGGTTGCAGTATTGAGGAGGCGCGGCCTCCAGACTATCTGTATTAGAAAGCTTCTTCGGATAGCCTTGATAGCAATAACATCCTTAAAAAGTGCTATACAACGGACTAGTCAGCTGATATTGATGTGATTGCAGCATTGATTGGTCGCCAGAACGCTGCCGCAACCCCTATCGTCGATGCTGTTCCTTCATCTGACAATTCCAACATCGTTGATGACGGCGAAAGCAGTGCTGTCATTGGTCCCGATGCCAGTGCTATAGCTATTCTAGAAGCTAATGCTGTGAACGACTTTGATCCGAATGCCGTCGGTGGTTCTGATGCCGCTGATAAGTCCAAAGCTCACGAAACCTTCGAGGTACAGTTCAAATTGGAATTTCAGGACCGGTTCGACGCCTATGACGAGCTCGAACCCCAGAACACCTTTCAAGCCCACGATGAATCTTACCATCTATCATGCAGATGTGCAGAGTCTTCCAAGGCGTCTAAGCAGTTCATTTGTTTCGTGGGGGTTGTGGGTTGAATGCCGCAAAAGCGCCAAGTGGCTCGTTGAATCTAGTAAGGCGTGGTACATCTTAAAAGTATCGACTCATTCTGAGTACATCTGAGCCTTGATCCGGGGCCTTCCGCTTTGGCTTTACCAATGTCGGATCGACTTGATCCGACCGTTCCGCTTTGGCTTTACCAAAGCCGGATCGACTTGATCCGACCGTTCCGACGGCCCAAAAGCACTATGTTCAAAACCTAACTCCCCGTGTTTTTGTATGCGGATGGGTAGTGTAGAGGGGCCGTTATGAAGTTGCGGGGCAAAAGCTATGATGTATCTAGATCTTACAGCAACGCACGGGGCACGCAAGGCGGTCCAAACCTGTCCTATTGGCCAATGCATTGGTAAAATCCCAGAGTCGCCTAGTCAATCCTCTATCACGATGCTCCACCTACAACACCATGGAAGGTACTAGGGTAGAAGTATAAAAGCGTAACAGACGCCCACAAGATGAGCTCAAGTCTACCAAGACCAAATTCCAACCACTTCCAACATGACTTCTAAGCACAGCGACCTCGAAATTGCCAGCTCCTTCACTCCAACCATCCGCACCCACCCTACTCCAACCACTGACCCTTCGACGAACAAATTTCCAACTCCCCTCAATGTTCTCATCATAGGCGCGTCCCGCGGAATAGGCGAAGGCATTGCACACGCCTACGCACAAGCAGGAGCTGGCCACCTCTTCCTTGCAGCACGTGCATCGTCGGCGGCTAAACTTGATAGTGTCGCGCAGAAAGCAAGAGAGCTAAACCCCTCAGTGCAGGTTACGAACTTGCACGTTGACATCACCAGCGTCGCCAGCGTGGCACAGCTCGCGCAGGAAGTCAGCACAAAGTGCCCGCGCCTCGACGTTCTAATCTTGAACTCAGGCTACGCAGGCCCATTCTCCGACAAAGTCGAAGCCGACGATCCACGTGAATTCGCTAAGTGCTTCGACGTAAACGTCAATGGGACCTACAACGTCGCGCACTACTTCTTGCCACTCTTGACCAACAGTGCGAGCAAGAAGACTTTCATCGTCGTCAGTTCTTTTGCGTTGCTGGTCACAAATGAGCCGTTTTCGAATCCGGGGTATTGTGCGTCGAAGCTTGCGCAGGCGAGGCTGATAGAGATCATGGCGGAGCAGTATGTTGATCAGGACGTCTTGATGGTTGCGGTACATCCGGGTGCTGTGGCAACCGAGATGGGTCTGGGTGTGCCGGAGAGTGTACTAGATCGTATGTGCTACGTTGTTTAAGATGAGATTAGATGCTGACTCAAGTAGGTCTGACAGACGATGTGGGGTTATGTGGAGCGTTCTGTGTGTGGCTGACCGCGGAGAAGAGGATGTGGTTGAGCGGAAGACTTCTTGGTGCGACGTGGGACGCTGATGAATTGTTGAAGAAGAAAGATGACATCGAAAAGGGAGATCTTCTGAAGATGGGACTCAGAAGTGGTGATGCTTAGGCTTGCTCAGACCAGATTTGAGTATCGGAGCTCAGACGAATCGCACGACTTGGTTATGATAGCGGTATGATAGATCTGAAGGATAGCGCTCAGGGTTGCAGGTGTTATGGTCTACTTTCGCCTTCAATGCTGATTGTAGGTCTGAGTACGATTTCCAGCTCACCAATACAACTTATCTTTCCTCAAGCGTCCCGTTTTGAAATCTTCGTGGTTGCCCACACTCTTCAACACAACATATCCAACCTGATTCTCTGGGCTCGCATCGGCAATCTGGACCTTCATCTCCCTCAAGAGCCGGCTTCGAGCACCGCCATCCAACGCCGTACCTCCGTCTGGCGTGTTAGTGTAGGGGTTCTCGCGCGCTAAAGAAGATGCGTAGTAGAATAGATCCGGAGCAATGGTCAAGAAGGCAACGGCCAAGTTGAAAACACCAAGAAGCAGTAGCACAATCGTGATGAGAAGCAGTGATACGATCCATCCGAAATCTGCCTTGTAGACGGGTACCACGTGCGAGTATACAGCGTCAGTAGTGTTCATCCAGCGTTCTGGAGAGAATGCGCCATCTATACCTTCCATCTCGTACTCCGGTACTTTGAATCGCCCTGCTCGCGTGACTTGGCGACCCCAAGCAACGCCGTGGAAGAATGTATTGAAGATGGTAGTGAGCCGAGCTGACACGAGGCTGTTAGGGATTTGATCCGCGATCCGTACTTCGTCCAAGCTACGATCAATAAAGGCACCATATGTGTCATTTTGCCCTGCGATCCAGTCGTCGAAGCCGTTCGTCCCCTGACCTAGGACTGAAGCAAGCGATTGTGGTAAGAAATTTATGAGTGCGAACACAGCTTGTGTTCCGACTGTCAGACAGTCGATCTTGTAGTCGTAGCAGGAAGCAGCGAGCGTAGATTTTGCAGGACCTGGTACGTAACGTAGTCGAGAAGCTACGCAGTCGCCATTGTGGCATTCGACCTGCGCATCAAGCGTGGCGGAATGTGGAGCACAAGTGTAGACTTGATGGACCATCGTATTATTATCTGACTTAGACTTCCGGAACGATGCGCCATAGAGGTAAGTAATAGGTTGGTAATTTGTTGCAAAGCCACCTAATGCCGAGTCGTTCCGGAATTTATTTGTAACGTTGGAATGATGCGCAACTTGTAACGACATTGAGAGTGCATATCTGTCGCCGTTCAGGATTTGCATCGCAGTATGAGCTGTCCTTGGATCCACTTCGACTGGTACAGGAGGGTACATTGTTAAATTGGCGTTCAGCATCTCATGTCGGACATTTTCAGTTTCGTCACTGAATAAGACCTCGCAGTCGACGTACATGTATTTGTACTTGATCTGAAACTCAGTGTCACCGATTGGGCGAAGGTTCTGAACGTTGACACCAGCCCATGACGTGTATGTCTGTACTGCTGTGGTGTTCACATCAATCCAATCACCCACGTTGCTAGAGTTTTCTTCAGCAAGCTGTTCGATTGCACTGAGCCTGGGTATCTTCGGATGGCTCCAAATATCAATAGGCAAGTCTTTCGTCTCCGGCGAGCTGATAAGATTTGCTGAGAGGATGGCAGGAACAATCTTCATCCATGGACCAACCTCGTCCACGTACATAGGCGCATCGTGATCAGCGTAGTACACTGTACCAGTTGCTGTGATGGTCGAATTGGCCGGATGGAGCAGTCGCAATGAAGATTGACCACCCAGGGGTGACAATATCCATAGCAATAGGACAGCAAATGAGAGAAGGCTGTAGGAACGAAGGGTGACGGCAGTCCCCAAGGCAGACACTAGACTCTGACTGCCCAACAGCTTTTCGAGTGTCTAGTGAAGATTAGTGGGCATCGTCCAGGTAGACGGTAAACGTACGGATATCGTGGTACCACGCTCCGCGAGGTAGACGGCGATGTTTCTAAGACAGCGACTGCCAATTGCCGCAAAAGCGAGGGGATAGATTGTAGGGCCCAGGTTCATAGCGCGCTGAACGATATTTCCAGTCTCTGACAATGGTTCACCATCGAGTCTCCATGCAAGGATCCCCAAAACTGAGCCATAGTTAGTGCATACATCGCAATGAACATATTTGTTATGACCAACCTATAAAGGCAATTGGCAACAGAATCAGCAAGGAATCTCCAACGAACAACCAAATCGAGAAGTTGCTGAGCTTGCGCGGCTCTGCCGGCCATCCAGTGATCTGGGGGCCATTATAGCCAGTCGATCCATGCCCGCTTGGGAGTGCTATTACTTGTTGTACGTTGAAGTTTGCTGATTTGTCGTTTGGGTTGTCCGAAAGTCCATCATCACGAGCGCTGGATGGTGCTCTCGACCGGCTTCTCGGCGTGTCATTGATCAGAAAATTTACCTCAGCATAACTGCCGGTATTATCCTGGACATGCTCGTTATTAACCGCGGTGTAACCAATCGAGTTATTGCCGTCGCGTCTGGTTTGGAACAGGGACATCTCAGAGGAGGCAGAAAGCTATGTCGAAGCCAGAGAAGCACGCCTCTGAGGCGAGACGCATGCTCACACATATAAAGCCGAGTCGACACATAGTGAAGGATTGCCTGGCCGTGGCGCTCCACTGTTGCGGATGCAGTGATGCTGGGATGGGAGGCTTCTTCTGCGCCTCATTTGTGGGAAGCCCGGGAGCGGCCCCACTTTGTAAGATGGCTTACGGCTTGGCTCTGCACATTCAAGCAGGCTGAACAGCTCAGATGCGTTTTTTTGTGCACCACGCGAGATGAGTGTCTGTGTTTAGGACCTTCCAGGTTGAGTCGGCATGGGGAACGGGCCCTTGTAGACGCCGGTCACGTGCAAAGTCTGTCTGCTATCAGCCGCCGTTGTGGCGAATGACGATGCCTGAACTCTCCCCTGCCGGCACATGAGCTCCTGTGTCTCTTCCTGCAGCATAGCAGCATAAGTATACAAGTCAAAGGGACAATTCAGTACGTATGTATATGGCCAAAGCTTGCGAATCTGGGCAGTGGTATGTACTACTACCATGTCCGGCGGGCAAGAGTCGAGGCAAGACCAGCCGATCGCGCTAAGAAAGTGCCCTGCGCGCAACTGCATCACGAACCTCAACTTTCATCCCAGCACAACCACCTCACAGCAACAGCATGGCCGAAGTACAATCGCCACCCGCGCAAACAGCGCCGGTCGCTACAGATAGTGAAACTGCCCTCGAACCCTCCACATCCGCCTCCACATCGACAGAACTCGCGCCCATGACGACCGAACAGACAATAATCACCACCAATGCTGAAGGCAAGAAAGTCAAGAAGATCATCCGCCGCAAACGCCGTCCAGCGCGCCCACAAGTGGACCCTGCGACATTCAAAACCGACGCGCCACCGCCGACAGGGACAATCTTCAACATCTGGTACAACAAATGGTCTGGCGGCGACCGCGAAGACAAGTACCTATCGAAGACACACGCCCAGGGGCGTTGCAACGTCGCCAAAGACAGCGGCTACACCAAAGCCGACAAGACGCCTGGCGCCTACTTCTGCCTGTTCTTCGCGCGCGGCATCTGCCCCAAGGGCGTTGATTGCGAGTACCTGCACCGGCTGCCGACCGTCACAGACATCTTCCCCAGCAACATCGACTGCTTCGGGCGCGACAAGCACAGCGACTACCGCGACGATATGGGCGGTGTGGGCTCGTTCCAGCGCCAGAACCGCACGCTCTACATTGGCCGCATCCACGTCACCGACGACATCGAGGAGATTGTCGCCCGCCACTTCCAGGAATGGGGGCAGGTCGAGCGCACGCGTGTCCTGACCGCGCGAGGCGTCGCTTTCGTCACCTACATGAACGAAGCCAACAGCCAGTTTGCCAAGGAAGCAATGGCGCATCAGAGCCTCGATCACGATGAGATCCTCAACGTCCGCTGGGCAACCGTCGACCCCAACCCCGCCGCGGCGAAACGCGAAGCCCACAGGATCGAAGAGCAGGCTGCAGAAGCAATCCGCAAGGCTCTCCCCGCCGCCTATGTTGCCGAGATCGAAGGCCGAGACCCTGAGCAGAAGAAGCGGAGGAAGGTCGAGGGTAGCTTCGGGCTGCAGGGCTACGAGGCGCCGGACGACGTGTGGTACGCCAAAGAAAAGGGCGATTGGGAGCAGGGCAAGCAACTCGAGTCTGGTGGCATGGAGGACAGGAAAATGATCGAGGCTGGTGGCGAAGACGATGACGAATATGGTGCCCTTGTGCCCCAGCATAACGCCCAGGCTGCAGGGAACGGGATATTGTCTGGCTCGACGCTCGCAGCCTTGAAGGGGTACACAGCTACTGCGTCAAACAAGCGGCCAGCGCCATCTGGTCCTCTGTTGGCGGGCTACGGCAGTGATGATGATAGTGATTAGTTTGTTTATAGAGCTTGTAACATAGCGCAGTGAGCCAAGGTGCATTGTCAGGCGTCACAAAATTTGATACCCTTTCTGGATTGAGGCTTCCTTCCTTGCGCCAAATTGGAGTAGCGATCGTATTCAACTCTGTCAACCAAAACCCAATCCAAGACCAGGCCGCGCCGATTCAAGTGAGTGTTGTCAACCTTGGCAAGTTCAACGACGAAAAACCTCAAGCTCACGCTTCACCTACTCTTTAGCTGAGTAAGCCATCTCAGACCTTCGCAACACTCACGTCCCTTTCCTTGTTCATCAGAAACCTCCTCCACTCATCCACCGGCTTGGTGAAGTTCGAAGTAGTCCATTCGCCTCTCACGCTCTGTTGCGAAACAGCAGGCGACATCTTCATCAAGTTATCTTCACCTTCTTCATATGTATCATCCTCTTTTGCCGCCTGCTGCTGAGTAACGTCCTCGGCATCTTTGAACAACCTCTTGGCAGCAGCATGCTCCCCCTCGTGCATCTCACCGCAGCCAAAGCCACAGACACGTCGACCACACGGGACCCAGAAGCGATACTCAGCCACCTGCGGCTCGCTGAGGGCCGGAACAGCCAAAAGTCCCGAGTCCACTGCCCGATTCGAAGCGTACGAGAGCATGATTCCGCTCGGGGAGATGGGAGACTCGGTCTCGAATTCTGTACCGTTGGCGATCTGGATCGAAGGACGTGATGAGGGAGTAGGGCCTTGTTGGTATGAAAACGGAGGAAATGCTCCCACAGATTGCGAGCTCTCTAATTCGAGGCTGACGATACTGTGGCGTCGATTATTGCGAGTAGCGGGCGAGAGCTCTACCGGGACAGCGGATGCCGCAATCGGGCTGGGTAAGGTATGAAAAGCCTGCTTTGTAGCTCTATATCGCAGCATGTCGATACGGGGTGACAGGGCTCGATGCGAGCTCCTCGGGCTTGTTGGATTGAGAGAAGGTGTGGAAGGTAGTGCCGGACTTCGTCGGCTCTCTGACATGCTAGTGCCACGGGCCAGGACAGTGTCAATGTTGCCCATCTGTCTGGAAAAATCCTCATAGTTATACAGCGGATAGAAAGGCGGCGCTTCGTATGCGTTCGACCCATCAAGACTAACGGGACTGACGAAGTGTACGTTGGGACTCCCGATTTGGGGTGTGGCAATCCTGCTTCCGGAATCTGATATTGGTGTCGGGAACATCTCCTTCGCGCTCGACGTTGGAGAAAGCGGAGTTGGGAAGCCGGGATATCTCCTTCCTACATCTGTTAAGAGAGTCAAGTTGGGCCGTGGTCCATCAGACCGGAGTGTCGCAGCGCCCATGCCGGAAGTAGGCTTGTCATCGGTTCTGCCAGTTGTAACATGAACTCCGCTCGTCGGTCCATTGAACGCTGAAGCTGAAGCGAGTGGTCTGCAAAAGCTAGTCTGTGGGTCTGCAGGCACGCCAGGTTGATGGTCGCACGAAATGTTCGCGAAAAAGCTCGTTGGGCTGCCACTATTACTGTCTTGACACGCCACACCCACACCAGTGGTGCGCCGCAGAGCTTGAGCTATAAGCGGACCCATAGGCTCCGCTCGTGCAAAACGAGCTTCGTTGACAATCCAGAGACCCCCATACTGTTGCCAAGGAAAGTTGCGGAGGAAATAATCTTCTGGATAGACATCGTAACCAAGGGTGCGAGCACGGAAGAAGGCGTATACGTAGCTGCAATCGGGAAATTGGCGTAACACCTGGGAGGCTTTGTTTAGCAAAGGCCAGCAGAAAAGTGGAGCGTGAAGTGAGGGATGATTTAGGTTTCTGCTCAGTTACTGAAGTGTAAGCACCCCAGTGTATAGAGGAGAGTGGTTCATACATCCCAAGCAGGGAACAAGGGCGGTGTCGCAGTCAGCCTATTACATCATCAGTAAAACAAAGATGGGGACCCACGGATACTGACATGAGAATCTCGAAGGCAGCAAACTTTCGCAGGTGCGAAGGTCCCCTCCGGTAGGCATGCATGACCTCAGGTCGTGCACTCCTGATATTCTTCCGGCCGATCAACTTATGCATAGCCGGACTGGTCGCGTAGACGGGGTCGAGCACTACGAGGTTGCAGTGGCTGTCACTTCGACGCTCAAACCCAACGATAGTAATAGAATGGCCCGGCCGTTGGAGATAGATTGGTGGCAGGAGGGTCTTGTGCACACTGGAGCCATCGCTGACAGCTGCTTGAGCGAAGTAACGTTCTACAGCAAGAAGTAAGAGGTCGTGAGCTTGGACTTTGCCGTGTGAGGTGTCTTGGTCGCTGAACATCTCAACAGCACAGTCTATCTCGGTGCTCAGAAAGAGTGCTTGTGCCTGAGTCCAAATCAGTTAAGCCTTCAGGGAGCCAAAGGTTGTGACTTACTTCAGGAGTACCAATGTACTTCCTGGTGTCCTTTATGCCACCTGTCTGAACTCTGCCAACATGGTTGATACCTCGATCCCACGCACTCTCGATGAGGTCCTGGATCTTAAGGATGCTGGGCAATCGACCAGAGAATTCCTCCTGGCCCTGCGCTTTAGCACCTTGAATGTACGATAGAAGCATCTGAATATTTCGATACCCACAGAAGCTACCCTCCTTAGGAGTCTTGCCAACGTGAAGTGTCGACGGGTGGCAGTAGTATGCTTCCTTGATGGTGCGGTCTAGGGCCGACAATTGTGCGAGAATCGGAAGCACGCCTGGAGTTTCGTTCTGCACCTGTTCTTGCTTGATCAGGCGACCATCTCGACCAATCCGATTGACCACGGTGATCTTAGGACCAGCCGCAAGTTGTTCAAGGAGCCATTTGGGCATGCGTTCTTCCCAAGCGTAGGGTCCAAGCTCAGATTTCTAGGGACGTCAGCATCGAGTGCGTGTGGTAGTGCACACAACTTACTCCAAGACGAGCGCTTTTGCTGGGTGGCTTCACTAATTTGTCGGCTTTGAATGGGTTGAAGGCTATGATGCTACGGGCCAGCGTGCTCTTCTCGCTGCTATCTGTGCCTCTTCTCTCACGGCGATGCCTCTTCTTCATCTTGCCGCGATTGCTGCCTGCTCTCGAGCCATCCAAGGATTCGGTATCATATCGATAGTCTGAGGTGGCGACTTGGGAGGAGCGCCGGCGAGCGTGACGTGTAGCGGCTGTGTTATGCATGTTGCTGGGTGGATGATGATGAGAATTATACTTTCCGGTGGTCTCGTCAAATGATAATGTTTCTGCGGCGTGAAGGTCCAGGTGATCATTGAAATCGTCAAGCAAGACCACCTCACCACAATCAGGCTCAGGACACGCGACTGTGTTTTCTTCGTCGTCTGAAGAAGGCGCATCTTGCATGTGCCTGCAGCTGGAAGAAGAGGCAAGCGCAGAGGGCAGTGATTCTATATCATCTTTGACGACGAACGGACTATCCTCTGTATGCGCTTGTTCGAAATGTAGTTGAAGAACATAATCATCGGCCGGCAGAACCTTGAACTCGCAGAGCGGACAGTCCAGAAGCTCTACGTTGCCCGCCATGTGAGTAGATACTGGAAATTGAATGTGGATGGTGAATGGAATAACGATGGAGGTTCGTCAAGTACCTGTCAGGCAGTGAATAAGGTGTGTCCTCAGTACGCTCAGAGGGTCAATGGAGACGACGATGACGATCACAATGAGTATCGTGGCTAAATCAGCTTTACTGTATTGGAGACGCGTCAGGTGTGAGATATTAAGTCCGGCAGTATTATCTGCACGACCAACACATGAACGCTTTGCTAAGCTTTCGGCCGTATAATAATGAGGGCAAGGCGGTCGCTGATGTTTTGAGTGAGGTGGATTTAACGGCAAGAAACCCAGTTCAACAGCTGCAGCTATCTGCCAAGAGACACCAGCTCACCGCCGCCTCTGATGAGAAGGGCACAGCTCATAAAAGTCCGTTTGCACAATGTGGCTCGTGACTTCAACGCGTCTTCGTCGTTTGGTCGTTAACTTCTCGAAGGAGGCGGCGGCGGCTGAGGGAGCGGCGGGCGGCACCTCCGCGGTGAGCGTCATGAACTCAGCTTAGCGCATCGCGACGAATAATCCTAGGCCATTGTGTAGACGGCTGTCTCTACACTCATGTCCTTACCCACGCGATGTCCACGGCGCTCGGCCAGCACATGCGCGCACCGCACCTTTCGGCGATGGGGAGGCGTGCGCCGCTCTACCTCGAGTACGACGAACGAGGCTGAATCATTCCAACGACTGCGCACCGAATTGTTGAATCGAAAGCCTGTTCGCTATTCAGAGGCCCTTGACAAGACCTACTATCGTCAGTTCATAAGCACAATCCAAGACTTCCCGTCGAGGACGCCAAAGACTTTGTCACAGTGGCACCCAGGACATGTACCCGTCTCCAGCGTCTTGTCACGCTTCAACCCTTCAGTGCCAGACGAAAAGTTGCTTCCTGATGGGACGGATCCCGGCCATAGCCCAGGCGACCCTTGGTCGCGGCGCATGTGGGCTGGCGGAGCTGTCAGGCTCAATCCATACATCAAGCACGCAACGGACTCGCCGTTCTCCCCAACACAGAAGCTCCTATGCCACGAGCGCATCAAAGATGTTCAGTTGCGGGGCACTGGTGTCGAGGCCAAGATCATCGTTACTATCGAGCGGTCATATTGCACCGCATATCCAAGTGAAGACACCAGCGATGATCCAGCTGTAGAGAGCATACCCGAGGACTGGAAAGATGTAGTCATGAAGGAGGACCGCGATCTAGTCTTTCTCAAGGCAAAGACAGCAGCTGAACTTGATTCCACAGTGGTTCCCAAATACTTGGAAGGTACGACTGGCATCTATACCATCGTCCGCCTGCTGACATGTCCCAGCTCCTACAGACCCAGACGTTTCTTACACTCTCACTCCTACGCAATCGCTGCTTTTCCGATACTCCGCCCTTACCCTTAACGCTCATCGACTGCACCTCGATCGTGCGTACGCTCGAAACGTGGAAGGTCACCGGAACCTTCTTGTGCATGGACCGCTTACATTGACGCTGATGCTTCAAGCACTGGGTGAGCGTCTGAGATTTGAATTCAAGCGCACCAAAGGAACTGTCGTACCCAGAAAACTCGTCTTTGACTCCATTGAATACCGTAATCTTGCACCACTGTATTGCGACGAGGAGATGCGAGTATGCATGAAGTTCAAAAAGTCCACAACTACAGGGGTAGTAGCGACTTTATGGATCGAGGGTCCCACAGGCGGCATGGCTGTGAAGGCAACCGTGCGTACCGTGTGCCACTCAATTGCGCCGTTGCGCAAAGGTCATTCCGCAGACGTTAAGGGACCGAAGCACTCGCCCAGCAATGGAACGATTGTCGGAGCAGCTGTAAAGCAGCAGGTCAAGGAGCATACAACGGATGCAGTTCCCAGTACACAGCAGCAAAAGCAGAACCCAACGCTCTTTTCCCGAAGATGGCGGATGGCTTGGATGGAGGGCGCCCTTCCTTACCTCTATTCCTCCGGCGCCCCACTCTTAGGCACTCCACCCCAAAAGGCTGCGGCTTCTGGTAGCAAGAATATGACCATTTGGATGCGGGTGCGAAACACGCTCCCCTATCTCTACGGCTTCACCGGATCTCCTCTCCTCAACCTCAACACTGTACACCGCACACCACTTCCGTCTACCAGCCCGCTCCCTACAAGAAAAACCTCCCCGGCGCTCGACTATCTCTACTGCCAGCGCGGTGGGCGATCTGCCCTGGTGCACACCAACGTAGTACCGCGCGCGAAGACAAAGGGGTTAAGGATTGTCAAGCAGCAGACTCGTAGTGCTCGTGATACGAACGAGGACGGAATGAAGGATGTGGTGTCGAAGCGCGCGAACCGAGAAGAATTAAAGATACTCAAGGTGAAAAGTCTTGTCATTCGTCACTCGAAGCCCTGGTTGAAAGATGCGGCGCCGTACCACTCGACCAGAGAAGGATTGAGAGTCTTGAAGACGCCAAGGATTTATGTTCGTCGACAAGAGTCTCGGAGCTGGATCAAAATCCGTAGGCTGGATAGCGTGGTTGTTCGTCACCAGAAGGACGCGTTGCATGAGGGGGCGAAGAGCAAGGGACCGCGGAGCCTGAAGCCGTGGTTTCGGGGTCAGAAGCAAGCTGAGAAAATTGAGGCAGCAGACGAGGCAAAGGAAGGTGGGGAGGGTGTCGATGCAGCGGAGCGTTGAAGGCGCTGGGAAATAGTTGTACCTGTGTGTGAGGTGCGGTGAGGCGTGTATATATGTACTATATCTGTGTTAAGCTCGTGTACAGCATCTGCCATGAACACAGCGAGTCAATCAACGAGTCCGAACGCTTCGTCCGGGCATTCCATTTCCCTTATGATGTATAGAACGTGGGTGCGAGTCAATCTCGGCTTGTATCACGGAGAGCAGAACTGGGAGGCACTCATCGTGTTGAAAGAGCAGAGTGTTCTTGCTTCAACGTACTGTATGCATTGGAGTGATCAGGAGACTACAAAGGAAGTGTCTAGTTGTAACTTGAGGGCCTCCGTAAGTGGAGGCCTACAGCTCACTTTCTCTGCGACAAAATAAAAAAGCGCTCGCAAATGCACAGTTCTGATCCATCCCACCTACACATAACATCTTAACAGCCCTCCACCACCTCTCCCCCCACTAAGGCAACCCCCAACGTCCCCTCCGCAATCCGCTCCGCGAATTCCACCACTGCCTCGCCTCTCTCATCCAACACCCAATCCACTGTCTGCCCCAGCGTAGCTCCATTGTTCTCAAACCACGACCCCAACAGCCTCACATACCCCTCGACCATCCCCTTCAGCGGCGCATGCTCTTTCAACCACAACACCTGCTCGGGATCCAACTTCATGTAGTCCTCAATCACGTAGTAGTGGCTTATATCATCCCCCCAACCTTCGGCGCCGACATCGTGGCCTGGGTGAAGAGCGTATTTGCGCGCCGGCGAGGCGTAGCGCGCTGTGTAGGAAGTGGATGCGGATGGGGAGGAGAAATTTGACCAGAGGGTTGGGGCGGGGGATTGGTTGGTGAAGGGGTTGTGGAGCGAGGGTGCGGGTACGGGTGGCGGGTAGTTGAGGTGGATGTTGAAGAGGAGAGTCTGGTCCGAGGAAGGGTTTCTCTTCTTGAATTTCCGCGCGATGGTGCCGTTGCTGGGGCAGATGGTGCTCTGTATCAGCTCGCGCATGACGGTGGTGAAGTCTGCGATCTCGGCGAGGGAGGTAGTAGGCCAGTTGTGCAGGAGGGCAGCACGCTTTTGTATTATGGGCCGTGTGACGCGGGATTCGCGCGGGTGCGAGGCGTTGTGGAAGGCGCGAGAGTAGAGCCAGGTGCGATATATGGCGCGGCGGAGGCGGTAGCGTTCGTTGGGGTTGAGGAGGCGGCGAGATTCGTAGTTGTGCTTCCATTTCTTGAAGGGGTAGATGTCGCACCATTTTTCGGCGATGCGACCAGCGCGGACGATTTGCTTGCACAGAGCGAGGGAGAATGGGACCTCGCGGATAATGTGTGCTGGCTGGCTCGAGTTGTGGGTGAGCATCTGGGTGAGATCCAGCAGAGGTCCATATTGAACTTCAGCTGCGTGTTCGAGTATGGCCAGGCGTTTGGAAGACAGCGAGATATTGCGGAAGCGGCGACATGTCATTGCTAGGTTGAGCACATCGTCGACTGAGTTGCATGAGAGGTATATCTGCACGACCAGTTCGGTCGCCAGGTCCTCGAACAGCATGGTGACGTGGGTGACGGATCGACGCTTGAATTGGTGCCAGACGTTTCAGGTCGCGTACAGTCGATATCGAGAGAGTCTGTAGGCAACGTACGTCGTGTATGTTTCTTCTATAGAATTGGGCGGTTTTCTTTCAGGGTTGGGATGTGTTGGACCAGCTCGATGCGATTGTTTACTTCGAGACGCGATCCGGGGAAGCTCGTCAAGCTCAAGAGATAGAGACCCCTTCGTTGGGGCTATAGACAGGAAATGTGCCACAGAGTTCGAACATCGCACATGCATTTGCAAGCCTCGACAGGCTGCCAGTCGCGATGAGCATCATGATGGTGGTTGAGGAGAGAAGGGGAGTCATCGCCGCACGCATATAGTAGATAACACGACCCCAGATTCTGGCTGACCAATCGGCGCGCAGCACCTCCTCCGCATTTGCATGTCGTCAGTTTCCAGCGCGATTGCCTCGTCTTATTCAAGTAGCTGAAGCACATATTCAGTTGCTTCAAGTCAACAAATATACAATTACACAATGCAGTCAGCTTCGAACGAGCTCTCTCCTCTTCTCCGCCTTCCCCTCGAGCTCCGTCGCCAGATCTACCAGTTCATCCTCCCGTACACCACCGCCCTCGCGCCCCACTGCCAGCGCTCCAACTCCAGACCACGCGCCGAGTACAACCTCACACTCGTCCGTCACTCAGCGACCAGCACCGAGACATGGAAAATGCAGAAGACATCTCCCAAAACCGAGCGCGAAACGGGCAATGATATCGTGTGGCGCCGGGGCAGCATGGCGCTGCTAGCTGTGAACAAGCAGCTGCACGAGGAGGCGGCCGATACGGTGTACGGAGAGAACACCTTCGTAGTCGACGTGACATTTGATAAGATTGCGTTTCGGTATCGCTGGCGCACGGAGAATGGATTGACCCCGAACAGGCAGTTTGACTGGCTAGAGCATTTCAGTCAAAGGAACCTGCTGCGTGTGAAGAGGTACGTGGTCAATGTGGAGAGTGTTGATGATTACACCGGTATGATCAAGTACAATGTTGGTGGTAGAGGGCTGCCTGCCGGAACACGTGGGAAGGTTCGTGACCTGGTGGGTTTGTTACTATTGGTCGATGAGTTGGCAAGACTGGAGGTGCATTTGATCGATGGAGACATTAGTAGACAGCGATTCCCAAGTGGGAGGGTACACAGAGTGCAGGATGAAAGTCACTATGCGCAGACGCAGACGGTGTTGGATCCGTTCAGAGCGCTCAACCGAGTCAGACAAGTGCAAGTCACGGGTGTAAGTGAAGAGTATGCGAAGGAGCTGGAAGTAAGCATGGCTGCCCAGCAAGAGACAGCACATGCATAAGATGTCTTTTGGGTATATTGGTGTACAGCAACATTCATGCGCACCCACCCAGCCTGGTGACCATACATCCTGCGCCAGTAAAAGATGAGCAAACCCGTAAACGCCATGCTTTTGCCAGACCGTGACCGAAACGCTATGCGAAGAGAACCTGGTCGCTGAGCGGGTCCTTCGCCTTCTTGACACCGCCGTGGGACAGAAGACCAAGATCTGCGCGCCTGTTCCTCGAGTCCCTTTGAGCGTCTGTGCGGGTGTTGAAGCGGCCGGCCTTTGCCTTGAGCAGGTCGGAACGGATCTGGTTGGGCGAGACGAACTCCTTGTTCTCGTAGATGATGGGTCCTCCGAAACTCGATTCCTGGATGACAATGGGCGTAAGGACGAAGCGGGGACCAATCTCCACCAGGCTGACGTCGAAATCGCCGCTCTTTCCCTTCTTCTTTGCGATCAGCTCGTCAACATCCATCTCGTCTCCATCCACAGGCTTCTTCTTGCTGGTCTCAGACTCGTTGATCTGATACACGCGAATCCAGATCTTGCCGTCCGCGACTGTGAATCCCATCACGTGGTCAACAAATGGCTTGGTTTTGCGAGAGTTCTTGGGCACGCCAAAGATCTGAGTGAAGAGTTCCTTGATGACACGGAGGTGGGCCTGCTTCTCGAATCCAGCATCGAAAGAAAGAATGGGCCTGGATCCCTTGAGGCAGTTGCCGATGAAGTTAAGTTCCTCCATAGTGTGCAAGTTCTGGAGATGCATCTTGACAGTGGGTCCGTTTGGCGGCTTGCTCATCCAGCAGTACAGATCCTTGCCTTTCCTGGCCTCAAAGAAGAGGATGTTGTTGCAGTTGTAGAGTTCTTTGAACGTTAGTCTTCGTAACATGTGGGGGTACCTGCAGAAGTGCAGGTCAATTAAAGCCAAGTCATACCTGCCATCTCGTTCAATTGATACAGCTTGGTCTTGGAATCAAACTTTGCCTCCTTACGGCTGTGAGGCCTACGCTTTGTTAATATCAACAAAAGGCCATCTCTTTAGGCTATACTGACATCAGGGAGTACAAGTCCTGCAGCAGGTGACGGTGGCGGAATGTTACACCTCTCGAGCTCTGGTCATGGTCAGCTTCTGAACCCTGGGTTTGTTGCAGATGCGGCGCAAAACGTACGAGAATAAGCACACGCTGCTTGTTCCTCTTCTCGCCAGTAGGCTTCTCCTCTTCACGATCATTACCGGACAGTTGCTTGTAAACGGCGGCCATGGCGATGTCTGATTGCTGTTGCTGTTGCTGTGATGCTGGTCAAAGGCGCAACTTTTGGCAGAGTTCGAGAACTTTGATGCCAAGCGACGGAAAAATAAAGTGGAGCACAGCCACTAGCGCGCCTGCTCCAGTTGCGGGTCGTCGCGCCTTCCATCATCGTGTCATCCAATGAGCATCGGCGCAGCAATGCTCGACGACCCCGTGCTGGGACTGCCCAGCTGGTCTGATGTCGCGGAGCCGCAGACGGGGGAGTGCATATAGCTGCGCTGAGCTGGCAATGGGTGTTTGATGGATGCACTGGTGATGGCTGCGCGTTGGCATGAAGACGGGTTGTCACGCTAGCCGAAGCTCGCAAGAACCGCGCAGGACAAGCAAGAGCGGCTGCAAAGGCGATAGAAGGCAGAGGGCAGCTCGCAAGGCGTGCCAGGCGCAGTAGCAAAGTAATGAACGGGTCGATGCGATTACATGGTGCAGGCAAATGTGAGCTCAATGCTGCAGCGGGCTGCTATGCGCGGCCCCGTGTGCAGTGCGTCTATTGGCCGTGGTGGTGCGGCGCATCTATCTTCACGCAAGATGCATCGGGTTGAGGCTTTGTTAACGAGGAAGCGCACGCTAAGCTGACTGACAGAGGTTCCGTGTGATCCAAGAGCCTCCACACCAGCCCTGAGCCCTCGTCTTTCCCGTCCTCCGCGATCCCCCGTGCTGCTGCTGCCCCCCTCCTCACTGTCGCCATCCCCAGCACCAGTCGCCTCGCCGCCCACGGGAGCCCTCGCGCAGCACGACGCACCCGCCCGCAGACGGCCACCCAGCAGCACCGCAGCGCGCCGCGCACCTCCAGGCCGAGTCGCTAAGGAGCGTCGCCGATGATTTGAGCCGCGCCGGCTGCGCTGAGGCTTTGCTGTTGATGTAGCGCGTCCATGGACAGCTATCCGCGTGAAAGAATGATGGCAGGGCACCAAGGGGAGACAGCGTACCATCCGTCCCAGTCGCCGGGACACGCTGAAGCTCGACCACCACAACCACCGCATCAGTCCCCGAACGGCCCCTTGCCGCACGCGCAGCACCACCACCACCCGCCCAATCCCCACGCCACCGAGCTGCCGCCCATCAGCACCGCCATCTACGCGCGCGACCGCAACACCTACTACGACCCGACGCAGGACAATGGACCCGTAGCACGAGACGCGGCGCCCCACCCGAGTCGCTATCCTCCACCGGTGCGTACCATACACGTCCCAGCCCAGCAACGCCATCACGGCCCCATCAGCACTCGCTTCTGCTGACATGCCTTCTGCAACCACGTCGAGCTAACAACCACCGCCCGCAGACTCGAGACCCACACGCCTATCCCGACGCGCGCCCAGTACACAGCCCATACGAGCGCGCCCACCACTCACCCGTCGTCCAGTACGCCCACCACTCGCCGCTGCAGCGCCGGCCCTCACAGGGCCCCTATCCAGCCAATATGGACGCCGTCTCTCACTCGCCCGTCTCGCCGACCATTTACCAGTCGATGAGCAGGGGCGCTGTCCAACCTCCATCACAGCCCTACGCAAGGCGATCATCGGTAAAGGAGGAGGTGAGTTCACATCGCGCTGCTCTCGCGTATGGGCGCGTCTCTGACAGCATACAGGCTCCGCCGCCGCCCCCACGCGCCGATCCCATGTCTCTGTCGAGCATCATGTCCTCTGGCGCAGACAATGAGCCCTCGAAGCCCTCGCAACCTCAGTCATTCCCTTCGAAGCCGCCCACGTTTGTCAAGCAGGAAGCCGTGCCTTCTCCAGCGCCTGCCGACGTACCCCATGCCAACGGCTACCGCCCCTACGAAGCAATGCCACCGGTTGCCAGTGCACCGCCACCACAACAATACGCTGCACGCGAACTGCCTCTGCCCGATGAAGCCGAGGTACAAGCTGCCCTCGCCCACATCGAGACCACCCAGATGAATGAGTTGGATGCTAGCGGTGCATCCCGCGAGCGCGAACAATATGCGCAGGCTAGCAAGAAACGCGCTTTAGACGTTGCTTCCGCAGAGGACAGCAAACGCAAGCGCCGTCGCGATGCTCACCTGAGGAAGTTCACCGATACAATGGCCGCGCATCGTGACTATGCTAAGCAGACGTACAACGCAGAGCATGAAGGCGAGGCATGGCAGCAAGTTCAGAGTCAGGAGATTGCCGAAGAAAAGGAGCGCAAGAAGGACATGCAACGGAAGAGGAGGCGTGAAAAGACGATTCAGAACGAAGAGGCTAAGCGTGCTGAAGCGCTCGCCAAAGCTGGTCAGGCTGACAACGAAGAAGATAAGGAGAGGCATCTACTGGCTGCCCAGAAAGCCGAAAGGAAAGCTAAGAACACCTCGCAACTTCTCCAGGGTAACGCACCGATCAAGGACATTCGCGATGTTACTCCGAATGGGCCGAACATGGAGGGTGGAACCATGAGCTCCTTCCAAGCCTCCGACGATCTCGCTGGCGGGAAACGCAAAGGCGGCCGTGGCACCGGTCGTCTCAAGAAGAGCAAAGAGCAAAAGCAAGCAGAGAAGGATGCTGCTGCTGCTGGGCAGGCTGCTATCGACCGCGGCGACGATCTCCCTACCATTGCGCCTCGCGACGAAGCTCGTCTGGGTCTCCTCCGGAGCCGTAGTGAAACCGAGGATCTTGGACCCGTCGTTCTCACCTCGTACGATTCCCAAGTATATCGAAACCTCTACAACCAGATTGTCAAAGACATCGCTCGCAAAGATGTTCCCAAGGTTGTCCGTATCAAGGAGAATTCTTTCTCGACAAAACAATCGAATCTTCGCAAGACCGCCCAACTTGCCTCCAAGGAGGCTCGAAGGTGGCAGATGCGTACCAACAAGAACACTAAGGACATGCAAGCGAGAGCCAAGCGTGGAATGCGTGAGATGTTGGCATTCTGGAAGCGGAACGAGCGCGATGAGCGCGAATCCCGAAAGAATGCTGAGCGACAGGAGCTTGAAAATGCAAAGAAGGCCGAGGCCGATCGTGAAGCCAACCGACAAAAGCGAAAACTGAATTTCCTTATCTCGCAAACAGAGTTGTACTCTCATTTCATCGGCAAAAAGGCCAGAACAGCGGAGATCGAGAGATCGACAGACGACGCAGAGACTGCCGCAAGTGCGCCTACTGAAGAGCACCAAAGTGGATTCGATGTATCCAAGATTCCTGCTGCAGAGGGTGGGGCAAAGGTCACAAACTTCGAAGATCTCGACTTCGACAACGAGGACGAAGGGGCTCTTAATGCTGCTGCTATGGCCAATGCTCAACATGCTATTCAGGAAGCGCAGGACAAGGCTCGAGCATTTAACAAGGGTGCTGATGGTGAAGACGACGGCGAATTGAACTTCCAAAACCCTTCAGGACTACAGAATAAGGAAGACTGGATTCCTCAACCCGCTCTCCTCGACTGCACACTCAAAGAATACCAGTTGAAGGGTCTCAATTGGTTGGTGAATCTGTACGAGCAAGGTATCAACGGTATCCTGGCCGATGAAATGGGTCTCGGAAAGACAGTGCAGTCCATCTCCGTCATGGCTTATTTGGCAGAGCGCTATAACATCTGGGGACCTTTCCTCGTCATTGCCCCTGCGTCAACGCTCCACAATTGGCAACAGGAAATCACCAGATTCGTTCCAGATCTCAATGTTCTGCCATACTGGGGTACAGCGAAGGATCGAAAGGTCTTGCGTAAATTCTGGGATCGCAAACACGTTACCTACGACCGGGACTCGCCTTTCCACGTTGTCGTCACGTCCTATCAATTGGTCGTCCAGGATGCCCAGTATTTCCAGAAGATGCGTTGGCAGTACATGATTCTCGACGAAGCCCAAGCTATCAAATCGTCGCAGAGTTCTCGATGGAAGAGTTTGCTTGGGTTCCATTCACGAAACAGGTTATTGCTGACAGGAACACCTATTCAAAACAACATGCAGGAATTATGGGCTCTACTGCATTTCATCATGCCCACTCTGTTCGACTCGCACGACGAGTTTAGCGACTGGTTCTCCAAGGATATCGAGAGTCACGCACAGAGTAACACCAAACTAAATGAGGATCAGCTCAGGCGTTTGCACATGATTCTCAAACCCTTCATGTTGAGGCGTGTCAAGAAGCATGTCCAGAAAGAACTGGGAGACAAGATCGAGCTTGACGTCTTCTGCGATCTCACATACAGGCAGCGCGCATACTACACCAACTTGCGGAACAAGATTAGTATCATGGACCTTATCGAGAAGGCTGTTGGAGACGACCAGGACAGCGCGACACTCATGAACCTCGTCATGCAGTTCAGGAAAGTCTGTAACCACCCTGACCTCTTCGAGCGCGCCGACACATGGTCACCCTTCTCCTTCGCTACATTCGCTGAGACAGGATCGTTCTTGCGCGAGGGTCAGAACGTCCGTGTTGCGTACTCCACGCGCAACGCAATCGAATACCCACTACCGCGGCTAGTATGCCGCAATGGTGGTCGGCTCGACGTTGCTGGTTCAGAGAACCCCAGGGCTGGTTCTGTCCGTCACTGGCTTCACAACCGGCTGAACATCTGGACACCGGACTACCTCGAGAAGTCAGCTCGTCGAGCTGGGGCGCACTCATGGCTTCGATTCGCTGATGTGTCAGCGAGCGAGGCCTCGACAATTGCTAAGAGTGATCTATTTAAGCGAGCGCTCGTACAAGAGAACCAGCCAAATAAGGCTGCTCAATTCAACATCTTCTACGACGAGGATAACGGCGAATGGACGCCGAAGCATTCTATGCTCAACATTGTTGGCCGACAAGACAGAAAACCATTGGCAGAGATTACCACTGAAGGATACATGCATAGTCTTCTCAACGTTGCAAAACCTGCCTTTGAACAGACAGGACTCAACATCGCCGAGCGATGTGCCAAGCCGGCAGCTGCCGCTCCACCAGTCGAGCTGTACTGCGCCAGTCAGGCTGTCATTGCTGAGAAACAGAACACCTTTTTCAATCCGTCAATACGATCTGCACTGTACGGCATCTCCAGCACGGCCGAACAAGCGTTATTGGAGGCGAAGGCGGAGAGCTCAGCGTTGACTGTCCGCGCCAGGCTGCCCGCTCCCACAAATGAGAGGTCCAAATTCACGCACATTGAAGCTCCTTCCATGTCACGCTTCGTCACCGATTCTGGCAAGCTTGCTCGCTTGGATGCGCTGTTGAAGGAACTCAAGGCCAATGACCATCGTGTACTCCTCTACTTCCAGATGACGCGCATGATTGACCTGATGGAAGAGTATCTGACTTACCGAAACTACAAGTTTGTTCGCCTTGACGGTTCCACAAAGCTTGAAGACCGCCGAGATACTGTCGCAGACTTCCAAAGCGACCGATCGATCTTCGTGTTCTTGCTGTCCACTCGTGCTGGTGGTCTGGGTATCAACTTGACCTCCGCCGATACCGTCATTTTCTACGATTCCGATTGGAACCCTACCATCGATTCGCAAGCCATGGACCGTGCACATCGTCTTGGTCAGACCAGGCAGGTCACTGTCTATCGTCTCATCACCCGAGGGACCATTGAGGAGCGTATCCGTAAGCGTGCCTTGCAGAAGGAAGAAGTGCAGCGCGTTGTCATTTCCGGAGGCGCCGGTGGCGCCGTCGACTTCAACACCCGGTCCAGGGAGAACCGCACCAAGGATATGGCCATGTGGCTCGTGGACGATGAGCAAGCGGCTGAGATCGAGAAGAAGGAGGCCGAACTCGCAGAACAAGAGAAGAACGCTCCACCAGGCAAGAAACGCAAGGCCAAGAAGCGTGTCGAAGCTAACCTGGACGACATGTACCACGAAGGTGAGTGAAGGTCTCATTGTTCACTCTACATAGCCATACTAATAGATTTGCAGGCGAAGGACACTTCGACCAGAGCGAGAAGCCCAGCGGCGCAGCAACGCCCGTTCCTGAAGCGCCCGCTGGCAAGAAGAAGAAGGGCCTCAGCAAAAAAGCCAAAACAGCCAAGCAGCGGCTCGCTGTTGCCGATGGCGAGGTCTAAGCACTTAGACACCATTTGTACTACCACCACACTTTCTTTTCTACCTATATCTTGTCATTCGAACTACACGATACATTGGCGCCCTGAGGTTCGAAGGGCCCCGGCGGATGCATGTGTACTAGTACTACGACGATGTTTTGCGGAGTCACAGTTGGAGTTTGTTTGCAAGGAGTGTGAGTGAACGAAGGGCTTTTTGTGATGGAAAGGAGTGTCATTCGCTGATAGGGATGCGATGCCAAAGTCCGTTTAGATGGAGTAGAGAATACATTACATGTCACCTCATCACCCATGTTCATGTGAGCAATGGCATCAAAATGGACTGTCCGCGATTTGCACAAGCTTCATTAGGAACGAGGGTTCACTGCATCGCACTTCCACGACTCCAGTCTGGCTGTCCGTTCTGCTAAACGGTCGCAGACGTTAGGGGCTTTGATTGAGATTGGGGACGGCTCGGACGTTGACTACAATTTCCGAACTCCATGCATTCAGAATGGCGATAAGACCTGCACTTTCCTATCGTAGGGGTGTGCATTGGATATTTCTTCTTCAAGCAGTAGGTTTCGACGACTAGACATCTCGACCTCGATAGGGGTCTGAGATTGGATTGTCAGGTCATCGCAGACGCAGGTCCAGCACGCATCATACGTATTGCCAAGGGTTGGCCCGGATGCTGCGGGTACCACATGCAAGCACGCAAGGGTGGACATGGATAGAGGAAAAAAGGTATTTCCCCATGGTCGAGCCCCACAGAAACCCACCTTCTCCATGAAATCATCCGCCGCGCACTCCACCCCCACACTCTTGCTTTGTTCGTCCCATTCAATATCTTCATGATTCGTGGAAGATCCTCTATCAATGCGGAGGAGTGCGCCCTCGGAGCACGCGGTCAACGGCTCATTTCTACACCACTCACAAGCCATGCCGAGACGCCTTAGCAGGTCTTCTCTCATCTTAGCGGTCAAAGCTAAGGTGGTGGCGGTCTTGTGCTAGGCTTAATTAACCATGGTGCCGCTGACATCAGGTTGCACCCTCACCCAAGCACAGCCGCCAGACTCGCTAGATTGGAGCAACGACTGGTCCAGGGGCAACCTGCTGCAATTCGTGGGTTTTGATACCCCGAGACTGCGCTTTGGTCTGACAGCCACGATCATAGCGACTTCACGAGCAGCGCGTGGACCATCGACAGCTTTCTTCGCGTGATCTGGCCCGCGGGACCGGTTCAAATCATACTTATTAGCCGTACCCCAGATATCTTACCCCAGGTCTTCCCCAGACGGCTTCCATCCTCTACTTTCTCTTTCATCTCACAGCCAGTCGACATCATGGCCTCGGCAGGGGAGAAGCCAACGACATTCCACGTGGAGCACTCTTCCAACAGCTCTGACAACAATGCTGCTGTCGCATACGAGAAGGGCAATGACCCTGAGCTGAGCGAGTCGCACCTGTGCAGCGAGGCAGACAACAAGCGCATCCTGCGCAAGACTGACATCTGGATGCTCTCGCTTCTCTGCATGGTCTACTTCCTGCAGTCAGCAGACAAAGGCATCATCGGTCTCACGGCCGTGTATGGATTGAAGAAGGATGCGAAGCTCAAGGGAAACGACTACTCTAACATTGGCAACATTGGGTACTATGCACAACTCGGCGTGCAGCCGCTTGCTGCATGGATGCTCGTCAAGCTCCGTTTCCGCCAGGTTCTGCCTGTCATCATCACTTGCTGGGGGATTTCGGTTGCAGGTGGCCTTGGTGCGTCGAGAAGTTACGTCGGACTCCTTGTATCTCGCTTCTTCCTGGGCGCTTTTGAGGCTGCTGTCATCCCACTGTTCTCCATCATCACCATCGCCTTCTACCGACGTGCAGAGCAGCCATTCCGCGTTGCTTGCTGGTACAGCTGCTACGGTCTCAGCACTTTGCTCAGTGCTCCTATCGTCTACGGCTTTGGTCGTATCCACTCCACCACTCTCTACCGTTACCAGGTGGTGTACCTATTTTTCGGACTGTTGACTATTGTCATCGGTATCACTACATACTGGTGGGCTCATGACAGCCCCGGAGAGGCCCGTTACCTCTCTCCTGAGGATCGTTTGAAGGCTGTCGACCGTCTTAAGGCCAACCAGCAGGGTATCGTCTCGCATAAGTTCAACTGGAAGCATGTGTGGGAGGCTTGGGGTGAGCCGAAGTATTGGCTGTATATGAGTAAGTGGTGAGACGTTCTTAGCTGAGAGCTGCACGCTGACTTCATCCTAGTCATGGTCATTGCTGTCAACGCTGGCGCTTCCGTCTCCTCTGTCTTTGGATCCATTATCCTCCAGAATCTAGCAGGCTTTACTCCCGATGAAGCTGTCCTCCTCAATATGCCCTTCGGTGTCCTACAATTCGTCTCGATCCTCGGTGCCTCCTGGCTCGCATACCGCTTCAAGCGCAAGTCCCCGTTCCTACTCGGCCTCGTTACAATCGTTATCGCCGGTGTTGCCTTGATGGTCGCTCTTCCCAAAACCCCCAACAACAAGGGCGGTCTGCTTGCGGGCTACTACCTGATCGCTTTCGTCTATGCCATCAATCCCCTTCTCATCTCGTGGATGGGTGCGAATTGCGCCGGACAGACTAAGAAGGCAGTGTACTACACGTCTTTCAATGCTGGTAACTCCATCGGCAATATCATCACACCGTACATCTTCGACGCCAAGTTCGCTCCTCAATACGTAAGTACCGACTAGTCTGCATTCGTTATCACCACAGACACTGACAGACATGCAGGTCAACGCTCTCAAGGGCATCATGATCATCTGGTGCATTCTCGCGGGCGTAGTTGTCGCACAAGTCTTCCTCATCACGTGGATGCAGAAGAAGAAGGGCGACCAGCGTGAGGCTGCTGGTCTGCCCAGGGACTTTATCGATTACTCCATGGACGGCGATTTCCATGAGGCGGGTGCAGAGGTTCACGGAGAGAACGGTCTGGCTGATATGACAGATAAGGAGAACCTGTACTTCAGGTACTTGCTATAAGCGTTGAATTCTGAGTCGAGCCTTTGTAGTTCAATTGAGTACCCGTTTCAAAGCCTTCATCATATGGTCTCTTGGATTAAATTCAGACCTTGTGCGTACGAATAGCTGCTGTTCGGATGTAGGGATCACGGGTCTTCTTCCTGATCCCGCGGAAGCACTTTGCCGTATCGTCTGACTATGAAGACGCACAGATCTTCAAAAACTTCAGACGACTCGATAAGCTGTTCCACGTCAAGGCATTGTAGAGCCATACTACAGCATCATCACCTAACACTTCGAGCGCCGAAGCTCGTACTACCAGTGAATCCTACCGCGTAACTCCAAACCGTACACCGACAACCGGACTACTCAGTACTGCCTGACGCAGTGGCCAAAGTCACAACATTATCAAGACCGATTTCCAAGTTTCATAGGCTACCAAATCATGCCCAGAGACGCATGGCGAGAACCGCCGGTAGCACGACTCCCTTGCTTCACGCGCACGCCCAACTTCCCCTCAAACGCGCTTCTTTCGAGCGAAAATCAATTGTTCAGTGTTGACTGAACAGTAAGCTTAAATAGTCGGAACCTTCACGGCATCTTCTCAGCAAAGCCCCAGATCCAACACCAGAAGCCCCATCATGATACCCACCACCCTCTTCCTCGTCTCCTTTCTCCTCCCCCAAACAACCCACGCTCTGACCAGTCTCCGTATCCCCACAACGTCGGGCCAGATCCTTGGCTCCATCGACCCGGCCACTCCCTCGGTGGCCCAATTCCTCGGCATCCCCTATGCTGAGCCCCCCACTGGCCCCCGCCGCTGGCTCCCAGCAGTGCGCAAAAGCCAGTCCCCAGGGTTCGTCTTCGACGCCAGTAAGTTCGGACCTGCATGTCCGCAGTACCATAGCAGCGCACCAACAACGTGGTTGGTGGATGCGCCTGAGTTCCATACTCAGCCAGAGGACTTCCAGGATGAGGATTGTCTTTCGGTGAATATTTGGATGCCATGGGAGAAGGAACGGAAAGGGGACGAAGAGTTGTTGCCGGTTGTGGTTTGGATTCATGGGGGGTCTTTTCAGACTGGTACGTTATGTTGTTGGAGGAGTATGTGTTGGTTGGTTGACTGACTGGTGAGTGTAGGTGGAGCGCAGACTCCGTATCATAACCCGAGTCGCTGGGTTCAGAGGAGTAGCAAACATATTGTTGTAGGGATCAACTACAGGCTCAACATCTTTGGATGGCCAAATGCGAAGGGATTGAAGTCTGATGAGGTCAATCTTGGGTACCTTGACCAAAGGCTTGCAGTCGAGTGGATCAGAGACAACATTGCGCAGTTTGGAGGCGACCCACAGCGAATCACGCTCTGGGGCCACTCTGCAGGCTCTGTATCAGTCGACAGCTACAGCTTCTCGTATCCTCAAGATCCGATTGTGCAAGGACTTATCTTGAGTTCGGGTACCGCACAGTCGGTGGTCAAATTCGGGGCGCCAAACTTTACGGTTGTTGCGGACCACTTTGACTGCGACAGAGCGAATCCAACAGAAGAGCTGGACTGTATGCGAGACGTGCCTTTTAGAAATATCACAGCCTGGCTGAAGGACCGCCTCGATAACAAGACGATCCCAGGTATTGCTTTCACGCCCGTGACTGATAACCGGACATCATGGGATAACCACACGATCCGCGCTCTAGCAGGCCAATTCATCCGTAAGCCTGCCATCATCGGTACAACTGTGAATGAGTGGGCACCGTTCTTGCCCTACAACCGAACATATGGCCCAAATCAGACTATTGCAGACAACGGTACGCTGAGTGTATTCCTCTGTCCCTCCGTTCTCACCACGCACGAACGCTATGCTGGAGGAGACGCTACAACCTATCGCTACTTATACGGCGGCAACTTCTCAAACATCGCGCCACAGTGGTGGGAAGGCGCATACCACTCCTCCGACCTGCCTATGGTGTTTGGTACGCATAGTATCGCGCGGAGCAACTCAACGTCTTTCGAAGTTGCAGTCAGCGAGGAGATGCAGGACTTCTTTCTGGCTTTTGCAGAGGATCCGGAGAATGGGCTGCCAGCGAAGGGGTGGCAGGGCTACAAGGGTGATTCGAAGGGGGAGAGCGCGCTGTTTGGATGGAAAGATCAGGTTGTCAGGCCGATTGCGGATAAGGAGTTGGAGTCTGGGTGTGATGAGGGCGTGCCAAATGGAAAGCCTAAACCTCCGACGTCTTGAAGTGGGATCCTAGCGATGGTTGATGGGCGATCACATTTAATAGGCGTAGTATTGTCATCGTGGAAAAACAAATCTACTCAAGCTGGTAGAACACGAACAGGTTTTGGTGTCTTGAGTAAGTAGTCAACTCACCTTAGCAACTATATCGCCTATAGTGATTTCTACGACCAACTGACACAACCTGACTGCTCCCGAGCGACTATGTTGGAAAGCACATGAGATTGAGAGCTGCGGGAAATAGCTGTTGTAGGCATTCTTAGATTCGCACATGAGATCTCAGGAATGCTCGATCGATGGAGATTTTGTTCAAGAAAGTCTTCATTTCATGGAAATTAACAAGCTTGCGCCAAAGCTTCTGTCCATTGAATGATTCTCCACCATTGCAGCCCAGGGTATACCGAAACCGCTCCTTCCCCGCACAAGCAAGAACTGAACACCCAAACGCCCTATACACCCAGAACTCTCACTACCACGCCACGACCATTTTAACAACCACCTCCTCCTCCTCCTCCATCGCCGCCGCCGCCACCACCGCCGCCTCCATCTCCTCCTCCCCCATGGCATCCTCCATCGCCACCGCTGTATCCGTAGCCGGCCATGTAAGGCGCCCCGCCCGTGTAAGCATGCTGTGACCCGCCGTATCCACTACGGCCCTTGCGTCGCTGGCGACGTGTCTGGCGCATGGGTGGGGGGTACTCGACTGCTTCTTTGCTCGAACCGCAGCCCATTGTGGCGTGTTGCGTCGAAGACGGTCTTGTTAAAAAGAAGGGTTCGGTTTGTTGGTGGAGAAGCTTGTTGTCGAGTGCAGCTGAAGAATTGCTGTCGTCTTGCACAAGTGAGTTCGAGATGCGAAAGTCTCGGTTGTAGTGATTTCGTAGATTTTATGAATGTGTGACGAGTGATGTGTCTGATTCTGTCGAATTGTGTCGAATTGCGTCGAGTTGTGCCGCAAGACTGAACGATTTGAGGTAGTTTGAACAGGAAGGCACTACACACCGTCCCTCACCCGAACCTATATACCCCCAACCCTCTCACCGCAGCTGACCACTTACGTATCATGCAACTTGGTACTCCACTGCCTCAGCCAGGTCAGTCTGCCTCACGCTAGCTCTTACATGCTCAGGCAACCAGTGGGAGTAGATCGCCAACGTCATCGTTCCGCTCTGACCGGTACCCGAAAACAGCAAAAACTCATCAGAGATGGCGATACTTGTAGCGATACACACACCCATTTGATGATCCAAAAAGCGAAAGCAGTGCAAGCGTCTGCCGAGTGACCCGTTCTAGCGCTTTTCTGGAAGGCTGTGAAGGATCGACAGAACGAGGCTGAGGGTGGATCGTTGACCGCTGGCGAATTGGAGCAAGGCTGCGAAGGCTTAGCGCGAATAAGGCATAGAGAAGCGGGTGGTGGGCCCACGTGATTGAGGCTGAGCTGGCTGTGCTGCTAACATGTATGGTTTTCAGGCAGTATGTCCAGCGTGCAGTTACTCAAAGTTTCTTAGTCTTGTCTATAGACTGCCTGAATCGGTGAGCTGAAACATGTAAGAGCAGGCGAGCAGTGTCACCGGTGGCATATGACCTCTTTGAGTGACATTCGAATTGAGTTTCATTTCCAATTCATTCAACAACTGATACTTGATATCGTGCGATTACATGAGATATGGGTAATGGAGACAGGCATCATACGCTAATGCGCCCAAACTGCAATCCCTAGGCCCTAAAAGAAGAAAGGAAAACCACCAAACCAATACCGCTGCATGGATCTATGAAGGTCGTTTTGAAAATTGCCATGTGAGATCAAAAAAGAAGAGAATAATGTCCAATGCCGCTGAGTCGCTATACATTGCGTATTCAAACAGGCCATGCCAGGGTCGCGAAAAAAAAGGGAGGTGGATAACGTTCATAACACCAAACCCCGCCCAATGCACATCTCATTGTACAACAAGCTGTATGCGCCTGTGTCCGTATACTGAAGTTTGGGAGCCGCCCATATATCGCAAGCTGCCCTTTGAAAGAGCATCTCTATTTAGCCTGAGCCTTTGCCTTCAGAGCTAGGTGCGAGTATACCCAGCCGCCACCGAGCGCCAGCAGCACACCGAGCCACTCGCGCGGGCTAAGAATCTTGCCCTCGCTGTACCAGCCAATGGACAAGATAAGGATGGTCTTGAGATGGCTGACAATGTTGAATGTAAGCGCCGAGGTGCGGCCGATAATCAAGAATTGTGATAAGTTGTACATGGAAGCCATGATACCAGAAGCGCAGACGGACCACAGGAGGTTTGTGGGGACGGCGCTGAGGTCGGGGATTGTGTCGAAGAACGGCACAAAGGGGATCAGCAGGCACACGGAAATAGGTGCCTGGTTGAGGAGCAGCTGCGGAGGTGAGACCTTGAAGTCCTCAATCTTCTTTCCAATCCAGATTTGGTAGAGTGCAGTCGAGCAGAAGGCGAGGGTTGCAATGATGACACCGAAGAAGGCAGTTTTGACCTCGCCGCCCATGGTGAACGAGACACCAATGCAGGTTGTAAGGATAGCGGCAAGCATCCACTTGGTGACGGTCTTGCGGAAGACAAGGAAGTTGATGAGGACGACAGTCGGGGTGGTCATAACCTTAGACAACTGGTAGAAGCCAATCGAGTTAAAGGTCAGACTAAGGTTTCCAAGGACAACGTAGCCGGCGAAGAAAGCGCAGACAGGCAGCATGTTCCAGACATTGAGCTTTACAGGCTTGAACGCGCGGAAGGGACCGAGGGTAGAAAGGAAGAGGACGAGACCGGTTGCGGTGAAATGCCACATGACGACCATCAGTTGGCACTTCTCCAGCTGTTTGTCGCTGAACACACTGTTGTCGTCGTCAGCAATTGGAAAATTTCTTGGCGGCACTTGCCGGATGCTTACCGTTTACTCAGGAAGATCAATCCCAATGTCGACAGTGTGTTGACAGATATCCAGAAACAAGTAACAATCTTGTCCTTCAGAGATACAGGCGATGGCTCGGCAGGCTTCTCGTATGTGGGCAGCTCCTCCATCTCGAACTCGGTGCTCTCACGGGGGTCGATGTTGTCGACGAGACCGTCGGTCGAGGGGCGCTTTTCCACTGTCACTGCTGTCAGTCAAAGGTCGCGGTGGTGCTGGGCCCCGCGTGGGACCCTCTGTGCATCATTCAGGGTCACATACCCATGGCGGCGATGTGTTGCTGCTAGCGAGCGATCGGATGGGCAGGTGGTCGAGGCTATGCGCGCATGCGCTGGCGGCGGGCAGAGGACAGATGGGCAAGGGAGCGACGGCGCAGGCCTGGCGGTACACGGCGGGCGGCAGATTTGGCGGTAGGTGTCACAGAGAAAGGTTGGAGGAGAGCTGCTTGAAAAGGGTGGCACGCTGCTGAGGGTTGGCGCAACTCCGGACAGACAAGGGTCTTGGCTGTCGGTCCAATCTACTATCGCTGGTGGGCCACGCTGCCGAACGCTAACAAATGTTTAATTTTAGCCAGTGCCCTCGAGAAGGGAATCGCAGGCGGCGAGGCAAGTTGGAAGGCGTTCTTGGGCGTTCTTAGGCGTGCACTGCGATCGCTTGTTCGAGCAATTTATCCGCTTTTTCCCGCTGTCTCTTGTAGCGAAATTGCACGCAGCCAGCCGCCAGTCCCTTACAGATCATTCCTCTTGTGGCGCAGCCGTCGCCAATACGGATGTGCGCGCAACTTATAAGCAACCGTGTCAGCACTAGATGTTGCGCTGCATCCCAGATTCCTTCCGTGGCATTAAAATAACGGCGCGGACATCGCAGAGTTCGCATCGTCGATTGATGTCTTGTGCATGTCTGTAATATCATTTGGCAAGCAGATGTACAAGGTAGATCCGCGTAACCATCGGTAGCCCCCGCCGAACCAGGGTCTTGTTGAGAATGCTTACCGAGAACGAGACAGAGCCTCCGGTGCGCGCGGGTAACCCCTCAATGGACCACATACCTACAAAGCGATGCAGTCGTCTCCAACTCTGTCTGTATATGGATGCGATGTCTATACGTCGGGACACCACGCGCTGGCGAGCTAGATCGTAACGCTTGCCGTCACCTGCATGCCCTCTCCATACATCTTATTACCGGTTCCTGTCGTGATGTCCTCAAGTAGCCTCTGCTCAATGTCATACTAGTCGACATTACGGCGTGTCATCGTTCCACCATTCGTCTTCTAATAACTCTTTCGCTGTTGGACGATCTCTCCAATCGAGTTTCATCATCTTCGAAATGAAGACATTGTCCCTCCGACTTATTTCCCTCTCGGTGGTCCTCGAAAATGGTGTCGTCTGCTCCTTGGAAATATTTTTCATGATCAACATGATCGACTGAACCGTTTCTGGGTCCGCAATCTCAGCGATCTTTGCTGGGAAAGGACCAAAATATTTGAATTGCTCTTCAACAACCCCAACCACATACTCTTCATTGTCGCGTGTAAGACCCTTGGGTTGGAACAAGTTGAAGTGCCCACCGTAGATGAGACTTGTAAGCTACAAAGGCATTAGTCTTCCACGTATGTAAGGGTGCAGTGAAAATGCGACGCACCATAGCCCCGAATGACCATATGTCAGCCGCAGTATTCCACAGCAGTTCCATGAGAACTTCTGGGCTGGTCCACATCGGTGCTCCTACCACAGTACCAGATGTGGTCCATTTCGAATTGATGGGGTAGCATCCTCCTAAATCGCCCAGTTGTACTGTAGAGAATCGAATGTCGCCTTCCTGTAGATTGACGAACACATTGTCTGGTTTAACATCTGACCTGTGTATGAGTGCCAAGTTGTTCGTACTTACGTGTTTCGAGGTAGGATCGTACCCGTGTGCACGAATCCATCCTCGTGTAAAGTCTCCAATGCCTCCAGTACACATCGCGATACATATTTTAGTTCTCTCTTATTCAAAGTCTTTGTGACAGAAGCGCCTAGAAGGTCCCCTTGCAAGTATTCTAGAGCAATGGTCACAGGAACGGAAGGTTCGTCGATTTCATCAACCAAAGGTCGAAGAAACGGTGTGCGGTGCTGAAATCTTCTAAGAACATCTCTTTCGTTCTCTACTCGCGGGTGGTCTTGAACGCTCTTAATCACCACAAACTCCTGTAAATGATTCCTGGGAGTTTTAGATGTGATGGTCTGGCACTGAAGATGGCGTTAATCTGCTTCACTTACTTCGCAAACCAGACTGTATCTTGTACTTCTTTCGTGATCGTGTATTTGCTAGCACGACCCTTCAGGACTTGACCAACTCGAAAGAGAGATGACATAAGGCTGTATTCAATTCGAAGGTTGAAGCGCAGATTTGTTTTGTTGAGACAAGGGAACGGCGCGAGATAAGGCTGTAGAAAGTCTACTACGATACTGATATCAAGTAACAATCACTTACGATAGGAATGATGATGTATTTAAAAACGCTCGCCCCACTCTTTCACTGTGGTAGCATATAGTAGCTATCTTTCGTTCTAGAATACAGACCAGCTAGCCTCCGTGTTCAGCCGAGACCCCTTATGGACGTCACAGTCGGTGCTGCTTAGCCCTATTAACGTTAGCTTCATCAGGCGAACCGCCTTGAACCTGACTCGAAAAACTTATATGAACTACCTTAAATCGCCAAAATTAAGCTTTCCTTCTGGTTCACGCATCCGTACTTTAATCCGTCACTCTTTGGAAATCCTGCCAGACTTCATCGCCAACCCTTTTCATAACTCACTGTAATTCGCAAACCAGTATAAATAGCGAGGAATATATACAACAATCAAATATCACGATGATCTCAACACTCGTTCTATCAACTCTGCTCAGCGTAGCCGCCGCGCAGCAAACCACAACCATCACCGTTCAAAACGTTGGTGGCGACTCCAATTCTATTGCTGCCTCGGTGGTCACGGTCTCAAATGGCGCCACCACCCTCGATCTACACTGTATCGAAGCAGACTGCGGTCTTTTCCCCAAGCAAACTTTCGTCTACGGCCCATCGACCTGGAACGTCGACATGTCTGACCCTAACACCGACTTCACCGCGACCATGGATTGCGATGTTGCCGCCAGCACGGCAGTCTGCAGGGAGACTGCAGGAGGCAGCGAGGCCAACTTCCCAGGGTCGAGCACGACCACATACGAGGGCACTGAGCTTGGAAGTGCGACCATTACCATTACTGCTGGCGCGGAGAAGCTTGCGCAGACCGGATCGGCATCGTCTGCTGCAGCTTCGCAGACCTCGAGCAGTGCGAGCATCACACCCGCCCCGGGTTCCAGCAGCGCCGCTGCGTCTGCTAGCGCTTCGAGGTCTGGGTCTGCGTCTCCGTCTACCTCTACTGGTGGAGCTGCGGTCAATGCTATGATGATGGGTGGTGGTTTCGTTGGAGCTGCTGCTGGTGTCTTTGGCGGCTTGCTCCTATAATGTGGTCACATCACTCTGAAGAACGTGCAGGTGTACATTTAGATAATGCGCGCCTGCTTCGTGTGTGAGGCTCAATCCAATGGATCCGCACCACAACTTGTTTGTCGGGAGTTGACCTGCTGCCAGCAGTAACATTGACAGGAACGACCTGCATCGAGAGCCCCGGGCTTTGTATATTACTATAAAGATACGCGGAGCAGACTCTCTCGGGGCCGTTGGGTTTTCCAGTGTGTCTGATCTGCTGAGCCTCGAATGATTTTTCGTGCTTAATTCATTCGCCAATTCGTCGTGAAACAATAACGACAGATGCAGTGCCAATATGGCAGGTCTATAACAGCACTATCAAGACAAGACGAAAGCCATTTCAGCAACATCAGGAATGTCCGACGTACTCGCTGTTGTAACAACCAACAAATATGACGGAGCGAGGTATGTCACAACGATCCAAAGCGATGATACGTACGCTATACATGTACTCAAATATTACTGCTCAGCACTTCGCCTGAAGATGTCTTCCTCCCCCTCCTTCCAAATTGTAGAATGCGTCATTCCCTTCAATACTTTCAACCGCCCACCTCCCAATCGCTCATTGATCCATTCCGCATAGCCTAGGGGCGCAATCCTGTCTTGATCACCATGAACTAACCACACCTTTTCCTTGTTTTTCACCTCTCTCAAATCAAACCCCCAATCACTCGTCAGAATCTTCCCGTCTAATCTCGCACCACCGTCTCCCTGTTTGAATGCCTCAAGATATTGCACAACTGCATCGTCCAGGTCCCCTTCTCTTTCTTCTTGGTAGATGAAAGCCTTCTCCTCCTCGGTCACGCACTGGTCTTCCAGCACGCGCTTAAGCCCCTGCGCATCTTGACTCAAATACGGCGCTAGCACGCGTGGGAGCACGAGATACCTTGCCATCATGCCGACAAGCCACTTTGCCCACCGCCATCCGAAAGGCAAAATTGCGTCAAGCGGCCCGATACCACATACAACCGTCGTACTCCGGAGACGTGTCATGGGAATAAAACGCGCACACGCAAGTGCAAAGGGGCCGCCAGCACTTCCACCGATAACGCTGAATTCGTCGATGGCAAGATGGTCAGCGAGCGAAAGTACGTCAGACGGCCAATCGATTAAGAGCCGGGTAGATGAAGTAGAAAGGCCGTAGCCGGGGCGGTCGACGCAAATGAGGCGCACGTTGAGGCGGTGGCATAATGTGTTCCAGGAGCGACCGCAGACACGGCTGCCAGGCATGCCGTGAAAAAGAAAGATGACGCGGGAGGTAGAAGATGAGGAACCGTAGGTTGCGTAGCCAAGAGTTCGGGTGGACGAGGGATTGTAGGTCAGGATTTCATGGGGTTGAAGCTCAAGTTTGGAAAACGAGGGCGGTACGCGTGGTGGCGGGGGTGGAGGAGAGGTGAAAGGCCACATGGCTGAACTCTTGAAAAACTTCTAAGAGTTTGGGGATAGATCTGTGTCTATAATGATGTGACTTGGTGTTCAGAGCAAGTTCGGTGAAGTGTCTTGTCGCATAGGAGATAGATTGTGTGCTATATGAGCTTCGACTATACGACTTCTCCCGACATGAGGATCACACGGTAGGAAGATTGAGGGCTTTAGTAATGTTTGTAGAGAGCTGGATGTCCGACCATCCAATGATTGGAGACCTCATCGCATGATGTTCCCGGAGCTTACGCCAAGCATGTACCTATACCGGTACCGCATCTCGATCGGTGCCGCAAACCGCCGCGATGGCTGCCTAACCCGGTCTGACAACAGAAACCCAGTCCTCTGGGATCATGCGTGCGACCTCAGGGTAATCTTACGGGACATTCACACACGTGCGTATTTTGCTCCCGTTTCTATGTTTTAGGGTAGGTACGTCTGTCTATGGGGGCACCTAGCTATCAAGGGCGCTAGGCACTATGTTGTTGCACGCAGTGTCCATTGCGATCTTGAACAGGTGGCACACCCGCACAGAGATCGATTTCGCCCAAAACAATGTCAAGACACCATGCGGTAACCGGTCATTGTTGATGAGTCACAACCGCGGAAATCGCCCCCATAACCCGAAAGCACGGCGCGCATCACACATCAAGAGTAAAATAGCTTAATTGCCGAAAGTTGAACGTCATCATTAGATGCACATCCGATGCATTCAATGGCCTATATGAAGTGTGGGAGTCGTGTAAGGCGGGGGAGATGTTAACAGGCAGGCAGAGTTCTCATTGAACGTAGGATGGCCTGGTAATTCGACTTCGAGACAATAGTTCTCCAGGATCTGGTCGAAAGTCGGCTTGGCCAGTTGATCTAGGTCCTCGAGCATCGCCATTGTACTCCACATCATCGTCCTCCCAGTCAGGCCAATAGTTTTTCTCGTGAGCATCAGTAACGAACGGAGTCCATATGAGCGAGGGATCTCGTGCGACCTGAGGATATCGTTCGAAAAGGTAGTCCAACGCGCCCGCAAGCTGACGTATACCCGCTGCAACCCAAATCATCTCTCTACCTTCCGTACTTCTACTGGATCCGTAGTGGATCAAGTAGCGTAGCGCTACAGCCGTTGTCCGGAGCTTCGGGTTGAGCTCATAGAAGCAACATGCTTCAACCCACATGGTTACGGTCCGTCGATCCACTAGAAACGCAGCGAGGAAAGCTACCCACGACTCGGCAAAGGTCGTGACAAGTTGATCTCCCATGGCTTTGAACCGATAGTGGTTGTACTCGTGGGCATACTCGATGTGTGTGCTCCATGCAAGAGCAGCATATCGAAGTAATGGATAACGCGCTCGAAGTGATTCCAGTACGAAGGCCCGAGTGGATGTGGTTCCTCCTTCCCCTGAAGCTTCCAGGGTAGCTGCAGCGGCTTCCACAGGGCGTCGACTGTGTCTTCCACGGTGCAACTCAAGAGGTTGCAAAGGCTGAGCCGGTATGTCGTTTGAAAGGTAGGAAAGGCACTTGGTAGCTAATCTGAGATGAATCGATGGCCATGCGTCGAGACCACTTAGAGGCAGTGGATGGGCTGAGCCTATCCTTCCATCCAGATACTCCTTGAAGGACAAATGGATGAAGCTCACCTTGCCAGTGTCTGTGGTCTCTACCAAAGCGCAGGTTATCCGAGATATGCAATTTGGATAGTCGACGAGATAGTCAAGCGAATGGGTTTCCTTGCCAGGAGTAATTGCTATTGCTGTATGGAGCACTGCACAGCTAAGTGGATATAGCGCTCCAGACAGCCATGCAATTACGTCTTCTGCAACTCTAGTATTGGGTTCACCACTTTTTCGGATGAGTGACAGAATGGAGTCGTACAGGGTATCAATACCCACGAATGCAGACGGGTGTTGAAGTGAATGCAATCGCTGGCGAGGCGTAAGTGCTGGACTGCACAGATAATTGAGGAATAGTCGCGCCCAAAGAAACATTCCACTGGAGTATTCTGTCAAGCTCTTCGCATACTGTTCAACCGAGGTATCCTGCTGCAACCCATCACCGAAAAGACCATCATCTGACATTGTCTCGAGGTTCGTCCTCAGAAACCTTTCGAGATCCTTTTGGTTCAAGACTCCTGTCAGCTTGTAACAGCTGCTAGCGGGAAATGGGGTGGTTGGACGTCCAAGAAGAAGCGCCCGGCAGTCGTGCGCTCTAGTTATCTCGAGAAAATGCCGCTTGAAAACCTCGGGCTGAAGACATTCGTCGACCGCATCTACAATGATGTACGTTGGATGCCGCCGAAGTAGCAAAGCGAGCGAGGACAGGATATCGTCGACAGATGCATGGCGCTGACCGCTTCCCGTCTTGTTCAGCAAAAGCATCAAAGCATCAATTGTGTGCTTGCCATGGCCGTGCAAAACCAGTAATTGAGAGGTCATCGAACGCAAAGCATCTTCTGCCCTGTCTGAACTCCACTTGTTGGCCGATGTAAAATGGTAGAACACAACGCGAGGTCTTTGATCATCTGTGAGACCGGAGTTCTCAGAATTCTCGAGTAAGTCATCAATGACTATGCCCGAAAGATAAGTCTTTCCATAGCCAGGCTTTGCTATGAGATGTTAGCTGTGATACTGTCCGTAATCAATCCTCTCATCCTTCAGGATCGACGTGCCTACCTTGCACGAATAATATACGCTCTAAATGAGCGTCGAGTGAGTATGGCCTGGTGTTCTGCGTGCTATTTTGGAAGCCACCGTCGCGCCATGCCGAAAATCGCTGGTCCAGAAGAAAGTCTTTACCGCTTCCAGGTAGTCTATCTCTTCGAGTGCGTTCGTAAACCTCCTGGTATGACGGACCATCAATCCAGTCCTTAAGTAAGCGAACATTCTGTGCTACGACTGGTCAATTCCGAAACGGCCTTACAAAACACCACTCACATACCATATTCCTTCTCCTGCATGGCTCTCTCTCTAAAACTTTGTCTCTCACTCTGTGCTTCGGTTGATTTCAAAAAGTCTTGAAAGCTATCGAAGTGTTCTGTGATGGTTGAATGCTGATGAATCAAAGCCTCGGTTTCAAACCAAGCTTGATGTTTTTCGAGATTCATAGTCACATCAGCAAAATGATGCTGAAATGGTTTCCATAGTATCTGAGTTGCAGCCCTTACTCGAAGAAGAGGTCCAGAATCTGTCAGTACATCGTTAGAACCTGTATAGATCACCAGGTATCATATCGAGATGACTTACTCTTGCTTGTTCGATTGAAGATGTGGTAGACGTGCAGGCAGAACTGTACGACATCTGAATATATGAAGGACAGGGCGTGCCCGAGCCGAGATTTGTCACATGCTCTTACGTTATTCCGACACAGCTCGTACCAGAACTGAAATTGAGGCAGTCTGAAAGAAAGATTCTCGAACATCTTCGCAACGTTATCTAGAAAGGACACTAGGTTGTCACCGAGCTTCATGGTGGCTTGGTCATTACGAGTTTCTTCGTAGTAGGACTGTACGTACCTGCAATATGAGACGAAGGAACCCCCAAAACCAGCCGGCCCATTCTGGTTTGATCTGCACAAAGACACCAATGACATCAAAGTATGGGGCGAAGGCATTGGCGAATATCTCGATCTTCTTACAGCAAGCAACAAGTTTACTGCGATTAGCGTAATTTGTCGATTCTTTTTGCACTTCAGCAATCATTTTCTTTGGGTCACTATATGATCGAAATGACGTTAGATCCGACGGAGAGAGTGTATTCCGAATGGCTTGCAACGAAGCCTCAAAGGCCTGTTGTGCGCTGCTTGTTGATCAGCCTGATACCCAGGGGTGTATTAAATGACGATCATACTCTTCCATTCTGGCTACTAAGGGACCAGCAAAAACTCATCAAACAGAAGAATTTTCTCCCTTGTGTCATGGTGAGGAAGTGTAGAGTGAATCGTGGACGTTATCAATAGATGCCTAAGCTCAGCCATGCGCGGGGCGTGCATGACGATGAAACCGGTGAGAATAGGTAAGTGAGGCGACCTATCAGGCAAAAATGATTTTCTAACACTTCTCCATACTACATCCACATCTCAAACTTCAATCTGTATTGCATCTATGATGGTAGACAATGCGCACAGTACCTGATGCACTACATATCGCAGCGATTTGCCACGCCCGACAGTACTTCCGATGCTGCGGCGCAAATCTGACAAATGACGAAAGAAAAGACAACTGCCAGCATCGTACCTTCAGCGCAAGCCTCTACGATCAAAGACGACACGCGAGGGAAAACCCTGCCAGCTCAGCATATCTCGGTGACGGCGGAGACTTTCCCCAGTACGAATAGGACATAATTTGTCGAATTTGCAGTACCGACGCATGCGACTATTGGACGTTGAAAAGAGTTCTCCAGTCCGATCAAACAGATGTTGAGCTACTGTTTGAGAGTCATTTGCTGAAGTGCACGGTACTCGGACGCTTGGAACCGCTGCAGCTGTGCCAACCTTCCTCCCGAACCTCGCTGACAGCCTTTAGCAGCCTTTGAAAGCGTTAGACAATGCTGAAAACCAGCGAGCTTGTATTGAAAGCGCACTGAATCTCGACCCGTTTAACGTAGCCTCTTGTGACAAGTCGTACCGTCGAAGGCAACGTACGTTGCCATAATTTTCTACAGAAGCTCTCTTGACTGTGGTACGCAAGACTGCTAGAGGCCATCGTACGGGAATGGCTTTTGGACAGATTTACAGTCCTGGATTGCTAGAGACGATCAATCAAGACACAATTGCACAATATCATTGTGAATACGTGAGCTATCACTTATGAAATAGGCTTTCATAGAACGTACCTCTTCTCGAGCAGAGCTCATGTCTAGCGCTAGTGAAAGTCGTGTCGTAACAGGCAACGCTCATTGTTTCGAGTGCGTACAGACTCCAATGACATACACACATTTATCGAAACATTGAGGTGGGCGATGCAGCCTGCTTCCGAGAGTGTCTGTCAGCTCTTCGACGACCTTTCGGCTTTCGAGTGAAGGGAACCATGCGCTATCGTCGACAATGGACCCGAGCATGTCATGATGGCTGTCCATGGACCTTCTGGCGCCGGAGTAGTGGCTCATACCTACCCGGCATATGAGAGTAGAGCAATGTTTGTGTTGCCAATAGTCATAGAGGCAGTCTTTATCCTTATGGAAGAGATTACTGACTCGGACATCCTGAGGATGGACTCGTGCAAGCGATTTGACGAAATCGTCCCATTCGTGTTGCCATCTTCGAGATTGGACGATAGATGAGGGGTTTCTTTATACCAACCTTCTGACGCTCAAGGTGACGAGGCGGTGAAGTACCCAACTAGACCGTGGTATCGACATGGTTTTGTGGTGCTGGCTCTGCTGTTGGCTCTGCTGTTCTGCTGTTGGCAAGTCGCCACTGTTATCGGAAAATCGCGTCCCTGGCAAGGACACATGCATGGCTCCATGAGATCGAACAAGTCAGACTCTTCTAGATGGTCATCGTCAATCTCCATTGCTCAGTGTAAGCTGCCACTGCTGGCAGAAAGATCAGACACATGATGTCCGTCTCTGCTCTTTCTGAAGGATGGATTGGCAGGAGCTGTGGTTCGCATAAAAGTTCGTGCAGGCCGGCTAATGCCGCAGGCTCGCCTCCGGGGTCCTGGACGATATCATTGACTGATAGCACGTTGAGTAGAGACCGAGAAGTTAGAAGCGGGGTGTTCTCGTTCCGATGAACCCAAGCACGATTAGCGTTCGAGCCCGGCGGGTACAGAGAGCAAGCAGACGCATCACGAGCTGTGATGTCGTTGAGAGGGGCAAGTAAAGGATCCTTGATTGGAGAGTCGGATTGGAGGAAGAGATCGTTGCTGAAGGATCGCCAGAAGAGACTTGAGGTTGGAGGGGCAGCACATATGCCATGCTAATGTTGGCGGTGCTCCAGGCAATGACGTATGGGTCTTTGGGAGCTAGAACAGCATGAGAGATAAATTTCACCGCATCCGACAAGTGAACCATTAAGTAGAGTGCATATAGATTGTCGAATGTCTGGCAAGAGGTGCGGCAGACCTTGAAGAGTTGCGGTAGAAGCTGCTGAACGTGTGCCATAAGCAAAACGCATGGTTGCTGTGCGAGATGTGCGAGCATGGTAGCAGAGTCCCTATGTTACGATAAAAAAGTAAGAGTATACCGGTACGAGGGAGCTCATTTCTTTTCGGCCAATCGCCAGCTCCGAACAGCAACACACTTACCTAACCACGTGCTAACCTTACAGACTACAACAACACACGTGAAAGATTTTGTTGTTCAAAGTAAACGCATGAGCTAGACAATCACCGATACCCTACCGCTACCTTAACATTGCATGAACGGGGCTGGATTGTTACTGCAAGGAAGGTTCGGTGCTCATTCCTGCTGCTCCGCCAAAAAAAACGACCTCGGGAGCTCCTTCGTACAGTGGTGAGAGCTAAGAGACATCGGGTCGGTCAAAGGGACGTGCACGAAGTCTTATCTCAGACAAGCTCAGAGGTCAGACGGCGCGTATAATCTATATAAGGTATGTAGGATCAAGCATTGACACACACGCTAGCAAGTTTCTTGGTTACTGCTTGATCTCATGAGCTAAAAATTAGCTTCGACGCAAACCTCACTAGCAACATCTCAGATGATTCCTACGTCTCAAAGCGCCATTCTCGACTGGAGAAACCAGTCACTATCGGTGTTCCGTTGACCCATTCCGCAGGAATGGCAGAGTCTGACGGTATCCTTCAAGGAGACAGCCGGCCCCTGGGTCCTCCTCCAAACCCTGGTTGACAGCCTTGAAAGGAGTAATACGACGTTTGCCCGCGCACGGCACGCTCTCGCTAGCTCACGACCCAAGATAGATAGCTCATCCAAAAAGGGCCCCAACTCCTATCTAGTCAGGCACACTCCCCTTTTCCGACCATCTCTGCGGAGTCGAGCGGAGTCGACTATCATTTCGGCTGGAATAATGCAAAACGAACGCTCCTATTAAACACCGCTTCCCCGAAGCCAAGAGGTTTTTCTCTCTTCTCACAGGTTTTCCAACCTCGCAATCTAACCAGTACACTCCTTCTTGACGACTAATTAATACCACACTCTTTAATACTTAATAATGTCTTCCATCCTTCGCAACGCTCTTGCACTCAGCGCCATCGCTGCCGTCGCTGTCGCTCAGGGAACCACCGCCCCCAAGCTTGACGCTCCCTGCGCCGATGCCGTTATCTTCATGGCCCGCGGTAACAATGCACCGTACCAGGACAGCCGTACATTCCCTTTTGTTGAAGCTACGTGCGGCAAGCTAAGGGCTGAGGGCAAGACCTGCGACTTCATTGAGGTTGTGTTTGAGACCATGATGAATGGCGACTTCTGCACTCAGATTGGGGACGGGGTCCGCAACGGTCTAGCCCAGATCACTGCTTTCAACAAGAAGTGCCCTTGCACGCACCTTATCCTTAATGGCTTCTCTCAGGGCGCCTGGATCACCGGAGATATCCTCGGTGGACCTGGTGGTTGCTCCCAGATCACAACTGGTCTAGACAATACCTCAGCTCCTGGTAATGCTAGTAAGTATTCTTGACATGACGCACTCAAACCTCGGACTGTGCTAACGGGGCAATTTAGTTGCTGCTGCTCTCCTCTGGGGTGATGTCATGCACGTGGCTAACCAGCCGTACAACGTTCTTGACGGCGCTGATCTACAGAAGGACGGTCGCAGCGCCGAGTCTCTTGCACGCCTGAACCGCTACGCACCCATCCTGCGCTCTTACTGCGCTAAGGGAGACCCAGTTTGCGCCAACGGCAACGATATCGAAAAGCACTTGAGCTACTTTGAGCTGTACACCGACGACGCCTCAACCTGGGCCGTTGGAAAGCTTAATGACGCCGCCCCCCTATGTGCCGCACCCACACCTACCCCAAGCGCTTCTTCTACTGTCGTCGCATCGTCTGTTGGCGTTGCCGCGGCTACCTCTGTTGTATCGTCAAGCGCTGCTGCTTCCTCCAGTGTCGCCGCTCTTCCCGCTTACCCTACATCTCCGGTCTACGTTGCTCCGTTCGCTGTCCCTCAGCCATACGAGGCTAAGTGCGTTCCCCGCATCAAGATTGAATATGTCTACGTTTAAGAGTGATAAGGACGGAAGATGAAGTGGAGTAGAGGTAGTGATAGTAGTAGATGGGTGTAGGTCGATGAAGCAACAATGAAAAGAAATGGCTGTCGTGGTCGACGTCTGCGAGAACTTTTGGCTTTTGTGCGTGATGAGTGCTTTCCGTCTGCTCTGCAAGTGCACTGTGAGTCCTGATAGAGTCATTGGTCCACCATCAGGCGTCAGCTCGGACCCGTATCCAGTTTCCTGAATAGATCTGGACAACACAATCCATCGGAGACCCCTGCGTTATGTGAAACTCAAGCAAATGCGAAGTCAAATCTGGCATACCCTGGCGCTGAAAGCGCTGCACAACACCGCTGTTCACAACAGGTATGACGCCTGGGTTTTCGATACTGATCCCATCCAGGATGGTATGGCTGCTCACGCCACCAAAGGCAAGCAACACCGACAAACACTCATTGCTACAAATGAGTCAGTGTACACCATGCGCATGGCTGATATACTCATCTGCGCAAACTAAGTGTAAAGGAGTGTTGAGGAGGGAGAGAGGCGAGCTCGGTACGGCGGCTAGGTACGCACAGCATAGACCGATGGGTAGTCCACATGCTTGAGAGCTGGAATTAATGAGGCAGAGATCACGTTCCGGCTGGCAGCTGCCTGTATCGCGCGATCACGGCGCCTATCATGTTGATGGTAGCACACCTATTGCTCAGTAAAGGCCGTATTGCTAGAATTGGTGGGGCGCTTAGCTGCCGAGGCTAGTAGATCAATATCAGCCCCTGACTGATCATTGCTTACGCAGACCAATTACTTGCGCTACACTCCTTCGGGCTGATCTGCTGTTCAGCCCGAAGGAGTGTAGCGCAAATGGATCATTTTCCCTTCGCCATAACCTTGTTACGAGTTGTGCGATACTGTAAACAGATGATTTAGCGGTCTTTGTGGTATCGAAACAAACGAAAACAACTGCCGAGAATGTTACGATACCGGCAAAGCGCTTCTCGTCTGGTAATCAGGATCTCATCACTAAAGATGATAAGATAAAACGTATTGGATATAATCGGACAATCAACTCGAATTGACACATACGACCATAGGACGTTGAAAACAAGGCTTCCCGTTCGCTCAGCCCTATTTAAGCAACGTACCGGCGGATTAGTAGTTAGGTGGGTGACCACTAGCGAATACCCGCTGTTGTATGTTTTTGGACTTTTTGCCGGCTGGCTTGAACGCGATATGAGTTCGATCATCTGAAGCCTTCCCTTTGCTAATGTCAAGCGACTGGTGGAGCCTTGTAAAATCTTGTCGCGTCTCTCATTTGAGCCAATCCCATGAAAGCTCCTCCAGACACCATTTGCAACAATGCCGACATTTCAGAACAAACTGCTGTCATATCATCCGCTTGCTCGTCGGGAACATCAGCTGGCTCTTGCTAGTCAAGAGCAATGTGAGTATTGACACTATCATTCTATAAAACGATAGCAACCGGAATCTGAACGTCCTGTGTACGACAACGTTTGACATTACTATTCTCGTACTGCCTAATCTGCAACATGCGCCAACGAGCGTCGTAAAGGCTCGATTTTCTGAATGCATAGCTCCGAGTCCTCTCGAATCTAAGGTCCCTTCTCACTCTTTTTGTCGCTGCCGCCGCTGACCCAGGCCTTCCACAAGGACGTCGTCTTCTTGTCTTGCAAAGTCGCTCTCATAACTCTTCCGTAAAGACCGTCTCAAGCCTTCCCTGGATTACTCCTAAGCTGTCCTCGCAAGCGTTTGTACGCTTTTTCTGGGAAGTGAAAGATCTCGGGGGATTCTTGGTGCGAGCGTGACATGGAAAGCTTAGGACTGCTACCTTGAGCAGGCAGTACGCTGATGGTGTTTACTCGTGTCGCTGAAGTTGGCTGTGTCGAGGTCTGTGGCTGCGGCTGCGCGATCTGAGGATGATCTCCATCAGTCTCTTCTTTGGCAAGCGCTCGAGGAACGACGAGGTCTACGAGGCTAGAGTTTTCTCTCAAGAATTCCTTGACAAGGCGTCTCTAGGATGTCGAGCTAAGTATGCGGTCTTTTGTCACACCTGGTTAGGAACTGGCGCCCTTGTTGATCCAGACCTAGACTGGTCTCAACTGTGACATGGACAACTTCGCATCCGGATCAAAGTCGCTTAAACGCATGAAGAACATCTCATCTAGACCGCAGCGGCCTGCGCTGGACGGAGCGCGGGCGCCGCGGGCTGATTGGCGCGGTCCTTCTTGTACCTCTTCTGCAACCTCAGAATATGCATCGCGATGCGACTAGCAGCTTTCAATTCTCTCGCTTTCTGTAGCTTGATCATGTCTATCTGTTCCTGCTGCATGCCAAACTCGTTTCGAATCTTGTTGAGCCACTGCGAACGAGGCACAAGCTGTCCATCCACGATGACCATGTCCGAAGACATGGTTTGCCGTTTGTTCTGATCGAAGGGAGGTAAATAGAGCATCTTGTGGTTCTTGTTGCAGGTCAGAGGTATCAGTTCATCGGCCTGGAGTTTCTCGTAGCATCCAGAACACAACTGTGCGTCAAGACAATTTTTGCAGACGTAACAATCTACCAGCATGCTATTCCAAATGGTTCCACACGCACGACCATCGCAAGAGGCGCCCCATATATATGCTTTGGGTATGTCATCGGGCGGACGCGAAAGCTTTTCGGCTGATTCCATGGGTGTGAAGGAGCTTGACTCGGATTGCAGTCCATGTGACCCCACGCTGGCGGATGGATCAGCGTTTTGCACTTCTGCGTCCGACATCTGGGGCTCCTTTCGTTCTTCTGGTACGACCACCTGCCATGCAGCAATAGCGTCAGAGTCCTTGTCAAGGACGGCCAACGTTTGCGCTAGGTTCATATATCGAAGTCGTAGAGAGCCATCGTTCTCGTTCTCGGGCCAATTATCGAATATGCTGCAAAAGCGGTCCTGTGCTTCCATGAGTGCTGACTCAGATTCACCGCTGACGAGCTGCAGTCTGATTAGACAGAGGCGCGGATCCTTTTGTCCTTGACGAATACTACGCGTGAAGGTACTTTTCATCTGAACCAAAGCTGACAGCCTGTTGAAGTTGCTCGCGAAGATATCAGGCGAAGATCCAGCAAGCGCCATGTCAAGGAGCGACGAAGAAAGTTTGGACACAGCGCTGCAAGCAGCCCACCAGTAGTCATCGTCGAAAATTTCGGCCTTGCGAATGAGCTCTTCCCATGTTCTTATGCCTCGAGCATGCTCGCGTTGGTGTGAACTTCCGTAGACTCGTAAAGCGGCCTGGAAGTATTGCAGATGGGGTCGTGTATAAATGTCATACCCATCCGCTTGTGTTTTCAACGATAAGTAGTCGATAGCTTCCTGGTATAGTGCACAAATATCTTCTACTGCATTAGCGTGTTTTGCGGCAATGATGATTTGACCATGGATTCGTTCATGGTAAGCAATCTTTTGGAACCAGTAGGCAAGACCCCGATCTGGATTCTCGGTCTGTGTCCAGCTTCGCAAGTAGGCTACCATGGGTTGATAGATTTTTCCGGCAGTCCATGCTTCAACCATCTTTATGAGCGCTACGGTGTGTACATCTGCTAGAAAGTGCGTGTCGCCGGTATCCTGTCCGAGAATGTTTTGAAAGCATGCTGCGGCTGCTTCGTAATTCTGGCATTCATGGTGAATATCGCCTTCCGTCAGAAGCACAGCGAAAAATGTTTCCCTGAAATCTTCCTCATCCCGAGAGTGATCCTCAAACCCCTTGAATTTTGCGACAAACTTGAGTGCCTCTTGATGGTTCTTCAGTCTCTGATGTGCGCGAATTAGGCCAAGGATTACAGGCCAGCTGGAACTGGGATGCTTTTCAGCTTCTTCAAATCCACGAAGAGCCTCCTTGTAGCGCTGGAACTGATAATTAGCCCACCCAAGACGATGAGCTCGCACGTGGTCTTCGACCTCGATCTCTTGAGGCTTGAGCCATCTAAAGAAACGATCAACCTCCTGCGAACTTGGAGTTTTGCGTTCATCGTAAGCTTCGCCAGCTTGCTATTCGACTTTGTAAGCTGCATGCCCCACAGAAATTAATAAAGTCCTACCTTAATAACGAAGCCGTATGGGATCAAAAGATACTCTTCGTACGAAAGAGCAGAATGAGTGAAGTAACGCTGTGCCAATCGTCGGGCGACTCTCTCCAGGACTAAGTATTTGCTGGCAGCGCCTGAGATAACTTTCCGAACCCATTCATTCCGCTGAGTATTTTTCGCGTAGCCTTTGGATACATGTGGATGTCTCCAAAACTTCAGCAGGGCATCCACAAGTTCATCCCTTTCAAGCCAATCCTCTTTCAGGCTACCAAGATTCTCAAAAGGGAACCAGGCATCAATGGTCTCAGGTTCGTAGAACATATCGACAAGCTTGGTCCCTATATCGCTCAGTACATGCCCTTCCGGCTCGAATGTATCGAGATTATCCACCAAAGCTTTGAGGAGTTCATACCACCATACGGAGGCGGAGCTGCGAAGTTTTGTGAGATTCTCATCTGCTCCTTCTTCACACAGGACTCGGACGTAGGTACTGAATACCGTAAAGTTCACAGCGTTTTCATCTCCTAGATGGAGGTGAGCTTTGTATGCCATGGCGTCAAAGAAATTGTCGAATCTAAACCTGGCGTAGTCCAACGGATCGCAAGCGTTCCTGATGAAGCGACGGCAGAGATCAATCTCACCTCTGCTGAGCTCTTCGTTTTGCGGATCGTAGTCGACTGAATTGCCCTTTTGCGCACTGCTCTCTCTCAAGATCTTGATCAATTCATGCGATCTGAACATAACTGCACCCCTTTCATTGATTCGAAGCAAGATCGAATATGTGCTGGAAATTTCTGACTCCAGAAGGTAATTCTCGCGAAAGGTGTAGTACAACACACTTTGCAGGAATGAAACTGGTACACCACTAGCAGGCGACATAGAGGCTACCCATACCAATAGCTCGTTCAATTTACGAATTTGAGTGGAGTCCAACGAAGCCTCGAGAGTTTTGAGGTTATTCCTTAACACTGTGACCATATCATCCGTTGTGTTATTGACCACCTCTAGAACCTTCTGTTCAGTGTTGCAGGATTTTATTTCAGTTATCTTGGCCTCGAGGTGGTTGTAGTTCCCGCGAATACCCTCAACCAAGAGTTTGATCTTGGACTCGTCTAACAGGCCCTTGAGATCTGGTTTCGTGGAGCACATTTCATCGACACGGGCTCTCGTGACTGCTTCAACGTCTTTCGCATTCAACGAGTATGGATCAGACTCATGCCCATTGACTTGCGATATCGTTTGTAGGCCTGGATCGGGGCCCAGCACGATAGTTTCGATGCTATCCGCTTTGTGTGGAAGCTTGGAAAGTGCGTCATGATCACCTGTCACAAGTAATCGTATCGCGATGCCCGACGCGTCTGACTTCGCAAGGGCTCGTTGCATCATAGCTGTAATGGTAGCGCCTTTGGCATCCGCCTGACCTCGACCACTGTATCCATCAAGGCAGATGAAGTATGTTCCTTTCATACAATCGGCTAGTCGCAGTACGAGATCGTCCCACTGTTCATGGGCTTTCCTCACATGTCCGGCTTGCCCACATGCATTGGCCACCGCGGTCGCATAGCCCACATCTACAGCAGCAAACTGGTAGATGACAGAGCCTAGAAATCTTTCAAAAGTTTCGTCCGTGCCTTCTCTGCAGTAGTAGTACGCCAGGTAAGCCTCGTTGGGTCCTGACCCAGTTTTGTACTTCTTCTGCAGATGGGTGATGATGTGACTAAAGACGTGGGTCTTGCCGTAACCAGACTCGGCCTTCACGAACAGGATTTTTGGTTTGGTCTCATTCAAGTCAGTCCACTTTCCGAATATATCATGACGCTCAAGCCATTGTCCAGTGTTCGCCACGTGCGCTCTACAGATCTCTCTGTGTCGCTCGTTCCAGGTCTCGGTTTTACCGCTTTCGAGAAGGGCGAGACTTTTGGCAATCTTGACCAAGTCTTCTTTGTGTTGATCCTTCGTTGTACGACCGTCCAGCGTCGACTTCATCTCCTGGGTGCATCTGTTGAATTGCTCGACAACGTCGCAAATGCCTTGAAGATGTTTTGAGATCTCGGATTCGCGACTAGCTCTTTCTTCATCAGAGTTCCGGAGATATTTCGCCAGTCCCTTGACTTCCACCAAGATCTGATCGACTGATGCATGTGTGAAGTCCTGAACGCGTTGCTCCATACGGCTAAGAGACGCTGCGACGCCAGCATCTGAGTTGAACAGTACAACGCCGACCATGGTCTTCCATCTCTCCTTCTTGCTGGTGGCCAAACTGTATGAGGATGCAAGTACTTCAAGGAAGTCAGAGAGTATACCATACGCCGGTTTCCGGAGATGGTGTGGCAGTCTGGACCCATCTTGACCACACTCTTGTCGCAAGTAGAAGTTCAGGCGCTCAAGGAAGACGGCCGAACGCTCCATTAGCACAACAAAGCCGTCGAAAATCTCGCTGAATTTTCGCCCTGCCTGGATCACGAAGCTGATGGCGTTCCAGCATTGGGAAGCTGGGCCAAAGACGATGCTCGCTCCTTGTGCGATGATGTCCCCAAACTGTTGCAGACAGAGACCAACATTGTTGAGTACTTTGCGGGTATTTTGATGACTCTTCGTCGAGGACCGCGCTATGTGGTGTTCGACCTGGGTTTGAAACTCCGCGAAGGTGGTTCTGGAATTGAGCTTCTCCATGGTCACTTCTTCGTATCTCTGCAGGACCTGGGGCCAAATCTCATTGAGATCGTTATCTGTGTCCAGATCCCATCTAGGCTTCTCCTGCGCACGGCTCATGTTAAAGAGGTTCGCGACTCGGCGTTGTAGTCAAAGACACAGTTCACACTAAGTGTATATCTTGGCTCTCCAGGCGCAGTTTCTGTACTTTGGGGGCTTGGTTGGGCACACGCCTGTTTTAAATTCTAGAGTGCATTCTTACCTAGGTGATTAGCGAAGAGATTCCCGTTCAGCTCTCAGATCTCAGCCGCACCTCATCATACCGTCCATCACTGATTGGCCGACGAACGCCAGCTTCAGGTCAGAAATACTACATTTTGACCGGTCCGGTCACGGTCGATAGTTTCGCACTGTCATTGGATGCGTATACCAGCTGAATGCAGGATGCTGCATGGCTTCAGGTGGTGGCAGGCTGTTGAGGTCGTCTCTGCGCGAGACAGTGTCTGCAAACCACGGTCGCGACGCTGGGTCCTCCTAGCTCATGAAAAGCTACGAACGTCCACAGAGTGAGTAACCTAGGGTATATTGAGCAACAAGTTGGCGATGTAGGCAGTGTTGGAAGGCATACCTCACCTCGGTGGGTAGGTGCAGGGTTATTGTTTACCATCCCAATTGGGACTACTCTGTATTCATGTCGGCAGCGCTCCTTACGAGACTCAATCCACACTTAATACTCAACTTTAATCAGGCAGCACGTCGGTGATGGATAAGTCGCTGCTGGGGATTATTGAGCGCGACATGCCGCGCGGATCGTGTTACCCCACGCAGCTGAAGGTCAGGGCACTCTAACTTTATCACTCGCGCACACGCATCGCTACTTGAGATGGGGTAGCAGCCGAATGATGCCCAGACTCCCTGCTTTAAGTTGCTCGCTTCGCGTTGTCCGCTCAATCCTATTTGAACAACCTACCGGCAGATGAGTAGTTAGGTTGGTGACCACTAGCGAACACCCGCTGTTGTTTGTTTCTGTCTTTTTGCTTCCTCTTCCTATCTGCACCGTTCCTATCGAGAATGGGTCCAATTATTGCTCGTGCGCTTTGCATCCTTTTTGGTTTGTCAGCTTGCACCTTGAGACACTCCGAGGCAAGATCTACGTCGCGGTCACCGCACGTTCAGAAGCGCTTTGTTGTATACTTGACGGGGTATGCAGAAGGAGCACAGATGGCATCTAAATATACTAACGATAACAAGTCAACACGATGTTGTCCCGGAACTGTCCCTAGTGTCTAGGATCACGCACGTCGCCTTAGCGTTCATGCGATCAGAGGTCTTCAATGTTCACGACCAGCACGAGTGGCCTCTATTTACTACTGTCGCCAAGGTCCGACCAAAGTTTAAGGAAGGAACCAAGATTCAAATAGCAATTGGTGGTTGGGGAAACACGGAAGGCTTTGAAGAGGCGGCAAAGACTGCGGAAAGCCGCAAGCTCTTCGCGAACAATATTAAGGCTATGCTTCATGCCACTGGCGCTGACGGTAAGTCGATCAAAGTTCGGAGGGAACCCTACTGACCCGATCTAGGAATCGACTTGGACTGGGAATACCCAGGGTCAGTTGCCCACCTCGCTACTTCGCGCTTGCTAATTTTAGTTTAGAGGCAATGGTGAAGACTACAAACAGCACCCCAATTCCGAGAAAGATTGGGAGATTGAAGCATACCCAAAGTTGCTCGCCGACATCAGGGAAGCGATAGGACCAGACAAACTCATTTCGGCCGCTGTTCCTGGGAAATCGGAAGACATGATGGCCTTTCGCTGGAACAGCATACCGAAGGTTCACGAGTCCATCGATTTTCTAAACGTGATGACGTACGACTTTATGAACCGCCGAGATAATGTGACTAAACATCACAGCGGTCTGAGTAGCACGATAGACGCTCTACACGGATATTCTGACCCAGGTATCTACGTCCGAGACCTAAACTTTGGTCTCGGTTTCTACATCAAGTGGTTCAAAGTCGCTGCTGATGAAGCATGCGATCGCGTGCCACCAATTGGATGTCGCACTGAATTAATGGAAGACCCCAAAACTGGAGCTGACTTGGGCAAAGCTGGAGCCTTTTCGTGGCACGATGAAGTGCCTGACGAGCTCAAAGAGTCCTTCGGAAGAGCCATGAGATACGGCGTGGACGATTGGCGAGCCGACTTACTAGTAGGACACTGCTACTTTGATAAGCAGGAGCGTTTGTTCTGGTCTTGGGACACATCCTTCAGTATCAGTCAGAAACTCGAAAAGGTTTTCGGTCTTTTTGATGGCCACGAGATGTACAGTGAGAACGATATCGGTGGAGTGTTTGCGTGGGGTTTGGGTGAAGATGCGCCCAACTTCGAGCATTTGAAGGCAGTGAACAAGGCGCTGGAACTCTGGGAACATCAGGAATCTGAGCATGAGGAGCTTTGAAGGCACTGGATGACTGGCCGCAGGTCGTTTCGAACTCCGGGAGTAGAGAGTGGAGTCGGCACACGCCAGTACTCCTTCGGAAAGGTGAGGATCTATCTGCTATATCAATCCTCCAGCGCCTCGTTGCAGCTTGCAATATTGACTTCCTACACGAAATTGTTTTACAACTCTATGAAAGCAGTGAAGTCGGAAGTATGGGATCACAGACTCCACAGAACGAGCGTCGCGGTCCAGACAGTGCGCAACATGTTTATACCGTGTAGCTTCACTAACATGTGCAACAACAGCGACCTGCACCGCTAATGCAATCGCTAACCCCTACAAACCGATCGCAGCGACTGGACTGCCACAAGGTGCGCTCGAAGGGTCGAGTGGCGACGATGAGGACGATGCCGCTGCAGATAGTCAGCCTGGGAGGGACTTGAAGGTCAATTGTGGAGCTCGTAACAGTAAGTGGGTGTTGCGACCTTTCTCAAAGCTGGCTGATTTCGGTAGACGAAACCAAGAAGCGTAAGAAAAAAGAGAAGCAAGAAGAAAACAACTGTCACTCAGCAGACGAGCCCGCATCGCATTCCTCTTGCAGACATCTTCAGACAGCAACTATACCCCGTAGGGCCAAACCGTTGAGTACTTCAACCGGGATGAGAATCTTGAACGCACCACAGATGAAGAGCTCCGCCATCTTTCTGTAGTCAGCAATATGGATGATGAATTTCTGAACGACTACCGCAAAGCCGCCGAGGTGCATCGTCAAGTTCGTCAACATGTACAGACTATTGTAAAGCCTGGCATTACTTTGAGTCAGCTCGCTAATCAGATTGAGGACGGTGTACGTTCCTTAGTGGGTGCATCTGCGAAGGCGCTGTTGAAGTTGATCGATGAGAATTTTGACACGTTGGTGTTTTCGAGGCGTTATCTGGAGCGATTGGGGGCGAAGAATTATCATCTCGGTATGAAGTCGCTGGTAGCGAATGGGATTGTATATCAGTATGCGCCGTCAGTGGAAATACCTGGATCTTATGTCGCGCAGTTGGAGCATGTGAGTTTATTGCTGTGGGATCTTAGAGCTGTGCTAACCATCAGCTAGACTGTCGTTTTGCGCCCGAACTGCAAGGATATCATCTCTCGTGGAGATGACTATTGAGTCGTATCGTGTTCGAAAGGACGCGGTCATGAAGAACACTCATTATATAGCACATAATGCAACGGTCATGTCAGCATTGCCTGGCGTAGCATTTAACATGCAGTCGAAGTTGGCAGCAACAGTTGACTTCAACAGCTGACGATAACCGCTATCTTGGTCAAAGGCCTTAATGCTCCACGACCTTGGTGAAAGCTCTGTGGCTTACTCGTTCTCACTTCATTCGGCAGTCGCATAGCAGGGCTTTATTCTCCATTCAATTTGCCATTATGATCTTGTGATTTCTTGTAGTCTTTCACACTGTAGATTCGTTCATGGCACTCAACTGTCCAAGTCATACAGCAAACAACCTCCCGTCCTGAAATTGTACACAAAGGCCTTTCCATCACCCACACCACTACCTTTCCCACCTTCTTCCCCTTTGACCTCTCTCCACTTCGCTCTGTATCCCAGCAGCAAGTCGTGCAACTCCTGCAAATACTTTCTCTCGACGATTGGCAGCTTTTGAATCGCGTGGCGCCATGTGTCTGGGTCACTAAGTCTTGTCTCACGTATTGAGTTCATGACCTCGTCTTTAGTTTCGATCGCTGCAATTGGCGCGTCTTGGAAAGAGTCGAGGAGGTCATGGGATCGTGATTGTGCGGCTTCGACGATAGACCACTTGTTGCTTTTCTTAGAGCGGTGATGAGAGATAAGAACGTCCACGTTTGCGCGGGTGGACGTTTGAGTTGAGGGTCCTGGTGTGGGTGGGGCTTTGGTCAGGCGTTGAGCGGCGCTGCCCTCACGCGCGTCGCGGTCGCGCACTTCATTGCGGAGATAGTTGAGCAAATCGGTTGAGCGCAAGTCAGTGTCTTCTTTCTTGCCGATCGATTTAACTTTGAGGTCAGGCTTGTCTGGAGCAACGCCATGTTTGATAATTATGACCCAGCTGTGGCGATCGTCGCGGTAGTGACGGAGGACATCCTCGATATTGTGCGCATCGACAGAAAGCTCAGCGGTATAACCATGAGCAATGAGCTCCGACACCATCTTAACGCCAGAAGAACGAAGCACGGTTGGATCAAAGCTAGCGACAAGGCAGTCGCAGCGACGAGGCATCCAGGAAATTGCGGGTGTATCTTCCTCTACGTGTTTCTTTAGGAACGTAGACTTCTCAGGTTTCTTCAGATATCGTGTCATCGAACTGACAAGCCGGTCCCAGCCAATATTGACACCGACTGCATGATAACCAGTGCCGGTACGATTGTAGCCCGGACCTTTGGGCCGATATTCGTCGATAAGCTTGTCGTAGCGGCCTCCGGCGGCAAGCACTAATCGTTGTTTTGTATCGAAAAGACACTGGAACAGTATACCGCCCGAGTAAAACTTCTCGTTGAAGCTGCTGAGCGCGCTGAGATAGACCTTCCTCTTTACATTCCAAAGCTTTGTGTAACTGAAGACAGAGCTCAGGTGGGCAAAAATGGCATGTGTCCGGTCGTGATATTTGGTTCCTTCGAAGATGCGCCGCAGCTTCGAGAAGGCCTTCTCAGGTGTGTCCCTCCAATCGAACCGAGCGAGATCGTCTAACGATGTAGAAGACACGCCAATATCGGAAGAACGCAAGTCATTACGTATCGACTGCCAGTTGTTCTTACCGATGTTCAGCTTACTGAGGACTGCTTTTACTGCTGGTCGTTGAGGAATACTGATCCTGCAGAAGTCCATGATAATCTCTAGCAGGTTAGAATGGTTGATATGGAAACACATTTGTGTTGATCGTAGTGACGGAAACTCGTCGACAATCTCGTCTACCACCTTCAAAACTTGAGCCTCCTTCAGAGCTAGGTCAAGGGTATCGTAGGACAAAATGTCGAAGTCAGCCTCGCCACTACTCAATGGCGCGCCACCGGTGTACGTGTCTCGGTACACTTGGCCGATCGTAAATGTCTTCTCCAGGAACGGCGCGCCCCGACCAATGCTGCGAGCGTGTGGCAGCGTGAAATCATAAGGCAGTTGTACAAGTGTACCCGAAGGATCGAACAGTTTGACCACATTGTTGTCAGCATAATGGTCCGACCACGGCAAGAGCGTTTGTCGTTGAACTTCTACCGCACCGTGGCTCCTGAATACCATGGCCAATCTATCTTTTACCAGGTTCTGGAGAAGAACGTCGGTCGCTTTGATGCTTTGTGCAGTGGTACTCATATCCCAAGTGTAGTCCTTTGCCTGGGTGTCGGGCTTTTGAGAGAATAAAGCAGTCATCATCTTCGCATAGTGTGGCGAGTTGCGATCGGATAAAGCCTTTAGAGCCTCTTTCACAGCCTCGTCCTCAATCTGTACGGGGACTTTGCCCGTCCTCAACAACTCAGCGCAGCTAGGACGCTCAGATGGTCGGTGACTGATCAGAGACATGATGATGCTACCCTGCAACGTCTTTTGAGGAGTACTGAACTCAGCGGGCAGAGCATGTTTGCGCTCGCGAAGTACACGGATTTCTTTGTCCCGTTCCATCGCTGTGCCTAAAGGATAGCACATCTCGAAGAAGATGATACCCATGGAGTACATGTCTACTTTGTCGTTATAGTTGCCCACAACTGTTGAGCTCAACTCAGGAGCCACGTACAGTGCGGTTCCAACGCTGCGTGTCATGTCACCGCCAGCGTCTTGGTTCCCGTTTGACATCTTGCTGTCTGGTTTTTGGTATTGTCCACTGGTCGCCAATCCAAAATCGCCAATCTTGGGTACTTTATCCATATCGATGAAGATGTTGTCTGGTTTAAGATCTCGGTGTATGATGCCATGGCCGTGCACGTGAGCAAGTCCTTCCAAGATCTGCCGGAAAAGTCTCCAATATTCTTCGGGGTCGTCGTACAGACCTCGGCGAATAAGATCACGAAGAGTCTGCTTCTCGCAAAATTCCATCTGAATATATAGGATAGATCTTGCCGATCGCGTTGCGAAAGTGCCAGATGCGGTGCGTTTCCGCATCAGAGGCGAGCGAGGGCCACTCGCGGTACCGGTGCCGTCTTCAGAATCCGAACCGAAGATGACCGCTCCGTCATCTTCATAATCCGAACCAGCTTCTGAACCGAACTCGATTTTGTATCCGTTGGAGCTGATAAAGTCTAGTCCTGTACTTCGACTGTAAGTGACGCTATGAGTTCCGCCTGGTGAAATGTTAGAGTCAGAATCAGATTCGTCTGAGCCGATGTCAGATTCGTCACCGGAGAGCTCGGCACTGGAATTGACGTCTCCTTCTGGCCAGGCTGTGTAGTAGCGGACGACAGAGGGGTGATTCAGCCGTGACAACAACATGACCTCCGATAAGACCTCTGTTAGCGCAGATGCTGATTTCTGTTTGATTTTCTTGATGGCATATATGCGGCCGTCCACTTTGTTGCGTGCCTTGACGACTTCGCCATACCCGCCTTTGCCCAAGCGGCCTTGCTCGACCCAGTCTTCTGCGTAACGAGAGTGAGAAGGCCCAATACCGGCAGACGATTCGCGACGAAGCCGATAATGACCCAGGGACGACGATGAGTGTCGAGAACGCATTGGTGTTATAGGTCGTTCATAGATCGGTACCTCATTTCGAAGAAACTCGCAGGGAATGAGATCGAATGCCGAAGGCCGTTTCCGAGGATCTGGTTTGAAGAATTTACGCATCATCTCTTGTAGAGGCTCAGAGCAATTAAGAGCATCTGAAAGATCTTTGGGTGAGTTGTACTTCTGGGGTACATCAAGGCCAAATAGCATCTGAAGGAAGACCACGCCCAGATCCCAAACATCGGTTTTGCGTGTCCTCTTCGGATCTTGTCCAAGCTCGGCAGGAATCCAGAAGGCTGACCAAGACGAGGTGAAAGCACGTTCTCCTCGATACAAATCCCTTAAACTGTGAAGACTCTCCTGATATGTTGCATCTGCTAGCTTTACGGAGACGTTTCCGTCGGAAGACTTGCAAAGCAGAATGTTGTGGGGGAAGACACGCTTGTGAACGATGCCGTTACGATGCAGGAAGTCGAGAGCCTCAAGGATCTCAATTGTCCATGACCGTACTTTAGCCACAGCAATCTGTCCGTCATCTTCAATCTTTTCGCCCATGGAGCCTTTATTGGCATGCTCCATGAGGATGTTGATCTCCCAGCCAGACTCGGGTAGATGTTCGATCTTGAAATCGAAAACACTCAAGAGAGCTGAATGTCTCAACCGCTTGATCTCTTCCATCTCTGTCTCAAACTCCATGATGGATCTCTTCAACTGTGACGTTGTTGAAGTGTCTTTGTCGCCGATCCGAAGTCTTTTCAGGACCAATGTGATGTTCGCTGCAATACCAATGGGCTTTACGAGAAGTTCCTCCGTGACAGAACCCTTACGAAAGGGTAACATGCCTTCAACAGCGCTGCATTCGGTGACGGCGTCCTCCACCTGTATCGATATGACTCTATCAAACGACACGTAATTGGCGCTGTTGGCGGATTGGAAATACGATGTTGGTGTAATGACTGATGATCGGTTGTTCTTGCGCTTCGCCATGAGGTCCTTGCGTTTCATCTCATCACTGACCATCTGCTGCAACATGCGCTCTTCCTCAGCCTTAGCCTCATCTCGCTTCTTCTGAAGATCCTCCTCTTGCTGCTTGGCCAGCTCGACAGCGGCTGCTTCCTGTACGGCACGCTCGGCACCTAGGTTCTCGAAGGTGCCATCAGTCTCCCGCACGGCGACTTCGTCCTCAAGAGCGTCCTGGATCTCAGTAGCAATTTCGTGAAGCATGACTTCTCCGATCATCTCGGAAGGTTTGACTTTCAAGATGTGTTGCAATCTTTCCTGAGTGCGTTTACGAAGTCTCGTTGTTCCTTCGAGAGTAATTGTTGGAAGCGATTTGGGATAGGTCGCTGTGAGCTTGGCACACATCAGGACTGATATGTCCTCGTTGGAAAAAGATTTGAGATTCAACCGTATTTCTCGATCCGAGGATTTGCCCCATGCTTTCTTAGGTTCTGACTCTTCATAGTCTTCCATGAAGACGGCCTTCAAAACTTCTCGTTCATCTTCCTGTGCTGCTTCATAGGTCTCTGAGGGTTGAGAGACCAACGAAGGGCGCAGAGGCAACGTCTCTTTAGTCGGACTAGCTGGCCCAGTGCCAAAATTTCCATTTGGAGAGAATACATTTTGCTGCTTTCTGTTTCGCGGTGTCTTGTGCGGTGCCATGTTGGGCTGTCTCGTGGCTGGTTGAAAGTGCCGTCATATACGAGAGACGGAGAGAGGAGCAGCCGAAGCCGCTGCCCTTTACACTGCAGACATGTCGTGTTGATAAATTGTTGTTGCTAAGTGAAAGTCAAGGCTATGACGAAGTGAAGACTTCGCAAGCCAACACGTCGAAGAAGCGGTGGGGCTGCGACGCCAGCAATTGCCCCCACCAAGATGTGCGCTAGGCAACTAGTGCCCGGTCGGACGCGCCTTCCTGCACCCTGAGAGCTGAGCGTTGCGAACACAAACAGCAGGTTAACTACGTCGTGCTTGCTCTCCGTACTACTCTGACAGGACTGCTGTCGGATGCGCTCTTAAATGGAAGTGGTCCTGGTACTCACTCACTTTGCAGACGAGATGCACTGTTGACGGCTCGCGCTTTCTACAATTTCCGCGATCAACGGGCGAGTAAACAAATCGAACAAACAAACCTGCAAACATCATAAGCCGCACCCTATACCTTCTTTGACACGTCGTCACGTCAAAACTCACGCCATGTTTTCCTGGATCACGGGGCCGCGCATCACGAATGTGATCGAAGACCTGCAAGCGGGTATGCATCTCCAATAATGGGTGTGATTTGTAGAGTCCTGACAGACCAACAGAGCCCGCTTACGAGTCGACATTCATCGATCCTCCCGAGACGCCTGCCCATCAATTCGCTGTTAAGGCGTTCAAGCATGCCATCTTCGGTACGCCAGCTCCAGAAGACCTCAATAATGCAACGAGGAAATTCGAGACAAAAGCCAAGATAGCTGCTGTCAATGCAAAATTCACCGAACTGCCTGCGCCGAAGGACGATGACATGTCGCTTTCGCCTGCGAAACGAGGGCCGGGTATTCTTATGACCCCAGGAACAGCCAGTAAGGGCAGGAAGACTGTGTCCTTTGGATCACAGATTGAAGACAATGAAGGAAAAACCAGTGGTATCAGCAGAAGCGGCATCCCGAATAATTGCCCTGGGAAGTTCCCAAGCCCTTGGACACCTGGGACGGAGCTCAAGCTAGACTCTGCGAGCGACAAAAGGCCCCGAACCAAGCTCACGGAAGCATTGCTTGACGCGCGCACCACTACACAACTAAAGTCAGGCCAAAGGCCAAAGGCGAGAGACGACAGCGACATTACCATGGACCTCGGCGCACCCCGCTCGGACTCTGGCAAATACTGGAAGGAGCAATACGAAAGCTACGCTGAACGAAGCGAGAAAGAGATGAAGAAGGTTGTTGCGAAACAACAACTGGCCAAGAAATTTGCCATGAAGAAAGACGGCGAGGTCACTGAATTGGCCACAAAGCTCGAGCAAGAACGGAAGCGATTTCGATCTCGGGAGCGTGAGCTCGAGCAACAGAACAAGGACTACCAAGAGCGTTTGCGTCAAGCCATGGCAGAAAACACATCAACGAGTATGGAGAACGCAGCCTTAAAACTACGGATAGCCACTCTGGAGAAGGCAGCAACGACAGGAACGGGCACAAGCTCGAGTACGCAAATGAGGAATGAATTCTCGATCTACGAAGATACAAAAAAGGATGTGACAAAGCAGCAGAAAGAGTCCGGTGCGGCAATGGAGATATTGTTCGCGCCTTCGTTCAGTATACCGTCTTCTGGTAAGGAGAACAGCATGACACCCAAATCGAGAAGAAGCCGCCGTCAGACTGTGCCAGACATGTCCGCTCACTCAATTGCGTCGCCGAAGCTAGGTGCCGGTAGAGATGAAGCTTCCATCATACTAGGCAAGACCCCTGCTGCGCCATTTGAATCAACAAAGCCGTCGCTCGAGCCTGCGCAGTCAACACGCCCTTCGAGAGCACCACTCAGCGCTCGCAGGGCCAGCCCGACGAAGGAGAATGTGGGCCTCGCATCACCAGTCGCTGTACTTCCATCCAGTCCACTGCCCATGCCTTCGCCTGGTCTGCCAGATCCTTGGATGAATATGGATGAAAGCTCAATTCCGCAGCTTGACAAGCGAGCGATGCCAACAGCAGGGTCGCCTTACGTCAACCCCGCATGGAACCCTCCAGCAAAGCAGCATCGAGCATCGAAGTCAACGTCCCAACCCGTCAAGTCAGAGTCGCAAAGTATTCCCCAGCAAATGGAGAAGGCAGACGCAAAGGCTCAGGTCCCGTCTACACGCAAAGTAGAACAGGATTTGGAGAGCCGGCTTGCTGCTCTGTCCGCGAAGCCAGCTAAGAATGAGGTTATGGAGAGGTCAAAGGACGCATCAGCAGGACTGTCGCCCACTGATCCCAAGTTTGACCTAGCAAAGATCACGGCTCACCATGCAGAAGGATCGACAAAGGTCAAGCATGACCGTGCTGAGATGTTGCCTGTGGACAGGAAGATCGAGGCTAGGAGGCGACTGGAGGAAAGGAAGAGGCTGAAGAAAGCCGCTCCCGTATGATTGGACCATGACTTGCTACAAGCATATGAATATCTTGCTTCTGACGTTTTATATTGGGTAGGCGTGATGGATGGGGTGGTTGCTCTATTTTTCCGGCGTATCGATCTCGGAGTACAGGACGATACCACACTTTTCCAATCCAGTAGTCAATGCGAATCTCATTTTTAAACTCTGTCATATTGCCTGCTCATGACTATGGGTATCATCCTCCCTTTATTGCAACCATCTTTATCGTACAACAGATCGGGCACGCCCTATTTCTCAGCGACGATTCTCAACGCATCCACCACCCCCGGCGCCGCCCTCTCCAACGCCGCCTTCTCCTCCCCCCTCATCTTCCCCAGCACATACCTCGACACCACATTCGGATCCCTACTCTCGGGCCTCCCAATCCCAACACCTACCCGCCACCACTTAATGTTCCCAAGCTGCTGCTGACAACTCTTCAACCCATTATGCCCCCTGGCACTCGCACCGCTCTCCCTCACCGTCACTTTCCCCAACGCTGCCTCCAACTCATCATGCACCACCACCAGTCTGCCCTCCTGCGTGGGACTCGTCCGCCGCCTCAGCTCCGCGAGCCACGCTGTGTATGCCTTCTTCACACCCACGCCCGACACGTTCATCAGCGACAGTGATTGCCAGAATGTCCAGTCGTCTTCGGGTGGGCCGCCTTGCGTTTTCGAGTACCCTTTTAGTAGGGAGAGAGAGAAGACGGTGTTGTCGGGGCGCGAGACGAGGCCGGAGAGGCCCTTGGTGAAGGGCTGGTATGACTTGCGCATGGCGATATGGGTGGTGACGATGTGGCCGGCGGAGTGGAGGGTGTTGGCATATGTGGCACCGGGATTGCCGATACTGCAGACGAGTAGGGGGAGGGGGTTTGCTGGTGGCATGGCGACGGGGAGGGGTTGTGGTATCGAGGGTGTGGTGGGTGTTGCGGGTTGTTGACGAGGTTTGCGCGCTTTGGGCGGGTTGTTTGGGGGTTTTGCACCAGGCAATTCAGTCTCAGATGAGGTCTCTTCAGGCGTCGGTAGAGACTGGTGTGCTTTCTTCCGTTTGCGCGCTTCTCGCTTGTTAATGCCTGCGCGGCGGTTGATTGCGTCGTTGCTGATATATTCTGTCCAAGAAACAGATTCGAGATCGGTGACGGGACTGACAGGGATTGTGTCGCCCACGTGCGCACGTGTTAGCGCGTTGGACATTGGTGCGGCGACGGGTGCTTTCGGGGTGGGATTTTTACTGAGGCTTGAAAGTGCGAGAGATGCGACTTTATTTCAAGCACTCTGTCACTGTCTATGACGACTTTGGGTACCACCGTCCCTCATCCATTGACTAGTTTGGTTCGTTGGGTGCAATTCGGTGTGTACAGCCACAAGAAAGAGTCATCGTGTGGATTGGTAAGGGCGGTGCAACCAAAGTTGATAGCAGAGCGCCCTTTCAATATTCGCAACCTGCTCGGCTGACAATACAGCCCCCTTTCTTTTCACATTGACATTTGCATTTTCGACATCTTGATCGCTGTGGGATGCGAATTAAAAAGTCGCGGCATGACGTAGAGGTGAATGCTTAGCGCGATCGCTCAGGAACCAGGGTCTCGATCTCGGCTTCGACATTGTGACAGCCGCCACCTCGAGTGTCAGACGTCAACTCAAGACAGTGGTCACGGAGCAGCTTGCTTGGTTTGTTCCACTCTCCGATTCTTCTCCAGCGGATACTTCTACAATCATGACTGAGAGACCAGCAACGCCACCGCGAGCGACTCGCTCGGCAGGCAAGCTGCCTCCAAATCCTCCAACCCCAGAGCAGATCAGGCGGATGGTAGGCTTCCATATGAAAGCTGATGATATATAACGTTCTCACCAAAAACAGGAAGAAGCTCGTCTCCGAGCAAAAGCTCAGGCACAGCAAGCCCAAGCGTCGCGACCGTCTCCCGCGCCCGTTGCCGGCACAAAGCGCGCATACTCGTCCATGACCTCGTCCTCGACACCCACACAATCTCGCGATGCCAGTTCTACACAAGCTTCTGGCGGCTTCATTCAGCCGCCGTCTAACTCGTACATCCACCAAAGCAAAAGCAAAGATATCAAGCGCGCCGACTTCATCGACTATGACTTCAGCACCATGACCGACACTAAAGGCGGTTTCCTCAGCACCACCGATGACCCGCACAACCGCGCTATGTGGACCGGCAAGAGCCGCGAAGAGCAGAAACCAGAGGGCATGACGCTTGCCGACTGGGAACGAGAGCAGGTCCGCCGCAAGCTGCGCGAAGCCCGCGCAGGGCCGTACGAGCCAGGCATTTCCATCCTGAATGCCTTGAACGGCAAAGATGAAGCCGACGACGATGACGCCGCGCTCCTCGAAGCCGCCGAAAACGCAGAGATAGAAGCAGGCACCTACAAAGGCAAATACGGCGACGGCAAGAAAGACATCCCAGGCAAATGTCGCGAATGCAGCAGTCTAGAAATCGACTGGAAATGGGCAGACACCTTCCACGTCAGCGTGTGCTCACGCTGCAGGGAACTATACCCAGACAAGTACAGTTTGTTGACCAAGACCGAAGCCCGCGACGATTACCTCCTCACCAACCCGGAACTCGCAGACGAAGATCTGCTTCCCCATCTCGAGCGACCCAATCCCCACAAAACTTCTTTCCACAACATGCAGTTGTTCCTCCGCCTGCAAGTCGAGGCCTACGCCTTCAGTGCGAAGAAATGGGGTAGTGCCGAGGCGCTCGACGAGGAGTACGAGAAGCGCACCAAAGTCGCGAAGCAGCGCAAGGAGAAGAAGTTCAAGAACAAACTGGAGGACTTGAAGCGCAGGACAAGAGTGGAAGCGTATAAAAGGGCCAGGTTGGGCGGGGATGCAGAGTTTGGCCAGAAGATTAAGGGGAGGTATGACAAGCATGAGCATGAGTGGGGGAGGGGCGTGTTGAATCCCGAGACGGGGATGACGAAGAAGGCGTGTACGGAGTGCGGGATGGAGGTTGAGGAGTTGGAGTTTTGAGGTGCATTGGCATTGTTGTTGTGATGATACCCTATTGAATGATATGAGACCCTGGATTAGATTAGTATCGGTTCGGTGGAAGTGAATTGCGGTACGCTGTCAGCATAGTTTAGCGCTGATATAACAATGGTTGCAAAGTCAAAGGGATTAGCCGATGCATGACCTATACATCACGATCGCAACGAAATCCTCAGTATAAAAGAGCTCATACTATGATTTAAATTCCCTAGATAACGCCAGTGCCATGCTTGGTTGCCTAAAGCAAATGCAACGAAACCTCTATAGTGCAACGCGCCCATTTGTCCTACCCTCCTTGTGCAGCGGCTCGTCGTCGTCTTCATCATCCGTCAAGCCCTCGAGCTCGAACTCCTCTGCATCCCTGACTCTGTGATCCACTCTTGCGTACCCGTTGGGTGCGCCGTTAGCATGGGGTGCTTCCGCGTCAGTCTTTGAGTCTGTGAAGGCGTTGACTGCGTAGAGATGAATGAGGAGGTTGGCGACTGCGTGAACTGTTAGTATTTGTTCGAATCATGTATGACATTGGATTACTCACAGAGGAACAGCAGGAACGCAATGCTGAAGAGGATTAGGACGTATGCGACATGTGTCACGTTCGCGTCCGAAAGCAACTGCATCTGCTCTTCTGTAGCGCCCATAAAGAGGAAGCCGCCTGCGATAAGCAGAAACGGGGTCAAATACTGGAAGCTGTTCGGGTCCGGGTCCTCGAGGTCGTTCGTGACTGCGCTGCGGTCCCTCAGCACGAAGGCGATCTCGATGATGCGTGCGGCACCAGCAGCCATGAGGGTAAAACCAAAGACTGTGTGGACCATTGTCGAGAGCGGCAGGTGCTGCGGGTGAGCTGACATGGCCCAACCGGTGACGAAGATGACAATTCCGGGGATCAGGTTGCGCTTTGGCTGTCCGTTTCTCTTGCGGCTCAGCCAGACGCCAACAAGCCCAGCTGCCCACCAGATAATGCCCATTGAAGTGTGCTGCAAATCGTTGTGGACCCAGGGACCACCCCATCGATGCTCGGTGAAGGTGTTGACACAGCCCCAAGCCGCGATGACCAGAGAATCAAAAAACTCCTGACTGCGACCGGTCCTCTTAAGCCACATCTGCCCTACAAGCAGCAGAATCGTGAGAACAATGCCATAGGCAATGAAAGCGCTTCCCATGATGAAATGCGCCAGACATTGACCTGTGTGATCGGCTCTGCAGAATCCAAGAGCAGTGATACCTCCAAACAAGAACTGCACCCACGTCACAACAGGTAGTGCCTTTCCCACTACACCGTGCCCAACGACGACAATCCTGCGAATCTTGCCATGTATGCCCTTCTCGAGGTGGAGCTTGAGGTATATACCCATGACGATCTGGGCGATCAACATGAGCATGATGATGGGAACGAATTTGGCGTGGACGTTGTCTTCGGTGAATTGTCTCCCTTTATGTCCATGACCCAAGAAATACCCAATGATGGCGAGGACGGAACCGGCGACCTGTACAGGAACGTGCCATTTGGAGCGGATTATCTGCCTGCTGTTAGTACAAGATCCGAGTCTTGCGTGTGGCAGGGGATCATACACCCAGAACCATTCCTGTGGGGAAGATGATTCCCCAAGCGAACCCCTGTACTAAGATGTGTATCCAAAGGATCGAATCGATAGGATCCTGAGAGACTGCCTCCCCTTGCTGTATCTTGCTCACGCCATGCTCGTGGGCTGTGGCTACTGCACTCAAGAGCAGCGCTGCTGCGAGCGCTCTCCTTGCTAACGTCAAGACCATCTGGGGCTGAGATCGCCAACTCTGCGTTACGGATAGAATTCGAAGGTCTTGGGTGGATTCTAGGCGACGATAGTCATGTAACGGCGCATACGGGGGCTCTCGTGAGCTTGGATGTGCCGGGAGATCGAGGAAGTCCAAAGAATGCGTCGTCGCCTTCGAGGACCCTGTTGATGCCGCGTCGCAATCTACCGCTTACGTGAAATGCAGGCGCCCCCGTCATTGGTTGCTCCTTCCGCCACCTCCGGCCGAACATAATCCTCCGGTCCGCATCGCGATTCGCTTTCCGCATGCAACAACATGGCGATTGACAGAGGCATCACCGAGATCGCGGATAGCGAGGATGAGCCGCTAACATCTTCGCCTGCTGCCGTTGCCGATGTAGCTGCGGACAAGCTTTCAGTGACAGCCCGTCAAGATGCCCAAGCCGTGGCTTACTCTTACCAAGAAACCGCTGAACACATTGCCAATGAACGCTCGAGTCACACCGACCTCTTGGATGCCGATCAGGAGAAACCTTCAACCGACCTCACAACACCTCATGTTGATCGACTCAATGTAGACGCTGGTCAGCCTTCCAGAACTAATGCTGACAGCACGTGTGCGACCAAAGGTGATGCGGGTGCAGGCTTGTTTCTGCCACACACTGGCAGTGAGGCCCGAGAGGAGATGGGAATCTCTTCGAAGCACTTGGGTGCAGCGTTTATTGGCAACGATGCCGGACATGTCACCACGATCTCAAGTAAGCATTCTGAACCGGAGGCGGGCTACAGTCAACCGGTGGCATTAAAGTCGTCAGATGACGAGAACACGCATGCCATCAGCCAAGAAGATAAGAGTACCAGCGACTACCTCACCACAGAATCAAGCCAACGCAGTGAAGATATTCATAACAAACAATCGTCTGCTGAAGAGACCAGCCAAGGGTTCGCCGGCGATGCCTCAGTCGGTCTGACTCATGAGGCTGTTGGGTGTCACTCACACATATCGCAGAACAATGTTCCCAGCACCGTCACCAAAGACAATCTTTGCCCGGCCATCGGTCTGGGCATGGCAGCTACTCGTGAACCAGACTCCACAGTCTTTACGAAGCAAGATCTACCGTCAGAACCCGCTACTCTAGCAACTCAAGTCGATCATACAAAGGAGATCCAGGCTCGTGATCTAGCATCTGCCACACTTGAAAGCGAACCCGAAAACTTGACAAACGCAAAGCGTGGTGGAGACGACTCTACCACCGTTAAGGGGCATGATCGATCACAGGACTCAAAGCATTTGGACGGCTCAACAGTGACATCTGCTACGGTGATAGATCGCAAATATGACAGCGGATCCTCAGAGAGCATGTCCGTAATTCCGAACAAGGAGACTGAGAAACAAGATAGTCACCACGAGGAACCCTTTCAAACCCAAGCGGACGTTTCGGCCGAGAGCATCGTTTCAAACACTGCTCAAAATGCGGAAGCTGTCGGCGAGCAAGCTTCAAGTTCCCATCAACAGCAACCCGGGATCGACGACGCGCAAAGTGCGACAATTACATCGCCAGACGATCAAGCGCAATCGCAGTCCACTGCTTCGCAAGCCAGCCAACCTGTAACGCCGCATTCAGCTTCCAAGTTGACTCCGCAAGAGATCACGCTGTCAGAGCTCAAAGCGCAGAAAGCTGCTCTACTTGCTTCCTTGAGAGAAATGCCTGTCATTCAGCAACTCATCGAAGAAAGTCAAACCTGCGAAGTCGATATGTCTGATAATGACGATGAGCCGACAGATGCCGATGTCACATCTGCAGCAAACAAGATTGTCAAGCAGCATATCAAGTTGTTGCATGAGTACAACGAGCTCAAGGATGCCGGACAAGGTCTGATGGGGCTCATTGCCGACCAGCGCGGCGTACGAATTGTTGAAGTTCAAGATGAGTTTGGCATCGATGCCAATGATTGAGCAAACTGTAGTGAAGAAGATGAGATGGAGAATTGTTTTGGCTGATTGCTTTCAGACTTGCATCGTTACAGAAGATACCCAACAAGACGACAATAGAATAGTGCAAATATAGACACACTGACAACACGGCGTGACATTGTCAGCACAAGATGTCTCTTGCCACAGACACGAATAGAACGCGCACGTTCACGAACGTTCGATGCCTTTAAAGCCGCACTTCTCACCCAGTAACCAATACTTTTCGCAACCAGCCTCACGGTCGCAGGGCCAAAATTTTCTCTCAGCGGCTATGACACACAAAATGCCCTACACGGCAACTTCATGTGTCAAGGTCGCCAGGCAGGTGTTCGTTGGTGTGCAGAGACTGCTCGGCTTAAGCGTACACACGCCCTGCGCGCTTTACCGACGGGAAGCGCGTGTCGCGTCTCACCACCTCTCCAACAGCGTCTACCAGAACAAGCTTCGCGGCATGGCGGAATACCCGCATTCAGACTAGCCTAGCTTGCATGCGGCTCTTTCTTGCTATTTCTTACACATACATGACGTCGCGGTCATTTCACAGGGCTGGCATGGCTATTACTCGTGGCTTCTGGACTCCTACAATGTTACACTGATCGTGTAGCTGGATCCACTTTGTGCAGTGCTGGTGGTGGGCTTGTCACGCAGGGCGTGAACCGTAGTGTTTCGACGGACAGCGGGATCGTGAGATCTGGAGACTACGGGGTGAAAATTTCTTCGTGAAAACTAGAGTATATAAAGCAGTGGTGCAAACTGTAGTCGGAAGGATACCAGTATCAAAAGCCTCTATCCATTCAAACAAACACTTCACAAACACCACATCTCCACAAGTTCGGTGAACACAACTTACCACACCATCACAACACAACCCCTTCAACAAAGTCCATGCTCGAATACGACCTCGTCGCCTACCGCAACATGAACAACCTCGACTCGCACCCCCGCGTCCTCTCGCTCAGCGCCGGCTCGGGCTCGAACTCGCACTCTTCCTCCATCGTGCCCACACCCGCTACTCAGTCGCGTCGCGCAAGCCACGACTCGCAGCACGACGCACACCACTTCGTCAACCTGAACAAGACGGAACGAACCCTTCAGTCATCCATCAAGAAGCTCTGGAAAGACTTCAAAATCGCCGCTGCTGAGCATCATCGCAGTGTTAATGCTGCATACGAGGCTACGCATGGCGCGGGGCCGAGGGTTGGCGCCTTAGGTGGTGTGAAGGTGCAGTAGATGAGATTAGGGATGGAAGGATACAAATGAGAAAGAAAGGTGGGGAGGATGACGATCAAAAGTGATTTCACAGCGATATACCCCTGAGCAAGTATGTGCTTATGGTTGATGATTAATATATAATACATCTTCGATTATTCTCAGTGCTACGTTGCTGCCTCGATGCCTGAGTGCAAGTCATGATAAAAGTGATACGTGATTGTCCAGCTACATCTACTCTTCTGCTTAAGCCAGTGTGCATACATAAATGCAAAGTAGCTGCTCAGCTCCAAAAGTGTTCTATAGCCATGTATTCATCCCAGTCTTTATCTTACAACACTATTCTTTGGCCTCAAAATGCCCGGCCGCCACCTAGGCTTCGTGCTCTCCCGCTCCCTATCCACCGTCCGCGCAACCCTTCCCTCACCCTCCCCATCCTCCGCATCCCCAGCCACGAAGATCCCAAAATCGATCTTCGTCCCCACGTCCCCTCTAGTCCCATCCAGCTCCCTGTCCAACTCTCTGGTACTACACCTGACCAGCTGTTTCTCCCCTAGTCCCGTCTTCCGCTTGACCGCCTTTGCAATCGCGAACGCCGCCCGCAGCGGCGTCATCGAATACCCCTCTCGTAGAAGCGAAGAGCCGCTTTGCGCGTCCAGCCACACTATGTACATGCTTATGCCCCAGGCGAAGTGGACGAATATAAATATGCCCGAGAGCATGGTCGAGAAGCCCCATTGGTAGGATGGGTTGAAAGTGTCGGGGAGACAGCGCGATCTACCGTCTAAGTCCATCAGGCTGTAGGTTTTGCCGTTGTAGCAGTATGTAACTTCTCCGAGTAGAGTCTGGATGTCGTATTGCTTGTCGTTTATCGTATACATAGTTGTCTCATTACCTTAGGACGTGTCAGGGCGTGGCGCAAGTGAGTGGAAAGGCAATTGACTTACAGTTGTAGGTCACAGTCGTGTAGCTAGACCCGGTCTTTGGGTCATGATGATTGGGATCCCAAATTTGCTCGGTCCATGTCTCTGTGCTGCCAGGATAGTTGAAGAGACCTTGAAAGACGGTCAGTGGGCGCTTGCACGCTAGATGGCTTTGATCTTACACGTTGTTTCCTCAGCCTTCCAGTTTGCCGTGTTGAATAGACCGACGCCGCGAGTGCTGTTGAATGTGCCTGGTGAGGCCAAGGTGCCATTCGGCATCTGACACGTACCTAAACAAATCAGCCTGCGTAAAGTTAATGCCATAGATTGAATGACTTACATCGGCTCATGCGTGGGTATATGTAAGCGTCTCGTATCTGCCAGTCGTCTGAGTCGACGCATATAGTTCGACCAAATGTCGAGTTCGAGGTACCTGTGAGTGCCCAAGAAAGCTTCACGGCCGACGTGGGCACGATGTTGTTCGAGTCGTCGAGATCCATCCAAGCAATTGACGTACTGTCGTATCCGGTCATCGCTCCCATGAACATTGGGAGACATAAGACATAAGTCGTAGATATCGTTATATACGCAAACAGGGCTTTCGTCCGTTTGCTCTTGACATGAAACAGCTCCTTGCAAAGAGTCCAAGTCGAAAGCACACTCGGGCCCTCGAGTGCAATTCGCTGGAAGATGCGGAAGGACGCTGGATGACGTTCGATCACCCGCAACAGAGCGTCGGAAAACACGTTGTATGCAATCCACCATGCGAATAATTGCACGCCACGACCAACGATGATGTCCCAGGCAACATCGATGACTTTCACCGTCGAGAAGGAATACCGACCCCAAGTTGCATCAAGCACGAACAACCCATCAAGACCTTTGATCGTAGAGTTGGCCGGGTTGTCATCGATGTAGTTGCCACAGCTCATGTACTTCGCGGCAAAAACGTTGTAGAAGGGCGGCCAGCTCCCAGGAAGGTGCTCAGGTCTAGGCGTCCAGTATCCAAGTATGATCAAGGGCGCTGCAACACCGCAGAGAAACAACGAAAGTGCTATCCACTGCTTCTTCGCCTTGAAAAAACGCAACAAAAAAGGGTTGGAATTGTTGCAGATTGACGTCCAAGCTGAATTCCAACGTTCATGGATCTTACAGACCCAGGACCTGCCTTCATTGGTACTCCTCGGCTCCGCCACATCACTCTCCCAGGTTGTCCCGTGGTTTGGTGTCCATGAGCCGTCTGTCGTGTGTACTGAGATAGTCACATCGTCGTATTCCTTTCCCATGGCAGGCCACGACCTATGGCTGTTCGCACATGCGTCGTGAAGGTCCAGGCTCAGCGAGGCGGGGTCGATCGAATGGGCCCAAAGAGGCCTGTGAGGTGGGAGCCTTGCGTCCTGGGGTATTGACAGCGCGGTCTTTTGTGTTTATTAGTTCCCTGCCGAGCCTGCAGGCAGGACGCCTAACGGTTAGGTACAAGGGTCGTGTTTCTTCCGATCATTGTACGATAGCGCAGTCTGTGACGGTACTGAGGTGAACTCAGGAAATCATGTACTTCTCTATAAGCGCGTGTGTTTGAGACATAGGCTCTGCAACTCAATATGAAGAGTGTTCGCTGATATGGAAATTATGTACAAAGGTGAGCTTTGTTGATCCACCTGACAGATTAGGTAGGCCGCAGGATCGCAATTTCTCCGCAATGGACCGCGTCACTGCAATGGGGCTGTGCAGCCACTGCAAGAGACTCTGTACCAACGAGTCTAGCAAGTCTCGTCGTCTCGCGAGCTCCAATGAGCACTTAGAGCAGGATATCGTAATAGCCAAAACAAGGTGTACCTGTTGCAGATGTCACCAAGATCCAAAGTTTTCCATATATTGTCAACGGGCTTTTCAGTACTGTTGAGGTTCATAGATTGCAGTGATGATGCATTAACTGTTGTGGTTTTTTATAGATGAAGTTTATGATGCGGTAGCGATGCAAAGCAACTTGCACGTGTGCTGACAAGAAATGTGAAATCACGTCTCAGTATCCACGATATTTGCGAGATACGGCAAGTCAGAAGCAAGGTGATTAATAGACGTACAGTTCATTGACCATGTAAAGCGAATCCCGTGGGTACATGGCAAAGTTGATGCGTACAGCGCCAGAGCCTCGGCCGCTCCATCTCCGAACCATCAGCGAGTTGGCGAAGCTCCAAGCTCAAGCGTCACCGCCCGCGACCGCGATGCGCTCGTGACGTACAACTACGCAACTCTTGAGGGTCATCCGGTTACTGGAGCTGTATACGCGCGTGAATAAGATGATTGTGCCTTCACGATAGCAGCAAGCCACCCTCAGAGCTCGTCATGGCCTACGACACATCCAGCGGCTATGCGCCGCCTAGCACGAGCAACGCGCAGGACGATGCATCACTGCCTATGTTCAGTATAGAGCGCGTGTCGCTGCAGTTTTCCATCTCCTCCGACTTTGTCGCGGCCGCAGTAGCCAACAATGTCCTCGTCCTGGCTCTTTCCACCGGGCGCATCCTGCGCATCGACCTCGACAGCCCCGCAGATATAGACGGTTCGTAGGGCTGGATTTGATTGTACGATGGCAATGTAAAGCTTGCTAATATACACATAGACATTGATCTCCCCAAGAAACCGTCCGAGATTGGCGTCATCAAACGCCTTTTCCTTGACCCCTCCGCATCGCATCTTATCGTAACCACTACACTCGCCGAGAACTACTACCTCCATACACAATCGCGGACACCCAAAGCGTTATCTCGACTGAAGGGCGTTGTCATTGAGAGCATATCATGGAACCCTTCTCAGCCCACAGCCTCGACGCGAGAGATCCTGGTTGGAGCGTCAGATGGCAACGTCTATGAAGTCTTCATTGAGCCCTCATCTGAGTTCTATAGAAGAGAAGAACGCTACCTCAAAAGTGTATACAGCACTACAGATGGTCCTATTGTGGGCTTGTGGACGGACATAATACCCGGAAGGCAAGACCTACGACGGGTCATCATAGCCACGCCTTCGACATTCGTGCAGTTTGCAGGCAAGGTTGGACGCAATGCACACGAAGGCAGTGGATCCATCTTCTCCAAGTTCTTCGAAAGTGAATCTGCCACTGTTCATGAGCTGCCGAACGTGTCATCGACCACCACCTCTCTCCTGGCTGTCTCCCCGGAACTTGAGCAAACACCAGATCAAGAGCGCCTCAACAGCGAGCGAATATTCGGCTGGTTGACGTCTCAGGGCGTGCTGCACGGCAAGCTATACGTGTCGCAAGACACGTCTGATCTTGGAGCGAAGGTCTTAGCTGACTCGAAATTGATGCCTAGATCGCAAATTCCAGCATCACAAACTGCCAGTGGGCGGACCAGGCGGACTAACGATGCAGTCAGCTCAATGATACTTAGCCAGTGGCATATCTTGCAACTAGTAGAAGGCAGGGTGGTTGTCATCAACAGACTGGATGACACTGTCGTGTTCGACCAAGTCGTCCTCGAACCCGGGCAGAGTGCCTTAAATCTGGTCGCCGATGTCAAGTCCAACACATATTGGCTGTTCACGACTCGCGAGATCTTCGAAATTGTCGTCACAGACGAGGCCAGAGACGTGTGGAAAATTATGCTGCGATCACAGCAATTCGAAGCTGCCTCGCAATTTGCAAAGACCTCAGCACAGAAGGATGCAGTCGCAACCGCATCTGGCGACTACCTGGTCAGCAAGGGCCAATACTTGGAAGCGGCTGCCGTATACGGGCGAAGTACGAAGCCATTTGAGCAAGTGGCCCTAACGTTCATCGATCAAGGCGAACAAGATGCGCTTCGAAAGTATTTAGTGACGAAGCTGTCCACATTGAAGAAGACATCCCATATGCAACGGACCATGGTAGCCACCTGGCTTATTGAGCTATTTATGGCGAAACTCAACACGCTGGATGATACCATCACAACCAAAGCTGAGCTCTCTGAAAGCATGAACACTGCAGAGACCCAGGATCATCTGTCAGCTATCAGGAAAGAGTACCAGGATTTTGTCTCGAAATACAAGACGGATCTGGACCGCAAGACGGCCTACGACATCATCAGTAGCCATGGTAGGGAGGAAGAATTGCTGTTCTTTGCCACGGTTGTGAACGACTACAACTACGTCTTGTCATACTGGGTACAACGTGAGCGGTGGCAGGAATCCCTAGCCGTGTTGAAGAAGCAAACGGATCCCGAAATCTTCTACAAATACAGCAGTGTTCTGATGGCTCAGGCTCCGGTAGAGCTCGTCGAGATCATGATGCGACAGTCGAACCTCAACGCACAGAAACTGATCCCAGCTTTTCTCAACTATAACAATACCAGCAAGGCACCCTTGAACCAAAACCAAGCCGTCCGCTACCTCCTCTTCGAAATAAACCAACGCCAATCCACCGACGCCGCCATCCACAACACCCTCATCTCCATCTACGCTTCACACAGCACCACCGACGAATCTGCCCTCCTCGCCTACCTCGAAGGCCAATCGCTTGCCCACGAGCAAAACTACGACGCCGACTTCGCCCTCCGCCTCTGCATCCAACACAAGCGCGTGCAATCATGCGTCCACATCTACAGCTCCATGGGCCAGTACTCGCGAGCGGTCGACCTCGCACTCAAATACGACGAAATCGAGCTCGCCAGCTCCGTCGCCGACCGCTCCAACACGTCACCCCCGCTGCGCAAGAAACTCTGGCTCGCCATCGCAAAGAAAGTCATCTCGTCCTCCTCGGGCATCAAAACCGCAATCGACTTCCTGCGCCGCGTCGACCTCCTCCGCATCGAGGACCTGATCCCGTTCTTCCCGGACTTCGTCGTCATCGACGACTTCAAAGAGGAAATCTGCGCCGCGCTCGAAGACTACAGCCACAAGATCGACGCGCTCAAGCAGGAAATGGACGACTCGGAGGAAACTGCGCTGCACATCAAAGCAGACATCAAAGCCCTCGATCAGCGCTACGCTATCGTCGAGCCCGGCGAGCGCTGCTACACGTGCGGCTTGCCGCTGCTTGCGCGCCAGTTCTTCGTGTTCCCCTGCCAGCACGCGTTCCACAGTGATTGTCTGGCGAGGAAGGTGGTCGAGTTGGCGGGCATCGCGCGCGGGAAGAGGATCGCGGAGTTGCAGGTCGAGGTGAGTAAGGGGACGAGCGTGGGGGCGAAGAGGGAGAGGGCGATTAGGGAGTTGGATGCGCTGGTGGGGTCGTCTTGGTAAGTCGTCTATCCTTTGCTCTTCTGATGTGTTGATGGGGATGATGCTAATTGGGGATGATAGTGTTCTTTGTAGCGAGCTGGCGGTGAAGCTGATTGATGAGCCGTTTATTGCCGCGACAGATGATAAGGAGGAGTGGGCGCTGTGATGGAGGTGTGTGGGTGGATTGGAGGACGATTGTGGTGGGCATGAGTTTCTCCAGTGAATCACAGACATCACACGACAGCACGAGTCTAGACACACAGTTTGAACACGCTAACTTGCTTGCTCGCTCGCTCGCTCGTTTATCTGCATTGCATTGCACATCCCCCTCGTTTCAGAAGAAGGCTGGCCGAAGCACACAGCCCCAAAAGCCAACCATCCCCCAACGCCATTCCTCATATCGCTCCTCTCCCTCTGAGCCAATCAACTCGCTATCGTACCCACCTGCCGTGAAGGGAACCAAGAAGAACACATCAAACATCTAATAAAACATGACAGCTCGTGCCGTTCGTTGCGCCATTCGCCGCTTTGCCCGGGGGTATTGGAAAAGTTTTGGATTCCGCATTCGATGCGGAAGGGCGCAGGAGCCTAACCTGACTGACAGGACTGGACTGCGCAACCAGTGTGTTGAAGCCTTAACCGAGGACCAAAGTAACGCCGTGCAAAAATCAGGGATCGCTTGGTACTGTGAAAAGAAGAAGGGGTGAAGGCAAAGGATCTGTTGTACATTGCGCGAAAAAGGTAGAAGGTGAAAGAGTCTAGAGATGGACGCGCATGGTGTCGTTGCTGCCGAAAGCTTTGCCGCAGTTGGGACACTTGCGGGCGCGGTTGGTAAGGCGGTCTTGGACGCAGTCGTGGCAGAAGAGGTGGCCGCATGTCTTGATGCAGGTGTTCTTGACCCGGGACTTGCAGATCTGGCACTGCAGCATGGACTCCATGAGCGCAGCTTCGGAGCTTTGCTCTCCCTTGCTCTTCTTCTTCCATACCTGAATCTGCTCTTTGAGCCCATCGACCTGGGCCGCGAGACCGTCGCGCTCTGTGCAAGCTTCGCGTTGGGTGTGGCGCGCGGTGAGATAGGCGGCGTCTTTGGTTTCGATCATCTTTTTTAGTTCCGCAACTTGGCTGACGTGGCCTTCGGAGCTGATTGCGTTCTCGCTGACCTTCTGCTGAAGTTGGCGGTGTTGAATGGAGAGTTCGTCCATCTGAGAGCGCATCTCTGCTGTCTGCTTCTCGAGCTTGTCGACCATCGATCGGCTGAGGGAGTCTGCCTCTTTCAGCTGTGAAACGACTTCTGTCGATTTCGTTGCTTGTAGTCGCAGAATGCGAATTTGCTGATCCATCTCTCCTTTGGCCTTCATAGCCGCGAAGAACTTCTGGTCTGCCTTGGCCTTGTCTGCGTTTGCCCTTGCCACGTTCTCTTCCCATGCAGCGAGATCTGCAATCTTCTTCCCTGCAATTGCTTGAGCTTTCTTCCAAGCAGCCTCCATCGAAGGCAGCTCTCCACTCAGCAGCTTGAGCTGATTCTCCAAGTTGGCAATCTTAGTGCGCATTTGCTCGGGTGTTGCATCATCTGTGTCCATTGCCTCGCCTTCTGGCCTGCTCTCTCCAATCTGCAATCTCAATCGCGCGCATTCAGACTCCAATGCCGCGATCCGACTCTCACAAGCGCTTACGAGTTCCTTGGATTGACTGATCGAAGCCTCACTGTCCTTGTGACTAGCCTCCAAGATGTTGTTCTTGGCCACCAGCTCGTCTCGTGCATTACGAATGCGAGCCAGGTTGGCTTCTGCCTGGGATACCGCGCTTTCCGACTCGGCCAGTGATGAACGCGATTCGTCGTCGATCTTTATCCGGTAAGCTGTGCGCTCAGCCTGGTACTTCTGCGCTTCTTCCCGCAATTGAATATTAGTTGCTTCCAGGTTATTAATTCTTTTAATGACATCTTCGTGTTGAGACTTCAAAGCTTTGAAGAGATCGGTCTTGGCGTAATCATCGTCGGAAAGAGCTGTCAGCTTCACTTTGAGCGCTGTAAGGTCTTCTGTCAACTTCTTGTTCTCTTTCTCAACATCGTCGAGCTGAGCTTTCCTTTTCGACGCTTCTGCTACGGCCTGAGCTCGAGCGGTTTCCAACTCTTCAGTGACAGCAGGCTCCGGGGTAGTGCCATTCGTAGCTTCCCTCTTCACGCCGGCTGATGGTGTCTCCTCTTTCGACGTGGCTGTGGCTACGGCGGATTGCTCCAATTTCTGTACTTGCTGGCTCTTGAACCTGTCGATCTTCTTCTCGGCCACCAGATAGCGATGTGTAGCAGTATCCAACCTATCGGACAGCTGCTCCTTTTCGGTCATGATCTTCTGGCACTGGACGACATGTTCTTTCTGGGTGGCCAAGAGTTGCGACAATTGTTTCTCCAGCTCCGCAACGTCTGGGCTCTGAGGTGGATATTTGGCAAAGAGGCTGGAGAGAGAAGTCACAATAGTCTCCTTGCGCTTGGACAAATGTTTCCTGAAGCTGTCACTGTCGTCGAACAGAAGCGCAGGTGGCACCTCTCTTGACGAAGAGTCACCTGACAGCCTCTCTCCACTCAGAATCCTGATTTCATCAATGAGCTAGCGAAGGTCAGTCTAGGGCCTATACCTTGAACGCAAATGGTACTGACCTGGTCGAACCACGCATCAATTGTTCGCAGCTCGTCGTCGTGGAATTTAGAGCGCTTCTCGACGTCATTGAGCTGGGCCTCGAGGGTGGCCTTTTCTCGCTTGTACTCGCGCATCTGGCGTAAGATGGCATCTTTCTGATAAGCCTGCACATCAATGCGGTATTAGCGTGTGTGTTCGGTGCTGCCGAGGCAGAGTGTGCGAGGGCGGATCGGGGGGGCGAACCTCGATGTCATCTTTCCATGGCATGTCAGCGTCTGGATGCGAGCGAGCACCGTTGACGGTCACAGCTTGCCTCTTAGAGGGAGGGGCCGAGTCGTCGTGGCCGCTGGGCCTCTTGCGGTCCTCCATCTTGACTTTGTCAAGCGATGGGGGTGCGACGGTTCTGGCCTCGAGCCTCATCGGACAGGCGGCGGACGGGGAGAGTGGCGCAGGTGAGGAGCGCGACTAGTAGGGCATACAAGAGAGATGAAGCAGCAGTTTCTAGGCGGATGGGGCGGGCGAATGAGGCAAATGGGCGTGTGTCGTGTGAGCCCCGGCGGATGTGAAGAGAGGAGTCGAGTGGCCTTGCAAGACAAAACGAAGACCAGCCAAGGCCTTGAAGTGCTAGGCTGGAAGGGGCAATGGTTCGGCACGCCAGAGCCTAGAGGGAGTGGGTCCAGACGATTGACGAACGCGACACTGCCGGCCGCGAACTGCCTTCACCTTTGCGCCTCCGCTCCATGTTGGAGTAAAAGTAGCAGCAGCAAGATAGCGCTGCACCGAGCAGCCCACCGCGACCATGGCCGACGATGGCTCTACACAACAGCAGCCCGCGCAGACAGCCGACAAGGCGCAGGCGCCCGCTACCTTCAGTTCCTTCATCAATAAGAGTTCCTCGGGCAAGAAGTTTGCTCCCAAAGCCGCACGACGACGACCAGGCGCAGCACCCGCCGCTGGCCCAAGAGCACCCGTACCTACGCCTGCTGCAGCCCCCACTGCTTCTACCGCCGATACCCAGCCCGCACAGTCTAGTGACCCCACCGCCAAATCTTCAGTCGCAGCATTGCTGCCCACGCCCGCACCTACACAGGAGGCCCCCACCACAACACAGAGCGATGCGCCGCACAACATAACCGTAGCTTCACGTCTCTCGAGCACTATTGCAGCCACCGAGCCACCACCACCACCGCCAGCCGCCCCAACAGCCGCACTCGAGTCGACACCAGCGCCCGTACCGGCTACAGAACCGTCGCAGTCCACACAGCCCGTCGTCCAACCACCACCGACGCAGCCTGCTGAAGATGACTTCACGGGTGGCAGGTCGCCAAAGCGGCGGCGCATCGAGTCCCCGTCTAGACAGAGCACACCTCAGATGCCCGTCGCCGTCATGGTGCCGTCGCAGGATGTACAGACTATTGACACGGCACCATTACAACCCACGCCACAGACAGGAGAACAAGCAACATTGACCGCTGAAGACGGTGAAGCCAGCACGAGCACCGACTTAACACCGTCTGCGGATGCTGAGACGTCTGCTCAGGGCACAAAAAGGAATGCGCCATGGACAGCGGTCAACCACCTACAGGAAGAGGGTGGAGAAGCTAGTGAAGTGGTTGAGCCACCCGCGAAAAAAAAGCGTGCGCCGCCAAAGCCTCGAGGAAAGAGGAAGACAGCAGCAGCAGGGGGGGAGGGAGCACAGCAGGAGGTCGGTGATGACGGCCAGCCAGTCGAACCTCCGCCAAAGAAGGCTCGAAAACCCAGAAAAGACAAAGGGAAACAGCCAGCGATAGAAGGAGAAACAGAAAACGGCGAGCCAGGCCAAGAGGGCGCCACGCCTGCCGCCCCAAAACGCAAACCGCGCGCTCCACGACGGAAGAAAGCCACACCCACCGAAGGAGAAGACGGCTCCGTCGAACCCAAGCGTCGTGGACGTCCGCCCCGTGAGGACACCCCCTCCGACGCTGAAGACCACGCCATCGACCCGGACGCCATGTGCATGGACGACCTTGCCTCGCGCAACATCCGCGTAGGCAAGCTGTCGCGCCGCGAAAAGGAAATGCGCAAAATCGACTGGGACGCCGTCAAGCAACGCCGCCGCGAAGAAGACGCGCGCCACATCTCCACCAAAGAATCCCAAGCCGCCGTCGACAAGCTCCTCGAAATGGGCGAATCCGAACCCGCCCCCACGGGACCCCGCTACCACGTCGTCGACGGCCGCATCGAGCTCATCCAGGACTCGGGCACCATCGACCGCGAGCGAGACGCCGACCGCGAAATCGAACTCATGACCATCACCGAGGAAGACGACCTCACCACGCGCATCACAAGCCGCTCTTTCATGAAGAACAACAAGCGCTTCCCCAACGAATTCGTCCTCCCCGGCCAGGGAAAACGCTGGACCCCGCAGTCCACCGAAGTCTTCTACCAGGGCCTCCGCAGCTTCGGCACCGATTTCCAGATGATCGCCCACATGTTCCCCGGCATGACGCGCCGCAGCATCAAAACCAAGTTCACCCGCGAGGAGCGCGAGAATCCGGATCTCGTCCGTGACTGTCTGCGTGGCACGTCGCAGCTCGCTACGCATTGGGACCATTTCTTGGAGGCGAGTCAGCTCGAGGAGGAGAGCTTCGCGGATGCAGACGCGATTAAGCGTGATTTGGAAGAGGAGGCGGCACGCATGCGCGAGCAGATCGATGAGGCGTTGAGGGAGAAGGCGGAGCGCGAGAAGCAGAAGCGCCTTGCGGGTGTTGCGGAGGGGGAGGGGGCCGAGAATGGCGAGGGAGGCAATGCGAAGGGCAAGAAGAAGAGGGCGAAGAAGGATAAGAGTGTGGCGTTTGTCGAGGAGGGGGTCGAGGTTTTGGGGGATATCGATGACGACCCGAATTGGGGGCAGGAGTAAGGTGGGAGATATTATGTTTGAGTGGAACGAGGCGAATACGATACCCAAAGAATATACTCATGCACAAATGCAATGCCATGGTTGGCAGCGCATATCAAGATTCTCCTTCTTGTGCTGTTTTCAACTTGTTTGCTGTGTGAGGTTGGGGCCGGAGCACGTACTCTGAGCAGAATCGAAGGTGATAGTACCATTGAGGGATAGATAAACTATGCATTCCAACAGCAGTGATGAAGCAAAACCACAGCTTCCAACGAGAAAAGAACATTGACAAAGACAGCAAGACGCGGATCAAGCAAAAACACCGAACAGTTGCAGAACACACATAACAAACATCCAAGTCTAGCAGACCCACAACCTAACGACGAGCCCCATCAAGAGTGTAGATTGGAGGCGGATCAGTGACAGCGCTCGAAGTAGGCGAGGGGATGGTGTTAGCCGCGTCACCTTTCGTGATTTCAACTCTACCGCTGGGCGTCTTGACATATCCTTCCGCATTCATGCGACGCATGCTCGACCCAGAAAGATTATGCACCTTAATTTCATCGAGCTCGATGTCAGATGGGCTCTCATCCTTGTCTTTCTGCCTCTCGCGTTGCGTGTAGCATTTGACAGCCAACTGGAAGGCCAGCCCAGAGATCACGGTAACGAGAACGGTAAGGACGGTAGTCCAGGTATAGAGCAGGTCGGCGGTTGGTTCGTTGGCAACAAGGACGTCGCGGATCCAGTTCAGGTTTGCAGACTTAGGTATGGTATTGATGTGAGGCGGTATGTGATCCCTCGATGACGCTTCCCACGAGGTAGAGTTACTGTAATCCGTAACATTAGGTCTGCGGCGCAGGTCGCTATACTTCTAGTAGATGCTGCCGTGCCTGTGGCCGTTGACTTTGACAGTCCCCAGATCCCACCATCCGCAACGCTCAGACTCTTTCAGTTTGTTTTTGGTTCGGAGGTTGTAGCCGTGTGCTTGCAGTAGCTGAGATAGCGTGTGGGGATAGTAGATGTCATAGCCGGTAGTGATGGCATAGGTGAATTCGCTGTCACCGGGGTCGTTGAAGACAACATTGGCGGTGCCTAAGGTCCAGAACAAGCTGTTCCAGGATGATCCGAGGCAACCCTTGACCTGTTCCATGTCTTTGGCGTTCCATTGGTTAGTAGCATGGTTGTCGAGGTATCGCGCTGACGAGAGGGTGGCTAGGATGAGAAGAAGTGTAGTGATACAAAAATGCATGTTATGAAGACAATGAGTGGATGATGCACGATGCTCAGCGTGATAGTGTGATGGATGACAAGCGTGGAGGAGGGGAAGATCACTGGCGATGTTTTGTTCCGGCCGGCCGGACGCTCTTGCTAGAAGCTATCAACCAGTGTGAGTCCTGCCAAAGTTTAGGGGAAGGTGCAAGCACGTGGACACTCAGGGCAAGCGCAAGTGCGGTAACGCAAGAATTTAGTAAGATGATGCCTCCGTTGGCAGACGCCGTTCCATGCTACGCCAAATAATACATCCTGATATACAGTTATCGTAAACAACATGGTCACCGTGGCTCATGGATCCTGGTCTCCGAACGGGTAGTTGAACTTCAGCAGCGCATTCAGCCCACCAACCCAATGATCCTCGGTCTGTTCGTCTCTCCCAGCTGTAGCGCGCACAATACAAGGCACACCGCCGTGCCACTCGCCAGTCTTGGTCCTCACATCTTCGCCCATAACGCGCACTTCCATACCAGACCCCAGACCTTCAGTGACAGTATTGCCGTCGATACTGACCTCAACCTGCTTGCCCCTGTTTTTCTCGCCCAGTCGCAGGGTAATAGGAGTCTCGGCGGGCAGGACAAGTGGCCTGAAGGACAATGACCTGGGGCAGATAGGTGTGAGGAGTAAAGAGGGAACAAGCGGATGTACAATACTGCCGCCGCTAGAGAGACTGTATGCAGTACTGCCGGTAGGCGAGCTGATAATCATGCCGTCGGCGACCGCCTCGGTGAGAAAGCGGTTGTTGATATAGACATCAATGATCTTAAGGTGTGGACTGGACCCGCGGTGCAGAGTGACCTCGTTGAGCGCATAGGTATCGTCGTTCGCGTCTGACCCTCCAATCCTTGTCCCGTCTGGAGCGAAGATGCCAACCTTCAGACGGTTCCGCAACAACACTCTTGCGCTTCGTTGTGTGCCCATAGCCTTCCCCCGGATGTCGGCGTATGAAAGCGGCTTGTCGAGAGGGTCATCGGGCGACGTGGGTGGTGTAGGTGGATTTGCGCCAAGGGAGTCAGACAGAGTCGCGTACGTATCGGGCGCACCGCTCATGTACATCTCCCTAAAGGCACGTTTGTACTCCCTGAACTTCCATTCTCCCAAAAAGCCTATGGTGCCCATGGCAAAGCTCAGCACAGGCGGCACGCTTTCGACATGGCTGAACAGACTGCTAGCCCTCAGCAAGGTGCCGTCGCCTCCAAGAGTGCAAACCAGATCGGTTTTATCTGAGAGATGACGAACGGCGCCATCGTATGCGTAGACAGGGAAGCCGAGTTGCTCGTGGATCTCGCTCGCTGACTCGTTGTCTAGAATGACATTGATGGATGGGTAGGTAGAGTGGATGTGCGTTGCGAACTCGACGACGGACTCGGTGATGTTAGGAGTGCGCTTCTTCTTTGTGATGAGGATGTTACGGGGCGGCGAGGGCCACTGCAGGCTCAGCAGCGTGTTGGTGGGCGACTGGACATACGAGGGCTTGATGCGCGTGGGCAGCTCCGAGACATGCTTGATCTCGAAGCAGCGCCGTGTGCTCGAGAAGTATCGCGCCCGCGACGCCTGAGCGATGAGCTGCCACGGCAGGACTCGGTGCTGAACTGTCGTGCGCATCTTCTGCGCAAATTCACATCGCGACAGCCGTTCCACTGCCCATGACGCACGACACAACGAATCGACAAAAGTTCCGCCTGTCTCGGCTTGGCAAGCGAGCTTCGCTCCCTCCCGCGTGGCCGGACCCTTGCATGGTGGGGCGTGTCGTCCGCCTTGTGTCATCGAGAAGCATCACATGCAATAGGTCGTCTGTGAATGCCCGCGTTCGGCAAGAGCTTCTGCCTCAGCCTGCCAGCAACTTCCGCGCGGATGGGGACCAAATGGACGCCGCACGGTGGTCTGACAGCTTGACTTCGATTTGGCTCCGGCTAAGAGCCATACACAGCCTCAGACATACATGATTACTTCGACCGACCGACCTGCTCCACCGCTCCGAGTGCACCGTGATCCTCCTCCGATCCACACCTTAGCCGTTCAGATCGCTTTTAGTCCCCGGGCACGCGCACTTCCTTGTGCTCCGTATACCTCGTGCACTGTTGCTCTCTCCTCGACTTCACAGTGAACCGTCAGTATGGATACAACAACGGCGGGCGCGGGGCTGAAGCAGCGGCATCCGCCTGCATCCGTGCCTACAGCTGCGAAGCAGACGAACGGGCGACCCAAGCTCCCCAGCAGAGCTTCCTCGAACCACCCAGGCGGGAAAGTCAAGCATGGCGCCTTCATGCAGTTCCTGCGCATGTGTGCCTTCGCTGCCTACTTCAACGGCAGCATTATGGCGTACGCTCACTCGACCTGCCACCCCTCACCAAGAAGTCACTGACATACCATGCAGCATATTCGTAACTCAAGCCATCGGCGCCCCGTTCTACTACTACAGCAAAGACCTCTTCTATGCGTGGATGGCTCTGACCAAGCAGCACTTCGGCATCGTCATCACCACCATGACATACTGGTGGGCGCCCGTCAAGATGAGAATCAGCGGCGATGCCAGTGTTCGCGGACAAATGCGCAAGACAGAAGACGGACGTATAGAATGCGACTTCCCGGAGCGCATGGTTCTCATATCAAACCACCAGGTCTGCAACTGCAAGGCTGTTCATAGTATAGGTCACTGACCACGGCAGATCTACACCGACTGGATTTACCTTTGGTGGATAGCCTATACCTCCTCGATGCATGGCCATCTGTACATCATCCTCAAAGAATCCATCAAGTACATCCCGGTTCTCGGCACCGGCATGATGATGTACGGCTTCATATTCCTCTCGCGCAAATGGGCCACGGACAAAGAGCGCTTCCAATACCGTCTTAGGAAGCTCAGCACGCGTCAGGAATCTGCCGTAACAGGCGCCAACCCCAAAGGCCTGAATCCCATGTGGCTTCTCATCTTCCCGGAAGGCACCAACCTCTCCAATAACGGGCGGGTCGCATCAGGCAAATGGGCTGACAAAAACGGCATCCCGGACCTCCGTCACGCGCTCCTCCCGCGCTCCACAGGCCTCAGCTACTGCCTCCAAGAGCTGCGCGACAGCGTCGACTACATGTACGACTGCACTGTAGCCTACGAGGGCGTCCCAGCAGGACAATACGGCCAGGACCTCTTCTCCCTCCGCGGGAGCTACTTCCAAGGCCGCCCTCCAAAGAGCGTGAATATGTACTGGCGCCGCTTCGCCATCAAGGACATCCCCCTCGGCGACGAAAAAGTCTTCGCAGACTGGCTCCTCCAGCGCTGGCGCGAGAAAGACGACCTCCTCCAGTACTACCTCGATCACAACCGCTTCCCCGCTGATAGCGACGTCGGCGTCGACGACCAAGGGAAGGAAAGCAAGGGCGCCGGATGGATCGAAACCGATGTGAGGCCAGCCAAGTGGTGGGAGTTTTTGCAAGTTTTCGTTCCGATTTCTGCGATTGCGTTGCTGGTTAATGTCGTTGTGAAGATGGTAATTATGGTTCTTCGGGTGCTGCGCATCATGTGAGGTAAGTTGTATCGCTAACACATATTGTAGCGGAGGGTAGCGGAGGTGGTTGTGAGTTAGACAAGAGAGCGGGGAGGTCGGGCTGTCGCTGAGGATGCGTGGGCAGAGGCAATACAGAAGTTGGGTGGTAGAGAGGCAACGGAGTACATGTGCCATCAGTTGGAACGCGTGGTGCTGAGGATGTAGATCTGCGATACCCTATTCATTTTTCTCTTCCTGCATGAACCTCCCGAACAAGCGCATTCAGCAGCCAAAACCTCCTCATTCGCTGACACGCTCATACCTCGTCTTGCTGACATATCCCTTCTTCGGTCCCTTGACATCATACACAACCTCCCACCACATCTCGCCCTCCCCCTCTCCTTCCCTGTTCCCAACCATCCCGTTCCCAACCCTCCACTTCGCAGCATACAAGTCCTCTCCACAAAGATGCGTCTCCCTGTTCTCCGCCACCCAGACTCCCTCCCCCTCCCTCTTCACCAACTCCCCCATCTCAACAAACAACCCGCCCACACCCTCTCCGTTCGCGCCAATATCCTTTCGCTGCGCGTCGTCGTCAAAGAACCGGACTGCGATGTACGACTCGGTCGGAGACTCTGGGTTTACAAGACGGTACACGTATTTCCTGCGTGCGGAGAAGACGAGGCCCGTGGTTGTGGTGAAAGTGCCTTCCTCAGCATAGAGGAGCGTGTTGGAGAGGGATGTGGGGGTTAGGGTTGCGGTGCCGGTTACGGTGCCGGAGGGGTGAGTCGGTTGTGCCGAAGTGAGGGTGCGGGTGAAGGTCCATGTTGAGCGGAGATTGGTGAAGAGAAAGTGGGGTAGCGACGGAGATTTGGGTGGAGATGAAGCTGGGTTGACTGAGGAGGTGGTTGAGGTGTCGGCAAGCGAAAGGGTGTCCATCTTGGGGAGGGAAGAAGAGGCGAGAAGTTTCCAGGTCGAGTCGTAGTTCGCTGGGTCTTTGAGGGTTGGTAGTGTGGATGTGGGCGCAGGAGATGACATCAGTACGCTGTTGACGCTTTGCAGAGTTGCTCGGCTCGGGTTCAGCGCTGGATTGCTGGTTGTGATCCAGCTGAGCCGCTGTTTGATTAGAGTCTTGTCGATGTTCCTGGGTTCTCGTGGGTTTCGCAGATCTACGGCGCCTTCGTCGCTGACAAAGAGACACAGGTATGCGAGTGCGGTGCCGACGGAGAGGTCTTTACCTGTTGGGCAACAGACTAGCGTTTTGACTGATGCTGCTGGAGTGATTTCAAGCTGACGCAAGGCGGGAAGTTGGTTTCGCAAGTCCCGCGATCCGAGCTTGCCCGTCTGACATGGCAGGTGTATATACGCTTTAACGCCAGCGTCTTTCAGAGACGCTTGTGGTAGCGGCTCTGGTGTACAACTGATCACTATATCGAACGAACTCAAGTCAATGTTCTGACTTGCAGATACATACAGATTACTCGTCGGTTTGATGATAGTTGATACTGCATCGGATCCTTGCTCTTGGCTGACAAGCTCGGCAATCTTCGAAGGCAGATCTTCTTCGTTTGTACGAAGGAGTTCATTCTTGTTACTCCAGAACAGAGGTGGCGTCAGACCGTGAGACCATGCTTCGTGGTCGTCTGCTGCCCCCTGAACATACCCTCCTTCGGATGCTTCGCCGCCACGGACCCGTCGGGAAGCTGTACAGAGGACAACAGGGTGGAAATCAGGGAATTCGGGAATCACCTGTGGCAAAATTGATGTTTGAGTCACCCACAATGGGCGCAGAGGCTTCTGTAGCCTGGAACGGAGCAGTGGAATATCGGGTTTGCAGATGTCGAGGAACTGCTGTAAGAAGCCATCGACTCTCTTCTCCATCTGGGTGCTCTCACTCTCAGAGACGGCAGTGGGCGGTGTGAACAATCTCAACGCCTCATCACCTGTCCTCTCAGCTCCGAATATTGCTCTGTTGATGACACAGCACCAGAATGGCACTGTCTTACTAAGCGCATCCGGCATGCTCTTTCCTCTTCTTGTTGAGTCAACAATCACACATCCTCCACGTTGGCTCACTACGTCCAGAAGTTGCAGATTCAGCCTCCGTAGGCTGAATGCCCATTCGCCCATATGTCCGTCCGTACTTTTGAAGTAGACGCTGGAAGCTTTCAAGTCCAGAGGAATGTACCAACTCCCACAACGCTCGTTAGCGACGAGTGGCAGGTCATATGAAGCGGCTACGTTGGTGACGAACTCGCTGTCTTTTGTGATGGAGTTCAGTCGGTTCGTAATTGATAGCGCTGATCGTTTGAGCGAGGACAACGTGCTGGAGAAACTCGGATTGTTTGATAAGTGTGGAAAAATGATGTCGGATTGATTGAGGGGCTGAGTCATGTTGGCCAGCTGTTAAACACGTAAGGCAGTAGTTCAGCTGATAGCACGTCTCTGGTTCAAAGGGCAGTTCGTGTACATGACAAGCGCTGCCATGCCAAACACTATTCGCGAGATGTGGGGAGTTTGATGGTGGAGATTCACGGCACCCTATCGATCGGGTAATGTACTAGCTCTGTTCGTACTAGTGTAACAAAGAACCTGCAGGTGCTCCCTTCGAGCTGCAGAAACCTACTCAAGTAGCATCATCCGTTCGCATGCAAACATGAGTTCGGTACCTCGTATATATTTAGGTGAATTCAGGATGCTCTTTAATCTTGCTTGACCAGCGATACTGGAGCGACGTAGCTTGTTCGTGCGCTCACAAAGTAGTTGGCTGTTGCTAGAATCGCCAACGCACCAAACATCAGAGCCGCCCAATTCATGTCCACCGGAGTTGGATTGGGCGTCATAGGGAAGAAAGAGAAGACAAAGGCGACAAGCAAGAAAGCAAGTGCCAGATCATTGACCAGCCCGCCCCACCTACCCAAGCTCCAGCGACAAGGTAGAAGGGGCTCACCTCGTAGGCGCTTGAGCCTGACGCACCCAATCGAGATTATGTAAGAAAAGATCAAAGCGGCATTCGAGATTGAGACGATGGCGTTGAGAGTAACGTCTGATCCGAAATTGATGCACGCCAGGGCCAGTGTTGATCCTAAACACACCAGTAGCGCGTTTACAGGTATGTCCCAGCCAGGACGAACGGACTCTATCCAGGAGGAATAAGGAAGATCTTTGTCGCGAGAGAAAGCCCAGATCTGTCGTGACGATGCTGCCGTGACCGACACCGCAGCGAAGAACATTAGGGTGATCAATACAGTCCCCATAACGATCGTGCCCGCCACTGAGCCGGTGGCATTGTATACAGCTTGCAATACCGGAACTCCTGTAGGAGATTCTAGGACCGAATTGAGAGCTCCGCCGCAGAAGACAAAGGTTACCACCATTACGATACCGAAGACACCATTGAAGAAGACTGCCCACATCATGGCCCGTGGCAGTATTATCGAGGCGTCCTTGAGCTCCTCGGACATATGCGCTCCTGCATCTGGCCCAATGAAGCACCACAATGGTGAAGAAAGTCCAACGAGTGCGGAGGTACCAAGAGATCCCCAGCCACCGCCATCGTAGAATGTCGTGAAAACTTCATCGGCTGGTGATCGCTCGGCCATGGTCCAGAATAAGATTAAAAACGCAAAGAAAGCAAAGACATGAAGAACCAGCACAATACCTTCAGCCAAAGGCAGGTGTTGGGCCAGAAAGATGTTGAAGCCTATCATGAGCAACAGCCACAGCATCATGATAAGCGTAACGTGCCACAGCTCGCCGATTCGAGCTTCGGGGTTGACGAGCAGCACCATGCCGATGACGAGAGACGATAGTATCTGCGCGCACGCCGGGATACCGGAAACCCAACCAACGCCTGCACTCCAGCCAACGATGTACGATAGGCTCTTCTGGAACGAGGGCGGCGCGAACTCGCTGACCCAGTGATACTGTCCACCAGCTGTTGGTGCCCTGTACTCTGTTCAGTACCGTGACTGAGGGGTATGTGAGCAGCTCACATGGAAGCCATCTCTGCGAGAGAGGCTATCATGGCCATGACAAAGAGCCAAGTGATGATTGTCATCCAGATAACACCTGCTGTGCCTCCGTTGAACAGACCAAAATACGACGACCTCGCGAAGAATCAGTATTGTTCCTGCAAAACGTGTTTCCAGCGTACTGACAGCAGGGCGCTTTCCCATGTCGACTGAAGGACAACAACGAAACCGATGATCGAAACCAGCCGAAAATTTCTCTGGCACAACGTTCAGTTCGACAGAATTGAGTATTGTGTGGCTGGCTCACACGAAGTTCCTGTTTCTTGCCCATTCTATGCATATCTCGAGCATCATACGAAGTTCCGCCCAGAGTGTCGCCATGAAGTCGCTCAGTGCCATTGCCGCTCATCTCGTACTCCTCTAGAGAGCTCGCAGGCTTGGCTCCTATAGTTGTTGCCATCATATGGGGTTGCAGTCTTGAGGTTGCTAACATTTGTCCGGGAGACTTTCACGTTTAGTGTGGTGGAAGAGACAGGTCAAGACGCTTTTTGGCCAATTTGAGGACTACGGTTCGGGTACATCTTAAAAGCAGTAGTTGTAAGTATGCAACTGCGAAGCAGTTTCCCGCAAAGGCAGGTGCATTCCGACCAAGTGGCGTGCATCTGCTCCAAGGCTAGCTGCACCGGACGCGACTTGACTTGTGAGCGTTGAGAAGCTGTGGTACCTGTGACCACTCTGGCGGATTGGTAATCTCCGCAATACTGCTCCAGACGCGTAGCAAAAGCGTGGTGTCTTCTCTGCGATATCTGAATGGTCGCCTTACACCTTCTGATGCGGCGTCGATGATTGTCGCTACAGCACCTTCACACGAATTATATTGCGAGCGATGGCAATGGCAAGCGAATAAGATCTACATCGCACGCCTGTCGGCGTAATACATCATCCTCACCTTCCGATTAGCAGCATTGGTGCCCGGTAACATGTTTGTGACTCTTGCGTTCTTTGCGCCATCAATATCCTGGAGAATTGTCGCATGCATAGAACAGTATCAGGCGTGGATTCAACGAGAAGGAGCGGACCGCATTGCGCTAGGTACCTTGCGAACCATTCACGTCCCAACATCTCACAGCATTGTCACCGAACCTCTCCTCACTCACGTCTCAAGATTATCAATTCATTCGCCATGCTGCGCTCTTGGTTGTGGTTTCAAATCCGCTCGAATGCACACACTTCCATGACGGGCGTTTGCATACCTTACACTACAGATTCCCGACCCGACGTTGCTTCCATGCATTCTACGCATATGTCAACCACGATGCTTGTCGGAGTGGCTCGGTCCCTTCGAGCGTTACTCATGGGCTGCACTTGGCACATAACCGACCTGTAGACATGAACCACGGCAACCCACTCTGATCTCCCTGTCGCCAGATTTAGTTTTCGAACGATGAGAAGCACATTCTCGCACGTGTGTCAGCAGCGATCACATATACGCTCAAAAAAACCATGAAGGCTTTCTCAGCAACATTTCCGCCAATGCCATCGATGTGGCTTGCGTTGGGCGAGCACAACAGTAAGACTGTCAGCATAGGCAACATGGAGAAGACTCACACGACATGCTTAGCCGTCATTGAAACAGATGCCTCGCGTTTCCGCGTGGCCTGGCTCTCTACCCCAAACTCTGAGAAGTGGCTTCTACTGTATACCTTCTGACTGCCCATTGGCTTTATCGGATACCCGCAACGTCAAAACCATGGTGGCGGAGAGTCTTCTTCACTTTCGGTCCTTTAGAAGTGTACTTGATTACCATGACAGACGAAATCGACCACGTAGTTCATCACGACGGCTACAGTAAGGGCCTAGAGCTCACGCTATCGATATGTCTATGCTATACCCTTTGCGTACTTGGTCTAAGACTGTACATTCGATGGCGAGCCTTTGGTCTTGATGATCTCATCATCTTGGTAGCTACAGTGAGTTCTTCTACATCTTCTAGCGCCTGCGAAGTCTCTCATCTAATAGCCGTTTTGACGTGCAACATAGGCACTGGCATTCGTCTACTTCGGCTGCGGCTATGCCTTGGTCGCTGCAGGGCTTGGTCGCTCTAGACAGGAGCCTAAAACACACAAAGCCATGGCGAGACTCAACACGTTGATACTAGTGAGCAACCTATCCTGGATCATAGCACTGTGCTCCTCCAAAGTTGCCATCGTATCAATGCTTCTCCGCACAACACCCTCAACATCCCATCAAAGGCTACAGTACCTCGTTGGGTCCTTGATAATAGCGCAGTGTGCCATCTCAGTCGTTCTAATGACCGTTGGTTGCACCGTCTTCGGTGGTCTTGCATGGGACATACGATCGAACGGAAAGACATGTTCTGGTCAAGAGCTCCGATGGCGGGTCATCACAGGATCTGACCTTGCGACTTCAGTCGCAATCCTCATATTACCACTACAGCTTGTATGGAAGCTACAAATGTCTGCCAAAAACAAGATGGTTGTTATCATAGCATTTTGGCTCCGTGTGCCGTAAGCTATACCGATCAACAACTTCCAAATCTTTCGGGTCCAATACTGATCTGATACGTCTAGTAGTATCGCCGTCACTATACTTCGCAACAATGCGACGAACAACCTAAGTACTACTTTCAATGTTTCACTCACTGCTGCCATGGTGGCGATTTGGCAAGCAATAGAGATGGCGTATTCGATAGCAGCAGCGACTATCGCAGCTCTGAAGCGCTTCACTGAAAGTCTCAACACTGGATTTGGTCACGGCGAGCTGATTCGCGTGCATGGCCATTCTCAGAACTACAAGCTTTCGGATCGTAGCGCGTCATCTGGAGACTCCAGGATCTCCAAGCCATCTGTCGCAAAACAGGTGCAACCGATCCAACAAGAACCGCTGACTCTGTCGATTTTCGCACAAGAAGACTACAATTTGCAGCAACTAAATTTAAAGAGGAAAAGCCCTGTTCATGAAGCCAGGGTCTCAACACCACAGAAGAGCAGTGGAAGTGGAAAGAAGGCACTTAAGAGTAAACACTCGACCGATAAAAGTATCATGCACGACGTACAATACTCGATCCACTACGACGAGGAACCGTTAGTACCTCCGAATGCGAGTAATCTCTGACAGGGTGATCCCATCAAGACTCGGCCCATCGTGCTGAGCGTCCAGGTTCGCAGGTCACATGTGCTGGTGGAAGTTTGACAGGAGTCAGATGGAGGATGCCTGTCTTCATAGCTGACATTTCAGATAATCATGAAGTACTGCTCGAGTTCACATGCAAGTCATTCACCACCCTTCAGTATCATTTGAACATGTTCGATTCATCCTACGCATGCGCACAAGCACATACATCACCAAGAGTCATACCGGGCGACACGACCGTCTTCCACCTTCTCCACAAAAACGCTGCATTACCCCAGAAACCCGCAGGCCGAGACGCCGAATGCTATCAAAGCCCCTGCGCAGCGCCCAGAAAAGAAAGCAGGATCGGAAATCAGAAGAATAAGCACTTCCAGACAGAACTGTAGCCCCAAACCACCAATGGCCAACAACGACCAGGCCATGCTGCGCCACGCCTACGCTAATGCTCAGATGGGATGCTGTGAAAGGAAGGGGGGAGGGGTTTTGCTGTGACAGCCGAGAAGTAAAATAAGGACGGGTAATTGTCGTTGTTATTGTTGTTGTACAAAAGCCTGCAGATGAGGTTGCGCGGAGGAAGGAGGTGGAAGTTGTGCCGTGCGCCGCTTTGTGTCTAAGAAGGGGAAATGTCGTGATACAGCCGTTTCGCGAGAAGGGTTTGAGATGGAGTGCTCGAGGTGGAACACATGTACAGTAAGATTACGCCGACCGTTGTATCGAGATGTTGTAAATATGGCTGCTTTTGTGCCCAACACTGGTACATACGGGTGATGAGGATGCCTGAGAGCTGCTGATGGTATCCAGTAGTGCTCACATGGGTAAGCAAAAGATCGTCTCGCGTGTTGTGACCACGGATCATTATATCTCGACCGTCTTGAGGTCTGGAGTCTCTGCAATAGGACTCTTGAGCGATGCCGGCTTCGTTGTTGTTGTTGTCGTCTTCTCCTCCTGGACCTCCTTCTTGTTCTCTTTGTCGCTGCTCAAGCTGGCGCGAGGGAAGTCATCGCTAGGCCTTGGGGTGTCGACTGAGATCAACTTGTCTGCCGATGTGCTGGTCTTCGCATCGAGGTCGGTGTGGACACGGATGGGTTGCGCGTGCTCTTCAGCGACCCGAGCGAGAGGGCTCGATAGCTTGCCTCGTGGGCTGACACCCTTCTGCTTCGTCGACAAGCGGTGGGGGCTGCGACCGCGGTCTTGTGGGCCCATGACGGGGCTGTGATAGGGGCTGCTAGCGGTCGAGCTGGGTACGACGCCTCCAGGGGCGTTGGGATTAATGCGCAGGCCGCTGGTCGGTCGGCGCTTGTTCACGGGCCTCCGACCGTACTTCTGGTCGCATCGCCAGCGCAGGATCTCAAGGTAGGGTGGCTCAACTTTCTGTTTCTTAAAGGTAAGAAGCTTGAGCTCGCCGCTGTCTTCGTCGATGTGAACGTCCTTGGATGCAAGGTCATCGGCGACCATGGCAAGGAGGGCTGCCCATGAACGCGCAACCACGAACTTGCAGTCGTAATCTCGGCCGAAGATGATGATCTGGCCCCAGGTTCCGGTGGGGCCGGGGGCAAGATCAGTAGCAAGGTAGTTACCTCCCCAGTCGCGAGCGAGTGGAATCCAAGCAGGGTGAGCGTAGGCCTTCTGGACTGCGTTGGGCGGCTGCGAGTCCTGGCGATCCAAGAGTTCTTGTCGCCACATGGGGTTACCTGTTGGCTGAGGCTGTGCGACTGGAGGTGCTGTGGAGGAGCCAGCGAAGGCCTTGACGGGGATCTGGGGGCTGCGGTAGTCGGGCTTAGCGGTGAGGTACTCTTCAGCGACCTTGCGCCAGTTCTTCCACTCCATTACAATCTCTTCGCAGTCGAGCAACATCATGCTGAATAAGACACCAGTGGGCAGGCCTCCGCGCTCCTGGCCGTCGTGGACCTGCAGCGACTCGCGAATGTCCATGGGGAGGGTCGCATCGAGCTCGTGCTCCAACTCGTTGACATCGTTTCCGGTGGCGCCCTCGCAGATGTTGTCAAAGAGCTCCTCGTAGTGATCCTCGACCCAGCGGTCAATGCGCTTCCATGAGTGCGAGACGGGCGGCGGCGGCGGCAGGCCCTCGTTGAAGTTCTGCATTTGGATCTCGCCATTGGGACCCTTGTCGAAGGTGTCGGCGTCGGCGGTAGCTTGTCGGCTCAGCGTCCCGCGCATGCCAGGGGAGTAGGGCGAGCTCGGCGACATGGGGCCCTTGGGGGAGCCGATGAAGCCATTGCTGGTTGCAATGTCATCGTGTGCGTAGGGTGAGGACAGGTCGACGCGCGAGTCGACGCCGCTAGTAGCGATGGATGTGAGGGTGCTGTGACGGCTCTGCGGGATGGGGATGTGTCGCCCGGTACGGTAGGGCGAGTCGTGGGAGGCATGGCGGTCGTTCGAGGTCATGGTGTGCCAGAAGGACTGGAAGAAGGAGCCGACCCTGTGTGCAGTCAGTATGGGGGCTGCCAGAAACGGCGGGCCGCGCAGGAGCGAGTGCATGTCTTACGATTGTGCCATGGTGTCGACAGGGAAGGGAGCGCTGGAAAGGGTCCGGGTGCGCGCTGCGCTGTGGTGGTTTGAATCCAAGTCGTCAAGAGAGTGTGGTGTCGTGGGTGAAAGGAGGTGCAAAAGCGAGTCGAGGCGAGTTGGTTGATCGGCAGAGCAGACGCTGGGTGATTTCCAGGGCCGAATTGCAGGAGAAGGTATGAGGCCCTGGCCTAGGAGTTAGGGGAATGCCAAGGCGGTGGACCCGCTTTGATATTGCTTGACAATGGATGCACCGAGTCTCCTTGTCTAATCGTCCACCAGTTGGGCTGCAGTGCAACTCAAGGGCGGTCGCGGGCGTGGTCTGGTGAGCGTGGTGTGGTGGTGTGGTGTTGTTGCTGCTGCTTGCTTGCTTGCTTATTGTTGTTTTCGGGGTTGCGTTAGGTGCAGCTCACGGGACGCAATTATCATCTTATCAACACCCCGTTTGCTGGGCATTTGCTTCCATTCCCGACCAGCAACACCGGTTATTAATAGGCAAACTGCCAGTACAACCCCGTGCCCGACACTCTTGCTTGCCGCAATAGCTTGTCCAGATATTGTATTTGCCCTCTTGGACCAACCAACAACCGCCGCCCCGACCAGCTGTTAATCTGCTGTCCCTCATGCTTGCGGCCAAATCATCGCAGGCATTCACCGCCTATCGTTGGCTGCCCCTGCTCCGCCTTTCCGTCCAACCAGAGCGCCCGCCCTAATGTTTCATCGGCGCGCCTACCACGGCCGTTGCTGTGGCCGCCACCACTCGAGGGGCGCTTGTTCTTGTGAAAGCCTCCCGAAGCCAGTCGTGCCCCTTAGTGGCTGCAACTCAATCGCTTGCACAAAGGCTTGATGTCTAGCGTCTCGCAGCGCCAGAGCTTGCAGGCGCGCTAAGACATGTGCCACTGAACAGTCACGCTATGCCGAATGCTGCCGCATGCTATTGCAAGGTTGGCACTCATTTTGCAGCCTTGGTTCAACGCTTTTCGATTCTGCATCCTTCTGTCGAACCGGCAGGTGACGCGGCCGACAAACATCTACTGCTATGATGTAATTACAAATCTGTGCAGCCCACCGTATGCACATCACCCAATCGTGTCCCATCATTGCACCTGCATTGTTTGATGTGGTGACACCGAAGAATAAACATGTACTTGCTTGTACTGTGCAACGCACACTCAACACCTTTTCCACCAAGCGCTGCGCATCTCGAGCAAGATTTCTCAATGAAGCTCAAGAAAGACTCGTCAAACGAACCACGGCAGCCGATCCCTTGACTGCAGCTACCCGGCATGTGGGGATGAGGCGAATTCTGTTTTTAGGGTACAGTGCAGTGCGCCTCTTCGTCGCCCCAACACCACAGAAGCACGGCCAAGCTATCGCTTGGTCACACTGACGTTTGGCTGAGCGGCTGTCAATTCGTGGTCGATTCAGATATTCTGTAATAGATGCGCTAGTCTACCCCAGATTCTGATCCACCGCCACGTGGGCCCAGATACGAGGTGATGTGCTGATGCGTAACCGCATTGCGACGGAGCGCCGTTTGCCTCGATCCATCGTCGATACTGTGCTTAAGATACGAGATAGGATTGCAGACTCGTGGCTGATGCCTGCGCCACGCATGTCTCAGCTATGTTGCTGGCATCAGTACCAGCAGAGACTGTGGTGACACGCTTTCTGGTTGCTTGATGCACCCCCGCGACTCTACTGTGTCCGTCTGTGAGACTGGCAACGTCCATGACTGCTGCACTACTATCCTAGTTGATATGTCGCAAAGAGCCTTGAGTTTCTTGCATTGTGAAACAGGAACCGTTCTAGGCTGTGGCTTTGCCCAAAAATTGGTTTAGCTCCTCCTGGAGTGGCAGTACTATACTCTCAGCCGCTGCTTGTAAGAAGTCAGAGTCTTGCAGACTGACTCCCGGGTCGCTGAAACATCGCAGACAATGTCTGACCGCACTCAAAAACGCTGCGGACAATTCATCTTGCGATTCCTCTGCCCATTGATGCGCCATGGCACACAGCATCCATGGATTCTGGTGAAGTGTTGGATCGTGAGCGCCATGCTCCAGCTCCTGATACTTCTCTGCTGTTGTTCCGAAGTAGAGCTCCAGTAGTACCACCGCAAGAGCAAGCAGAACCGTATTCTTATTCTGCATAGTAAGGGTCTTCATCTTTACGGTCAGGTCATTGACGGGTTCGACCAGGGCAGGTGTGAGATAGGGGTGTTCGATATCGATTGGATTCGCAATATCCGCGGTGTGGTAGAATTTGATGTCTTTTGTAGCCCATTGATTAGTGAGCCATGGTGTTGAGTTGAGATAGAGTACGCTGGATGCCAAGGTCAAAGCGAGACTGTAACGCTCCTTACGACTCAACTTCATACGTCTGCCGCTGACGGTTGGGCGCTGATTGAGAAGCTCTTCCAGAGAGACAAGATCTGACGATGTAGATACTTTCTCAGAAGTACCAACCGTGTACATCCCCCGTAACTTTTTCTTTGCGTCTAGGTACAAACCTATGCAGGGGCTGGTAGACTGAAGCTGCTGTATCGAGGCGCATATATCCTCAACCACTTTCAGCGATTGTGCTGGATCAACTACAGGGTCCTTGATGGAGTATGGAGGTGGCTGACTAAAAGAAACGGTTTTCGTCATTCTGTCCGTTTAGAGTCAGTTCTATAGCCTTAATGTTTATAGACATGAAACTCTTGCTCACCTAGGCTTAGGGGAAGCTAGTGGACTAAGGCTGAGGTCATCAGTCTCCTCTTCGACACTAATCTCCGCAGGTTGCCAATTCCAGGATGCATCCGTGCCACCTGCAAGTGACGAGAAGGACACTTTGAAGCTCGTTTTGTTCACACTTGATCTGCTCTTGTTTGTCGCATAGAGACTATCTCTAGGTTCCAGTTGCAAGCTCGTGCGGTGACTATCCTTACATGAACAGGACCAACACAGGGAAGTGTGCACGCTCTTGGCGTATCCTTGTATACGCTGCAGACGAATTGCAAAAGACGGCTTTGCGGCTTTTCGGTATGTCTCGATCTTCTCGCTTTTCTCGGTAAATCGTTCGAGCTCACGATTGCAGTCGTTCAATTCCTCGAGCAGCGCCTTTACTGTTTTCTTGCTCATACCAAAGCGCACCCTTTTCTTGAACTCGAATTTGTCTTTTCCCTTCTTAGGATGGGCCACTAGCAGTGCCTCGAGGTCATTTCGATTGAGCTACTGGAATGTGAGTACAACGCAAGGACATTGAAGCGACAAAGCGCTAGTGAGAGCTGCTGAGACCCTGATCTCTGAGGCCGGATATGATATACACACCTCTTTCGCACGATCCAGATCTAACTTGCTTGCAATCTGCTTTGTGATACGTTCAATGTCTGCGATCGTCCCTTGGTATGCGTGGTATGACTCCTGCAGTCTATCTTGGAGCTTAGAGGCCATCCTCTCATCCTTCCATAACTGGGAAGACCCAGGATTGAGCATCATGTTGGCTAATTCGACATCAGATGTGATGGGCTCGAGAAGGATACGAATCGTCTGCGCAAGGTGTACGTGCTGGCTGCGCAGCTTTCGGATGCATTGTGGAAGCTCTTTGTCCCATCTCATGAAAGCCTTGATCGGTTCCAGACCCTCATTGTAAGACTCAATGCCTGCGTGAGTTAGCCTCGAGGCACAGCTAGTCGCTGCTGGAAATACCTTGTATAAGCAAAGGCAGGCAGCCAAGCACAAGCCCGGCTAATTCGACCCCTGACATCCACGCAGCTCACTTGAGAAGCAGCAGTCGGGTTGTTGTCGCGGGTTGCAAAACGCTGCTGCATCATGGTAAGTTCGTGTTCGAGGGAAGAGCCACCGCGGGGCTCTGCTTCAGAAGCACCTCGAGCTCGAACTCGAAGTAAATCACTCACGCACCAACCCTATCTATCTGATTTCTCGAATGGTCTCCAGAGATAGCAAGCTTTAGAAGATAAATATCTTGCAAACTCCACAGAGCCTATATTTGCAGCCAGGACCCGTAGAACTCGTCGTGATCTTCAGCTCAGCCCCATCCCGTCCAGAACTGGAATAGTTTCGTCGCCTGGAGCCTTAACCCGCAGCCCACCACGCCGATATCGTGATTGACGACACCATTCCGGATCCCCATCACTTTGGTATTCGGGAACAGCGGCATGGGTGGAGAATATCATGACGGATATACGACTTGCTACGGCGTCGAACGTTCGTAGTTTTCAAATCCTGGCGAACGCGCTCATCAAAAGCGACGGCAAGCGCAGCGAACAGATTGACCAAGAAGCTCTTAACGATGAATTTGGCAGATTTAGAGTCTGGTCAGGGAATCTGGGAGCTTTGCAAAAGGGCCATAGTTCCCTTGATTACCGTCTCCGGGATTCCCCGTTGCTTTCTGGAAACGCCATCAAGTTCTTGGATGAACTCAATCACAACTTGACAGAAGCGACTGCGATAATATCCGAGGCGCGACTACCGTACGAAGAACAACAATCACTATGGTCTGGAGATGTACAAGATGGGGAAGATGATGACGATGATGACGCTTTCTTCAGTGAGGAAGACGAGGACGAAACTGGAAGCCTAAAGAAAGAGTTGACAATGCGCTATGAAGAGATTGTAGATATCGTCGATAACCTATACAAGCTGAGCGTGCGCATCAGGACACCAGCAATTGGGTCTAGATCTCTCAAAGCGGCTTCGTACCAGCCTAAGGATCCTGACACAGGCGTCGACATCCTAGGCAGCTACGCTCAATACGACGAGCAGCACGTCCGGGAGCTTCTTCAAAATCTTCGAAAGACTTACGAAAGCGACGGACAAACCGATGGCGACTACCTAGTATCGCGCCTAGCTCATGGCATAACCATCCGTCGACGACATTTCAAGTATTGGAAAAGACATCGCGACAAGCTCTCGATGTCCACAGTACTTGAAACAGAAAATGCAGCACATGAAACTCACGCTGAGAAGGCACTCGATATACCCATGCGCGAAGAAACTACAAAGATTGATCCAATCAACCCTGTCTTTGGTAAGTACGCAGTTCCATCGACATAGAGCACAAGCCGCTCGCGAACTATGCCAGGGTATTCAGCTATGTGTAGAGTACTAATGGCGGGTAGTACTGAAAGAAGCGCTCAGCCAGAAGACTGGGAAGACCATGCTCTCGGGCACAGAAGCAACGCACCATCATCAATCACTCGATGACATTGTCGATGCCAAGTCTGTGACAAGTTATGCTGCAACTGTGACCGACATCCATGGCAAAGGCGTCAACTTACCCCCTCCTCCCAAAGGCGTAAATGGCGAGAGGGACTTCGAATGCCCATACTGCTACATCATTTGTCCAGCCCGCTATGGAAGAGGGCGACCATGGCGCACGCACTTACTTCAAGATTTACAGCCGTATGTCTGTACGTACCCAGACTGCGAAGCATCCGAACAGCTATTTCGCAGTCGCAGGGAATGGAACGAACACGAAGCTAGCCACCGCAAAGCATGGAGGTGTCCAGAGCACCCCAGCGCTGTATACAGAACGCGTTTAGGCTTGGAGGATCATCTTCGACAGCAGCATCTCGATAGCTTTCCTGAGAATCAGATGGATGTTATGGTCAATATTGGCGAGACCTCTACGGTTGAAACACGCGAAAGATGCCCCATCTGCTTCCTTCCTGCCGATGCTGAAGGTATGGATAACTTTGCAAATCATGTGGCCAATCATCTTGAGCGCTTTGCAACTTTTGCATTATCCAATAACACTGAAGACGATCAGGACGGAGCGAGTAGCATCGCAAGTCGTGGAAGGTCTGGCAGCACTGCTTCACAAGACGTTAGCGGCATGTCATTACCGAGCGACATCTCAGACCAGCAGGAGCAAGGTGAAGAATCAGTCGTAGAGGTCCCAGACTCTGACGAAACGTCACACTCGCCTCACCAAGGCCCACAAGATGTGCCATCAAGCCAACATCTACTTTCCGCAGAAAGTCTACTTTCGATCCCTGATATGAGTAAGGATCGACTCGGTACTCTCTTGACTGATCACCGGGCGGACGTCCATGATGGAGATGGAAATGAAGACGGCGAAGCTGAGAATATCGTTGCAGCCGGTCTAGAGAATCACCTGGGACATCTGGAGCAATTCAGAACCTACATGTCGTCCCTGTCGGGGGCACAGAGCGTTCGTTTCTTCAAGCGCTACGGCGCCTGGAGAGGACACGCTATATTCTCGACAGACGCGCAGACGGCAAACGCCATGGAGGTCTTCGATCAGACACTCTTTCCTGAGGTCAAGCTTCAGCAAGGTACAGGACACAATCGGAACAAGCTCAAATTCAGCGTGGAAATCGCACAGTCAGTCCCTGAAACCCCTACCCGACAATCCACCCTCGAGACGCGCACTGGCGACGACGAGAGTGTTTCCTCAGCCTCAGTGGAGTATGACGACGTGGAGGCCAACTCAAGCAAACAAGCTATGTTGGATCTCACTGATATCCCAACCCTTCACGATATGTATCGGTCTCGAAAACTGTTACAGCGTGACCAAAGCTTTGCTCCGAGCGATGCGCATAATCGCATTATATCGTTCTGTTACCACGATCTAACCCGGATGAGGGTCGATGCTATTGTCAATAGCGCAAACCAATCTTTGAAGATAAGCAAGCATAGTCCAACGCTCAACTACCACGTTCACAAAGCAGGTGGACCAGATTTCACGAAGGAAGCAACTTCGAAGGGAAAGTTGAAACCAGGCCAAGCAGCACTGACACGAGGTCACAACCTACCATGTGACTACGTCATACATGCAGCCCGGCCACACTATGGCACGAACAAAGGTATGGGCCAGTTCAACATCCTCACGGAGTGTTATCGCAGCGCCCTTAAGATTGCACTACTATACGAGTTCAAGACTATAGCCTTCCCTTGTCTTGGTGCCGGAGGGTGTGGTTTTCCGCCACGGATCGCTGCACGAATAGCCCTTCAGGAAGCAAGAGAGTTCTTGGACTCCCATACTGAACATCGTTTTGAGAGGGTCGTCTTCGTTGTCAAGAGCGTAGCAGACGAGAAGGCCTATATGGATCTGTTCCCCGCCTTCTTTCCCCCAACGCACGGCGACCTAGAGGCCGCAAGATCCTCTGCATCATCTGCCGGCAGGGCTTCGCTGGCAGCAGAAGTGTTGGAAGCGCGGCTTCTAGTGCAGAAGGTTGCCCGAGATCTTTCTGGGGAGCTCAGTCTATACGTGCCAGACTTTCCTAGAGAAATTCAAGATCAGCTCAATGGTATAGATGAAGCAATAGGCTCGATCCGGGGTTTTCTGTTAGGCTCAAAAACTCTCAAGCAGAGTCTGAGTGATCTGGATCTTTTGTGCTTCGTCATGCAGTCGATCTGCAACGATATTGCAGAGCTTACTGAAACAGCCAAAACCATGCCTTATTCCGGTGGTCGCGATCACTCTGATTCATGGAACGCCTTCAACAATCAGATGAAGTTGACCCATAGGAGTGATCTTGAGGGATTTTTGAGCAGTTGTCGAGAGTTTGCCCAGTACCTTGATAATGTTCTGACGAGGAATGGGACCGAATCGAAGGAGATAGCACCTATCCGCGTGCGACTCAATCGCTTCAAAGCAAAGCAGCAGGATCGAGGTGGTAAAGATGCACACCAAAACGTCCACGAAGCACCAAATGTGAGCGAGTTGCAACGCGAGACAAGCAAACCAAACCGAGATGTTGTTGGGCTGGACCAGATTCCTTCTGTAGCGCAGTTGTACGCTTTACAGAAGCTGGAGGAGAAGTCCACCATGGTTCAACCGTCCGCTACATTCAATCAGAAGGTATGTATGATCAGGGAGGATATTACCAAATTGGACGTCACAGTCATGGTAAATTCTACCGATGTGACGTTCGGCGGCATGGGTACGCTGGACCGTAAGATTTTCAACAAAGGCGGCTTCAAGCTCAGGGATGCATGCAACAAGTTTGAGGTATGCAGCGAAGGCGATGTTAAGACGACCGGCGGCTACGATTTGCCGTCCAAGTACGTCCTTCATGCAGTGCCACCGGAACAATGGAGGAAGAACAGCAAGGATGTCCTACGGCAAATCTACCGCGAGATCCTTCACACCGCTCAATCTCTACAAGCAACTTCGATCGCCATCCCAGCTATAGGTACTGGCATGCTCAACTTCCCCAGGCGCGATTGTGCAGCACTCGCAATGGAGGAAGTCAACCGGTTCCTCGAGACAGCCGAACCGACCAATTCGCTGGAGAAGATCATCTTTGTCGTATACTCATCTAACGATGAGTTTGTGTACAAGTCTCTTCTACCTGTATACTTCCCGCCAGCTGACAGGAGAATTGACAAGCAGTTGCCAGCATCTCACCCATTCCCAAGGAATGCACCTCTGCCACCTGAAACGGTTTCACCTCCAAGAAAGACGATTTTCAGTTCGATTGGAGATGCAGTACGCAACTTAGGCAGCTCACGCTCCGGAAAGCGACCTGCTACTCACACCTGGCGCCCTATCAACTCTTACGAAGAGCACGCCTTAATAGGTTTCGAGTCACACGCTCAAGGCTGCGATACCTGCAAGGATCTGGAAAGGCTCTACCAGAATAGAAAAGATCTTTGTGAACACGGCTATCCACTGGCGCAGACACTGCTGTGGTACATGAACATGGGTTCAGATCAACTGATATACACACGGCCGGTGCAGATAAGGCGGAGCATTCGACTTGAGGTGCCAGACAGCATGTTTCCCTTGTCCTTGACTCTGCTCCGCATAGTAGAAGCCAGCACAAGGGAAGAAGATCGAGAGCAGCCATGGGTCAGTCAGCATCGCGCCTATAGGACAGTGGTTCGAGGTCAGGATGGACAAGATGATGCAGCATCAGGTCCCACGATCTACAACGCCGAGACTGCGCATGCTTCTGTTGAGATTTGGTCAGCATCTGAACAAGCTTGGAGTCCTGTCTCCCCAAGTGAATGCATTATATTCATACGTCCGGGGAAGCTCGACGTATACGAAGCCCATGCGCCGTCTACAGCGCAGGAACCACTGCTAACCTTCGTCCTGGAACCGGATGCAAGCGTTACGAAAGTCGACCACCAAGCTGGGCTCGTGCTTCACGGCGCCGTATCAGTCCAATTCGATAATCATAAGGAGATCAAGTTGCTCAGTCAAGGGAAAGCCAACTCCGTTTCTTTATTGGCAATGCTGAAGCGAGCTAACCCAGATATCCTGTTGACCACAGGAAAAGGAAGACTGAGCACTCATGGTTCCGAGACAATCGCATTGCCATCGCAAATTCCCGCTGGAGGGTCCGAGCCAAAAGGCGGTTCGCAGAAGCTGCGAGAGGGTCGTTTGAGCCCACTGCAAGAGAATATGCAAAAGTTGAACGAGGCTGCGTCAAACTTCAACAGACAATCTCCGGAACAGCGCTTAGCCACGATCACCCAACTTGGTGATCATGTTTCTACACCAAATCCACCACACCCACTGAGACCAAGTCAAACGCACACCAAATCCTCTGAAGAGACATTAACTGCGGTCGAACATCAGATCCTATACCACTTGACCAACGATCTGAAATCGCGGCCAGGTTCATATATCGGTCAGACTGCAAAGGACATTGCGTTGTCTCTGAAGAGACCATTGACGGAAGTCTTGCCCGCCACTGAAAGCTTAGCAAGCAAGTATCACATCCACAACACCATCAACGAGAGCACTTGGGTTATTTCTCATCCTCCTGAAGAGCTGCCAACTCTGGCGAATCAAATACCTGAGACTTCGACGCAGAACATGCGTCTTCCAGACCCAGTGACTTTCGACAAGACGGAGCAGTCAGATGTCCTGTTCCAAATGAACTTGCTCGAGCAACAAATCCTGTCGTTCTTTACAACCTTCAATGCTGAGTCCACACTTGCAAAGGGCTGCAAGCCCCAGGACATAGCTGACGCGCTAGGTAAGGATGTCGAGGACATTGAGCTTGCGCTTGATCAACTAGCCGAGCAGGGTAAAATGCACCTCGCACCTAATGGCGTGACTTGGAACACGCCTCTGCCACGACAGCACAACCCTCCTGGCAGTTCGCGCCAGGCACAAGTACAAGAGACTTCCGAAGCACCGCAGATACGAGATGCGACAGACTTTCAGGACACGTCACCAAGTCCAGTTCTTGCAGCTACCACTAAAGAAACCCAAAATCGGCCCATCAACATTGCAGATACCATGAGTCTTGATACTCTAGACACTGACGCGGCCTCCTTCTATCCTTACGATCCAGCCACTCGCTGGACTCGTATCGACGCATCCTATGTCGACCAGCAGGTCCTCGCGGACCTAGGCGAAGAGTTTCACAGGGACGGCTACAGCATTGTTGTCCACAGGGTGCTAAGGCGTGGCGAGCTCAAGGAATGGGTACAGAAGACGCTCGATCTGAGGCTGAAGAAGACCGAGACTACGAAGGTGGGTGGAGGTGTGAGCGGGCATGCATGGATGGGCAGAGGAAGGGGAAGAGGCGAAGCGAGTAATGAGAGGGATCAGCATCAGGCCAACTTGGACAGATTGCTAGCAGGCGATCTGAGGGAGGATGAGCTGAGACATTTCAAGGCGGATGAGGAGGTGGAGTGGAAGCGATGATATGAAAGTAGATACTCTCGATACTTGCCGTAACAGCAGCATTTCTTCCCACCAAGATCCCATGACCTACGGGACCTCCCTCGTGTTCACGATCTCGATCTCGATCCTCCAGTCCACTATCTTATCACCTCACAGCCCTACCTCGCACTGACGTCCCCCTCCAAAGTAGCGGTGTACCACCCCCCTCACACCTTTTTTCCCATCCGGTTCCCCCGCGAACCTAAACCACACCAGCCTAGCACAATATGTCAGATATCTCGGTTCAGTAGCGTGACACCGGCGCCCTGACGCTCGGTCGCGGACGACCCTTGACACCGCCGAGAGTAAGAGCGCGCAGACTTCGGAGATTCAATAGTGTGGGATAGCGCTCCCTGCTCCCCGCTCACCGCAACGGCAGTGCGAGTCGTGCTGGAAGTCAGATGGGAGATCGTAGGAGGGAGAAGTAAGGGATCGGTGAGGTGTCTGGTTCTGGGTTGTGATGTTCAAGATTGTGATGTACTAGAACGCATGGGCCGGATTTGGTCAGGCGGACGAGTTAACTGTGGCTGGTGGTCTGCGTGGCCTTTGTCGAGGTATGAGCGGGAATGTTAATGCTGTGGCGCTGCTGAACTTAGATGCTGGTCTGTTGAGGTTGACGTTCAGAGAAGTTGCGGTATAGTCTGACCAAAAGAAGTTGACTAAATGAGTGAGGGTGATGTTTAAAATGTGACGTAATGCGGCGGCACAGAATGGAGTCGACGGAGAATTGAGCATGTCTTCTGTATGTGGTATACTGCTTCTAGTAAGTGATTTTACTTCGCGTTACGAGTACATAGATCTGAGTTCAGCTTCACATGTAGCCATTAGTATACAGCCTGGAGAGTGAGCTTGAATGAGGTGCGTGTGGTTCTAGAGTGGAAAGACAACATGTGAAAATGTGATCGAAGACTGGACATTGGCTAGATGGAAGAGGACATGGGCTGACGTGGTGTGGGGGACCTGGAAGAGTGGTTGCTCGGCACTAGAAGGGGTATCGTGGTATTACTGTATGTACATACACTGGCGACACGGTCAGCGACAAAGCATGGAGCCGATGAGTGTGAATTGTCATTGTCATTCCGTGATACTTTTTCCCGCAAACACCAAGTGCGGATATCAGTACCCATGCACGCCATCACTGCGACCGGAACGCATCAAGGGTATGTTTAACCTTTCATATTGTAAACATAGCGCCTCTTGGATGCCCAGATCATGCCGCAGAAAGTTGAAAGGACCCAGAAAACCCCAGCCTAATCAACCATGATCATTTAAACATTCTCAAGGACGGTCTCCTTGAACTCGCGCTCAACCTTCTCGCCAGAGTCGTTGGCGCTCGACTCGCCGTGCAGACCGAGGAGGGCACCAAGGTCGAACTTGGGTGCCTTAAGGAGCTTGACCTTGCGGACGTGGACCTAAAAAATCTGTCAGATGCTGCCAATAGCGATATTAGATATGTATGGGGTACGCACGTTCTGGAGGGGGTAGATGCCCTGGGTGGACTTCTCGATCTCGCGGCCGATGACCTCGGGGATCAGCTTCTGGGTGAGCTGGGCGAGGGTGCAGGCGCTGGCCTCACGCTGCATGATCTCGGTCATCTTCTTGCGGATGGCGCGGATCTGCGACGAAGCGGCGTAGGTGGTCTTCTTGATCTGGTTGGGCCTGCGCTTGGTGAAACCGATGGCGAAGAGGCGGAGGAGGTAGTCGTCGGTGGTCTTGACAACGACATTGGCCTCAATGAGAGACTGCCACTTGCGGACGAGCGAGCGGAGCTTGTCGGAGGTGAAGTCGAGACCGTGGAAGTTGGTCAGGCAGTTCTTGCCCTGGACCTCGTCGACGCGGAGCTTGACCTTGCGGAAAGAGTGGTCCTCATCCTTCTGGAGATCGGCGAGCGAGACCTCGAATATCCTTCCCTTAAGGGCGTCGTTGGCGTTCTTCAGACCAGTGGTGCGGTTGACGAGGGTCTTGCCGACACTGCAGACAGTCAGTATGCTGCGGCGGCGGATGCAGAGGCTGCTGGCGGTGCTGGGGCGTCTTACTCCCTGATCGCGAAAGTTCCGGGCGCCTTGACGTTGTACCAGTCCTTCTTAGCGAAGGTGTCGGTCTTCTTCTTAAGACCCTTCTTGCCCTTCGAAAGACGCTTGTTCTTGCCGACAGCCATGTTTGCGACGAGTTGAAGTGCTGGTGGGTTAGTCGTAAGGAACGAAATCACGTCCGAGAGATAGGTAGAGACAAATTCGACTTGTGCTCTCGCTTAACCGACACGCTAGCGCACGGCCAAGAGCCCTGTCCACAACTCTGCAATTGCAACGCTCAATACTGTGGGCAAGCCGAAAAGTCTTTGCAGCTTGTGCTTTATTCGTTGAGAGGGCTTGTAATTGATGATGCAGTTGTACAGAAGCATTCCTTCCCATCTGCCTATCCATCTGCGCCTTCTGTGTGTAGCTTGGCGTCCACGTGACGTTCCAAGTAGCAACCTTAGGATGACCTCTTACAAGTCTTTATGCGCAACAGGCAGGCATCGGTGACTGCTGAATGTTTGCAAGTGTTCTATTGACTTGCTGTCCTTTTGTCAAACATTCAGCGTCTATTCGCATGTATCTCGGCTGTTGTATTGAGCATGCTCTGGTGGACGACCCTAGAGAGGCTCTGGGCACGCTATGCTACCCGCGCAAACGATTCAGATCGCCTTTGGAGCGCACACACACACAGCAGAACTAATTACTTCATGACCAATGTTCGCGGTTCTGTCGCCATGCACAACATGCTAGGCGGTCTGCCGTAGGAATGTTCGCCGCTTACTCGCCAACATCAGAGTGAGGCAGACCCTGACGATCTGAGCGCAAAAAGCCATGTGAGATCGACACGTTTGTTCGTAACAAGCAGATGCGGTCTCAAAGTGCACAAACGTGTTCAAGCATGAGCATCTTGAGATCGGTCATCGAGTTCGTGATACATGTTTGCATTGGTGTTTGACTATATCGCCACTCGGCGCAGGCCGGGCCTCGCCACTTCCCAGTTGTGTCTGCTACCTAATCGACACTTCCATAACACTTCAGCCTACACCCCTGCGTTGCTCGTGATATGTTCGTAATCTTCCCGAGAGGCTACCATCCGACCCACGAAGTCAGCTTCGTGATCTGGGACCATCTCGTTTCAGGCTCGACCTCAGCCTCAGCGCCGGTGGCTGTGCCAGTCATACGAACATCGCCCCCCACGCCAGCCTTGCTTTTTCCGCCTGGCCTCACTTCTGTCGCTGTGGCGTGCGATAAGCCATGGGCTTTCAGGTGCCACGTCCTAGCTGTCTTTTGAATGACGACTCATCACGTGAGAGTCATTCGTGAAGATGGTCGTCTCGTTGGAGGCGAGCGCACGACTTGTGCGCAGATTCCACTGTGACCAACCCTGTTAGAAGGGAGGGAGGTGGGTCGTGTTGAATTAAGTTGGGTAATAGGCCCAGCAAGTGCTGTGTTGAGACATCTAGCTCTTTCTGTGCTCATCCGCGAGTCCTTTCAGGTCCTGACAGCAGCGTGGTTCTGGTCATATTGGCTCTGGCAGAATCTCTCGTAGTCAGGGAAGCTGATGTATCCATCTAACGAGTCATTAGTACGTGTTCAAGTAATCGCTAGTGTTGAGTGATGCTTACCTTGCTGCCTGTACTGGGTAACGTAACGATCGCTCTCACTCCTCCAAACCACCGGTCGCTCCACAGAGTAGCTGGAGTGCATCCTAGAATCGGGAGTGGCCATTGGAGAAGGCAACTCGCCTCTTGGTGTTCCGGGCGAAGAGGCTACCTTTGCGAGCAGAACGGATGCCTTGGTTGGGCTGCTTGATGACGTTGCTGATCCGGCAGAATCCCTTCGAGAGGCAATGGGAGCGTGTGTTGTAATGCAAGGCGAGGAAACAGTCGAAGGAGACAGAGCTGGGCGACGACTGCCTGATCTCGAGCGCTTTGGTGCCTCTGTAGGAAGCGAGTAGTAGTATGCGTTGTAGGCTGACATGGTGACTTGAGCGAGTGTGTTGATTGCGTATACGGTTTTCGAGTCGGACACTGGGTCTTCAAGTACGTGAGCTGCGATGACGAATTACTTGTACAACTTGGAGGCGGGTAGGTAGTAATATTGAGTTTCGGAGACCGCCCAGACACCATTCACCCCATACTACCGACACTCACGCTTCTGCACGATCCAGGCACCCCTGCCACGCCAGCTGCATCAGTAGCCCCACTCCACAACTCCTAGACCTCTGGCTCGGCTTGCATGGGCAACGCACGCCGCCAAAACGTGGGCCTTTCAGAATAGAAGTTACAGGGAGTTGTGCGTTGTCATCCGTTCACTCGTTCCTGACTCGTCCTCAACACGCACAAGACCTCACCTCCATTTCATTAGACTGTGCGTTGCGCTGCAGGTGTGAGTTGGCTATCTCGGATTCGAGACACCCACCGCTCTGCTATCAGGTAATCGTCGCGCTGCAAATGCTGCTGTTCAGCGAGTACATTCACGGTGTGGCCGGCAGGCGCTGTGCGGTTGATTCCAAAGCTTGTCGGAAGGGCGGGTGCTGGAGCGGCACCGTCAGACTTGCGAGCATCGAATCGGCGGAAGGAAGCCGGGTCGCATTGACCTCACCGTCATCGCTCGTCGTGATGACAAGACAAGCCACGTTTTGCGGACCTGCGAGTTGGTGGGTGCTCCTGGCTGTGCCTTGGAACCGGCCGCCCTGGAGATGTTCCTCCCCGAGTGCCGTGCTGTCGGCTCTGCCATGATGGCCTCCAGCTTGCGCGTTGTGCGAGTCTGGCCATGCTGAAACGTGACAGCCTGACAGGCGATGCTTGCAACAGCCTCATTGTCCTTCTTCACAGCCCTGTGACGACATCACGCCCCCGAGGCCTCCATCCTGACCGGTTATGCATTGCACATCACTGTGGACGTTGGAGTCGAGAACGCGGTTAGGACAAGGACCCCCCTCCGACTTTCGGGAGATTTGCTGCGATCCGGTTGGAGCATAACCAACACGAGACGATCCAGCAACTCTTTACGACGTCGTGTGCTCACCTGTCCAGTCTATTCAAAAAGCATACTTTATCGATGACATATCTGACATTGACAACCGGCAGTGGCTTCCTGCTGCATATTGTGACAGTTTAGCAGTAACCGAGGCCGTTGACGTATCCTCGTTTCGCACCTCAATTAGAGGGGCGAACACGATGAGACACGTCCACTTCACGCAATAAATGTATAACCGGGCTTGATCTGGAACAGTACAGAACTCCACTTCTGCGTCAGCCCAATGTAGCTCGTCAGCAGCAGCTGAACGGTATCTTACGTGCCGGCTGGTGTAATATACTCCTCAATACTCCTCACGACTCCGCTTTGTAAACCTTAGCAGAACATTAGTACCGTGACCTCCAGCTGCAATGAGTAAAATCTGAGTTTCACCTTCTCAGTTTCTTCACCGACAAAACCAAGATTTCCATCCGCTTGCTCATCGTCGTTCAAACCCCACTCACTTGAAGGTTCCAGCCTTCCGCTTCCCCACCAAGCGCTTGTCTCTTACCAAACGTACCAACCAGAATCCGAGAACCACATCTCGTCTTGTCAGGCGAGCACGACAATTGTGGGATCTTCATCTAGCAAACGCATCAGAGTTGCAGTCAATCTTACTGCTAGGTTTCATTCATACGCTATACAATACTACATCTGCAGTCACTCCGCATGGGGATACAAGTGCAGGGTTTCAATATGCCATGCTGCCCAGTCCGTTACAAAGCCATGATTTTAGCCACCCACACACATTTCGTATGCATGTGTGCGCACAAGGTACCTGGCCCGGTAAGCGGGTACCTAGGATAAGGTCTTCCGTCATTGCCGCGGCCGTTGAACAGATCAACGCCCACACGATTGGAACTTAATGAATGTAATATCAACATTGGCCTCGAAAGAACCGCCACATGCACGAACAGCTGTCTCGCCTCTCACTGATAAGTCTTACATGCACTGAAGCCATATCCAGACGGACATTCGCGCCCCAACAACCTCGTGTTGAAAATCTTGGAAACCCCTCAGCATCACACCATCAGCAGGAATACAAGCCTCGACACGGCGACCACCACACATGCATATTCTCCGCGCATCCTGAGTTCCAGACACGCTTCTATGGCAGATCTTGCGCCGATCACACCCGACTTCCGAACAGCATTGATTCCTGCCTTCTTTCTTGCTCGTTCGGTGTTCTATCGAGATAATCCCACAGTCCGCATATGTAGCGGTATACCCGCGCTCTGATATTGATACACTTACCGGACGCCGCACGTGCAACACGCATGACTGTGCAGCGTGGAGAGCGGCCACACCGTGCGTCGGAAGAAGATGGAAAAGGCAATATTCTTCATCTTCTAGAAGCGAGAGTTTTTCCGCGTTTGTTACATACAGCCCGTTCTTTCATAGTTTGCGAAGTTTGTGAACGCCAAGTGGGCCCACCTGTATTTCGTTGCTTACCGCTCCTTTGCAGCGGTGTCGAGCGGTGTACGCACACAAATCATTACCGGCACCTCGAGTGAGTGTACCGGCCTGTTCTCGTCTAATCACGTTCAGAGCCCAACTGCTCAAGGGCTCAAATCGGAGCGGGCCGCCAGCACGTTCGCTTTGGGCCTGCCGCCGGACGAGATGGGGGTACCCCTCCATGCGTGGGCGCATGTGCCCCTCGCTTTGTGACTGTATCCATGGCTTGGATGCTGCGCTGGCATGTACAGATCATGTGGCGTATGCACATGCACACGATCGCGGTGTCGCGGGTAAGGCGCTGGGAGTACTGCTGCACTGATTGTCGGTTGCTGTAGGTACCTGCAACTACGTGTGTTCTGTGTTGTTTTGGATAACTCTGTCTCTACAGGCAACGTGTAAATAGTGCATTGTGCGTTTGTAGAAAGCACAGGAGAACAGTGTATAGACAACCCGCACGCATTGCGCGCCCGTCGGGCAGCACGCTGTTACACGGCCCGCGTGCGCCCGTCGGTAAGCTGATCGGGGCGATAGTAGTCGGCTTTCGGGCGAGTTATATGATCTCTTATATAGAGCAATCGTCAGTGGCTGGTGGGATGAGCCGATGCTTGGGTAGACTCGAAGGAGCGCTCATACAAAAGGTATGATCAGCATAGAGTACGTAGACAGGAATTGGCTCACTTGGCATTTGCCGGCAATCTTGATGTGGTCTGACAGAAATCTGATTGTTCTACGATTGTTGTATATTTCTGCATTGCACAGTTATGTTGCGTATTCATCAACTGCTGTGCCCCCAAGCCGATCATGAAGTTCAACAGTCGCGCAAGATGACCAGATGATGCGTCTTCTTTACCCTGCATATCAATTACCGTGTTGCGGGAATGGATCAGTGCTACACTCGGAGTCAGCTTGGTCACACCGTAAGCGATGGTATGATCTTCACATACGTCAATGTCTTCCCAACCGCGACCCTTCACATTCGCCAGTTCTTCCATGGACATGACGGTTCCGGTTGTGAAATAGCCAGCCTGGATTTTAGCATCGATCTCCACGCGACTATCGGCTGGAATCATCTCATCAGGAATCGGCACGCGCTCATGGATCGGAATGCCTTGGTCCACGATGGCGTCGTGCTTCATGCTACGCTGTTGTCAGCTGTCGGTCCATGGTTTGGAAGCTGAAGAATGCTTACTTAGACATCGACAGCATTCTGTCGATCTTGGTTATACCCAGCCAGTGAAGAATCTGTCATACTGTCAGCTTGGTCTATGGAGCCACGACACTGGCACAAGGACTTACATCAGGCATGAGCGCCTGGAAACGCATATCTTTGACTCCTGCGATGTTCTCCGTACGCTTGAAGTATTCGCTTGCCCTGTCTTCTCCACGCTTACGTGCGTTGTACACAAGATACTTGGTCACTTCACCAAGCGCACGGCCTTCCTTGCGGAAGTAGATGACAACACCGCTTCCACCCTGCTGAGCTTCCTTCACAGCCTCTTCGATACCGAAGGTAAGGTATGGGCGGCACGTGCAGATGTCAGAGCCGAACACGTCACTACCGTTACACTCATCGTGAACTCGGAGTGCTAGACGGGCGTTCGGGTCCGACATCTTTGCTGGGTCACCGAAGATGTAGACAGTGAGACCACCGATGGGAGGGAGGAAGACTTTGATATCGTGACGCGTGATCAATTCGGGGTATGACCCGCCAGTCTCTTCGAACAGTGTTCGCCTAAGGGTCCCCTCATCTTGCAGTAGTGTTAGCTTGAATACTCAACTTCCGGCATGATCAGAATACGTACCAATGCCGAAACGCTCGGCGACACCAGGCAAGTACCACACGGGCTCAACAGCCACCTTGGTGACAGCCAGCTCACCTGTCTCGTTTACGCAAATCTTTCCGTCGGGTACGATGCGACCACTTTTGACACTTTCCTCCAACTCGGGGACCTTCATGTGCGCACGAGTGATGGCGATTGTTGGCCGAATCTCGACATCCTCCTTGTCCATAGTCTCCTTATATAGCCATGGGGCAAGATGACCGTATGGATCCATTGCAACGATCTTCTTCTTGTCATTCCACTGTAGGAAAGGCCCGATATTGGCAGCGGGTTCAGTGTTCGTGAAATCTGGCTTGTGTGTGATGTCGAGGTTCTTGCTGGCTACAGCAAGCGCATTGTAAATGGAGTACGAGCCTCCATGAGCTCCAATCGCTATCAAAGATCAATAATTTTTAAACCGAATTGGCCAGGTCGGTAATCTGAACATACCATTACGTCGACGAATTGTGTTGTTGTGTCTCGAGACAACGACAGGACCACGTATAGCAGGGTCCTTAGCACCCCACTCCATGGGCAACGGGTCAACACCAGATTGACCGGGGTACGAAGTCAAGATGATCTTTGAGGTCTTCGATACACTTGCTCGACGAGGTGGGTCTTCAACACTGGGAGCACTTGGCTCATACTGCTGGCTAACAGCTTCTACGGGTTGAGCTGAGTCGGATGCTTTTGCTTTCTCCTTGCTCAGAGTACCATTTGCAGCTTCACTCGCTGCCTCATCCTTGACTTGCTTGACACCCGCCAGCACATTCACGCGGCCGTTGATCTTATCGATCGCAGAGGCTAGCTGAGAGTTCTCCAGGCGCATCGCCTTCAGTCCCTCTAAGATCTCCTTGAGTACAGCATTGTCTGTACTGCCTTCGGTTGACATATTGACGTAGATAGGGAACGCTCTTGAGTCAAGCTTGTAAAGATTGAGTCTCAGTGCCTAGTAATTGAGAGATGTCTGTTGTGTTGGCCTCCTAGAAGCTGGGGATGGGGCGTCGGCAGCTGCCGGCGTAGTACAAATGCGGGGAAGGACGGATCGACTCTGTGGCCAGGCAATGCCACAGATGAGTAAAAAGAGTTGAATATATATGAAGCTTGCTGGAACGTAGCGGTGTGATTTAAGTACACTTGAGGAAAGACGGAAAGACCAACACACAGGAGACGTGGACGACAACGGAGCTCAAGACAGCTGACCATCTATCTCCCGCAAGCTGGTTATCGCCAATCAGAGTGGGGCTGATAGCCAGCTAACCCGGGCGCCGCAGGCAGGTGCGACCGGAGCTAGGAGGTCTCCGCCACGCGCCAGAAATTCAAACGCGACTCGACACCTTGCGCGTCATTGTCAAGAAGCGCAACGACGGCACAAAGAAGTTATTGCTATTGCCAGCCACCACCCGCTCTCTTATTCGAAGACTCAGAAGACGGTGTCGCACACGTGCGCAAATTCAGACAGCCCTTTTACACCTCGCACAACCCACATACCACCGCACAATGGTGTGTACAACGCATCTGCCCCCTCGTCGCATGCATCCGCTAATCATACAAACAGGGCAAGCGCAAATCTTCGAGCAAGCCGCAGGGTCCCAAGAAGGTATGCCTGTTCCTATTGCGCCACGCCGGCTCTCGCTGACAACTACTCCAGAAGGAGAAGCTGCCGACGACGTTCCAGTGCCTGTTCTGTAATCACGAGCGATCTGTCTCCGTCTCCATCGAGAAGAAATCCGGTGTCGGCAACCTGCAATGCAAAGTCTGTGGACAGACATTCCAGACAAATGTCAACTGCATGTAGTCCTACTCTCGAAGCATGCGCAAGGCTGACTGTAGAACAGACCTCTCCGCACCCGTCGACGTCTATGCCGACTGGATCGATGCCTGTGATGCTGTTGCGAAAGAGGCAGCCGCTGGCCGTGCAACTGAGCGCTCGACAAACCGTACTGGTGCCCTTCCTAAGCCTGTAGACGACGACGACGGCTTCATCGAGAACGACGACTTGGATGCGGAGGGCGATTACGATGGCTGAGCATCACGAATGATGTTGTACAACAATGAGGTGTTCAAGGGTGGACATGATATGATTGGCATTTATGGCGTTATGATATACCATGGAGACAGGACTTCAGTTACGAGTTGACCCAGGTCATCCATTAAAAGCTTTGCCCACAAGTGGCTTTATAAACATTCAATGGATTGGCATGTTCTTGATCTTTGCATTCCCCCAAACCGTCTTTGGTGACACGAGTGATGCGTGCAAAAGTGTGTGTGTTGTGATCGCCTTATCCAAGACTACAATACTAAGCACACTTGCTCGTGGCGAGCTGTTACTTGCGCTCGTTACAAAGTATAGAAGCGGTCACCGAAGTCACCGAGACCCGGAACGATATAGCTAAAGAGTGGTCAGCGATGGTCCAGATCAAGCCATGGAGACACATACTTCTTCTCATCCAATCCCTGGTCGACAAAAGCAGTGACGACCCTAACCTTGGGAACCTGCTCTGCGAACCTCTTCGCGCCCTCAGGACTGGCAATAAGGTTGAGGAAAAGGATGTGCTCCTCAGGCACACCTCGCGACTTGAGCACCTCGACAGCCATGAGAGCAGAGCCACCTGTTGCAAGCATAGGATCCAGCAACAAGACCCATCTGTCAGCAATGTCCTCGGGCAGCTTGTCGTAGAACAGCTTTGGCTGGCTTGTCTCTTCGTCACGTTGGATCAGAATCTTACCAATTCTAACCGATCTGCAGCAATCCCTAAGGCCCTGCTCCATGGACTCTCCAGCACGCATGATTGAGACACCGCAGATCTTGCCTTCGAACTTGACACCTGCATACGTCCGCCCTACAGGCGTAGTGATCTCATGGCCAACAACGGGAAGGTGGTTGAGACCCTCCTCGACCAGAAGACGAATGATGCGGTTGGAGTAGAAAATGAAGTCGGCACGTCCAGTGTTCTTGTCTCGGATCATGCTATTGACAATTGAGTGTGACGCTGCTGATACGTTTAAGGGTTCTTACGTTAGCAGCGCAATCAGCTGTGGGGTCTGAGGCAAGATGTGAATGTTTGGCACTTGATCAAGAGGCTTAGACACGGTGGCTGTTGGCTTCTGGGTAGCCGGACGGTACTCAGGTCCCAGACATTGCGAAGGTGGTGTCTCGTATCCGCCGGTCATGATTGCGAGTGATAATGAATAGTTTTGCAGAATATGAGAGCTGTCAAGATCAGCTTTGTTCAAACATTGCTTGCGGTACGCCTACAGTGAGCTTCGACGAAGGACGAGTTATCTGATTGTAGAGATGTAGAGATGTAGAGGTTAGGAAGGCAAGTCACGTTCGTGAACTTGAAGATAGGTTCAGCCGCGGCGGCAATACGATTGGGGAGAAATTCCGCAAGTGGGGCAGTCAATTGATCTCAAGCGATGTGGTAATTGTAGAGCTGGCATGTACTAATAGATACAGCGTCAAGATAACAGCAAGAAGAGGAGAAGCTGAAGGAAGAAGGAGCTCCAAGTCTAGGCTAACGATCCACCGGCGACCTCCGCAACACTTTGGGCCTGATGGATGAGGAGAATGAGCGCGTGGGCATCCGTCCCCGCCATTCACCGCCCGCCGATTTAGGCTAGCGCACCCTGCGGGCAGATGTGGTGCGGGACCCTGCTTGCCCGTCGAAGGGTACCTGCCGGCGGTAGATGTCCGCGGTGAACTTCTCAGTGTGAGGCGCGAGTCTGGTAGCGCACTTCACCGTCAACAACAACCGTCGTCGCACTTGCTCACTCTCACCCGCGCAGACCTGATAGACGCATGACCCTAGTCGCCGCCTTGCGCCCAGCTTGTCGCATCACGATGCGCGCCCCGGCATAGAAACCCCTCTGCGCCAGACAACAATCGCGTACGCGTCGGTATGACATCCTTCACGTCGTCCACATTCACCGCTGGCGAGAGGCGGAAGAAGGTCATCACTTATGGCAAATCGTCACGTCTTCCATCCGCCCGGCCAAGTCTTCTCGATGGCGATGCACGCTCGCCCGAGCGACCACATAAGCACATGTCAACCGTGAGCGCTTTACCAGCAGGATCTGGAGAACAAGCGAAGTCTGCGCAACCCTCCGCGAGCGTGCGAGCGACTACAGTCAACCCGGACGTATTCGATGTGCCATCAGAAGACGAATATGACCTCCCACCGACCTCGCCTGCGAAGAAGTCTGTATTGCAGCGAAGTCAGACTGAAGGAGGATCGCGTGGTGGTAACGCAACAAAGGCCGCTGCATTGCCCATTCGTTCTGATGTGTCAGTGATTCCTCCACCACAGAGACGCGCAGTCGCGAAAGCAACAGATGCGGGAGCGAAACTGTCGTATGCACAATCGAAGCCACAACAACCGGCGAAAGGGAAGGCTGCGTTGCCTGCGCTGCCATCTACGTTTGCGAATCCGCAAGCAAAGGCGTCGCAACCCATACAAAGCCAAAAGCAGGCCCCGACGAACGGACTGCCACGAACGAACAGCTCTTCCAGGGATACGTTACGCGCTACAACTCCAGGATACTCTAAGCAGACTGCGGCAGATTCTACAAGGACCTCCTCCGTTGCTCATCCGACCAGGTCGGCGGAATCAGCGCTCAAGCCTTCCGCAGAGCTAGATGTGTTTGACGTCCCATCAGATACTGAGACCGCATCCTTGCCTATTCCCAAAGCACCTTGTCAATTGCCTCGTCAAGCGCCAAAAAGCATAGCGAAGAAGCCAGAAGCTGCAAAGGTCGCGTCCCTAGATGCGTCTCGAAAGGTGCCCGTGAAAGCGGATAACCTGGGGAGTCTACAAAATCGAAAGCGGAAGGGTTCTGTTTCACTCACTACAACAGTCAAGTCTGCTGCTGGAGCTGCAAATGGCGTGCCAACAGTGCGACGGGACCGTAAAGTGGTCAAGAGAGGACCGGAGTCGTCGCCACATCGTGAACAAGTGAGAGCGCCAAATCCTGCCGCACGTTCACAAGCTACGACTAGAGACCCAGTGATCAATAAGCCGAAGAGAACAAGGATGCGTACTGTTCCATACGTCACCCAGCCTACAATGACCAAAGGCCAGTCTTCGCCAGCTGTGTTAAACAAAATGCTACCTATTGAGCTTACTCCCCGGGGTTCCTATGCAGATACAGGCGCAGAAGTACCTGCATCTGACGATACCATGTATGATATTCCGGACGCAGCAACGACTCCAATGCGCTCAACGTCTCTCCGTAGAACTACAAGCTTGACGCCTGGTTCTGTCACTCCCCGCCAAAAAGACCTTTTCGATACCTTATTGATAGGCTCTACGGCGCCTAAGACACCAGCTTCTGCTCTCGCATCCTTACAACTAACTGACAAAAAGCCAAGGTCGTTGCTCGGTGCTTTGGCCAGATCAAAGTCTGATGTCGCTCATAGCAATCATTCGAAAAAAACTCGCCTGATCGCAACACTAAAGGATAAAGACACAAGTTCTGAAGACGATGATAGTGATAGTGACATCGAGGTTGAAGGTACGGTTGTTGTTGGTATGGAAGCGGAAACGGAGAAGACTCCTGTGCCTGCGAAGCGTACACTTGTCATGGAGCAAGATGATAGCAGTCTCGATGCGGACGAGCCCTCAACAGTAGACTCTCAGACTTCGCAATTCGCCTCTTTACCCACCGCACGGCCCAGACTCACGTATGCCAGCCAACGATCCTATCTACAAGAAGAGAATCCCGAGGATGATTTCTTCATGTCGATGGACATCGATGATAACTGGAAGATGGATTCGCAGACTGTGTCCACTGATGAGGATGACGGTCCTACAAGTCAGCCTCGAACTCATCACGAGTTGAAAAAGCATGGCCAAAATACGATGTTCTCGTGGGACATGGAAGAGTCTATCCGCGAGATATCCGATGTTGCGAATCGAAGTGCGCGACGCAGCGCTCTTATGGACTTGTGCACCAAGATGGCTGATGCAGGCTTCATCAGCCAGCTTCTTGATTCTGGATTCATGCACAAGCTCCTTAGCCATATGTTGTTGACCGGAGATATCATCCTCGATTTTGTGGCTTCTGTTTCGATACTTTTCGTCCTTCAGACGAAGCCTGCCTTCGCTGTCGTAAACCAGATCTACCACTCCAACGCCATGGCAACACTTATGACCTTGGTCGACAAGGAATCTGACATCGCGAGGGTTGCTCGTGATCGTAGATCCAACATGTCGAAGATTGCACAAGAGTCGCTGGCCGATTTTCGCGCCTTGATCTTGAGGTCACAAGAATGGCCTTCGAGCGTTCCCGATCAGGTTGCCCCTCAGCTCGCAGCACTCAGGACTGTCGACATTCTCACACGCAGGCTTCGAGAATCCGGCAGCACCGATGCACTCTTGAACCCTGTAGATGTGTCCAAGACTGTCAACGTCTGCTCGGTATCTTCGAAACGGATCGAAAGTGGGAAGTTCTCCGACCAAGATTTAGTGGTCCTCGATTCAGCAATGTCCATCTTAGAGACCGTGTCCATTGCAGATCAAGACTACTCCACGTGGCCACCCAAGGTTCTTGAACAGTTATCAGAGGCAATGCCGACTTTCTTCAGGAATGATTCACTATTCAAGACTGTTGAGGCGTTGAAGCTCTGCATGCATATCACCAACAACAAGCCCAAGTCTTGCCAGCCTTTCTCCACACAAGGCTTCATCGGTTCTCTTGCTCGCTACATTGTTGACAGATTTGATCGACTGGATGCTGAACTGGGGGGAGATGTCCGAGCTCAGGTGTTAGCTGAGTTGACTCTCAGTCTAGGCGCCATGATCAATCTCGCGGAGCTCAGCGATCGAGCACGTCTCAACGCCATTGCCAACACGGACTTGATCGAGGCACTGGTCAAGGTCTTTCAGGCTGGTTCTGAACATGCGGACGAGGCCAGCTCCGTCGAGGAAACCAGTGTCAGCGTAGTGATCGGCTTCTTGGCGGTGCTTCTGGGCATGCTATGTCTCAATACCACAGCACGATCACAGATCCAGGCGATATTCCCAGGACAGAAGCTCCAGCCTATGCTCGACATTATGAAGCAGTTTGCCCGCATCCATGAGCACGTTGACAAGAAGACCGTCAGTCGCTTTGATGGCCCCGAAGGACAGAAAACACTCAACAACTATTTCACGCGGATTATGCATGTTGTAAGGAAGTTGGAGACTGCCGAACCATGAGTAGCAAGGTACACATTTTGTTGCACGGCGAGACGAAGGTCATGTGCATTGTTTACGATTCTCTTTGCGTTTCTGGATATCAGGGACTTTCATGGTCACAGCACGATACCCAAGGGTTATAGAATTGCAGTACCTGCTGCAGGCGTTCGGCATTGAATGTACAATCTTGATGTACAAACTTCCGTGGTTCTGCAGCTAAGCTAGGACTAAGGAGCACACCAGTACGATTCCAATTGAGCCTCTGTACTCACGTGCAGTGTTTCTACCAGTCTTTGGAACGCTCCACCAATGTATTTACATATAGCTGCAAGGTTGTGTACGCAATCTCTTCACTGTAGCACAATACCCTGCATTACCGTCGTTCACGTGCCCCTCTGACAAGATCCGTTCCCGACGGAAGACTACTCCACCAAACACACGCTTTGACATCGTACAACACAGGAAGGCAGCTCATCACGATGCGCTCAGAGACTTTTCACCAGGCATGTGATATCTAGCCCCGGCGAAGCGGGTCACACGAGTCCAGGAAGGTGAGCACGACGGGGATGTCGGGTACATATTAGCTTCCAGAAGGCTGCTCGAACGGGTGGTCGAGAGACGAAGCGTGGTGGTGAATGGCTGGAGGCACAACACACTAGGCTCGGATGAGTTGACATCACGTAAATTGAACGGCTGGGATTGGATAGGCTGGGTAAAGTCAACACCTGCAGCGCTGAGAGTAGGTAGCGGGAAGGGGTCTTGATGTGGAGCGCGGAAAGCATGACGGCATAAGTTTGCGGCTGAGGAACTTTTTGGAAGAGTAGAGCGAGAGCGCGCACCCCCTACGAATTTTGGGCTCCCTTTTCTGCTTACTATCGTTACCTTTGTTCTTGGTGAATCTGTTGACTCGTGAACGGCCGCTGCTTAAGGACCCCTGCTTACTAGTACTCGGTGCTACCTTCCTCGCCCGCGGACGTCATCCTTAGCTCGGATCGTCAGAAGCAGACGCGTCTGGGCATCAGCTTTGCAGCAAGTGGACTGAGAGCGTGGACTCGACACCGTCAAACCGCCCGGTAACACCCTCACGTATACACACATACACAACAAACACACACATCAGCAAGATGCCTGCCCCTCCCAAGCAAAGGAAGATGGCCATCGTCGGCAGTCGGGCAGTCGGTAAGCATTGCGCCCTGTGAGCTACAACATTGCATGCTCAATATTTGGCAAACAACAGATGTAGCTGACGCGATCTTGGTACAGGCAAGTCGAGTATGACGGTGCAATTCGTCGACGGCCATTTTGTCGATAGCTACTACCCAACTATCGAGAATACCTTCAGCAAGATGATCAAGTGGAAGAACCAGGACTTTGCTACCGAGATCATCGATACTGCTGGCCAGGTACGTGAGGTTTTCTTTTTGTCCCCACGTTCGCAAGAGCTCCACACCCCACTTCGAGCTTGGGATCTGCTCGCTGCGCTGCGCTGCGTTTGCAACTGCGACTGCTTGCGCGCAATGAATGGCTATGCAGTTTGACATGTGAACGCTGCTAACATGGCCACCTTGCTTAGGATGAGTATAGCATCCTCAACTCAAAGCACTTTATCGGTATCCATGGCTACATGATCGTCTACTCGGTCGCCAGCAAGCAGAGCTTCGAGATGGCGCGCATCATTCGCGACAAGATCCTTAACCACCTTGTGAGTCCACTCCGCATCATGCACTGACCAAGGTCTTAACATGCTAACCACACATACGCACAGGCCGTCGACTGGGTCCCTATTGTCATTGTTGGCAACAAATCCGATCTTCGTCCCGAGCAGCGCCAGGTCACACCCGAAGATGGCAAGCAGCTTGCACAAGAATTCAAGTGCGGCTGGACGGAAGCCAGTGCGCGGTACAACGAGAACGTCGAGAAGGCCTTCCAGCTCTTGATTGAGCAGGTGGAGACTAGCCAGAACCCTGGTGAGCCGACTGGCAGCAAGAATGGGTGTGAAGTCATGTAAGATCCATGACCGACCGTTCTATGCCTTAGGTGCTTCAGTACAGGCTTGGACTGAAGACCAAGAGGGCGAACAGAGCACAGGAGCTACCAAGATGAAGGATTTCTTGAAGGGTTGTTCACCAGGAGACTGCACATCCTCGTGATTGGCTTCCTTGATTGTCTAGATGTTATAGATGGTGGCAGCCGCGGATTCTTTCTGGCAACCTCTTTGCAGAGGCACAATGGCGTAACGGCGTTTGAGCGGGGCGCAATGGGTTTTTTCCAGTAGTCACCTTTCATTAATCAGGCACTGCAACTCTGTAGAGGTCCTTAGTATAGACGAAAATGGTTCATCAGGTTATGCGACCTTCAACGTCCACCATGTAGCATTCCAGCATTTACTTTGGTTGCTCCACTCACCGTTCGAGCCCCTCGATCACCGTGCACGAATGCATCGACCACCACTTGATTAGGAAGCTGTAAAGCTCAGACGGTGAAGATACCGTGATCGACCCCGAACGCTCGAAGGCTCGAAACTTGCTTTTCTGGGAAATTTCCTAGCCACCATGGCGCCTCGAGAGCGCAGCCACGCTGCCCCGCCATCGCACAGATCATCCCGGTCCCTGACTCAAGCGCACCACCACAATTGTGTGTCTTTGGGCTACACCGTATCGCACACGAGCAATTGACACAGCACAGCACACACCTGCACCTGTGAGACAAGATGCTCGACATGTAAGTCTACGCCCCACGTGAAGAAGCTGGCTCGCAGTATTGCTTCTTTCTGCAGCGATCGTAAACATGCTAACATGGCGGGGTAAATAGTAACGACTTTATTGCAGAGCGCGGCGGCGACCCAGAGAAGATCCGCGAGTCCCAGCGCAAGCGCCATGCGCCCGTCGAGATCGTAGACGAGGTTATTGAGCTTTTCGAGGATCACCGAAAGACCCAGTATGCTGCGACACAGATTGGCTCCCAGATAAACGCGCTGCAGAAGCAGGTTGGCCAGAAGAAGAAGGCAAAGGAGAGCGCAGATGAGATCCTCGCCGAGATGGCAGAGCTGAAGAAGCAGAAGGCAGCCAAGGAAGATGAGGCTACTCAGAAGCTGGTCAAGCTCAACCAGAAGGCCAAGACGGTTGGCAACTATGTCCACAAGGACGTCCCTGTGTCTGGCACTGAGGACGACAACGCCGTTGTCAAGACATGGGCACCCGAGGGCAGGAAGGCAGAGCACAAGCAGGACGGCATCCCACACCACGGCGTCCTTACAAGATTGAACGGATATGATCCCGAGCGCGGTGTGAAGATCGTTGGCCACAGGGGTTACTGCCTAACTGGCTACGGTCTCTTCCTCAACCTTGCGCTTATCAACTACGGTCTTGAGTTCCTGTTCAACAAGGGCTACACACCCAACCAGCCGCCCTTCTTCATGCTCCGCGACCAGATGGCCAAGACAGCCCAACTGTCCGACTTCGACGACGAGCTGTACAAGGTCACCGAGAGCAAGGACAAGCCCGAAACCGACAAGTACCTGATCGCCACTTCTGAGCAGCCCATCAGCGCCTTGCACTCTGAGGAGTGGCTCGGTGCCGCCGATCTGCCCATCAAGTACGCCGGTTACTCGACCAACTTCAGGAAGGAGGCTGGTTCGCACGGAAAGGACGCGTGGGGTATCTTCAGGATACACCAGTTCGAGAAGGTCGAGCAGTTCCTCATCACTCACCCCGAGAAGTCGTGGGAGGCGTTCGAGAGCATGCTTGCTACTTCTGAGGAGTTCTACCAGAGCCTTGGTCTGCCTTACCAGGTAATCAACATCGTCAGTGGAGCGCTGAGTAAGTCGGGATACACAACAATGCAGGAGGAAAGACTAATCTCTGTACGCAGACAACGCCGCTTCCATGAAGCGCGATCTCGAGGCCTGGTTCCCCGTCACTGGTGGCGGTGAGTACAAGGAGCTCGTGTCCATTTCCAACTGCACAGACTACCAGACTCGCGAGCTCGAGATCCGATTCGGTGTCAAGAAGCAGACCGCCACCCGCAAAGAATACGTTCACGCTCTGAACGGCACACGTATGTTCCCATTTCTCTAGTCTGCTCTCGATAAGCTGTGTACTAATATCATGGCTAGTCTGCGCCACCGAACGCACACTCTGCTGTATCCTCGAGAACTACCAGACCCCCGAGGGCTTCAACGTCCCTGAGGTCCTCCGCAAGTACATCCCCGGTCAGCCTGAGTTCCTGCCCTTCGTCAAGGAGTGGAAGCCCAGCAAGGACGAGGTCAAGACTCCTCTTCCCGACCGGACAAAGTGAATGCAAGATGATGTTTAACGAAAGCATGAACTGGGAAGGGGGTGTCAAACACGAACAGGATCCAGATGATTTGCGCAGTGAGCGAATTATGGGGCTTGGAGAGCAAATGGAGGAACCCAATTTTGTGCCTTGTCGCACAGGTACCTTGATGAGGATAGAAACCCCTTGAACCAGGCTCGACTAGATCGCATCTCGCGCGCAGACGGTCGATGCAATAACTCTTCATAAATCGTACCACGGTGCAATCCTTCTCACCAATTCCTCTCGTGACTCCAAACCCTCCTGAAAACAAGCCTGCCAGTGATTAAGGTCCATTACATCTCACTATCATCCCCATCTTCACCTCCGTGCGGCGATCCCATCAATCCGCGCACGGGCCGCCGAAATAGTTCCACCTCGAAGTTCCAATCCGTCATCATCCAGATTTCTTCCCGCCATCACCAGACAACAGTTCATACCACAGTATACACTCTACGAACCGTGGAGATTACAAACACTATACTCGAAGCTTCAAGCCACCACACACATACTCGAATCGCAATGGACGGACTCGGAGGTGGCCTCGCAAACGTCGACGTGACCCGCCTGAGCGATGCGGACAAGCAGCAGCTGCAGCAGTTCGCTGTTAACGAGGGACAGAAGGCTAGAATTCAAAGCTGTAAGTTCCAGTTGCCCTATACAAGATACTGCACTGCGATCAATACAGTCGTTCCGCAATTGTCTTACGTTTCGTGCGATGCTAATGATCATGGTTGCAGCTATCCACAGCCTCACAGACACATGCTTCCGCAAATGCATCCCCGCCGGCGGTATCAAGAACGGAAAGTTGGACAAGTACGAGGAGCCGTGTATGAGGCAGTGTGTGGACCGGTTCTTGGACGCGAATTTGGTTGTATTGAGGGAGCTTGAGAGGCTGAGGGGTTGAGCTGAAGAGATGGAAAGAGAAGGAAGAGCGGAAGGGGCTGTTTGATGATGTGAGGGACTGTACAATATGACGTGGGAGATGGTAGACTGTATGATTGGGATAATGTGAAAGCTAGAAGGCGGTGTACGAATATCATGACAGTGGTTCTACTACGAGACGCAAATGCTGGAGCAGGGTCGCATGCGAGACTACGAACACAGGGTTCAAGGTGATGGGAGTGGCTAAAGAGCTCGGGAGCATAGCAGGATTAATTGTCTTCGATTACACAGCAAATGCTCGGGACGGTGAGTCTTTCCAGGTGCGAAGCTGTACATTCCTTCATACCCAACGCAGACTACCATGCCATACCGATCTACATCGCAAACGCACATCCCACACCGAGCGTCCAAGCCACCAATACCCATGTCGCTAGTCCACGTCCCATAGTCTGCGCTCCACCTTCATCCGGCGACTCGATCGTGTCATTTCCCCCTGTGCTATTGAAGCGGCTTAGCACACTCTCTACGCTCTCCTTTGCGCGGCTTCCTTCTTCCATCTGGTTGGGTAGGAAGCACTTGATGTGCACCTGCCTCGCAAAATTGTAATCGTAACTGCTCACGTTCCAGCGTGAGAAGAAGGTCATGATATCCATGACTGGAAAGTTCATTGCGAGATCATAGTCTGCATCAGCTAGGCGTGTTCCGGTCGCGTGAGACATGTTCTGTCCGTTGCAGACCACGGTGTTGGTGGTATTTAGCGATTGGCGGTTCTCAATGTACCCGAACCGCGACCACAGACTGTCGTTGAAGTAAGGGTTCACTATACAGTCTTTAGTTGGAGTTTACAGCAGGATCATGACTGGACTATAGACTTACTACGGCTCTGAGGCAACACCATACCGCTCGCCGCACACTCCCACGGCACCGTCTGATTCTCGATGCCACACTCATTCACACCGCCATTCTTCAGCCACCGAGATCGCTGCCGCAATGCTTCATTGTAATAGTGAGCTTGTAGGCTCTCCAGACAAGCATCACTCACCAGCGTCCGGCAATCACCCGCATCGTTGACACTCTTCTTCAGCGCATCGTAGCTCCATGTGGTATTCCCATTAAACTGCAGCGAAACAAAGTTATGGCAGAAGCCCAATCCGCCACCCAAGCGTTCCGCGTTCGAGGATCCCCAGTCGAGCCAGAGGGTGCTCTGGGTCATGTTGGGATTGTCACCGTAGTTGCGCCATCCAGGCAAGGGTTGCACGTAGTAGGTCAGGTTCCACTCCGCGTCGCTCTGCTCTTCGATCTGCACCCGGGCGCGAGGTTCGGTGCCTAGAATGACGGGTCTGAACGCGGGCATGGGTACTGTCGAGCTTGCATTGTACGCGAGCTGAGACGCGATGGGTGAGCATTGAGGTGAGTCTTGGGCAAGAGCTAGTTGAGATAGTTGGATGAGAGGGAGGACGTAGTTGAGCGTTGATAGCGGTGACATTGCAAACAACATATTGCAGCAACGGTAGATTAACCAACACAGCACGACGCAGTAAACGAAGCGTAGACTGTTCGTCTCTCCAAAATCCCAGACACAACGAACCTCTCCACACTTTAAACTCTGTAGAGCACAGCAAACCCCCAGAACCATCAAAGACTATACCGACGTCACACGCTTACTCCGACCGACCCCCAAAACTCAATACACCCAACCGAGCCAACAAGTCTCACACTGTTCCTCTTGGCTGCGCGCCTTAATCCTCGTCACAACAAAGCACACGCTGTGATGTTGCATGCGATTGACGTCGCTTGCAAGGCTGCGGCCAGCGCTAGCGTGCCTCGTTAGCCGTTCCCGTGCAGCCCTATAACAGGGCTTGGCTATGCTTGTGGTCATGCGAATGTGACAATGGCATTGGAGAGGATGGGGTTGGAAGGATTGCTGTAGAGTGGTTGTGGGGCTGGTGCGGTTGTTGCTGATGTTGTTAGTTGGGAGGTGTGGGCTGATGTATGTCCATTTTGGGTATGTGGCTCGTTGTTGGGTTACATGTTGTGTATCATTCTATTCGTAGATAGATTCGGAGCTGCAGGTCACGTCACGAGCATTACTGAAGGCAGGCACTTTCATGTACAGTGAAGGGGGGTATCATTTTGAAGGTCGCGCGCACTTGTAGTGGCGTCATGCTGAATTGATTCATTCGAGTCGCCGTGACTACGTGCCCATGAACGCCGAGCATAACACATCGCTTTTTACCAGCTGGGTATCCCAGGTCCATTCCATTCCCATGCACCACATTCAAGCAACCGCTTAAACGAGGTTGAGCTTGGTGGCGGCAATGTCGAGAGCATCGACATCAGCGGTGAGGCGGGCGAAAGCCTTCTTGGAGCCGTCGGGGCGGATCAAGGTGTTGATCTTGACGCAGGAGACGTCGTACTGCTTCTTGAGGGCAGCGGCGATCTGGCGCTTGTTGGCCTTGACGTCGACGATGAAGACGAGGGTGTTGTTCTCCTCGATCTGCGCCTCTGGTCAGCGGCTGGTTCCCGGATCTGCGGACTTCGCTGCTGCGCTTACCTTCTTCATGGCGGACTCGGTGTTGAGAGGGTGGATCAGGATGGTCGAGGCATCCATGCGAGGGGCATGGGGGATCGACTTGCGGGGGTACTTGGGAGCACGCGACAGCTCAAGGGTCTTGGGCTGGTGGAAGGTGGTGCTCTTCCTGATGGCGCGCTTCTTGTTCGCGTACGACTGTCATCTCGTTAATTGTGTCCGACACACGAGAAGAACAGCCCGCCAGAGATTGGTTCTGGCACGACTTAAGAAGTTCATGGGGTTCTTACACCGCGAAGGGCAGCCTTAGCGGCGGCATTGGCCTGCTTGCCGGTCTTGGTGGCGGCTGCGATGTGTTAGCTATGTTTTGATAAGATTTGAGAGGACTTGTCGCAAGACTGATCGAGGCGCATATGCTGCATTGCAGTACGGGAGCAGGTGTAGGTTCTGTGCCGTGGTGTGCGAAATTTATGCAATGCGTATGCTCGTGTCTCGATCGGTTGCCGGCGACTGAGGCGGGACGTACTCTTGGATGCTGCCTTGGGAGCCATTTCGACGATGTGCTGGTGGGTTAGTTTGACAAAAAAACGGACAAGAGAAAGAGAATGTCAAGATCGAGTTCAATATCCACGAGTAGTGTGCGGTAAGCGAGGCTAGTGGCGCTGGCTGATCCGTGCACGCTCAACTCTGCAAGCACGCCGCCTTCTGCCCCATCAACACCAAGACATGTGACTACGAAATCTTGAATGCAATGGCCGTCAAGAAGCGCCAAAAGGCGCTCGCCAGCGGCAGACCGCCAGTCAGCAAGCCCAGAGAGCACATGACAGCACAACGATCTAGGACAATCATTCGAACCCACCACCGGCTACACAAACAGCTCGCTGCAGCACAGAAGACGGGAGATCTGGAGAAAACCAATACACTAGAGGCCGAGATTGAAAAGAATGGTGGCATTGCCTTGTACCAGGCAGCGAGTAAGCAGGGACAAGCCAACGATCGTGGCGGCGATTCCAGTAAACTTCTCATAGAGTGGTTGATTGAGCTTGGTGTTCTTGACCGCAAACCTCGAGGGAAATCTTTCACAGACAAGGCGCCTCTGCGCTGTCTTGAAGTAGGCGCTCTATCCACAACAAATGAAATTTCGAAGTTTCCCAGCGTCATCTCCATGACACGAATCGACTTGAACAGCCAAGGTCCCGGCATCGAAAAGCAAGATTTTATGGACCGACCTCTGCCTGACTCTGATGAAGCTCGTTTCGACATCTTCTCCTTATCGCTCGTCCTCAACTATGTGCCGGATGCCCCTGGTCGTGGAGCCATGCTGCAACGGATCACCAGCTTCTTGAGGTCGCAGGGCGAAGACAACCTCCCACTGTTATTCTTCGTGCTGCCTTTGCCGTGCATCGACAATTCCAGATACGTCGACGAATCACGGCTTCTAGAAATCATGAGCAGTCTTGGATTCGCCGCTGTCAAAAAGAAATTGACGGCAAAGTTGTGTTATTACTTGCTTCACTGGACAGGGTCTGCAAGCCCAGCTGTTTTCGAAAAGAGGCAGATTCGGAATGGGCCAGGGATGAACAACTTCGCAATTGTAGTGGAGTGAATCCATCTCGCGAAGTGCGCACTGGCGCACGCAACATCAAGTCAAGCTATCCACGGAGGGTGGGCTGATCAGCTACGTGTAAAGGCATTTTGCAGAAGTCACAAAGTAAGAAACTTTACGTCTTTATAACTCTGGGTCGTGTCACCTGAGAATGAGTCCAGTTCAGGCTGCCAGGAACTCAGCACCAATTCTTTGGCAGGGTGCGACCCTTCGTTATCACAGTGATCAATACCGCCCTCAGCGCCTTGACGGACGCGCTGTCACATTGTCTTTCTGTCTGTTGTCAAAGGCCAATGCACGACACAGCAGCAGGCTGGCAGAATCACCGGAGGGCGAGAAGATGGCAAATGATTGCAATTCTTATTGAACGGCATGGTATTACAATCAGATGCACGTGACAGTCGCATCCACGATCTGATTTCAGGATAGAAATCAACACAAGGAATCGGTGAAGCGGTATATAAACATCTATGACCGCTTATGGATACCCAACAAAGGACAGCTTTGCCAAGAAGGCGTCGATGACAAGCTGTTTCACCGGTCTGCGAGGCCGCCAAACCAGCACAATGCTGTGTTTCGAAACAGAATGTCGGTCGAGCATGTCAGGAGTGTCACACATTACAAGCTCATGCCTGCAAAAGCAATTGTCTCCAAACACTCGACTACACACTCTATCCCAGTTTACCATAGCTCATCAGAGTATGTCCACCAGTCAATCTGTGCTCGGCACATCGGTCTGATCCGCATCGTTCCCGCAAATATTTACCGCAATGAACATCGTCAGAGCAAATCTCGAACTTGTCGACGAACTGGTTCTCGCCCGCGTGTGGAAGGTTGAGTCACGGCGTTATTTCGCTGCAAGTTAGACCCAACGGTGCTACGAAGTTGTCATCTTGAAACGGCGATTTCGTGACACATTTGACCGCCTGCAGAACAATGCTCTGTGGCTCAGGAATAGTGACTTCACAAATAGCCATGCACGATTCATAGTTTCAGTCACTACGTTGTGTCGGTGTTTTGATGTTTCTCAGGAACGTCTTTGTGTTCGTAGGCAAGATGGCAGGATCAAATGAGTTCCCGCCTCATCATTTCGCCAACGTTTGATCTCCACTTAGCGCCATCTTCAACCCTGTGTTCTCATCACAAAACCATGTGGAACTCATCTCACCAAGCTTTTCGCGCATGTCCACCGGGTGAGCCTAGACCTGGGGACTTCTAAAGCAGCCCGTCGACATCCCAGTGGTCCGGCCATGCTGCATGTCTGCACCCGTGCCGCCTTCCGCCGCCGAAAGGGTTGACTGCGAGCTCATTTACTCCGCGAGCAAATTTCCCACGTAATGTTGGATAGTCCTGCAAGTGGCAATATAGACGAGGTGTTGTGCCAGGGTAGCGGGGGGCTTTATGTATTGAGGGTGCCCACTTCACACGCACCTTACGAGCTTTCGGTCTCTCCTACCACAGTCACTCATTTTCGCAAGCCTAGTGCTGCTGCCACTCGTTTGATACGATCATTACTGTCATTACTACTACGGAGTACCGAATACCTATACGTCAGAACAATCAACCTAAAAGATAAGCTTAAACAATCATGAAGGCTACACTCTTCTCCATCATTCCCCTTGTGGGCTTCGCCCTTGCCCAAGAAGGCTGCACCAGGCGCACTGTCACCAAGACAGAGACTGAGAGGACATACGTCACCGTTCAACCCGAGCCTGTCCCAAGCGACATCACCATCACTTCGACGATTGACATTACTACCACCATCACGGTGAAGCCTTCGACATCGGTTGCAGCAAGCGTAACTGGCCTCCACTGGGGAAGCTACCCCAACGGAACCTGGAGCAACCATACAGGTCGTCCTCAGCCTATCATCTCATCTGTCGTTCTTGACTACACATCCTCGGCCGTCAGTGAGACACCTGCGCCCACAACCGCGCCTGGCTACAGCTATGCCCCGTTGCCCAGCGTGACCAGCGAGGCTGCTGTGCCTACATCTGAGACCCCTGCTGCTGCCGAGTCTACTCCTGCATACGAGGCCCCTGTTGCCTCTCCTTCCGCTGAGGCAGTTGCCCAAGCTGCTGCTGGCTCCAAGCGTGGCGAGGCTACCTTCTACGGCGGCAACACTGACGGTGGCAAGTGGTAAGTCAAATTGAAAGTCTTGAAGCTTCGTTCACATCAGGCTAACATTTCCTGCAGCTCCTTCACTGGCTACAAGCTGCCCTCTTCCCTCTTCGGCACCGCCCTCTCTGACTCCAACTGGGCCACAGCCGGTAACTGTGGCGCCTGTGTCTCCGTCACCGGCCCCAACGGCAACAAGATCACTGCCATGGTCGTTGACGAGTGCCCAGGCTGCGGCACCAACCACCTCGACCTGTACCCTGAGGGCTTCTCCAAGCTCGCTGACCCCAGCAAGGGTGTGATCCCCATCAGCTGGGACATCGTTCCCTGCGGTATCACCTCCCCCATTGTTCTGAAGAACAAGTCTGGCACCAGCCCTTACTGGTTCAGCATGCAGGTTCAGAACGCCAACATTGCTGTTGCTTCCCTCGAGGTTTCTACCGACGGCGGCAAGTCGTGGAAGAAGACTGAGCGCAAGACCTACAACTACTTCGAGAACGCCTCCGGTTTCGGTACCCAGAGCGTTGATGTCAAGGTTACCAGCACCAGCGGTGAGAGCATCGTTGTCAAGGATGTCAGCATTGCGGCGTTGAGCACTAAGACTGCATCAGCCAACTTCAAGTAGATGTTGCATCATGTATGGATGAGGGGTTGAGGGCAACGGCCGCGCTAGGTGTGGTTTTAACGATGGTTTCCTCTTGATGAAGGCGCCGATGACTAGGGATGTTTTACTTCTGATAAAGATGGTTGATTCGCTTCTTGAACATTACTTTTTCTTTTTACCGCTAGACCGGTTCAACTCAATGCATGTTTCCGCGGATTCTATCTGCGACAGTCCAATTCCTTGTGTTCTGGGCATTGCTGTTTCAAGTTGACTGTAGGGTGGTGCGCTGCAGCAACACAGAACGATCCACAACCATCGTAGCCCCATCTCAGCATCTCCAGATTTTTTCCACCCCCCATACCGTTACTCCACAATCTGTCGACCCCATCACCTCTTTCTCGGCACCTTGGGCGCCGGCAAGTCCTCCCTCCTCCTTATCCTAACCCTGACATCCGTGCTTGGCACCTTCACACTGGCCGCCTCAACCGCCCATGGCAGAACCCAAACACCCACCTTCTTCTCCTCCCCATCCGATTTCGTCCGGGAATTACTCTTCATAGGCTTTCCATTCCTATCTAGCGCCGCGGCACCAGCATGCACCTCGTCGCGAACCTCGATTACCTTCTCCATGAAGGATTTCTTCGGTGCGGGACTGATCTCCCATAGCTGTACGATGCCGGATATGATAGAGACTAGCAGTGCGGTTTTGTATTGCTGAGAGGAGTCGGAGGGAGGGTTGATGGATGGGCCGGGGGTAGTGTCGATGAAGCGGGCAGGTTTGTAGGTGGTTGGGGACTGAAATTCGGAGGGAGAGCTGTTGATGAGGGTTCGTGATAGACCGAGATCGACGTGTGAGCCAGCTTCGAGCTCCCAGGACTCTTTTTCACCGGGTCGTAAGCTCTTCTCATCTAGAGCGGTGGATGTACCAATGGTATGCGTTGTGACTGAAGAGCTGTATAGGCGACGTGTTTCGTTGATGCAGGAAGTCAGGTATGGAAAGGATGCAGGGTTGTGGAGGTGGGCTTGAGAGGCGAATGAGATTTCTGGCGGGGCAGGAAAGAGCGGGTGTATGGATGGAGGCTGGACTGCTTGCGCCCAGGGCCTTGTCTCTTCTTTGATCTTGTAAAAGGGTGTTTCTTCATTGCCTTGGGACAATGGCCAGGTTGAAGAAGCATGAATGTTGAGCAATGTCCAGAAGGCTGTAGGGACCACTTCTGCAACAATGTTGTGAATCAGATCAAGTGCGAGAGATGCGCGTGCTGGGATGGGCACATCGTGCTTGGTGAAGAGTTCGTTCAGCGATGCAAGAGGTGTCGAAATATCGGCATCGGTCTCTTCGCCACTCACGCTCTCGTCGTCATCCGGAACTCGCCTAACCTTGGGGTGAGTGAGTTCTGTGAAAAGTCGGGTGAAATTCAGAAGAAGCCTCTTCCTCGCCAATGCTGCTGTTGGTAGTCCTTGAATTGGTGACAAACGCGGTATCCCAAGGGCCAGTGCGTAGTAGTATTTGTTGATGTCCGCAAGATCCGACGCCAGCAGTTGATAGGATTCTGGGAACTGTGACCCAGTAATAGGTCCGAGAATGGTGTTGCAACAGAAGTCGTTGATCAAGGTGAAGAGGTCACATTCCACCTCTGATGTGCCATCCGTAAGCTCTACGTTGGCCACCCGTTCCCATTGCATCTGGTCGACAATCGATGAATTGAAAGTGATCAAATCTGGCAGAGTCTCTTGGAGGATCCCACAAGAGGCCGCGACCAGTGCTTCCATCGATTGTGAGCAGAAAATCTCCTTATCCGTCACCTCTACAACCTTCGGCTGCACCTCGATATACCCTTTCTCGAAACTCTTAGGCATGCCGAAGGCGTTACGAAGAAGTGCCCATCTAGAAACGCTGTGCTCTGACAGCTTGTTGCATTTTCGATGGAAGTCCTCCAACAGAGCAGACGTGAGAATGACAATATGCTTCGCACCAGCTGCCTTATACGAGACGATGCTGTATCCTGCGGCGTCTCTGACCCCCTTCAACCATTCCTCCTGGCCAGAGATGATGCTTCCGAGGTGTCGAACGCCGGGGATCCAATAGGGCAGCGATTGTATCCTGCTCTTCCCGCCATCCTTACTCTTGCCTGCGGATCCAGAGCCAGAGAGTAGTCTCGTTGGGAGAAGTAGAAAGACTGCTGATATCGCAAACTGCGGCAGAATATCGAGCCAGGAAAAGTCATCGCCCACAAAGTCCTGCAGTGTTTGGCCCAGTCCGTAGTAATAAGCCACGCTCAGTATGAACGGGCTCAGTAGCAAGAAGTACCATATTGGCAGGAAGGACGTCCTGATGATGCTATTCGAGGCATACACGGCCACGAAAAGACCCTTGAGCGCCATATTGGCGTGTGAATGTCGTCAACCCACGAGTGACTAGATACTAGAGTGACGACGGATCGACCGGATCAGGTGTGTGCTCCACGAGGTTGAGGCTCAATCAAACGCGGGGTATGAGCCGCAAACAGGAGAGTAGAATGGCGTACCACTGAATAGCACAAATAGGAATGAGCACCGTTGGTAGGGCTGGGGAGCAAGACGCTAAGTACCTCCTGAAGGTAAGACGGTGTTGAAGGAAGCGCTAAGTGGTATCTTCTCCTTTTCAGGCGGTAGCGCGTTCGCTTCGTTGCCCAAGAACAGACCCCGCCTTTAAGTCATGCAGTTTGACTGGTGTTGAAGCACTTCTTCCGTGTCGCAAGAGACTAAGAGTTCAGCTGTGTTGTCGTGTACAGCTTCAGCCCTGTCAAAAGGTTGGTAGGTTCTCGGTTCCCGGATCGCGACTGGGTCCTCCGCCCTTCAGCCCTCTTGCACAACTAATTCCGCATCGACAGTCATTCTTCGTCGCTTACAACATCAACGTTATCGTAAGAACGGGATTGAGCATTGACGTTGTTTCTACAATATAATAGTATGCACCTGTCGACCCTCAGACAGATTCAACTTTCTCACCTACCACACCAGATTTGCAGAGCAGCCTGCGCTACTCATAGCATTTCAGCTGGCCTACTCAACGCCACATCGCGTATTCTAAGAGCCTCCAAGAGCCGCAAGCAGTCTCATTCGCTCACCTCATTAAAAGTCGCAGAGCTATCAAATCCAGAGCAATCCATTAAGATGACCTCAACACCAGTGCCTAAGCACTTAAACTTCATCACGGGCAATAAGAACAAGCTCGCAGAAGTGCAGGCTATCTTGGAAGGCGTCATTGAGCTGCGGAACCAGAATGTCGACCTAGTCGAGATTCAGGGTACTGTGGAGGAGGTCACACTAGACAAGGCACGACGAGCAGCAGAGGCAGTATGTTTTACGTCCAAAATGTCCTGAAAACTAGTCGAACGAATAGCTGATTCCTGAGTAGATTGGCGGCCCAGTTCTGGTCGAAGACACATGTCTCTGCTTCAAGGCCATGAACGATCTGCCTGGACCCTACATGTACTGCCCTCCTAACACTCCTTTCGCCCAAGGTGCATGAAGTGCTAATACCCAGCTACAGCAAATGGTTTATGCTCTCCCTCGGACCTCTTGAGCTGCACAAGATGTTGTCCGGCTTCGACGACAAGTCGGCACAAGCGGTGTGCACATTCGGGTACTGCGCCGGGCCGGGCCACGAGCCCATCACGTTCCAGGGACGTACTGATGGCAAGCTGGTGGCGAGTCGGGGGCCTACTGTGTTTGGTAAGTGGACGATCTTAAAGCCAACATTGTTGGAATGCAGAGCGCTGATGATGGAACCAGGTTGGGACTCTTGCTTCGAAACCCAGAACGGCCAAACATATGCCGAGATGGACAAGGCAGAGAAGAACAAGATCAGCCACCGCGGCAAGGCACTGGAGAAGCTGAAGGCATGGTTGGCATCTCAACCCAACGCCTAGAGCCCGACAGCACCATCATCTATCCCAGTCCGATCAAATAGAAAAAAACTCACTTTCGCGCAGCATCAGTGCCGCGATATCCTCTCTCTCATCCGTTATCCACCATTTACTCCTCATTCCCATCATGGTCCTTTTTCCAGTTCTCAATCCACTGCTCAATCCTCTCCAGATTCCCCTCGACATCATCCGCACTATCACTCCTAAGCTCCACCACAATCTCCTCCTTGTACGCCTCGCGCGCCTCATCCAGCAACACTTGCATGATCTCACTGTCCATGTTCTCGTCAAGCTTCTTGTCCTTGTAGCCTCGCGCTGTCAGGCGGTCGTACAGGGTGGTCGAGTCGCAGCGCAGGACGACAACAAGGTCGATCCAGCGCTCGGGGAAGAGGTCGCAGGCGTGCCAGTCGAGGATGCAGCCACCTTCGGAGGCGATGTTGCGTTCTTCGAGATAGTCGAGGAGCTGCGAGACTACCATTAGTATAGTGTGGTTTTGGAGGGGAGAGAGGGTGGGTATGTACCTTGTCCTCGTCCACTATCCAGCTCCCTGTTTCCTCGTCTTTGCCCTCGTGGAACCCCTCGTCCTTCACGATCTGGTTCACAGAGACGTGCTTCAGCCCTGTTGCGCGCGCAAGCTGCTCTGCGTGTGTTGTCTTGCCTACACCGGGGGTTCCAGTGAGGATGATGTTTGGACTCTGGCGCGCCATTGTGTGGGTATTGAGCGGGCAGGGTTGGTACGTGGAGATCTAGGGTCGCGTGCGAGGTTCGGGAGTGGAATAAGTGTATGGAAAGGCCAAAGGCTCTATAGTGTGGTCAAATTGATGTGCTGCTCTTGCCCTTGCTGGCTGTCGATGTTTCTCACAAAAATTGTTGTCTGGGCGGGGTAGCCAATCATAGGCCTAGTGCGGGGTAGCCGGTTCGATACCACGCGCCGTGGTGCCATGTTTGAAAGCAGGGTATATGGCAACGATTCTACTCGCCGTATCTACAGTTCAATTTGGAGTCCAGCACTCAGGGATATCACTCAGTAACTTCACTGGAATCTGCTGTCATGATTGCGCATAGATTGTATAAGGGATGTCAACTCGCTGCTCGTGTCTCATTCATCTCGTTCTATATACCAAAACTTTTACTATCCAACGCTGTAGTCGTGATTCATTCGCTGCTCATAGCTCCCTCATACATGTGGTGTGTATCGGCACTCCCACTCCCTTGCGCCGAAGGTATAACGGGCACGGATGCTACCAGTGTGGCGTGCTCGAGGGAAACCTGCAGGCAGGAACTATTAGGGTTGAGTGGAGTGGAGTGAGGGCGGAAGAACCAGTATAGTTCATGTATAGCTAGACAACCACCCCCAATCGGCGTCCAGCTCTTTTGATGCAATGATACGCCGTGTGGAAAACAAGTAGTGCTGCAAAGACAACGGGGAAAAGGTCAGGTGCGAGCCTGTCACAGCCAGAAGTGCCATCTAGATTGAACAAGCCCAGTGCCCGGAGATATCATCGAAGAAGATCGGTCGAAACAGATGTTTAGCTCTGCTTGCACTCAGCAGCCTCCTGCTTGGGTTTTGTGCCGTCGTTCTGAAAATTTGTTAGATTCCTGTGAAAACTGCGTAGGATGGATTTCATTTTACCTCATCGTCCGACTCCTCGTCCTCATCACGGTCGTCGCTGAGCTCGTCCTCGTCCTCATCGTCCTCATCTTCGAACTCGCCCTCGTCGAAGTCCTCGAAGTTCTCGTACTGGAGGGCCTCGCCAGTGAACCAGTCGATGGCGCGGGGGATGAGCTTCTCCTTGATGTCCTCACCGAGCTGGTAGTCGAGCTCGAGGCGCTCCTCGATGTCGGAAGTAGCATCGTCATCGTCCTGGGGAGGGCTTGGGGGGTCGAAGAAGTTAAAGAACGACTCTGTGGGAACGGTCTTCTTAACGACGCGGGTCTGCTTTGTGTCTGCTGCGGATCAGTTTCCGGGTCAACAGAATAGTGGGGCAAATAACTCACTCTTGTTCCTCTGCTTCTTGCTCTCAACGCGGACAGTGAGGTCCTTGCCTGCCTTCCACTCGATCTTGTCACCCTCGGCGTGGTCGTAGATGAAATCACCACCGTAGCCATTCTCCTCCTGGTAGAAGTAGGTCTTGGTGATAGTCTTGTTGGTGAAGAACTCGTTCTCCTCGAACTCGAAGATGAGACGGAAACCGGGGCGGTCGAGGTACTCCATGCGAACGTCGGTGAGGTGCTTCAGCGCAGCCTCGTCGCGGTCTGTGATCATCTCGGCGAGCGAGACCTGGTTCTTCATGGCGCTCAGCCAGAACTCGGGAATACCCTTGATGTCCTTGCCCTCGTCCTTGTTGAGCTCCTTCTCGCCAGCCTCCTCGTCGTCCTCATCGTCCTCATCTTGCTGCTCGCCAACCTTGACCTGCTCCTCTGAGGGCTCAGCAGAGCCGTTGACAATCTTCGCACGCTGCTGGTACAGAGGTGTGAACTTGGCGAAGTACTTCTTCTCGAGCTGGAGGACCTCCTCCTGGAACTCGGCCTCAAGCTTGGAGTGCTCCTTCTGGACACCCTTCAGGCCGGCAACACGGCGGCGGACGGAGCCAGGAAGCGACTCAATGTAGCCGCTGGAGCGGCCGACGAGAGAACCAAGCTTTGCCTGCATCATCGAAACCAGTGCGGGGTTGGCAGCGAACAGATCAGCGGCGGCACGGTCAAGCTCCTCTGCAAAAAATCAAATTAGCGGTCAAGAACTGCAGCGGCGCCAGCGCGCGGGGCTAGAGGGGCACCCAAACAACAAAAGCGAAAAGTGAGTGCAGTGCAGCATACCTTCTTTGATGGTGCCGACATTCGGCTGCTGGGCGCGCGACGAGATCGGAGCAGCGTTGGCAGGTGTGTTCTGTGGCGTGCTGGTGGGCTGCTTGTTAGACCTTGGGACGTCCATGACGGCGGATGTGGGTGGGTGGTTGAGTGGTAGGGTGTCGGGAAAAAGGTGTCGTGGGGCAGAAAGAGACTTACGGAGCGGAGATGGAGTCCATCTTCTTATTACGGATCGGCTCAGACATCTTGGCAGAGGCTCTGTGGTTCCGCGACGCAAGGTGGCAAAATGTTGAGGGATGTTGTGTGTTGGTGAGTGCCTATGCAGCTTTCGGTGGGACTGAGGGGCGGACTTGCGGCGGGCTGCGATTAGCGGTAGGCCAAGCGTGAAAGAACGACCGTCGAAGCTGAATGCGCGTTGGATGACGGTATTGGTGCGCAATAGCGTGCGTGCGTGGCAGCAACTCTGTGGATATGGATGTGGTTGTGTTTGTGTTTATGTCTGGTGCTATCTGGGTGACGGTGGTGGTTTATGAACTCCCCTCTATCGTGCCGTGAAGGCGGCGCACGTGTCTCCTGCCATGCCCATCCACGAAAAGCAGCGACTCGAAACACGATTTGCCGACCGCTATTGCTCGCAGCAGTTGCCCGTCACTACAAGACTAGCGCCGACATTGGCCGCAGGCACCTCTACTTGGTCCTCCCTCTGCAGCACACGTTCCTCCACAGATTGGGCGCCGTGAACAGGAATGACAGCTCTTCGGAAGGGGCACCGCCCTGCTGTTTCGCTAGCCCGGTGACTGGAGGCATCTCCAACGGCGTACTTGTAAACCTTGGTAACGACATGCAGGAGTATACCCAGTGTTGTGAAGTCACTCTATGCAGCACCCTCCCACGAGCCCTGCATGTTTTCATCCACGGACAACATCTTAGCCATACTTTCCCGCGTTCTAGAAGAAAGCGGGGGCGGTACAGGAATTTCTTGCTAGAAAACTTACCCGCCGCCGTCTTGCAACACTAGGCGTGCCGCCTGAAGGGGAAAGGCGGCTAGGGACTGGGGAAGGGAATGCTTGCACGTCACCACGACCCAACTCCCAGTCCGGCAATGGTACCGAGATACATGCATGCTTACTTCCAGAAAGCTTAATGCTGATATCAACAATGCTGTATATCGAGTACCTGCATGAAGGGACATTGGTCACCTGCATGCCCTATGACAACGGCGTACAGACGTGCGCCCATCTGCGAAATTGCCGCACAAGAGCACATACCAGTGCTGCCGCCCAGGTGTGTCTGACCTCTGATAACCCAACCTCACGTTGCACACATGCTCATGAGAGCATTGCATCAGCCCAAGTGCTTTGACATCGTCCTGCCCCTGACTGTCAAATTGCCAGAAAGCTATGTTCAAGCTCAACAGCCCAGCCGTGCAGTTTTGATCAGAGCCCAACTTCGGCTGGAACATTGAAACATATTATATCCTAAAGTTTGGTATACTTTCCATGCGTATTGTATAAGCACTGCACAAAGTTCAGGTCCTTCTATTTGTTAAGTCCTAGTACCTCGCAATCCTCCCTAACTTTACAGTCGTAAATCCGGCAACAACTGCACACATTGCACCGATAAACAAACAAACACTGATGGCGTTCACGCCCTCTGTCCCATGATGTTCGTCTTCAGGCGCATTGCTGAGTTCAGGGCTCTTGCCTGGCTCCAGCAAGCTGAACACCACAAAACTGATCCCTGTGCCAACAAATTGGGGTAATGTAGTGTACACATTCATGATGCCGAGGTACTTGCCGCTGCCTTCGCCGGTGGACTGCTGCTCAGAGTCTGGCTGCTGGAGGTGCAGGGTTGAGGGGCCGTCGAGCTCGATCGAGTTGCGGCCAAGGGGGGCGTATGAGGGAGTCGAGGAGAGTCGGTTGATTTCGACACCGAGAAAGGCGAAGGGCGCCCAGCAGCTGATAGCCCAGGAACTGCGAGGCGTTAGATTATCATTAGTAAATGTAGAACATGTTATACGTACATGCCACAAATGCCAATGATGAGAGTGGCACCGCGTAGAGACTGAACGAAGGGTGCCAGACACATTGCAGCGGCGAATACGCCATGCGAGATGGTCCATGCTGTCATAAGGGAAGGTTTGAATTGCCCTGCCTTCTCAACCAGAGTCGCCAGCTTTGCTGGTGGTCTTGCGGTGAAGGGCGGTTCCTCGCCCTTTGGGCTCTTTACAGCAAATGGTAGCAAGACGGACATGATGAACGTGACGATTGAGAAGCCAATGAGCGCCAGCGAACCAATGCGACCAACCTGTCCGGTCATGTCGTTGGAGTTCTTGACGGCCTCAGGCGCATCGTAGCGGAGGTAGACTTCGCCGACCCAGGTTGTGCTGTAGAATAGAAAAGGGAACCAGCCTAGTAGAGGGTTAGCATAATCCTTACAAGCAATCGTCTTCGTATTACCAATCCATGCCCAGAACTGCACGTAGCAGATAGTTTTAATAGTGGCTGGTAGATCAAAGGTTGATTTCGCAAGATCCACAAGCACCTTCACCGCACTTAATTGTTCCTCGCCACCATGGCCGATCAATACTCTCTCAGTCACAGCCCAGCTCGTGAGGCCCACAGTCAGACACAAGCAGAAAGCAGCCACGACGGTGAGCTGCTTGAATTGCGTATCGCCCAACAAAGTCCCGAATACTGCCTCAAGCTTGAGAGCTCCTGCGCCGTACCCAATCAGACTCCCTACAGCAACCATTCGGCTTGCCCAGCTGCTGCCAGCCTGTTGCTTGGGAATTGGTAATGTGTCAACAATTAGCCCTCTACAACTGCCTTGCACGGCGTTGATAGCAAAGTCAATCCCATAGATGCTGAACACAGCGAGGACTATCGTCGCGTTCTTGACCGTATCCTTATCGCTCGCAAACAAGGCGACCACTTCCTTTGTCCAGCCCAGTAGCAGCAGAAAGAGAGATGTCAGGATTGTACAACCAACCATGAAGGGTCGTCGTCGGCCGTAGCGTGATGTTGAGCGGTCTGCTATCACGCCGACCACCGGCTGCATGATCAGGCCTGAGAGAGGACCCGCAATCCAGACAAGGGAGATGCGCGACTTCGTGAGGCCGAGCTCAAGGAGGTAGGGGGTGCAATAGGTCATCTCGACGTTCCATGTTATCCTACAACCGCCTCTGTTAGCTCTACCATGTTGCAAAGGTATGGTAGCTCAGGACGCACTGTAACCCTATGAGTGAGGCTGTGAGCAAGGCCATTCGCATGCTCTCGCTCGAGCCCTTGACTGATGGCGTGCCGGCCCATTGCGCTACAGAAGGCATCCTCCCTCTCCTGTACTATGCGCCAATTGGATTCGAACGTTCAGATCTAGCAGTTCGGGGTGCGGTCGCGTGCGTTGTAAGTTGGGGAATGGAATGTCGCATTGGGCGATGACGCGCGTTTGGAAAGGGTCTTGCGAGGCTGCGCTGTTAAGGAGACATGACACAAGACAGATACAGGGCGCGCGAGTAGGTGAAGGATCAACGGTTTATTGTGATGTACAAGCATACGTTGCTGCAGGGGTGAGACGTCAGCGTGAGAATATGCTTGGGCGTGGAGACGTTGGGGCTAACTAGGGTTATGAATAGAACGGGCCGCTTGCGTGCAGCGTGAACGACACCGAACGCCTGGTCTCGGTTGGTTGTGTACCGAGTCGCTTCCCACAGGATCAGGCCTCGTACTCCTGCCTTGTTTACAAACGATGTGCAGTGACCAGACATGCTCGCCGCATCAGTACATGGCCAATCTACTTCCCTAAGATAAGCTATGACGTATGCAAGGATTACTTTCTCCACACCCCGGCCCGCGGTATCCATCTGGGCATCCGAACAGCGCAGAACGGCTGCCGGCTGCACCTAATGATGCTAGACTGGCTCATGTCGCAACAGCATTGAGGATGTGGGAATGCATTGCCTATCAGAACATGATGTGCTTACACAATGGCTCCGGCTTCATATTTATATTGCAGATGCTGTAATGCGGAGAACGGAGTAACATTATACGATGTATGGATTTCGCTTGAAAATGCCACGAATATACAGATTGACATGCTTCTTACAGATACAGTAACAGGACAGGTGTAGTCGACCACGAATATGGACTCTATCCAATTCGCGGTCGAAGTATTAGAGATCTCGATCAAGCTCCGATTAGCTCTTTCGGCACGCAAGCAAATCCTGTGCTAATAACAGCCAAGATGGTGCTGAAAACGATTAGGGCCCAATTCAAAGCCTTCTCTCCTGCACCGATGTCCTTTCCAAAAAGCTTCAGATGAAAAGCAACCGGAAGGATGATGCAAATGGAGAAGCAGGCGACGCTGCCGAGAAGGGTCATGATACGGTCGAATGATGGGAAGACGATCGCAATGACCACGAAAACAATAATAGTTACAATGCGCAGCGTGATCTTGAAGATGCCTCGGTTAAGACCTGACATGCCGTTCAAGGAGGAAGAAACAGCCATTGAGCGTGTGTCAAGCCCGAAGAGGACTTCAAGTGTCGATACGATAGGACGCGAGTTGAGGGGAACCTTGGTAAGCGGAATGATGGCGATGCAGATTGCTATGAAGACGGACAATCCTGCGGGGTAGCCGGCCGTCCTGAAGATGTTGTTCGTGATTTCCTCGCTGACTCCATCACCAAACATAAGGATACCAGCACAGGCCATACCGACATCGATCAAGAAAGTGAAGATGTAGGTGATATCGACTCCACGGCGATACTTGTACGGGTGCCTCATGTCTCGGTAGATGTTAGGGAACACAGAGTGGCCGCCCCATGGGGACATAAGGAGACCAAAGGACAAAGGTATCGTCATCCAGTTGTCAGGAAACAGATACTGGGTCATGGGCTGGCGGATCGATCCAGGGGCTTCGGCCTTGATGAGTCCATCCGCCCATACAGCAATTGTAATACCAAAGCAAGACATCACACCCAAGATCGAGGTGAATGAAAGCAGACGCAGGGGAAGGAAGCTCAAAGGGACCAGGATGACACCGCAAACAATCTTCCACGTGAAGACGCTGTATCCAGAGATCAGAGCGTCCATGCTGTCAGCGAAGAGTACTACAAGCGCAACGCATGCCGCCAAAAGTTCGAGGGAGAAGAGTATGCTGACAGCAATGCGAGCTTTGTTGCCGAAAGAGACGTAGGCAAGGTCGGCAAAGGTAATGAGGGAGCTGTCGACGTCCAGACATTTGGCGAGCAGCTTCGCGGTGTACGAAGTCACGACTGCAGACCAGGCAAGGAAGATCATGCCGATCACCCAGCCGGAGTATTTTAAGGCTAGGGGCAGCGTTAGTAGCCCCACACCGACTAGAACGTTGACGGAGTTGAAGATGGTCTGCGGGAGCGTCGACTGCCCAACGACAACATTGATGATGTGTCCGTCCTCTTCGACCTGCTTGACTAGCAACGGTTCTCGCTCTTGCTCTGGCTCCTGGACGCCTTTCTGTTGCTGTTCAGCGAACAGACGCCCGGCATGGCGCATCGAGGTTTCGTTGACGCGCGAAGACAAGCTGCCGTAACCTGTGCCATAGCTTCCACCGAAGGGTGAAGAAAGTGACGGCTCAATGTTGAAGATGCTGTCGCCGCGCGCGCGTAATCGCTGCTGAGAATCCCCTGGCAGAAGGCGTGTGTTCTCATTGACGGCACTCTCCTCGTCTACGTCTGTGACAGCCTGATCAGATGTCCGTCTTCCCTGCGTCTGCAATGCCTGACGAAGAGCGGAGCGGTGCTCTGCCAGAGTGCTGGGCACAAAGCCAGCGCGTGGGAACTCGGCGGTGGGTGTCTCGTCCTCATCGTCACTCTCTACGCGGAAGCTCGGGCGCACGGGGGTGATTTCGAAGAAGCCTGCTGCACGTTGCCACGAGCGGGCGAAGTTGTTGATACTGTTCACGCCGCCTGCATCGCCGAGCGCGTGCAGTTGTTGGGATACCGAGGATCTGTGGTCGGTGGTCAGTAACCAAGCGTGAGCATGCCTAGCGCAGCAGGCGCACAGTCTGCCTACCTTCGTCGCCGCAGCGTGCCATTGACCGCTGGAGAGGTGCCTGTATTCGAAGCGCTCTGTTCGCTGGGGCGGCGCTCGAGTTCATCCCACTGCACGCGACTACCCTGCGAGCCCACGGATGCGCCTCGCACCCCGTCGTACTGGTCCCAGGAGGTTGGCTGCTTGCCCTTGATGTCCATGGTGAGCAATGGTCAGTCCCTCACGCAGGCGAGAACACAGAGTCAATAACAATGTCAACGGCGGGCGGTAGCTGAGGCTTGAGATAAGGGAAGGCAGGTGGAGCCAGTACAAAACTTGTTCACGGACCCATGCAGGGTGCGGGAGCTAGACGCAGTCTCGAGGGAGGGTTATCGTCGGTTGCAAGATTGTGCAGAGTAAATGCGTAACGCCTCGAGTCCATGACCGGCAGATGTCCTGATAGAAGCGCCGAGAACGGAGAAAGACATCATGTTGGAAGCCCTGGGGACAAACATAGTCACGAGACGGATGCGCCCCGCATGTACCCTTTCGTCATGCCGCGGGCGCACAGCAGCGGCGGCCAGCCGTGGGTGGGCCGAGCAAGCGATTGGAAGGACAGCGCGGGAGGCACACGCATTGTTCGCAAGCCGCAGTGACTCTGTTCGACTCTGCTTTGACTGTGCTTGACTGTAGCTGGAATATGGCTTGCGATGCGTGACGCATTTGCAGCTGGATGCCTGGTGGGCGAGGAAGGATAAAGGCGCTTACCATCTCTTGTTCTCTGCTGCATCCCCGTGCTCACTACTGGCTTTGGTGTTGGCACTGTTGCGGCCCGCTGCGTTTGGCGGCTCCGGACAGTGTTGCAGGCAAAATTTCAATTGCAGCAGGGCACCCCGCCTCCGTCACACCTTCACAACACCACCCACACCGCGAAGATGTCGTCGAAGGAGCCCCAGCCCAACGACGCGGAGAAGAACATCGAGATCTGGAAGGTCAAGAAGCTGATCAAGCGTCTTGAAGCCGCCCGCGGAAATGGCACATCCATGATTTCGCTCATCATTCGTATGTGAGCCCTGGCTGAGCCCTGCCGCCCAATATGTTTTCTATGCCTCCAAGCATGAGCACCACCACTCACCGTGCATAGCGCCGAAGGACCAGGTCTCGCGCGCTGCGAAGATGTTGGCTGAAGAGTTTGGCACGGCCTCGAATATCAAGTCCCGTGTCAACCGTCTCTCTGTCCTGTCCGCCATCACCTCGACCCAGCAGCGTCTGAAGCTCTACTCCAAGGTCCCTCCCAACGGCCTCGTCATCTACTGTGGTGAAATCCTGACCCCCGAGGGCAAGGAACGCAAGGTCAACATCGACTTCGAGCCCTTCAAGCCCATCAACACCTCGCTGTACCTCTGTGACAACAAATTCCACACTGAGGCCTTGAGCGAGCTGCTCGAGTCAGACCAGAAGTTCGGCTTCATCATCATGGACGGAAACGGCGCCCTCTTCGGCACCCTGTCAGGAAACACCCGTGAGATTGTTCACAAGTTCTCTGTCGATCTGCCCAAGAAGCACGGTCGTGGTGGTCAGTCCGCCCTGCGTTTCGCCCGTCTGCGTGAAGAGAAGCGCCACAACTACGTCCGCAAGGTCGCCGAACTGGCCGTGCAGAACTTCATCACAGCCGATAAGGTCAACGTTGCTGGTATCATTCTCGCCGGTAGTGCCGATTTCAAGAACGACCTGAACCAGTCCGACCTCTTCGACAACCGTCTGCAGTCCAAGGTCATCAAGGTTGTCGACGTTTCCTACGGTGGAGAGAACGGTTTCAACCAGGCTATCGAGCTGTCATCCGAGACACTGGGCAACGTCAAGTTTATCCAGGAGAAAAAGCTCATCAACGAATACTTCGACCACATTTCTAAGGACTCCGGCAAGGTCTGCTACGGTGTCGAGGATACCCTCAAGGCTTTGGAGGCTGGTGCTGCTGAGACTTTGATTGTCTTCGAGAACTTGGAGATCACGCGCTGGGTCCTCAAGGCTTCCGACAACACTGAGGTCATCTTGCACACCAACAAGACACAGGAGGCTGACCGCACCAACTTCATGGATAAGACTACCGGACAAGAGATGGAGATTGTCGAGCAGTCATCCATGCTTGAGTGGCTTGCAGAGAAGTACCGCGATTTCGGTGCTACCCTGGAATTCGTCTCTGACCGTTCCTCGGAGGGTAACCAGTTCGTGAAGGGTTTCGGTGGTATCGGCGCCATCCTCCGTTATGCTCTCAACTTCGAGCAGTTGGCCGACTTCGATGACGATGAAGACGAATTCTACGATGATTGACGGTTGTGCGCCCTCGCTGACTGCGAGGCAGCGTCCCCACTCCACGCGTCGAGTGAAGGAACTCCCGCTGCCCGCGTGCAAGGTCGACACGACGCGCCCGGATTGAAGGACGGAGCAGTCGATGTCACGACGCTTCGCCTCTCCCGATTGTAGATGGAATAGGGGAGTGTTCACGGAGGTTTTGCATGGTGAGCCAACGCCTTGGGCGATATGAATTCCCATAGCTGACAGGCGGCCAGGCTGATGAACCACCATTCTTATCACCAACCCCTTTCGTTCTACGGAGAGGCAGCAGCCTTCTCCGACAAGTTGCCCAATCCCACCCGATTATAGAGCTGTATCCTAGCCGCGACTATGAGTGAAGACGAACAGGGCCCTGAGAATAGCCATTGACAATTATCTGCTTGCGAGCTTTCCGCAACAATCCTAGTTGGAAGAAGGAGAGGCAAATTGCTCATTCGCGTATGCGTCAGCTTGTCTGTCGTTCATATCCAGCTGAATTAAAATGTGCTTCGAATTTTTCTTTAAGCTTGTGAAAATTCGCGATCGAAACGAATCTCGTGCTTTTGCCATCCTTAAACGTTATTGACATAATGTGGACACGCGCGCCCTGTATATGAGATGTACAAATGCCGCCCTATGATGTTGATCTACCGTCTAAACCGGCCGATGCCGCTCTAAATTCCATTCCGAACTTCAACCTCTTCTTTGCGATTGCACACCAACTCTGTAGCTTTGGGAAAATGACAGATTCATCGAAACCACGGGTGGCCTTCCTAGGGCCTGAAGCCAGCTACACACATCAGGTCAGTTGATGATTTCCGCTGTAATGCGATTGGGAGAGCAATGCTTTCGTGGGGCTTGCCGAAAGAGTCAACGTACCTCGAAGTGGATGCTCCAATCAGACACGACGAGAATACGGCAAGATGAAGCAGCCATCACCGCTCACACTGCTTGCTCTCCCTCCTTACCCAATTTTACTGTTTCCTCGCTTGCATCCTTGTGTCTTCAAAGACATACCACATACTGACCACCACCCAAGGCCGCTCTCGACACCTTCTCACCTGACAACTACACTCTCGCACCACAAACCACCATTGAAGATGTCTTCGCCGCAGTACAAGATGGTAGCGTATACCGTGGCGTAGTACCCTTCGAGAATAGCACCAACGGCTCCGTTGTCTTCACTCTCGACCTCTTTGCCGACTTGCACAATAAGTACAGCAACATCCTTGTGTGCGGCGAAGCATATGTGAGCGTGAGCCACTGCTTACTTGGTCGGGACTCTTCCATCTCAACCGATTACTCCAGGATCAAGAAGCTTTACTCTCATCCACAAGCGTGGGGCCAGTGCAAGGGTTTCTTGCAGCAGCATCTGAAGCACGCCGAGCGCTTTGATGTGTCTTCGACTTCGCGCGCAGCGCAGATGGTTGCGCAGGCTGATGATGCGAGTGCGGCAGCGATTAGTAGTAAGGTAGCGGGCTCGTTGTTCAAGCTGTCATTATTGGCCGAGGGTATCAACGATGTCACAGGTAATCAGACGCGGTTTTTGGTCCTGCAACGGAGAGACGGTTCAGATAACTCAATACCGTCGTCGTCAGTAGCCATCAACCCGGTCGTCAGAAAGAGCCTGGAAGAGGACGATTGCAAGAGCCTTCTCCTCTTCACCCTGCCGTATACTCCGTCAAACCCCAACCCTGGCGCTCTCGCTCAATGTCTTTCCGTATTCGGTAGGCATAAACTCAACCTGACGAGTATCAACACGCGGCCGAGTGGAGTCGCCAATTGGGAGTATATTTTCTTCATTGAATTCAAGGGACGCAAAGAGGAGGACGACAGAGGGCCGGTGAATGCAGCGTTCAGGGAGCTTGGCGATGTTTGCGAATGGTATAGATGGTTAGGGAGCTGGGAGAATAGGCAACCGGCGCCGAGTGTATAGACGCTTCAGATGTGTAAAGGGATTAGATGGGTCTGGTGAAAACATTACGATGGTGTTTAAGGCGGGACGGGCCTCACTTGTCTATAGCCGCCACTAAGGCAGGTGGTAAACTGAGCCTGCGCTTATCTTTACGGGCAACAGCCAAGACGATGACGGTGGTTACCCTGGCTGGCATTGCAGTCAACCGTCACCTTCCTTTGATGTATACTAACCCTTGCGACTACCCAAACAATGTCAGTAATTCACGGAAAGACCTAACTGCTGCGATCACTGAAAGAGCCCACTTCATTCGATTGCAAGCTCGAGACTAACCATCACAATCACTCCCACATTACATACTTGATATTCCACATTGTGGGCTCACATATCGCTATATAGGTGTCTTTCCAAATGGCGCCAGTCAAAAGACGACAGGGTGCTTTGCCGCGCGGTAGAAAGACCAAACGCGCGAATGTCTCAGAATCACCACAGACACCGCTCTTGGATTCACCACATACACCACTACAAGAGAATGCTCAACAACCCGAAGATCCTACACGCGTTCGTCGGAAGAAATCGACCAGACATGCATCGCCGCCACCCGAGCTCTCGACGAAAGTCAATACACGACCAAAGAGCTATTTCTACTCTGGAATGGATACTGCCAGCCCCATTGTGAAGACTGGCAGCAATTCGACAGATTCAAGCCCGTTTCTAGACTGGCTTCAGGTGCATGCAGACAGCTTTGATGAGAAGCGGTCTCGAAGTGATCCTCGTCCACAGTCAGGGTCGGACTCAAAGAAGGGTCCCACCGAGAAAGAACTTGGTCTACGTCGAAGTGCTCGACAGATAATAATACACAAGAGCACGCGCAGTGAAAACCTTGTGGCTTTTGGTGACCCTAGCAGCATTTCGCCAGCAGGTTCTCCCTCAAAAGCAGGAGAGGAAGAGTACATGATGAGTGGTGCTCTTCCAGCTGGGGCAGAACCTGGTACTCGAATGGACAACGAGGAAGCAATTGGATCTTAGGAAGACGAATTGTCGGGTGTAAGCCAGAGCCGCCAGACCAGAAAAGGAATACCGAAAGCGAACAGTCCAAAGTTCTCGGAAAATCAAGCTATATCAACACTGAATTCAGTCGAAGTCTCTCCACATGCGCAGCAGCTATTTGGTAAGCGTGGAGGCAAGTTCAAACGAGGAAGGACTGCCGCCAAAGCTCATCACAAGCCAAAGGATACCAAGCCGTCCCTTAGGAAGGACGATGAGAAGCTTGCAAAAGCCATCGACAGAATTAACGCAAACCATGAGATTACTCGAGGCCTCCTTTTTCAAGTGGCTCAAAAGATACCCGAAGCCCGTGAGCTGGTGCTTGAATCGTGAGTAGATCTAACAGACGACGAGTATGAAATTTGGATTGCTGACTATCGTAGCGATGAGAAGCTGCAACAAATCCGCAAGGATTCCATGTACTACCCTGACACTTTCGACCAAAGACTATCAGTGGGCGAATATATAGCCAAGGCGTGGGTCCTCCCGTAACCTCTCTCAAGCCCGAGAACCACTTACTGACTACCCACAAGCATCACCCGCCGCGAATCCACGCTATCTGAAACCTTCAGAGACCACGACAACAAATCCCTCGCTCTCGCACCCAAAGACCAAATCAAAGACCACCCTCCCGGCACCGACCGTCCTGCCCAAATTCCGTCCAGCATATCACAAATGCGCGACAAACAGCTCTTCAACGAGAAGATCTTCTCCAACCCAGTCCAAAAAGCAGGGCTAAAGCACGAGATCACCGTCCTTGCAACCACCGACCTAGAAGCCATGGGCTGGACCTGTATGACCTGCGGACATGCGAACAAGCCCGCCATAGAGTGGGGCGACGAGCGTGCCCCGCCGGGAAGCGTGAAAGGCGTTATGCAGAGCTACCAGTGCGACGAGTGTGGTGGGTGGTTGATTGGCCGGAAGGAGAGGAAGAATGTGATGGAGAGTGTGGAGGGGCGGAAGGAGGAGAGGGAGGCTAAGGAGGCGGGGCATCCAAGGGCGCTGCCCGTTCCCGGGAAGGAGAAGGAAGGGGAGAATTGGACGAATGTTCTGGCGGGGCATGAGGTGTTGAATCCGTAGATGTAAGTACTTCGTCTATATGAATTGGGATGTGGCAGGTATGCTTTCGAATTATCTAGTGCGAGTGGGTCAGAACAGTGAGGAGACGCGCGAATGGGTGGAACAAAGCAAATTCTTGAATTAGGAGAAGAGTAGCTAAAAGGGTATCTTGCTGTGAAAATGTAGAGAAAAGAAGCAGCCATTCTTCAGGAGATATGGGCTTAGTTTGATCCATCGAAGAAAAGGCACGGCGCAGAGAAGATCCACCAATCTCCTGTCACTGCAGACCGATCGCACGAAGCGTTTCATGCCAGAGCTCCATGGCCCCAGCAGTTCCTCGTCACACGCCATACAACAAGCCCACGATCACCCACGACCCTGCTCAGCGTGGGCCAGACACCATCATCGCCGAAGTCCATATCGTCGAGGTTCAGATGCTGTCTGTAGCTCCAGACCTCCTCGAGTTCGATTTCGTCGCGGTTGGCAGGGTCCTGATACGGTTTGAGGGCGTGGGCGGAGCGGGGCGCGACGAGGTAGACAGCGCCGACGCCTGTGATCTTAGGGGGTTTGCGGGTGCGGCAGGCGGGCAGGGCGGCGGTGACGTTGGCTAGCATGTCGGTGGCTGGCATGCCCATGAGGTCGATGGTGGCGAGCTCCTCGTTTTTGCCGTTGAGCAGCCAGGTCGGCGGGCTGTAGGTCTTCCACCAGAAGGCGTGGGTGACGAATTCGCTGCTTGATGCGATATGGGTCTGGACGGGGACGATGCCGCCTTGGTGGTAGACGCCCATTAGGAGACCAAGGACGAGGTTGAAGATGATCCATGTCGCTGTCCACGTCTTGCGCAGGGTAAGGTTGTATGGGAGTCGGATTGAGGAGAGGATCAGGGGGACTGCGGGGAGGAGGAAGCGCGCTTCTTGGTGCGGGAAGATGCTCAGGAAGGAGATGCCTGAGAGGGCGCTAACCAGCGAAGCGTTGATGTGGGAGCGGCGCAGGAAGAAGATGAGGGGAAATGCAGGGCCGAGGAGCTGCGGGAGATTGACAAGGAAGTGCTGGTAGCGCGGGTGGATGCCATGCTGGGCGAGGTTGGCGGAGTCGGAGTTGTAGAGGAAGTTGTTGAATGGTGTAATGACGGGGTTCGCGAAAACGCTCGAAAAAGTGACGTCGCCAGGGGTATAAGATGCAGTATCGACGCAGATGGCTACGAAGGCTGTGAAGAGAGCAGATGCAGCGAGGAAGAGAAGGGAAAGCGGCCTGGTGGGTGTTAGTGGCGGCGCCCGTCAGGGATGAGAAGGAGCAACTCACTTGCGCTTGAAGTGTGGCAAGAGCAGCAGCGAGGGAAGAAGAAGGAATGCTGGGAAGGTGATGCGATTGAAGACGCCTACGACGAGCATGCAACCCAGCATGGACGAGGCCAAGATGCCGGAGCGTTTCTGCGGCTTGTGTTAGCTGCATGTCATTCCGGGGCGGACCGCGGATGGCGTACCTTGTCTCCTACAATGCGCTGGATCAGCACCAAGCTCCAGCAAACCAGCAGCGTCTCCAGGCTGTTGGAGAAGGTGTGCGTCTGAAAGGTCCAGGTCACATATGATGACGCGACCAGGGGCACGGCGACGCGACGCGCGCGGGGTGACTCGACCAGCTCATGGACAGCCCAGTCCTCCATGACGACGCTCAGGGTGAGCATCAGCACGCGCAGCGTCCAGTACACAACCGATGGCGAGATATCATAGCCGGAGCCCTCCCACAACCAGCGCAAGATGTACATAGGCCAGCCGTATGCGAGCCATAGCGGGAAGGTGCTGCGAATGGGGTGCGCCGCAGTGAACTCCCATGTTTCGTGGACAGGATAGTCGAAGACACGACCTAGCAGCGTTGTTTAGTGACTCGCACGGCCATTAGGAATGCGCGCGCAAGGCAGACGTACCTGCAACCACCTCTGGGCCTTGGAAGTTCTCGTCCGGGTGCAGGTAGCTTGGCGACAGGGCGAAGTAGACGCGCGCGAGGATCAACAGGAAGTAGACTCGGCGCCACATGGTGCCTACAGAATATGTGCGCCGCTGGAGGGGTGAATGAGGCAGCGCAGTCGCATGTCTGGTGTTGTGGAAGTGAGAGCGACGCTCGAGGGACAGCAGCGAGCGCGTTTGCGACTGAGGCCACTATTGACAGTTGATAGGTGCCTGAGCAACGCCGCTGGACCACGCAGAAAGGGGGGGAGTGGGGTGGCGTGCAGCTTCAACGACGAGCAGCACTTTAGGCCAGTCTGCTCACATCTTGTATTCGGACACGAGGTCAAATACTTCAAGTACGGCCTTCGGGAGATATGCGTTGCTCGTCTGACTGCCTTGGTCAGGCCGCATGCAATCCTCCCACACGCCGCATCAAGCGCGACATCACGTGGGCGTCTCAAGACTCGAGCTGTGCAGTCTGAGCGCAGCCTAGGTGGCGTGTCATGGCCACAAAGAATGTCCCCTGCATCTACTCGGCAGAGGCTACTATGGTATGTATGGACATTGTTTCAGCCACAGCGCGGAAGCAGCGTGCACTTTGTGTGACGTAGGTAGGGTTGATGAAGCTCTCTCGTCTCTGGAGCTGTGCTGCAAACACCCTGGTGTGCACTTCAAAACGGCTGCTCCCACCTGGGACAGCAGTCAGCTCTGACTGCTCAGTGATTGCTCTCTGGTTACGCTACGTCTCCTGGAACCCTTGCCCGGGTACTTGCAGAGGGGTGTCGGGATTCTTGCAGCTTCGAGCCGGGGATGGATGATTGAGGCACAGTTGCGGAGTCATCTTTCATGGACCACCACAATCACTGTGGCTTGCTCCTGCAGCTGCACAGCAACTTGTACACAATACATGCACATTGAAAGCGCATACATAAATTCGCCATATCATGCGCAGGACAAAGGCTATTGTTTGGGCAATTGCGCCCTTCCCTACAGTGACAAAGAGGAAGCGGCAGCCTTAAGCTTTACCGCGTTGGGACTGCTGGCGCCTGAGCTTGTGCGGCGGAGTACAGCAAAGCGCAGGTTGCCTACCCATCTTCACTTTCACTCACAACCCGGGCTACTTATAAACCCCGATTCTCCCGCCCTTCTCGCTTCCACCTGTCCACACAACTCGCATCCCACCACTGCCACCGCCTACACACGCTCACCTGCAGCGCCCGCACAACCCAGCACCTACCCCACTTCCAGCCTACACATCACACCAACGCCATGTCCACCGAAGCCACCGCCGGCCAGAAGATCCGCCTCACCACGAGCGACAACCAGGATCTCGATGTCGATCGCCAGGTCGCTGAGCGCTCCATCTTGATCAAGAACTTGCTTGAGGATCTTGGCGGCGACAACGATGAGGCCATCCCCATCCCCAACGTAAGCATGCCCCATTCCCCGTCGCAATGACGCACATACTAAGAGTCCGCAGGTCAACGAGCCCGTCATGAAGAAGGTCCTCGAGTGGTGCGAGCACCACCGCAACGACCCTCCCGCTTCCCAGGACGACGACTCGGACTCGCGCAAGAAGTCGACCGACATCGACGAGTGGGACCAGAAGTTCATGCAGGTCGACCAGGAGATGCTCTTCGAGATCATCCTTGTACGTACACTCCCTTCTTCACATGCTTCAGAACATGTGCTAACAGTTACCAGGCCGCCAACTACCTCGACATCAAGGCTCTGCTCGATGTCGGCTGCAAGACCGTCGCCAACATGATCAAGGGCAAGTCCCCCGACGAGATCCGCAAGACCTTCAACATCCAGAACGACTTCACCCCCGAGGAGGAGGAGCAGATTCGCCGTGAGAACGAGTGGGCCGAGGACCGCTAGACGCTTGCGCGCTAGTTTTCTCTAAAGCTTCTTGTCTTGTCTCGCGTGTAGTCGTCTCTAGTACCCTACTCGCTTGATTTCGGTGTTCGGGGGTCTCATTCGGGCATTCTTCTCTTCTGCATAGTACCAGGTATTAGTCTCTGGTACATGATACGCACGTCATGATATGTACGGCTAAGGGCTGCGTGATGATCATCTTTATACAAGACTGCATCACATAGCTGAACAATGAAAAAAATACATGTTACTCTTGGTGTCCATGTCGTGTCCAGCTGAACAATGACAAAATACATGTTACTTATTGTGTACATGTCGTGTCCATATCATCTCAAGTTCTTGCGACTGACCTGTCGCAGTGGCCATGACTCAGGTCTCTGCATTACGCAATTTATAGCTTCTCAAGGCTGCAACATCACTTATTCACTGATCATCAAGGTATTCAAAATTTCCTCGCAACTCATATTGCATTGAAAATAAGTGCAGTGCCAATGCCCTTGTTGAATCAAGCCGGCTTTTACAGGACCCAAACGCCTGCAATGTTCATCATGATCGTGTATACATACGTATTTCTCTCCACCTTCACACACACAGCTTACCAGCCGCGCTTAGCAAGCTTCTCGCTCTCGCCCATGGTGCCGCAGTTGATACCGACCATAGCCTCACCAAGGTCCATGCTAACCTCCATCAGCACCTTAGGGTCCTTGTAGTGAGTAACAGCCTGCACAATCGCCTTGGCGCGCTTGGCCGCGTCGCCAGACTTGAAGATACCAGAGCCGACAAAGACACCGTCACAGCCGAGCTGCATCATGAGCGCGGCGTCAGCGGGGGTAGCAACACCGCCCGCAGCGAAGTTGACGACGGGGAGACGGCCCAGCTTGGCAGTCTCGCGGAGCAGCTCGTAGTCGACCTGGAGCTCCTTTGCGTAGACGCGGAGCTCCATCTCGTCCATGCCGGCGGCCTTTTGGATCTCCGAGTTGACGGTGCGCATGTGTCGGACGGCCTCGATGACGTCGCCGGTGCCGGCTTCACCCTTTGTGCGGATCATGGCGGCGCCTTCGGCAATGCGGCGGAGTGCTTCGCCTAGGTTGCGGCAGCCGCAGACGAAGGGGATCTTGAAGGGGTGCTTGGCGACGTGGTGGACTGCGTCGGCGGGGGTCAGGACTTCAGACTCGTCGATGTAGTCTACGCCGAGAGCTTCGAGGATCTGGGTGGCGGGTTAGTTTGGTTTGGGGAGATGTGAGTGTGCAGAGATGCGTGACGTACCTGGCATTCAACGAAGTGACCGATTCGTGCTTTGGCCATGACGGGGATGGTGACGGTCTCCATGATCTCCTTGATCATCTGGGGGTCGCTCATGCGCGCAACGCCGCCCTGGGCTCTGATGTCCGCGGGCACTCGCTCGAGAGCCATGACTGCCGACGCACCGGCCTCCTCTGCTATGCGTGCCTGTATTCATCTGTCAGTCTGGTTGTTGAGGAACGCTGCCGATAACGGGGCCAGTCAGAGGTAAGCTGAGTGAGAGACATACCTGCTCGGCGTTGACAACGTCCATGATAACGCCACCCTTGAGCATGCGAGCAAGACCAGCCTTGACGGCAAAGTTGTTCTCGCCATCCTGGGCTCCGTGGCCATTTGTGGTGGGGAGTTCAGTTGCCATTGTGCGTAGAGTCGTTTGTGAAGAAGCAGTCTTTGTGAGTAATTGCTGTCTTACGTGTAGACTAGGTGAGGTCAAGGTGGGGCGTAGACTTGAAGCTGAGGGAGAGGGAGAGACGGAGAGAGTTCACGAAGTAAGAGAAGCTTATGAAAGAACGATTGATCTCGTGAGTGAGTCAATTCCCTTCGATGACCGTTTTCCAAGACACCAAAGCGGCATCGCAACAATTTTTTGCCCATCCAAGGGTCATGCATCCCGCTGTATGGTTCATTCGGCGCCGCGGATGATGGCGGGGCAGAGCTCCGATGTATGTGACGCGCTCTAGACCCCTGCGCCGCGCCCTTCAAACCATCGCTTTGACACATCGGATCCAATCATAGCGGGGTTGATAGCGTGAGCAGGACCGTGAATTGCCGCAGCTTATTAAGTAGACTGGACGTTACTCTTGATTCGAGCTGCCTGAACAGGCAATTGTGGATGCAGGGACTCGCACTTTATTTCCTCGAGGCCGTAGCGTACTCTGAGCGCCGTCCTCTCCGAGTTTGTAGAACAACGCCAATGCTATGCAACTGCTTCAGCCGCTACATTCCGACGGCAAGCTGCCAGATGCGGAGGCTCTTTCCTAGTATACAAATCGACACCACGTGCCTAGTATGGCGCGGTCTCGCGCTTTAACCACTCAAGTGTTAGCGAGTCGTCCTTGAAGTACTCGCTTGTCTTCTCAAACACCTCCTTGTGATAGTCGTTGATGAACTGCTTCTCGTCTTCTGTGAGCAGACTCATGTCAACGAGGTTCCTGCAGTGAGGGGTCATGGTGACATGCTCGAACCCGAGGTATGGCTTATCACCAAATTGGTGCTTGGTCTCAACCTCCTTGACCATGATCATGTTCTCGATGCGGATGCCGAACTTGCCATCCTCGTAGTATCCGGGCTCGTCTGAGATGACATTGCCAACAGCTAGCGCAACCTCAGAGTACTGCACTCTTGTACCAATACCAATAGGACCTTCATGGACGTTCAGGAACGAGCCAACGCCGTGTCCAGTCCCGTGTCGGTAGTCGAGTCCTTCAGCCCAAAGGAATTGGCGTGCGAGAGCGTCAATGGCGAATCCGGTAGTACCTTTGGGGAATTTTATGCGCTCAAGGGCGATGTTGCCCTTTAGTACAAGTGTATAGGCCTTTCGCTCCATCTCGGTCGGTTCACCGAAGTGAAGTGTTCTTGTGGTGTCAGTAGTGCCGTCCTGGTACTGTGCACCAGAGTCACAAAGGTAGATGGCCTTCGGGTCAATGGTCGCACACTCGCCCTTCTCCGGCTTGTAGTGGATGACAGCCGCATTAGCTCCTGTGGAAGAAATGGTGTCGAAGGAAAGACCCTTGAAGCCATTGTGCTTGGAGCGAATGTTTTCCAACTTGTCCGCACCATCTACCTCGTCAAGTGTGGCCTTCTTGTTGATCAACTGATCCTCCAACCATGCAAAGTATTCACTGAGGGCGGCGCCGTCTCGAATGTGGCATTGTCGCATGCCTTCCAGCTCAACCTCGTTCTTCACAGCCTTGGCATCACCAACAGGGCTGCGTGTCTCCTCAACCTTATCCTCGCCACCAAGAGCCTTGTTCAGCGCCCAGGATGCTCGGTTGGACGTGAGGAACTTCTTCTTAGCCTCAGACTCGTCCTTAGCCTGCAACGAGGCCTTGCTCAACGCGGCAACATCTTCAAATATGGCCTCATACGGGCGTATCTCAACCTTGTCGCCAAGGTGATCCTTGACTTCCTGCGGCAACTTGCTCTCATCCACGTACAGAGTGGCGGCGGTCGGTGTAACAACGGCGTAAGAGAAGAAGACGGGGTTGTAGGGGATACTGCTTGAGGTTAGAAATGGTATAGATGCATGCTTCGGTACACATACTCGCTTCCACGAAGGTTAAAGAGCCACGCTATCTCGTCCAGCATGGAGACAACGAAGCCTAGGCTCTTCCTCTTCTCAAGCTCTTTCCTCAAGTCGGCGATCTTATCATCAAAGCTCTTGCCAGAGAAGTCCAGAGGTTGGACAATGACCTTCTCGCTAGGGCGACTCGGCCTATCGCTCCACACTGCATCCACCAGGTTCTCATCGACCGCCTTGTATTCACCGCCCTTCTTCTTGATCTTCTCGGCCAGCTTCCTGGCATCGACAGCCGTCACTACACGGGGGTCTACGGCGACGACTCTGCCTCCCTCCACTCGGTCTACCGTCCACTCTTGGATGGTCGGGACATCCTGAATGCCTTGCTTGAGTAGCTCCCAGTTTCCGTCGAGTTGCTTCTCAGCCTGGTTGAAGTAGCGCCCGTCTGTGGAGAGGGCGGCCTTATCGTGTGTGATCACGGCGTAGCCAGCGGAGCCAGTGAAGCCGCTGATGTATGCTGAAGGGAATCAATAGGTGTGCTGCGAAAGGCGGCGGGAGATCTGACCTCGACGGGCGTCGCAAGGGGCGATGTATTCGCTTTGATGGCTGTCTTCGGATGGCACCACTGCATGTGTGTCAGCACGTGCTTTGCATTGCTTGACTGGGGCTTGGTACTGTAGATGTCGACCTTACGCTCCTTCATGAGCTTGCGGAGCTCTGCCAGCCGCTCGGTGGTGTTGACCTTAGACATGTCGATAGCACGGAAGCGAGCTGAGGCGTGGAACGGACGAGTGAATACGGGATTTGTTCTGGCTGCGTACGCTGACGCTGTCGCATGAGTGCGCAACAAAGACCGTGGCAGAAGCATGAGAGCGCCTACTATCGGTATGCAAGACACCCCGCTACCCCAATCGTACAGCTGCAATGCGCCGCGGGATTAGCGTCATTTTCGGGGCAGGAGCGAACGAGCGAGCGAGCCAAGACTTATCCACCAAATATCTCTCGCCAGCTTGCTCCTTGAAAACAACCCAAAAGCAGTAAATCAGCTGCCAGCAACATTCTCACTGCTTTCAGCGTTGCGAAATATGCGATCGCACGGTGGCGAGTCATTAGCGAATCCATCAAACCATCGTGGGAGGTAGACGAGCCCAGTTTGCTCCCAAACCATAGCTTGAGCATCATTATCCGGGTTACCTATCCGCATCTACTCGACTTCCGCCCGGTCATAGTTTGTGCCTTTACAGTGAAGCACCTCTTGAACCGAGCTTGGTCCAGAAGGCGGGACTTGAAAACGGTAAGGTTTTCCTGTCACATTTTCCGTTTCTACCACACGTCTTCTCTGCTATTTCAAGTTCTACTATGCCAAACCACTTTGTTGTTCAAACTGACTGCTTTGGTTCTGAAATGCACAAACGTTGGCAAAGATATATAGCTGCGGTGTGCAACAGTCTTTTACGCAGCTAATAAGGTTTCTACAGTAACCTAAACGCATCATGGCCACCAACGGCGAACAGCAGCAGAACTTCCCTCTAAGTTTCGGCGAGATCGAAGGGCTGGTCAAGACACTGTACGACCCAGGCCATGCAAAGAAGATCTCACAGACAGAGGCAACATTACGGGTCCTGCAGCGCTCGCCACAGGGTTGGGAGATCGCAGATGCACTTCTGAAGAGCGACGATGAACAAGTCCGGTTCTTTGGAGCTCTCACACTCACTGTGAAGCTCAACGCTGATTCGTAAGTAGGACTTGAGATGTCAGTCATCTCGAAGAGCTAATCATGTACAGAAATGAGTTGGGTGAGGAGCATTCTGCGCAGCTGCTTTCTACACTTATCGTATGTGTATAGTCTCTGCACTCAAGTATCGACTGACCTTTGCATAGCATCATTTGGTATCGCGGCCATCATCTTCGATAGCCACGCGCAAAGTCAGCTCAACATTGGCTCAGTACTTCACCAAGCCTATTTCAGTATGGAGCCTATGTCTCAGGAGCTTAGTTGTGTCATTCGCCGTGCAACAACCTGTCTTGGATGACGCCTTGGAGGGCCACCCTTCTACATGGGATGTACTACCCCAATTGTCAGATGACCAGATCATTGTTCTGCTAGACTTTGCTATGAATCTTGCAGACGAGTCCAAGAAGCTCTCTACCAGCCCTAAGTAAGTTCACGTCATAAGCAACACATGAATGCCGCCTCCTTACTGCCATCTAGTCGCAAAGTGCATCACGAAATGATTGCCAACGCCGAGAGTCTAGAAGCGTTACTGCATGCCTCCTTCGGGCGCGGGTTCAAATATCTCTCCGTACCAATCAACGATCCCAGCTATAACGACTCGATACAGCAAGGAGAGAAGATCTGCATCGCAGCTTCGAAGTGCTTCATTGTGAGTTCTTATGAGACAGCAACGGCGTGTCCTAACAATTGTAGGGTTGGATCTTCTACGCACAATCCGAGTTCAAGCACGTGCCGGAGAAGCTGCACTACCTCCGTTCAGTCACCGAGCTTGCACTGACTTGCCTGGAGTACCATGTCGAAGATGCTATGGATCTTGTTGCCGAAGTCCTGGAGAACTACCCAACATTTTTGGAAGCCAAACATCAAGAGATGCTATGGTCTGCAATCGCAGGCCCATGGGGCCTGGAGATCTTGAGAGAGCAAGATGCCGAGACTGTCTCACTCGCGCGGATCATTGTAGCATACGGACAGATATTATTGGACTCAAAGAGCTTGTACAGAGAACATGAGACAGCTCATAACCAGCAAGTCATGTGTAAGTTGCCTCACCATTTGATCTCCTGGACGCGCTGACCATATGTAGCTTTCTTGCACGACCTTCTGAAGTATCCAGAGATTGTAGGGGCCGATGACGAAGTCGCACCAGTTGTACTTGACTTTTGGAGCGGCTTTGTCAGCGCAGTAGCTGAAGAATCGTTCGAGTATACGGAAGGCGTGCCATTGCCTTCTTGGATGGACGCTGCGAAGTCCAATGTCTTCCAGGCTGTCTCTGAGCTCGCACAGAAGATCATCTATCCTCCAGCTAGCGAAACCAAAGGCTGGGATGCGGATACGAAAAAGACTTTCAAAGTGTTCCGCATCGATGTACGCGACATCATTATGGAGGCTTATGAGTCTCTTCGCGACATCATGACGAATCAGTTCATCGACTTTACCTTGCAGGCACTCGGTACCGGCAACTGGCTGGAGCTTGAAGCTGGTCTCTTCTGCCTAATATCGATTGCAGATGCGTTTCAAGAGAGGGATGATGAGCGCCTGAACCGCCTCTTCGAGCAACCTCTATTCTCTGCCATGTCTGGTGATGCAGATATACCTGCTATGACTCGGAGATCTGCAGTCGAGCTCGTTGCTGCTCTAAACCAGTTCTTCCTACGCAACCCGCGCTTCCTACCTCAAGTGTTACCTTTCCTTCTCAAGGCTCTGGCACAGCCTGCGCTGGCTCACAGCGCAGCCAAGTCGTTCGCGTCCCTCTGTTCCGAATGCAGGAAGTCGCTTACAGGCGAGCTTGACTCCTTCTTTCAGATGTACGAGCAGTTCCTTACATATCCGACTGCCGAAGAGTTCACGAAGAGCAAAGTTCTCGAAGGTATTGCAGCTATCGTCCAGTCGGCGGATACCGAGGAAAAGCAACTTGTGGGCGTCAGACAACTGTTCGGCTACATTGCGCAAGACGCAATGAACGCTATCAAGGTCACGAAAGAAGGCAACGACCCAGACCAAGGTCAAGTGCTCGCGTTGACAACTTTGAAGTGCTTGTCCAGCATCGGCCGCGCGTTGCAAGCCCTTGATGAAGAGGTTGTGGATCTCGAAGCGGACTCCAGCGCTGAAACCTCTAAGTTTTGGTCAGAAGGACCTGGAAAGGAGATTCAGAATCAGGTGATCAACATGATCAGCTATTTGACACAGATCTTCCCAGCAAACGACGAGATCATTGAGTCCGCCTGCAATGTTTTGCGTACTGGCTTCAAAGAGTCGATTCCTGGTCCTTTCGTTCTGCCGCCTTCTGCCGCCGTCGACTTCATCACCAAAACAACAGTGCAGACCCCGCGACTGCCTTTCGTCCTTGAGACTGCCTGCTGTTGGCTTTCGTCACACAAGAACAAACGACCTGCCGACTTTGCTGTTCAAGCACAACGCCTGCTCCAACATGATCTGAGCATCATGCAAGCATTGCAGCACCCTCGCAACGATCCGGAAATAGCTGTTGGCTGTATTGAGCTAATACAACAGTTTGTCAACACGGATCTACGAATTCTTACCCAAGAGCATCCCGACATTCTGCAAGGCATGTTTGCGTTCTCCGTGGAATCGATTAAGTCACCAGAGGTCCTGCCTAAGCGAGCGTCCGCTAAACTGTGGAAGGATATATTCGAGTCTACAGGAAACTCGCATAGCCAGCATCAAGGCACCTCACAGGACATCGTCAATCACTTTGGACACGTGGTGACGTTCGCATTGATTACCAACGTTTGCGGCGAAGTCGACTTTACAAGCTTGGAGCATATTGTTGCACCCCTTCGTGCACTCATACGATCAGACAAGAATGCTCGGGCGTATGTCACAAGTTCGCTGGCAGAGCAGCCTTTGCTGCAGCGCTTTCAACACGATCCAGCTGTGCAGGAGATGGTGCGCAAGTTCGTTGAAAGTTGCATGAGGTAACACGTCCCATTGATGCGTTGATTCAGCACTGACATATATACAGGAATGCAAAGAGCTCGACTGGTTTCAAGGACACAGTCAAGGGCTTTTGGCAAAGTTGCAAGCAACTTCAGATGCAGCTGCAGCCCCAGATGATGTCTCAGGGTCACGGCCGTTTTACGTAGTACATCTACGGCTGAGAGCTCGAACTATGGAAAAGTTCGCTCCCATAACGCATGGTAGGCTTAGAACTCGGCGAAAGCAGCCAGGGCAAACGTCAAGCCGAAAGAAAGCTTGAAAGCGACGTTGTCTTGTACCAATGACCGGACATTGGTTGATTTGAAACGGCGCTGCAGATACGAGTAAGGGATAATGTGAATGCCTCTCGACTCGATGAACTAGAGGCAAAGTTAGAACATACCCAGAACAACGCAACACGGTTGCGAAATGCACAATAATCGAACATGCACCTCTTGTCGTGAACCTGGAGATTAACTCACCTGCAACGCGACAATTCCCAATCCAAGCAAGATAGCCAATGGCTTACTGAACACACTAATGCCCAACCCTCCAATTACACCCAATATGCTTCCCATGCTGATCTGCCTCACAGCCCTCGGGTTCGGCGCCCCAGATTGTGTGATAATTGGTGTCTGCGCTTCCTGCGCGTATGTGTTGCGCAGGTCCCCAAGCTTCGCAAGCGGATCCGCCGAGTCGCAACGGATAGACTGTGCATGGCGGAAGTTGTGCACAAGGAGAGGCGTCGACAGGATGAGCGGTGTTGCGAGAAGGGCGCCGCGGCGCAGACCAGGAAGGAGGAACGACATTGCCTGTGCGGGACGTGGACGTTGGTGCTGCTGGAGGTACGCAGAGAGCTGGCGTTCAATAGGCGAGCTTCGGGGGACAAGCAATGGCGAGCTGAATTTCGATCGTGCAGCTTTGAAGGCCAATTGGCTACGTGGAGACATGGAAGGGTACAGAGTCGCAGCATAGCTCGAAACAAGAGCTTACTGTGATGATGTCACAAGCCATTGGTCAAGCGGTGCACGGATCTTTGGACCCTGGATTCGAGCGTACATTTGTGGCATACCAAGCGCTGTCGTGAACCGACACTATCATTATTATATTGTAGCATTGATACTCACAATCCCAATTTCAGCCACCCCTACTTGTCCCTGCAGTTGACAGAGAGCTGTATTGCACGCCCACGCGAGTCGCATCGACCACACGCAGGCAATGCAAAGCCGCTCCTCAACGAGCATACTAGCATCTGTAACACGACGCGATGAGTTACGATATTGGCAGTAAGATCATTCGAGATATGAAGGTGAATATAACGATTACTACAAATGAAAGAAGTAAATGTCATGGCCAAACTCTGATGAGCGGTGCGCCGTGTGACTCACATCGTATTGTTCTGACCATCACCGGCCATGAGATTTTGTCTCTACAAGCTCAAGACGTACCAATTGACATCTCAGTAAAATTCGAACAGAGCGCAAGCATGACTGGATCCGACTGTACAATCCAGGGACTTCTCCGAGGTTTACCTTCGCTCAAAGGCCCTTTCCAAGCCCCAGATCTGAACTCCTTCCCACCCACGCCACATGAAGCTTTCACAGACTGGCTAAAGTTCGCAATCGAAAATGACATCAAGGAACCGCATGCCATGACACTATCGACCGTTGACGAAAGCGGCTTTCCTGATGCCAGAGTCCTGATCCTCAAGAACCTCGATCAGCGTGGCTGGCACTTTGCCATCAAAGCCGACAGTCCCAAGGGCAAACAAATCGTCAACAATCCTGCAGTGGCATTGACATTCTATTGGCCTGAACTCGGTCGCCAGAGCAGAATCAAGGGGCAAGCCGTACAGCTGTCAGCCGAAGAATGCGCCCGCGACTTTCTTGAGAGACCTGCAGGATCGAAAGCTACAGCGCTGGCCTCTAAGCAGAGTGCGGTATTAGAGGACAGAGCTACCTTTGACGAGCAATTCCGCAAGGCTCAGGAAAAGATTGCTGTGGATGCCGAATATGTGTCTGAGGCTTGGAGGGTATTTGCTGTAGCTGCTCGAAGTGTGGAATTCTGGCAAGGCGCAACGGATCGCATGCACCAGAGGTTGCGATACGAGACCGTCAATGATGGAGAGCATTGGGTCCAACAGATGTTATATCCTTAGACTAAAGAGATGTTCTAGATATAGAGACAAACAAACTTTAGAACTTTCCTTTCAATCGATTACTATAGTTTTACTTCAGATATATCATATCGACCTGATGACATGGGGAGGGGTGCACGGATCTTGGACCCTGGGATTCGCGCCGCGCTCCAAACGTCGCGTCTTTGGCGATACCGTGATGGTCTCTCCAGCGCTTGTCTCTTTCTCACTACATGTCGCTCCTTGAACCAGATCCCTCTTCGTAATTAGTACCTACAGGTAGGTCTGTACATATACCTTGTTCGCAATGGCGCCACGAACGGTGTTGCTCGCGATTGCGAATTTACTAATCCCAGTCGCGATTCTCATCTTTGCGACTGGCTTCTTTCCGTACAAGCCCTTTATGCCAGGGCTTGCAGAGTTCGAGGATCTGAGAATAGAAGGACAGTCAGGGCAGGATGTACAACATCCTCCAGAAGCACCATTTGATAAGCTGGTGTTTATGGTCGTTGATGCGCTGCGGAGCGACTTCGTGTACAGCGAAGAGAGCGGCATGGATTTTGTACAAAGGTGAGTTTTGCTTCTGATGACAGTTGCTTTGCTGACTTTGCTACAGTCTCATCCGCGAAGGCACAGCAATCCCCTTCACAGCCCATGCCACCTCCCCGACCATCACGATGCCGCGCGTGAAAGCCATAACCACAGGCTCCATACCGTCTTTCCTCGATGTCATCCTGAACTTTGCTGAGTCAGACACGACCTCGACGCTCGCGACACAAGACACTTGGCTCGCGCAAATCAAAGCCAAACGTTTCGGGGAAGAACAGGGCAAATTGGTCATGTACGGGGATGATACGTGGTTGAAGCTTTTCCCAGACTTCTTCGAGGTGGCGGATGGCACGAGCAGCTTCTTTGTTTCGGTCAGTCTCTTGTATCTGAGGATATATAGCCGGAATACAATGTTGATTTTCAATGTGCAGGACTTCACCGAAGTGGATAACAATGTGACGAGACATGTCCCTAATACGCTGTTGGATGACAATTGGAACGCCATGATTATGCATTATCTGGGATTGGATCACATTGGTCACAAAGCTGGTCCAAAAAGGTAAGTTGCACCTCTCGGCTTGAAATCGTGCTGTTGTGCTTATCAATGTCAGTCCAAACATGGTTCCAAAACAGAGGGAGATGGATGACATCGCTCGCACCATATATTCAGCAATCGAGAACGAGGACCACCTGGCTAACACACTATTCGTACTCTGCGGTGATCACGGCATGAACGAGGGCGGTAACCATGGCGGATCATCACCTGGCGAGACATCACCGGCGCTTGTGTTCATGAGTCCGAAGCTTACGAAGATAACCCAAAATCTACCCAAGACTCAGAGCCCAACGCATCCAAAGACCGAAGGCGAGTTTGACTACTACAGGATCGTTGAACAGAGTGACATCGCACCGACGTTGGCAGGCCTGCTTGGTTTCCCTGTGCCGAGGAATAATCTTGGGGTCTTCCTAAGTGACTTCATGGCTTTCTGGGACAAAGGTAAGCTGTGAAGACCCGGTACACGTTGGAAGCCAGACTGATCATGTAGATTCGGATCAGAATCAGCTTCTGTACAGGAATGCTAGACAGATCAAGCGCATCGTGGAAGCGACGTATCCCAGCCAGAGCTTCGGCGAAGATGCCGCAGCGTTAGGAGCCGAGGTCACGAATTGCAAGCCATTCGACGGTGGCGAGAAACTCGCTTGTCATTGGGAGAATGTTATGAGAAGCTTGGTGTATGACAGCGATGGCTTGAGGCAGAATCGCCTTTACGAAGTAAGCCTTCCCAATATCACCTCACTAACGGACACTCTTTGAACTTACAATACTGATCACAAAAAGTTCATGCACGATGCTCAAGACATCATGTCCAGCGCAGCTTCTAACTATGATGTACCTCGACTCTTTATCGGAACCGCCCTCGCATCACTCATCTGCGTATCGAGCTTCTTCGCGCTTCCATCGCTACGACCGTTCTCGTCAACTGGCGTTTACTATTTCTCCACCCTCGTGTTATACACTGTGCTCATGTTCGCATCCTCCTACGTCGAGGAAGAGCACAACTTCTGGTACTGGGCCACTTCAGGCTGGTTCTGCTACTTGTTCATATACAACGTACGCAAGAAGCAAAACACATCAACCTTCCATCCCGCTATCATAGGCTTGTTCGTTCACAGAGTGATTCGACGATGGAACCAGACTGGCCAGAAGTTCGCTGGTGCAGACGACATAGTCACAAGCGGCATTTTCCACGGCAACAGCTCCATTCTCTTGTGGCTCATTATCGGCGTTACGTACCTAGACGTTACAAACCGCATATCAAACCACATCGCACGTTCGGTAGTCACGTCGAGCAGCCCCGTGTACAAGAAGCAGGTGGACCCCCAACCGTCAGATCAACACCGCGTTGCTGGCGTGCTTACTTCGTTGCCGCTGTGCGCTACTGCATTCGTTTTCAAACTTGCTTTCACAGCGAAAGACGCTCCTGAGCTCACATACGGGATCACCACAAGTCTGATGGCGTGGGTGGAGACACTGGATCTTGTCGGACTTGCGCGGATGGTGTTCGGAGGGATTACGCTTGTCTTTGCGTGGGTTCTGTTTGCTGAGTACCAGCGATCGACCCGACGGGCACAGCATAATGTCAAAGGTCGAGGTGGTACGTGTTGCACGATATCCTATGAGACAAACGTTCCTGGCTAACAAATTAGACCTAGCAACATCCTTCTTCGACTTGTTTACTCTGTTTCTGCTTACACAGACTAAAGCGCAGAACATCCCGGTCTACCTGCTCTTCCGAATTCAGCTCAACTCTCTATGTAAGACAAACCCTCCTCTCCTGTCCCGAACCACAAACCCTCTTCTTTTAGGTCGCTCTTCCTTGCCACAATCGAAGCTAACTGAATCACCGTAGCCCAATTCGCCCTAACCCCGACCCAATGCACACTCACAAGCCTCCTCCTAGGCCAAACCTCTTTCTTCGCGCTCGGGCTGAACAACAGCATCTCCAGTATTGACCTTTCCAACGCCTACAATGGCGTCAGCGGCTATAATATTTTGGCTGTGGGCCTCCTAGTCTTCCTGTCTAATTGGGCGGGTCCAGTATACTGGTCTCTCGCAGGTGTCCTTCTACTTGGTGGCCACACCTCCCACCCTAAAAGCAACAACCAGACGCGGACGGGTAAGGAGAAAAGGAGCTGGGTGCAGCAGGAGCATGACTTCCTGCGCGCACAGGCTAAACCCAAGGTTATGAATGAAGAGGAAAGGAACAAGGATCTGGTTTGGGGCGATCATGTGGCGCTGCTTACCCTGTTTACGGGCGTCATGCTGGCGAGCGTTATGGCGAGCTGTACGGCGTTGAGGACGCATTTGTTCATTTGGACGGTGTTTAGTCCTAAGTATTTGTTTGCCATGGCCTGGGGAGTTGCGTGGCATTTGGGTATCACTGTGGGGCTGGGTAGTTTGGTGAGGTGGTTTGGAGGATGGTGAGCAGTGTTGTCTATAAGGATAATGTGTAGATTTCCGAATTTGTAGTGCAAGATGAAGCTGATTATGCCAGGCACTAGCGTTCCAGATATACTGTACTCAGGAATACCATCTTACCCATATTTACATACCATGTTGTTGTTCCAAAACCGTTATAACCCATGTCGCCATCACTCCTCACCCTGCGCAAGTACATCACCAACGTCCCCCTCGATACACTCCAACAACCCTTTCTCCCTGGCCTCAAATCCCCACAACATCCTTGCCCTCTCCGCTCTCGTCCTAGAATTGCTCGCAAACAGGTACCTCTCCAAGATCGGCCACTTCGGCAGCATCTTCATCCCATCCAGCTCCTCAACACTCACCTCCACCGGCTCCTTATCCTCAACGGCACCCCGTTCCGCCAAAACCTCACCCAGCTTCCGCGCGACATCGATATGCGCATGTTCCTGCGTACTCGCGAAATGATACCCGTTCTCACCAAAGTACTTCTCTGTTGCGTCTGATTCGCCAGACGCAGCAGCCTCAACAACGCGCAAGTACACTCGCATCAAGTCCTCAACATGCACCCAACTGCGCGTGTTCGCTCCCTCGCCCACAAAGAACACACATCCCTTAGCCCGCGCCGCAGTCACGAAGAAAGGAATCAACGCACTGGTCTTCTTCCCCGGCCCCAGACCGCGCCCGTAGATGTCAGGCGGACACATGATCGCCACATGGATCCTGCCCTGATGCTCTTGCACGGTTCGATGCAGGATTTTCTCTGTGTTGCGATGCAACGCGCCATCTGGCAGTGCACGAACGGCCTTGATATCTTCCGAAGAAAGATCAGACCAGACTTTCGGATTCAGGCGCCCGAGGTACTTCTCTTCGGCCCAATCGCTCACGATGCCCGTGCCGGACAAGTGGATCAGGTAGCCGGGAGTCTCGCGGGTGAGGAGGCCTGTGATGAGAGCGGAGAGACTGGGCTCGTGGTCGGAGTCGCCGCAGTGAACGACGATGTCGGCGGCCGCTGCGGCGGCGGAGAGCAGGTGGGTGCTGGAATAGTCGCCGGTGAGGATGGTAATGGACGGGTAGGTAGCTGTGAAATTTGGGGGCGTGCGGCGGAGGAGAACGGTGAAGGACCAGGTGGGATGGGCCGTGATGAGGGTGTGGAGGACTGAGCCACCGATGTAGCCCGTGGTGCCGGTGCTGCAAAAGGTGATTAGCCAGAGGATTGATAGTTGGGCTGTGAGGGGTTGTACAGAAAGACTTTTTTGGTCATGATGGAACCTTGTTTCGGAAGAGAGAGAGTTTTGCTGCTCCTTGAATTGGAACCTGATGCTATAGTAGAGGAGCAGAAGCTTGATTTCCTGTTTGGTTCCCTTCTTGGGTTGTCTTGAGTCGTGGTGTATGCTGATTTGTAAGCACACTGATGATCTGTTCATGCGGTGTCATCCCCTTGCACGACAATGACGAAGGGATCCTACGATGGCTGAGGTGGGTACAGGTTGTGATTCGAATTTGCATTACTATTTCGTATGCAGTACGCTGCGCCATGTAGACAAACGAGGTTCAAAAGCAGAATACCGCCCCTTCTTGGTCTACGCAAGACGCAACAGAATCAAAAAGTCAGACACGCCCCCAATGCTGTTACCCCCTCCTCTTTCTCCTCCGGTCTCAGGATAAAAGATTGAACGTTCCCATTTTTATGCAGAAGCCGCCGCATTCTTGGCCTCCTGCGCTTCCTTCGCAGTCCTCGTAAGGTTTTCCAGCTCTCCAGAAGTCTCACACATGCTCCGGAAACTTCCGCCTTCCTTGGTCACAAGAGTGTACGGGTCACCAAACTCAATGACCTCACCCTTGTCCAACACCAAAACCTTGTCATAATCGATGATAGTCTGCAGACGATGTGCAATGGTGACTGTAGTGTTCTTGATCAGCCGGATTGTCTCTTGGATCTTGCTGTCCGTGGCGTAATCAATGGATGCCGTAGCCTCATCCATAAGCAGGACCTTCGGTGCTTTGAGAAGAGCGCGTGCAAGGCAAAGTAATTGGCGCTGGCCTTGCGAAAGGTTGGATCCAGATTCGCTGACGGGCGAGTTGAGGTTACGGAAAGGGTTCTTGTTGTCTGCCTGAATCGCATTGGTGGCCGTTACCTCAGAGTCCGTCACCTGGCCATTGGGCATGACAACGATGGTGTCATCACCTGTCTCGCCGTGAGACCATTCGCGGTTGGCCAAAAGAGAGCCGGGGTTGACGGTCGAAGGACCTGTGTAGCTGGCATTGACGTCGGCTACCACCGCACCGCTTGTTGGCTTGGGGATCTCGATGGCGTTGGGGGGTGTGGCTGCTCCAGTGGGTGTGACAGTACCGGAAGTTGCTGCCGACATGGAAGAGATTAGATGGACCTCGCGAAGGGCGGTGAAAATCTCCTCGTCGGTGAAAACTGAGAAGGGATCGAGGTTACTACGGATAGTTCCAGTGAAGAGCGTTGGATCTTGAGGTACCATGACGATACTCTCGCGCAAATCTTGAAGACCAATCAGTCCAACGTCGACATCGTCGATGAGAATCTTGCCCTTCTCAGCCTCGAGAGCACGGAAAAGAGCAAGAGCCAGGGAGCTCTTGCCAGCACCGGTTCTGCCGACAACACCAACCTTCTCACCAGGTAGGATCTTGAAGGTGACATCCTTGAGAACAAGATCGAAGTCAGGCCTGTAGCGTGTGCTGTAATTGATAAATTCGACGGACCCCTTGCTTGGCCAGTTAGAGGCAGGACGTGTCTCCGGGATGACGGAAGGCGCCTCCTGGTCGACGTCAAGGTACTCCTTGACTCGCTCAACAGAGTTCATGTTCTGCTCATTGGCTGAGTAGAGGCGCACGAACCAAAGAACGTTCTCTGTGAAAGTGACAGCGTAGGTGAGAGCGAGACCAGCAGCACCAGCATCAATCTTGCCGACGCTCAGAACCACGAATGTACCAGCAAAGAAGGACACGAGAGCACCAACGACATCAACTCGGAACGCGAGCCATCTGTTAGCAGCCCACAGGTAGATGAACGGTCGGTGTTGAGTGTTGATCTTAGCGAGATTCTCGCGGATGAAGCGGCGCTCGTCTCCGTAGGCTCGAATGGTCGTCATACCAGACAGAGTTTCGCCGAACTGCTGGTACAACGGACTGCGGTGAACAGATTCAAGGCGTTTAAGGTCACGGGATGAGTTGATGTAGAATCGACCAATAAGGAAGTACAAGACCGAGATGAAAACACCAGCGATCAGGAAAGCAGGCGTGATGACTGAGATAAGGATTACGATGGTGATAATCGAGGCCAAGCAGTGAACAACACCAATAGCGACGGGCGCGACTTCCTGATCAACGGATTCGATGTCCTTGGAAAACCTATTCATGAGCTGTCCCAGTGGCGTCTGGTCGAAGAATCGGAACTTCGCGTGGGTCACCTTCTGGATGAGACGCTCATGAACACGTCGAGACGCAGCAAGCGAGCCACCGAATAGGAAACCTTCACGGAGGAATGTGATGAACATGAAGATAAGGCCGAGAATGGCGTATATGACGAGGAAGTATGTCGAATCGACGCCGGAATCGTTGGGCGATTGGAATGTAGTTTGCATCGACGAGCTGTAAATGTACGACTTTTCTTCAGGTTGGCTCATGAATGGAATGTTCCAGCTGCAAGTACCGCTATTCAGGCATGTACCAGACCCGAACATAGTTGGAGCATGTGTGATAGGCGAGCGGTGATGGACGCCCATGGTTGAGTAACCCTTGTCGGCATATGCATTTGCCCACGTCCTTATCCAGACGTTCGTCGAAACGGATGAGATCTGCTGAGCAACAAAGGCAATGGAAGCACCAACCCAGTAGTACCAGGGGCCCATAGCCTTCAGGTACATTAAGATGATACTTAGCTTGACACCACCCTCTGCCTTGGTCTCTTCCATGCCAGTGTTCGCTCCCTTCTTAGGGTCTTTGTCATTCTTTTTGCCATTTGCGGCACCGTTACCATCGGCCTCCTCACCGCCAACGTCTGAGGGTACCTGGGAAGGTGGTTTTGAGGCTCCTCGAGAGGCAGGCCTGGACTTGGCGACCTCTTCAGTAAGCTTTCCAGAGTCGATGACTTCGTCTGCAGTTCCTTGAGCAATGACACGGCCGTTCTCAAGGACGACTCCGAACTCGGCGTAAGGGAGACACAAGCTGACGTTGTGTGTGACGAGGATGCATGTGCGGTTCAACATAAGCTGACCGTTGAGGGCGTAGTCGAAAATCCACTTAGCGGTGTGCGAGTCGACGGCGCTGAGAACATCGTCCAGGAGTACGTGGCGTGCTTTACTGTACATTGCACGCGCAAGAGAAATGCGCTGCTTCTGTCCACCAGAAAGCGTGACACCCTTCTCACCAACAATCGTCTCATCGCCGCCGTCAAGAATCTCTAGATCGCGCTTCAGAGAGCAAGCCACAATGACTTCTTCGTAGCGATTTGGATCCCAATCGCCAGCAAACACAATGTTGTCCTTGACCGTGCCGTTGACCAGCCAAGCCTGCTGCGCACAGTAGGCGACACTTTCGAGTAGTCCTGTTTCAGGATCGGGGCGGAGGTCTTCACGGCTGACACCTCCGGGGAGGTAGACATCGCCCTTGAGCTTTGTCATCTCTCCGAGCAGAGCCATAAGCAGAGATGTCTTTCCAGATCCGGTAGGTCCGACGACAACGTTGAGCTGTCCCGTTTTGAACTTCACGTCTATGTCCATCAGCTTGAAAGCATCAGCTGCAGCTTGGTCCTTCATATCTCTTCCGCCCCAGCTGAAGGTACCCTTGTTGAAACCGATGACAGATTGGCCGTTCTCGTCCTTCTCCTTGGTCGTCAATTGCGAATACTTCTCGGTCTCAGGCTCATTCAGGTACTCTTCGATACGATCAACTGAGACCCTGGACTCTTGAACGTGGGCGACCATATCAGCCAACTGATCCAGCGGAATCCTGAGAATCTGGAAAAGCGAGAGCGCTGTGAATGCGACAGAAGGTATCAATGCCTTGTGTTCGACATTGGTGTAGACAAAGAACGAGAGGAATGTGATGAACACCGGCGAACCCGACCAGATTGTTGCCGCTATCGCCCAAAGAATGTATCGGCGGCGGAGATGCTTTAGCTCGACGTAACGCTTCTCATTGACAAGGCCAATGAAGCGTTGTTCCCAGGCGAAGAATTTGATGATACGAATGTTGGTGAGGACCTCGTTCGTAGTGTGGATGCGGGCATCAGTGGCCGCCAAGATGAGCTTCTGGATCTTGGAGAACTGGCTGGCAACGTACATGTTGATTGGCAAAAGGATGACCATCATACCGATTCCGGCAATACTACTGTAGCCGAGGATGTTGTACAACAGGACGACAGCGACCACGACTTGGACAGGGGTGTTTGCCCAGAGGAAGTGCAGGTAGGCACAAATTTCGCTGACTTTGAAGGCGTCCACAGCCATGAGGTTGATGATGGCTCCAGTAGTGACCTGGGCATCTGACTCGGGCTTCGTGTTATCTTCCTGATTCTGCTTCGGCCCCTCGGTAGGGGTCTTCTTCTTCTTTCTACCCCAAGTCATCATCCTCTTGATGGTACCATGTTTCTTGCCATCGCCTGGCTGGTCGTCTTTCTTCTTCTGTTCTTCGCCCAGCACTTTATCGGTGGTTGCAGCGGCCCTGCGCTTCAACGCCTTTGCATAGATCTCTCCGATGATGATTGCACGCAAACGAATGCAAATCTTCCGACCGATCCACAAAGCCTGCCCATCAGCAAGTGCAGATAGACAACCAGAGACGAAGAGTAGAAGAACATAGAACCATGCTGCATTCTGTGGGGTCAGGCCTGGCGCCTCAACGTATTCTAGAATGGCCTTCAAAAGTAGAGTGGGTGCAAATGTTAGGAATCCTGACATTGCAGCCCAGGCTGCTTGAATCAACAGACCACGCTTGAAGTATCCTAACAAATGGTATGCTAATTGTGTCGTGCGCTTGACTTGACGGTAATTGGAAATGACAGCGGCTGCTTTGTCCTTCGGTGCGAGATTCCAGACGTCTGAGAGCTCATATGTCTTCTTGTATCCTGTCCAGACGATCGAGTCCACCCAGCTGAACGTCGCGAGGGAGAAAACGCTGGCTGTTGGCTCCCTGGCTGGCAGGATGTCACCCTCATACTCCAGTTCCACAGCCTTATTGCCCTTGCGAGTGGACAGAGAGATGACGAACAACAGCGAGACGAGCACGAAGTCGCCGATAGCAAGCTTTTGTTGCATATCAGAGCGGGGGTGGATGATTGCGGAGCGCAGGATTAAGGCTGAAAAGACCCATTGAAAGCCATAAATGAAAGCAGTGTGGTACCAGAGCTTTGGGAAGGACCACTTGCTGGTGCTTGAAAATAGGAGACGTAGAGACGCAAGCGTGGCAATGTACGACCAGACGGCAATGTTGGCAATCGCAGCGGTCCGGCCATGTCGTCCCCAAGCGCCTGTGAAGAAGACAGCAACATGTACACCAAGTTGCGCCAGGACTGCGGCCTCTTCTAGAACAACGATTGTAACTTCGCCGCGTGGCTTGGTCACAGCGGTGGTAGACATGGTCTGGCGGCTGATGGTGGGTCGAAGCAGCGCGCTCTGCTCATTGCGGTCGAACTCATCTTCAGAGTCAGTATCTGCTGCATCACCGTCGTAGTTGGGACTTCGGAACGACCAGACTTGACGTGGGTCTTCAAGGACGGAGTACGCATGGTAGTATCGTGTCTCTCTTGCGGCAAAGTATAGCTGTATTAATAGATAGATGGCGGATACGGCGCAAACGGATAGAGGTAGTAATGTCGAGAGATAGCTGCGGAGTGGTCAGTATGCCGTTCTGAACTCTGCGTGGCAATGCGACAACAGAGCTTTCTCTTGGAATGCTGCTCTGCATTTTGCATAACAACATCCGTACAGTGTAGTCGCATGCAACATGAACACTCACTCCAGTTCAAAACACCTCGAAAAGTCGTCCACGCCCCATATCGGGCCTCTGCAGTAGGCAAACATGATGCTCCCACTCCGTGAACAGCCGGCGGGCGTTGTTCGCAGAGGTTCCGCGGCGATTCCCAAATTCAACACTGGCTACGAGTAGCTACAGGCGCGCATCGGACGGCTTGGAAGGCGCGTTCGTGAGGAGATTTCCGGAGGCAATTGCGCAGTAGACAACACCTTGTCCGAGCACCTGGGTGACCGCTGTTCGTGGGAAGGTGGATGCACCCACTTTCACAAACGGAGCCCTGCGCTAATGCTCACTGATGTAATCTTCAATTTGCTGCCGTGCCGCCGTTACGCCGTTAGCGCGTCCCTCGATCTGATAAGATGGGTACTCGTGACAGATCGGCTGTCCGGGTGATTGAAAACATGGACTGAAGGGCACGAAAGCAGCCTTTGTATAGCAGTGCTGAGCAAACCTCGACTACCGAGCACCGAGTCGTTTGCGCGCTTGTGATCCAGGGATCCCCTGTGATTCCACCGCTCTGAGTCACGACCACGGACTCGGTCAACCGTTGTGCAGAAGAGGATGCACGAGCGGTTCAGCAATCTCCCATCTCGAGTTAGAGCCCTGCTATCTGCGCGTAGCTCGCTGATGCTCAATAGTGCGCTCGGCTCACATCACCACCGGCTCCGATGTTGCAATTCCAATGACAATACTAGAGTGATCAGTATATAGATTCGGAGGTTCTGAAAGCTTGTGCCAGCTTTTGCCAGCTGAAGATCTCGTGAGCAACCAATGATACCTCTGACGACAAGATGACTGCTGTCGCTGTGGATCTGGGGTAAGCCAGTATCTGGCCTAAGCGACTTTGATCTCCACCGATATCGTATGAGGAAGCTCGCAGGTGATTGTGGATCACCATGCAGCATGGCTGCCATGTCACTAGCTTCACTTCTCGTGTTGCAGCTGCACGTGTTAATCTTCACTCAGTCTCACCTTTATCTCGAGAAGCTTTGGGGGCGCAACCATGAGCTCTTGTATGTAGGTTGTGCTACTGTGATGTACCTTCTGCTTGACCAATTGCCGCCCTTTCGTCAACCACGCAAGACAGCACGCATCACTCAACGCATTCTAATCTCCTAGCAACGATAAGGTTGTGTCACCTCAGTGTGGACAGCTGCTTGTTGCGTCCATTTTAAGCGCTCGGCGTTACGATGCATGTAGATCGTAGCTGCGATAATACTTTGGTACAGTCGAACGTTCAGACGGCAAGCGGATTACACTGCTCACTGCTCAAGCCCAGAGAATGAAGGCGGTGGTTTTCACGTGATGAATAGGACTTGATCAGGAGTGCGAGTTCGACATACGCGTCGAGCATTGATAATATGGTTGAAGTTGTCTTAGGTACAATTCTTCATGGTGCTCACGATGGCAGAGTGCAAACATGTAGGGCTGAGTAACGGTGAAAGCTGATTCTTGATTTGTCCTTGGTATATACAATGCTAACAAACAAAAGTGAAACTCTACTGGCGAGCCTTGACGGCAGGTGTCCAAGCCGAGTACTTGTTCTTGACTCTGCGAATTCATTAGCATTGCAAGAGCCAGACAGAGCGCGCCCACATACGTGCTGTAGGGCTTGTATCCCGAACGGCTCCAGGTGAGGGTGGGCCTGTGCTCCTTGGGCTCCCATACACGGACTTCACGCTGGAGCAGCTTGTCCTCAGCAGGCGACTTGTCGACTACATACGACATCCAGGCGTGCCAGCCAGGCTCGATCTGGGAACTGCGCAATGATTAGCAAAGGCTGTGTGCAGCACCCCAGGGCTCACTGACGGGTCGAACTCGTGGTCCTTGTAGTCCACCCAGCGGGTTCTCACTACAATCGTCAATTTCTACCCCGCAAAAAATTGGTGTTCGTATCCTTACGAGGCAGTTCCTCCGCAAGATTCTCGTAGTACTTGTTGCCGTACTTGTCGAGGCCAATGAAGGTACCGGCTTTGGTATCACCTGCGCCTTGTCAGCCCGCTTCCTCGACCTCATATCGTTGTGTGCAAGCATACCGATGTGCTATTCGAGCGCGCGTCCTCGGTCAGTTGTGTCTACGGGCGATGTTCGAAGCGTGGGGTAGAGTGCGTACCTGCATCTGGTGGCCATATTCCTGTGAAGAGAGGTCAATTAGCGCTGTAAACTGCAGTATAGCTGCGGAGCATACACACCTTAAAGCCAATCTTGCGCAAGTTGCGCAGCGTCCTCATGAGTGTCGACATGGCGGCGTTGTATGTCTCGTTGTCTGTGTCGGTCATTCGCGAACCGTTGATTCGATTGACGATGCCAAGATCCATGTCGCCCTTTCCTATTGCGGAATAAATCGATTTCATCCCGGCTCCCTCAAAACTTCAGGAGGCTACATCGCGAAGCTTTAACGTTAGGTCAGACCTTGTTTAGCAACATGATATTACGAGGATGTCTCAGAGCTCGACTTCCTAGAATTGCTGCGAAGAGAAGTTTGGGGACCTTTGCGCAGCCTGCAAGATCAGCAAGGCGATATTCGACAGCAAATGCGCCTCCTATGGCTTCATCAACACCACAAAGCCAGGCATCAATGCTGGCCACCATTACTTCGGACCTGGATAAAATAGCTCCAAGGTTCGAGATGCAACCTGAGCAAATTACCATCATACAATCGCCGGCAGAATTTTATGAGACTTTGAAAGTACGTCAAGCATCAACACCCTTCTCTGTATCTTTGTCTTCTCCGATGTGTGCAGCCACTGTCCATCACTTCACGGCTTTCTATCCTTAGCTTTTATGCGTCAATTTTGAGTTTCCAATGATTGTTGTTATTATTTCGTACCAGTATCGACCGCCCTTTCATCATTGGACGTCAGGACGATGAATACGACACACGCTGCAGAATCTGCCCGAGATGCGACATCAGATCTTCTGTACGCCATATTGTATACGACCGTTTCGATAACCACAACTTTCTGACTGGTTGCAGGCCAAAATCTCGAAAGCTCAACATCGGGTCTATCTATCCACACTCTACATAGGCAAAACGGAGCATGAGCTGATATCTACTGTCCGTACCGCGCTGCAAAACAATCCTGGCTTGCACGTATCATTCCTCACTGACTCTCTTCGTGGAACACGCGAGACTCCTAACCCGTCGAGCGCATCACTGTTGGCTCCCTTAATCTCTGAATTTGGGGCAGATCGTGTAGAAGTGCGCATGTACCACACACCTAACCTGACTGGCCTTCGGAAGAAATATATTCCCAAACGCATCAACGAAGGTTGGGGTCTGCAACACATGAAGCTCTACGGTATCGATGATGAGATCATCATGTCAGGTGCCAACCTCAGTTCCGACTACTTCACCAATCGCCAGGATCGGTACCACCTTTTCAGCTCCAAAGAGCTGACAGACTACTTTGCGAACATCCATTCAGGCGTAGCAAAGCTTTCGTTTGACATCCAGCCGGACTCGAAAGAAGGCTCGGGCGGCTACTCAATGACATGGCCAGCAAGCAATGCGGCGCCATCACCTCTTGAGTCACCATCGCAGTTCAAAGCCAGCGCATCGAAACATCTTAGCCATCTCCTTACACCCGCCAACTCGCCATCGAAGTCATCTGCCGCTGTCGCAAGTACGACAACAATCTATCCCGTCCTTTCGCTGGTCCCTTTGCTGCAGACCTCCACCGAGCTGCCCGCACTCACCTCCATCTTGACATCGCTAGCCCGCCCGCCCTTTACGGGGTCCTCATGGACATTCACAGCGGGCTACTTCAATATGACGTCTAGCTTCAGGCGCATGCTGCTTGCCACAAAGCCTGCGCATGGCACCGTACTGACAGCGCACCCGCACGCGAACGGGTTCTTTGGCAGTGCAGGTGTAAGTGGGATGTTGCCTGACGCATACACCCATCTGGCGAAAATGTTCCTGCGCAAGGTCAAATACGATGGTCTCAACGAGAGCGTTACGCTGAAAGAGTGGAAGTTTGGCAAAGTCAATGAGACGGGCGGGTGGACGTACCACGCTAAGGGTCTATGGGTCACATTTCCGCCTGTAGGAAATGCTGTCAAGTCGGCTGTTGCGGAGCCTGAAGATCCTAGCCTCACAGTCATTGGCAGCAGTAACTACACCAAGCGCTCGTACGAGCTCGATCTCGAAGCGAACGTTATCATTGCTACTTCCGACACTGGCTTGAGGCGCCGCTTAGGCGAAGAGGTGGCTTGGCTGAACGAGCATGCGAAGCCGGTAAGTGAAGAAGAGTTCGAAAAGCCAGAACGCAAGGTATCTCTGAATGTGCGGCTCAGCATGTGGGCTGTGAGGGTGCTTGGTGGAGCGTTGTAAGAGTAATGGGTGGATATGTACAAAAACCCGAGTACGATAGATTAGCAGTGTAATGATATGTTCATCTGGAAACTACCGCCATAATGACTTAGCTTTGCAGCTTCGATAGAAACATCTTTCAGCACCAGAGTATGCGTGAAGTAATCCCTAAGAATTGAGACAGATACACTTGGTACTTTTGGTAGGTTCTTCACCATATCCAGTTGACTGTAGCAGGACTTCTATTTGTGCTTGTTGAGCATCTGAGAAGGCATGTGCGAAGGGATTCTACCTTCTGTCTATGATTATTCAAAGTACCTCACGCAAGATGTCTGCTCCTTCTACAAGTAATCAGCCGTAGGATGGGTGCTGGTTGGTCACCTCACTTTCGCTTGTTCGGAAGCCGGTAGCTAACGAACGTCACAACTCGAAATGCGGGGAAGCTCTCTCGCCAAGCGCACATCACCACGAGCACATCACAAAATCACACAAACGAGACCAAAACTTGTCGTGAAGCATTTTTTCATTCGATATCATGTCTCACTTGGAGATGTATCAGTCAAAGACCGTTTTCAGAAGTGCCATGCATGCAAAGCGCTGGTGAAGTGCGGCCGGTGTTAGAGTGACCATCGTGTTCAAGTAAACTCTCGAAGACCTCAATGGGTAGTTGACCAGCATCCAGTGCCAATCTCAGCCGTGCAGTCTCCCTCCGTGGTGTTTTGAAGCTCGTGTCGCGTGTCTGCCGTGTGACGTAGCTGAGCAACGTAGTCGAGTAAACAGGGAGTTGAGCAGGCAGAAGGTGCTGCGCAGATCGGTTCGTTCAATGATCGTTATCGTTCATGGCTGAGGTGGTTGTTGCTGAGATTGGGGGGCGAGACGTTTATTTGCTGTTTTTGTGGTTAGTGTACAATTTTGCAAAGTACGGATGTATGATTACTTACGAACGAGCCCTCGTCTTTCTTCTCTTACGCTTAAGCCTCCTGACGCGCTTCTTCCTCCATTTGGCTCTCATCTTGTCGGCTGACTATGAGTGATGTCAGCAGCTGTAGCTTCAAACCACGTCATGGCGGTTCACGGCGCGAGGACGACTGTTCGACAAGGAACACAGCGCCCTCAATGCGCTCAATTGAACTCCCAAAGAATGCTGCTAGGCATGGATATTAACTTACGTTGCTTTGAGATGAGTGTCGTGGGATGCAGAAGGAAAGTTGCTGCTGAGCTCGCGGCTTTGTTTGTGGTGCGCTTGGCGCCACGCTAACTGAGCTAAGCGAGGGAAGGTGCGCTAGCTCTCCAAAGGCGGTCACTCATCTCATCTGTTGGCTCAGAGCGTACTCAATTCTATCGGCACTCGTGATTGTGGCCTGTTTTACGATATGGCAGGCGAGACTGTGGCATATTTCGACATACAACTAGCGGACTGTCATCCCTTCAGTTTGTACCTTCGAGTGTTCTTGACGGATGCAGTGAGCTCACATTATTAGACACGCATAGCACTATTGAAGTATGCGGCAACGAACAATTCATGCTGGGGAGGGACACCAGCTGGTGAGAGTGGCCGTATCTCCTTCTTATGTGGTGCAGATACTGATGTGAACAGCCGTTATAGCTGGCACAATGACTTCACCATATCCAGAGAGCATCTTCGCATCCATTGTATTATATACGAACAAGATTCCATTGCTGAGATTGCGCCTTTCGTGTATGCGACCGACCTCTCCGCTAATGGCACTTTCTTGAAGAGAGGCAATGCAGATTCCTATGCATCCCAAGGTCGAGGTATTTTGATGGGCAAAGACAGTACCTTCCTTCTCGATGAAGGGGACGAACTGCATCTGTCAGAAAGCGTAACTCTGATATATCGACCGTGTGGCAAGGTCAAGCCATATCTCCTGACCGCGATCCAAGAACAAGAGAAGCACATCCTCTCCTCTCAGTATCTCGTCACTGACCGCTTGCTCGGTGTGGGCGCCTATGGGAAGGTACTCGTTGGAATCGATCAAAACACACACCGACAGGTTGCGTGCAAGATGGTGAATCTTCAAAGTCTTTACGACCGACGTACTGACCCACACTCATCTACTAACGATGGACGATGGACTCTAAGTCAAGCCCTCAGTCGACTATCGCCCAAACTGCAAAGCTGTTTTCGCGAATTTGACACTCTCAAAGATCTGAGCCATCCCAATATCATCCAGATACAAAAGGTCTTCTGGAGCGAGAGTACTATCTACCTATTTCAGGAGCTCGTGACTGGCGGTGATCTCTTCTCTTATGTTGAGTATAAGCATGGTAAGGTTCCAACAATAGAGTCTGCAGTCATCATTCGACAGATTTTGAAGGGTGTCCAGTATTTACATGATCACGATGTTGTGCACAGAGACCTCAAACCAGACAACATTTTAATGACTTCACTCAACAGCGGCGCTCGGATCGTCATAACAGATTTTGGCCACGCACGCTTCTTACCTAAAACGGATTCGCAGCACAGGTTTGCAAATAAAAGACAGAAGCGTATGTTCAGCGTCGCGGGCACGCTAGAATATGCTGCGCCTGAGATCCACCGAGCAAATGACACTATTCCGGCCGCCTACGGGTACTCTTTGAGCGTTGATATGTGGTCCATCGGTTCAATAACAGCAGCGATACTTACAGGCCAGCTGTTGTTCAGCTGTCGGCGAGGTGGTGCTTTTGAGGAAAGTGCCCAACGAGTCATCATCAGTCTTGCTGCGCAATGCGACCTGACTATACTGGATGACGAGTATCATCCGTTATGGGGCCCAATCGCTGCCGCCCCGAAAGATTTCATCAAGCGCCTGCTCGTCCTAGACGAAGAGTGCCGCATGTCTGCGACGGAGGCTCTACAACATATCTGGTTCTCGCATCCAGCGATGGCCGCAGAGTATGAGGCGCAATATGAACGGTCCATCAAGCACTGGCGTCCACGCCTGAAGGACGGTCAGCTTGTTGAGCAAGTGAGAACTCACGAGAGGGTTCCCTCTCATCGCCCGAATTCAGACAGCCAGCTTTTCAATGACACATTCCAGCGCTTTAGTACTGAACATGCATCAATCCACGATGATCTTGCAGATACACACAACAACGCTCAATGCCCACGTGCGTACGATCAGTTTGCAAGCCAGCCAAGATCACCTTCATCGGGTAACGGTGATGCGGCTCGAGAGGGCTTTTCTCTCGGCAGCGATCCCGGTGTAAAGAATGGCCGTACCAATACAGGGCCTGAAAGTGTTGGACAGCAGCAACAGCATCCCAGACCAATTTTAGACGACCAGCTCATACCTCAAAAGAGGCAGTATGAGGCTCTCAAGAAAGTGGTCGATGACAAACTTCAACGCGTGAGTACATCAACACTAGCTGCTTACTTCCAGAGAGAGGCTGTCAATTTAGACGACCTAGATGGACCCACAAAGAGTTCGGGTAAGTCACTGGAAGCAATTAACATTCCTTACTCGAAGGTAAGTAGATCTGTACAGCCACGGCCCCGAGGTCCTTGGGATAATACAAACGTCGGGACTCGCAAGACCCCAGATGAAGGCAGTGACGCATCTGGTGGGGTTGATCGATGGTAGCATCATCGTTATCCGCAGACACAGCACCATTATGATACACAGGCAGATCAAGCTATCGGAAACGACGATATTCTGGTACCTGAAACCCCTCCAGACCTTCTTGTACAGCCCTTACTGTCAGATCCAGCGCGCATGAGCAAGAGTTGCACCATCCGCGAGTGTGTCCCCGATTTCGAGCATATGCACAAAGGACCCTCTAATGATGAAGTAAACAAACAGAGGAATGTTTATGACCAACAGAGTTGATACACGGGACTTTTCCTTCATTCTAGCGCGGACGTAATTGACTTCGTTCAAAGAGATATATATGATAAGTTCAAAACTTTTCGTGTCCTCCTTAGGGATCGTGTAATATAGTGAAAAATGTGAACCTGTTCGATCCTCTGTACATTGGTGTTCAGTGTGATAAAGACACCTCGCGCAACATCAGTGGTTGTTTGTGCTGTGGACCACCATACGGACTGAAATCGACCTCTAGGACATCAACATCTTTGAACCCATGGTTTTTGTAAAACTTATGGCCCTTCGTACTGGACTCTAGGTAGATGGGCAAACCCAGTTCATCAGCTTTCTCCTTGCCCCACGCCATCAGTGCACTTCCAGCACCACGTCCCTGGAATTCAGGATCCGTATGCAGCATGTGAAGATCTACATCGCTATCAGCGTCATGAGGATTATCGAGAGGCGAGTCGCAACATACAAAGATGAGGTCGACTACCCATAATCTCCTTCTTTCTCTCTATCATTTTACCAAAGAAGGCCTTGCATGCTTCTGGATTCGTGCCGGGGCCGAATTCCAGTTTTCTGATGGGAATGTTGGTTTCTTCAGCCGTCTTGTAGACGTGCCACTTTGAGGAAGCAATCATGCGTCCGGATGCTGTGTCAATGGCTTGAAGATATACTGCGGTGGGGTCATCCTTCCGCATCTGGATCAGCTGGTCGACACGCTTTTGATGCGAGTCAGGTGGGAATGGCCCCGGGAAGAGGATGGGATTTAGGTCGCTATCAGCGTATGCTGCAGATTCGATGACACATGCTCTGGGGAGCTCATTGTCGGATAATAGGCGGACTACGATTGTCATCGTGACCTGAACAAGTTAAGTTTAAAGACTTTGTGAACGTATTATGATGTTGTAGTCGAAAAGTAGATGCCTAATGTCCTGATTGACTAAGCAAGCTAGCTTGGTGTGGAGCGACAAACGTCGCCCTTCCGCCCTTCTAATCACCTTCCTCTTTCAAATTACGCCTAAACCTATCAATGAACTCCCAAACACCACCTGCAAATGCTTGATAGATGTTAGTCTTTCGCAACGCCACTAAGCGTGCATAGTGGTGGTACCATCGCGTATTTTCGTCTCGATTCGATTGCCAAGCTCTTTCCCCCTTAATCGTCCCTTGAGCTTATCGACGACTTCCTCGACGTATCTTCTTCTGCAAGAATCTGAAAGTCTGTAAGCTGTCATTGCGCAAACAACAACAAGGAGTGCCCAACCTGCTTTGCACGGACAACTATGCCCTCTGCAGCAAGCACGGCATACGTCTTGCCGTGAGGTAAACTTTGATATGCCATATCCTGGTCTGCCCAACTACGTCTTCGTTTTTGACGTTTGCCTTCCGATACGTTGAGATGCTACGCGAGGGTCAGTCATTTGGTTTTCGTAACCTAAGTGTATCCTACCTGTTTGTACTCATCCATGATGCTGCTTCTTATTGGTAGCAATCCACTGGGGTCGGCCATAGTCGTTATGCGGTATGTCGATCGCAGAATATTCGACGTTTCTTAAGAAGCGAGAATCAGGGGTAGGGAATGACTAGTGGAAGATAAGTTCGAAGCAGAGTAATTCAGGGCCGCTGGTGAGCTTTCGTGATCTCCAGACGCTGTTCCGTGGTACACGCAGGCAGCACCTCCGACCACAGTAGCTCAATGGCAGATGAGCACCAGGGTTTGAAAGCGACATAAAAGTACAAATTTTTGAAATACGCAAATTAGTCTCCAGATGATCCCTGCGCCGATCCCGGAGATTCCGCTCTCTTCTCGTTCCCACTTGAACGTGGTCTGTTCTTGCCATCTGTCGACATGACATTTAAAGCTCTTCTACTTCGTGATCTTCACACAGCTACGTAACTCGTGGGCTAGGACTCTTTGCATCCAGCCGCATCAGATGTGAATTCAAGAACTGCACGCACTGACCTCATTCCTCGGCAAGGAGCAAAGCAAAAAGTCTCTCAACTCGAAGAGATTGAATCGGTTCCATGCCAGCGCCCCAAAATGCTAAGCAAGTACGACAGCCTGGCCAAAACAGGATTGATGTTTCAGGTGAGTACAGTAATTCAGAATGAACATTCACCTTAGCTCGACCTTCTCTAGCCACTATCCAACAGCCTATTAGCCTGAGCGACTGCCCAAAGAGTATCGGGCATGCAATGAGTCCAGCTGTAGACTGGTCTGAAACCTAAGCTCCAGCAGAGGTACTATCTAAGGCAGTGGAGCCAGCATACCACATCCCCCACACGTGGGGTACGCAATGAACACCAATACATCTGACTTCATTGAATAAGAAATGATGGTCTGCCACGATTTTTTGAATCTCCAATTCCATCTCCATTTCCATTTCCGAATAACGGACTGTAAATGAGGTGTCCCTATCGCCGCACCTGGCTCCTCTAGGCCAGTCTTTACAGCCAATGGATATCTCTTCACTTCATTGCCTTACACCTTTCATGTACATAGAAGAGACGACGGATTATGATAGCTATCTGTAAGCAGGCATACAGCCATACCTGATCAAGCAACCCGTATAATGTTACTATGTGCCCGGCATAAAAGAGGTCTTCGATGGGTGTGGCTTGGGGTCGAGTTGTGGCGCGTGTCATTTGGGCCGAGTGTGTTGAGTGTATCGTTTGGACGTTGTTGCCGAATATCATGTGGGGTGACGAGATGCTACAAGCGTCAACGAGATTGGTTCAGGTTCACACACGCTGTGAACCTTGCAAGATACACTTCCTGATGATGCTGGAGAAATCCTGTGTGCACGCTTCAAAGTCTTGGTCAGAGTGACCGTTTGTCGATGCCCATCAGTCCACGAATCTGGGAGGGATTTGTGTCCTACATGACAGGGCATCTCGAGGTCACCTACAATAAGGGGAGGGTTCCGAACCAGCCAAGCTTGGCTGCTGTTCAGATATGTACCTTACAGAATTACGTTCACAGCACTGCAAGATTGCTGAATCAAGTGCGTATCCAGTGAAGAAACTTGGAAGCTAAACACGTGGTATCATGTGGGTTGAACTAATACTATAGGCGGTAAAAGCTTCCGCCTTACAAATGCAAAGCCGTTCTAATGTGCAATACTTTCCATGAACACTCCAGACACCTCGCCATGCGGGTTCTCATTCGCTGTCATAAATGCGTGTCCTCCACTACCCTTTCCCAAGACCCTTCTTGATCTGTGCTCTCTCTTCTTCTGGCTTCTTACCAACCTTGTTCTTGACCTGCTCCTGCTCATTCTCCTTCTGGTCTGGCTGTTTCGACTCCTTCTTCTGTGCGGCATCCACAGAATCTTGTTTCTCTTTGTCACGAGTCGCAGCTTCTTCTTCGTCTGCTTTCTGCTGCTTATCTTGTTCCTTCTTCTGCTGCTTCTGTTCCTCCTTCTCGTGCTCTTTCTGCTCCTTTTGCTCAGCATCTGTCAATGTTGAGTTTTTCAATTCTCCCGACTCTTGTATTTTCGTTGCTTCTTCAACGAGCTGACCATCCACGCCAGTCCCATCCTTGCCTCCGATGGTTAATTCGTCGATCTTCTTGACCAGAGCATCCACCTTAAATGGTTTGCTAATGAGGTCATCCATGCCCGCATCCCGCATGCTTTTCCGCTGAGCCTCACGAACATTTGCGCTGACACCGAGAATCTTGCTGTACCCAGCCTTCCCGTCATCTTGTAACTGCCGGATCTCAGACGTTGCCTGATTGCCATCTTTGATTGGCATCTCTTGATCCATCAGAATGCAATCGAAATAGTTTCGATTGTGTTGGTCGCTAGCAGCAGTCTTTCCGCGGTCGGCCACGGCATCAATGGCTTCTTGCCCATTGCTGGCCACGAATACCTCAAACCCACGAGATTGTAGCTGTCGGCGCAAGACTTTCTGATTGATGAGGTTGTCTTCAACTAGCAGGAGTGTCCGTTTGTCATCTGACAGTCGGGTCTTTTGATCTTCATGGAATTTTTTGGCTGACGCGTGTTGGCGAACACTCTCGCCCGATTCAGCAAAGGGTACGTGACCATCGTGTCCTTCTAAAGGAGGACTGATTTGTTTAGCAACGCTTGCGGTTTCTTTGTATCTACCGTCTTCGGTAGCTTCGGGATGCGCCTCGGGGAAGTACTCTGTTGGCGGATCTTTGAGAGATTGCTCGACGTTCTCAGTGTCCACCCCTGCGTGGCTGGTCAATGTTTTGATCTCTGGGCGTTGATCATCGAGATCGCTCTTCTTCTTCTTATTGTTGGCGTCTCTTCCCCCATCTCCTGTCGTCGTGACCTCTGCTCGATCTTGCTCGTTTTTTCGTTCTTTGACATCTTGGAGGTTGGAGTTGTTACGCCGGTAGCCTGGACGCGGAGTCTGGGCCCGCTGATTTGGAGTGGATGGGTTCTCGGAATTGGTGCGCGATGAGAACGGAGGTCGCCCGTCTTCGCCACTGGCACCATCGGATCGTCGGACTTTGAAGAAGAAACCGAACGTTGACCCTTCTCCTTCCTTCGAGCTGACACCAATGTCACCTCCGTGCAGCTGACATACTGGAGCACAAGATCAGTACGAATGTATCAATGGGTGGGGCACATACGTTTGCGAGAGATGAAGAGACCCAATCCTGATCCACCATATTTCTCCTGCGTTTTCGGGGTCGCTTGTCTGAATCTTTCGAAGAGTTTGGCTTGATCGTCTTTACTGATGCCTATACCCGAGTCTTTGACAGCAACCATGATATAGAATGCGTCCCCGTTGCCCCATTCAGACGATCTAGTAGAATCAATGTGGAAGGTCTCCTTGTCTTGACCGAAATAAATGACGTTCGGGGGGTAGGAAGTAGGGCGATCTCTTGATGCGCCCATGGAGACCGTGATCTTCCTATCTCCCTTCTTCCTAGATGTGAACTTTACTGCATTTGTTATCAGGTTGACCAGCACTGTTGAGAGTCAGTAAAGCTCACGATGCACAGTGATGTCCGTTACCTTGCTTCATCCTATTTAGATCGGCAATGATATGATCGACTTCTTGCTCATCGTAGGAAACGTCCATAGCATAATGAAACTTGATGCTCTTTGCTTTGAACTCTGATTGAAAGACCTTTAGTGCTTGAGAGAACTCCCACTTGGGCCGCACCACTGAAGTCCGTTAGTTAGTGAGCAGATGATGTTGACCTCATGAACGAACCGCGGGGAACCAAAGATAACATCATAGAGTCCAGTTTCGAGAAGGAGAGGATATCGTCGACAAGGGTATTCTGATGTGAAACGCAGAGAAGTATTGTATCGGCGGCATCCATGATCTCTGAAACCTGATCTTTGATATCTTCATGACTGGCGCCAATCTCGCGTGTGACATCTTTCACTTCTTCAGCTAGATGCATGACAGCGCTAAGTGGGTTGCGAATCTCGTGAGAGACCATGTCAATGAACCGTTCTTGTTGTTCCTTCCTTTCTCGGGCTTCGATAGCGGCCTTCTCCTGAGCTAGCTGCGCCTGCTTGATCTCGGTGATATCAACGACAGCGCAAATGAAGCCTGCCTCCAGGTCTTCGCTCAGCGGCCTGAACAAGAACAGCCGCCACTCTCCTTCTTCACCTGTAGCTTCACTCGTGCACCGAAATTCGATTCTGAGGTCTTCTCGGCGGGAAAAGGCTTTACGATAGGCAGCCATGACTCTTTCGTAATCTTCGGGATGTATGCTCTCGGGCCAGGCACGGAATTCGTTCGCCATCTTGTTCGTGGTGAGCCGGAAAAAGCCATCATTCACGAAGATGGCTTCGAGCTCCTTGTCGAGAATGGCCAGTCCGTTGGGTAGCAGCTCGGCGAATCGTTCGAACAACTGGGTCTGCATCGCATCAGGCTGATCATCTCCTGTCTCCCCGTCCTTTTCGTTCGTGTCCTCCTTGTCTGGGTTGCGCGTGGCCATCTTGGTGCTGTTGGACTTCTGGTTCCTGTTGTTCTTCCTCTGGGAGCCATTACCGGGTGCCAGTCTGTCAAGACCTTCAAGCGCAGTGTATTTCTCGACGGTGGTATTCTGCATAAGCTGCGCCAGGACTCCCTGCCGACTCCCTTTGTCGTCGAGCAGTGTGCTGAGGAGGACCTGTGTTTCAGAGCCGTTGCTATGGTTATCGATCCCGGGTAGAAAGAAGTTTGCATCTGCGGACACAGTGTAAGACGATGTTCCGGACTGGCAAGGCAGGGCCGTGTGATTCTTACCTACCTTGACGGTCCTGCCGCGCACCACACGCTGAAGGGTGCTCAAAGCTTCTGCTTTGTAGGTTTGGAGTGCGCTCGTACTCTGCCCGTCCAATTTACCTCGCGCCTTGGTCCAGGCCGTATTCGCGATGACAGTCAGATCGCTGCCCCAGAAGATGGCAGTGCAGTGGGTCATGGGCAGGACGCAGGAGTTGACGAGACATTTCAGCGATGCCGGCCAGGACTCGCGCGGTCCCACTGGGGTGTTGGACCTACTCAGCATTAGCTAGAAGCGTCGAGCAGGGCGCCGTTCGTACCAGTCGACACCTTCTATGGCCTCCGAGTTGACATCGAAGGGCATATAGGCGTCCATGTTTGATGGGCAGCCGCGTCTGAGTAAGGAGTGCTTCAGTTGGTCGACAGATGCTGCGAGCAAACCACGGAATTCACCGTTGACGTCATGGGGTATTGTCGGGTTCAGAAAGCGATTCGCAACATCGACTAAACAGCGTGCCTTGCGCCAAAGTCGCGAAAGAGATTCTGGGGGTCGGTCTAGACTTTACACTCACCGAAAACCCATGGAAAACTGGGATGATCGACTCGTGACCTTCTTGTCGTTTTCAAGTCTGGTTAGTGCATGAAGTCCACCGCTGTCAGATCGAGATTGGGCCGACAATCGATTAAATCTGGCAACACCACCTTTCAGCCGCTGCAACGAACGTGGTGCGAGCATCACAGAGCTGTCACCATAGGGCTGGCGGGGCGTCGGATCTCGACCGAAGAGGATCGACGGGCGGCGGTTGAAGGAAAACCCAGGAACCACATCGACGATGAACAGTGGGCACAGCAGCAACCCGTTGCGACGTAGTCATTTAGGCGGTAACCTGCCAATATCAGAATGCATGCAGTGTGCCTTTGCGAGCTGCAAAAAATCAAAGAGGTATTTAAGACAGACCACGCTGACGGCAGGTTGCAGTTGTACGCAGCATTCATCAGACTTGGAAACGTGGTTGGTTGTTTGACCCTCAGACGTCATGCATACCAGCGCTACGAGATGCGACCAATGAAGAATGGCAACCGAGACTCATTAGATAGACCTAAGTATACCGGTACAGATCACGTTTGCTTCAGGACCCTTTGTCGGCAGCCTTGCGACAGTAATTGACCATCGAAAAAGCGATCGAAGTAATCTAGTACTCTGGGTGAGCTCATGGTTAGACGGGCTTGGTGCGCGAGTGCTTTGTGAGGAACTTGTGCCATGCCAGAGATCGTCCTCTGCAAGCCAACGGCCTCTCCCGCGCCCGATGCTATAATTGCATACCACGAGGCGCACCGGGGCTCTGGTGCTGACGATCTTTAGACGGTAGTCGCGTCTACAGAGGCTTCGCGGTGCACGCAAGCGCTCTGCGCCGCTGCCCAGCAAGAGCTTGCGCGTCGCCCTTAGACTCGCCAACAATCTGAGTGCTGCTCTGCCACCGACACTTTCAGCAGGATTCCCCAGATCTTCAAACCCAAGCTAACACAGCCGCCCCGACTTCACTATACAGCCTCGCTTAGCGTCTCTCGGCTTCTCGGCAAGGAGTGCATCAAACACCAGTGCAGTGCGCCGTAACAGGTCCGACAGACAGCGTTCGTCCAGCATATTACGGAGCAGGCCGCATTGCTTGGAATGCACAAGGCTGGCTAGTCGAAACACGAATGCGCTGTCATGCTCTTTGCGGCCAAGCCTCAAGTAGCTCTTCACAGTGCTCTTGTCGGCTCCTTGGCAATCATCATTTCTCCGCCTTCAAGCATACCCTGAGGTGACCAACGGCGGGCTAAGAACTGCGGTGCAATATCATCACTAGATTTTAATGGTGATGGACTTGGCGATAGGAGGCACACTCGTTGAGAGAATCAAGTATATAAATCAGCTGTCTGTCCGGCTTCATTATAACACCAAGCTCACCAACTGCCTTGACTACAGCCTCATCAATCACATCCCATACAAAGCTCGATACCATTTGATCGCAACAGACTCCTCCCACCACCATGCTTTTCCAGAAGGTTGCCCTCATCACCGCCTTGAGTGCTCTTGTTGCAGCGCAAGATATCGATCAGGACGATATCCCTCAGCAGTGCACACAGGTGTGCGCCCAGGTCGTTACCATCGCACGTGACTGTGACAACCGACACGGTATGTTCAGTAGCAAGATCTTACAAAGGGGATCGACACTGACACATCATCCAGACAACGATGCTGCTGAACGCAACTGCATCTGCACAGCTCCCAATGCCGGCAACCTGATCCCAGCCTGCGAGGCATGCGTCCGTCAGTACGACACAGACGACGACAACGACAATGATGACAGGAACGACAACGATGTTCGCGATGTGCTGACCGCCTGCAACTTCACGGTCCAGAGCTCCTTCAATCCAACCAGCGCCAGCTCAGTTGCTGCCGCCGCTTCGTCAGCTGCGTCTGCCTCTGCGTCCACCTCGGGCAGTGTCACTGTGACTCGAACTTCTGGCACCAGTGTGGTCACAAGCGTTGTAGCTACGCCGCAGAACTCAGGTAATGCTGCGCCGGCTATGACTGCTGCGGCGGGTATGGGCGTTGGCGCATTCGTCGTGGCGCTTGGTATGCTCTGATCTGATGATGCTGGGTTGTTTCAATCTGGTTTAGGGTGGTGAAGCGTTCAACGGTTTTCAGGAGTGATTGATAATGGTTTGATCTGATCCGTTCCTTTCATGTAGACAAGCAGTAGAAATATACGTATTATTTATATTGTATTATATTGTCTCCAAGAGCTTACAGCCCCTCAGTTCAGCAGGAATGCGTGTGACGTTGGCGCAGAAAGCATTTGCCAGCTCGAATTGAATTACGAAAGTGTCAGTCCTTACGATCCGAACTTGCTCGAAATCAAGACTTTACCAGATGGCCCGTCTCTGCTTGTGTCGCCTCACAAGATATTCATTGGAATCACGCATATCGAGTCCTAATATGCGCCTCTACTTCTGGTCAATCATGAATATGATACTTTTGGATATATCAAGTAAGGAGCTGTGTAGATGGCTGGCATTTGAACGGCCGCATACTTGGCCATCTGCAGTTATCGAAATGTCTCGCGCCTGCCTTCTGGTGGAGCTTAGCTGTCGCTTCTTCAAGCATTTTGTCTTCACCGTGACGACGTGCAATCTCAAATGCCCGGACCACCTTCATACAAGACTTCGCGATACACTTCGTAGAGGGACGGTCGGGAGCGAAGCCGGACATGAAGCCGAGGTGGTGAAGAGCCGCGCAGGGATCGCGTCGCGGTCTAACCGCTTCTCGATGTTTCCAGCAAATTTCTAAGAACATCGTCGAAGTGAAGCTATCAACTCCGCAATCCTCTTCATCTCCTCTGCATCCTCATCTCTTCTTGTCATCTTGCATTAGGCCGGAGTCAGGGAGCAAGACTTGAGATTTCCATCTCATATACACAACCAATTCCTACATAATGCAGAGAGCTTTCACAGCCCGCGCGCGGACTTCGGCTTTGAAGTCCAGCGCCAGGAGCTTCAACCTCCAGCAGCAGAGGTTCGCCCACAAGGTATGACTTGGCAGCTATCGCGCATAACGCGTTATAAGCTCCAGCAGCTGACAGAGATGATAGGAGCTCAAGTTTGGCGTTGAGGGCCGTGCTGCCCTGCTCAAGGGTGTCGACACAATCGCTCGCGCTGTCGCGACAACCCTCGGCCCCAAGGGTCGCAACGTCCTGATCGAGTCCAGCTACGGCTCGCCCAAGATCACCAAGGGTATGTTTTGATTTGTGGAGATGTTGCAACACATGTACTGACAGGCAACAGATGGTGTCACCGTTTCCAAGGCTATCACTCTTGAGGACAAGTTCGAGAACCTCGGTGCTCGTCTCCTCCAGGACGTTGCCTCCAAGACCAACGAGGTCGCTGGTGACGGTACCACAACCGCCACCGTCCTCGCTCGTGCCATCTTCTCTGAGACCGTTAAGAACGTTGCCGCCGGATGCAACCCCATGGACTTGAGGCGCGGTACCCAGGCCGCTGTTGAGGCCGTCGTTGAGTACCTCCGCGCAAACAAGAAGGAGATCACCACCAGCGAGGAGATCGCCCAGGTCGCCACTATCTCTGCCAACGGCGACACACACATTGGCAAGCTCCTCTCCAACGCCATGGAGAAGGTCGGCAAGGAGGGTGTCATCACAGTCAAGGAGGGCAAGACCATCGAGGACGAGCTCGAGATCACCGAGGGCATGAAGTTCGACCGTGGCTACATCTCCCCCTACTTCATCACCGACACCAAGAGCTCCAAGGTCGAGTTCGAGAACCCTCTGATCCTCCTCTCCGAGAAGAAGATCTCCGCCGTCCAGGACATCGTCCCCGCCCTCGAGGCTTCCCAGCAGCAGCGCCGTCCCCTCCTCATCATTGCTGAGGACATTGACGGTGAGGCTCTTGCTGTCTGCATCCTCAACAAGCTCCGTGGCCAGCTCCAGGTCGCCGCCGTCAAGGCCCCCGGCTTCGGCGACAACCGCAAGTCCATTCTCGGCGATCTCGCTGTCCTGACCAACGCTACCCTCTTCAGCGACGACCTCGACATCAAGCTCGAGAAGGCCACCGCTGAGATGCTCGGCCAGACTGGCGCCGTCACCATCACCAAGGAGGACACCATCTTCCTTAACGGCTCTGGAACCAAGGACGCCGTTGCCCAGCGCTGCGAGCAGATCCGCGGTGTTATGGCTGACCCCAGCACCTCCGAGTACGAGAAGGAGAAGCTCCAGGAGCGTCTCGCCAAGCTCTCTGGCGGTGTTGCCGTCATCAAGGTTGGCGGTGCCTCCGAGGTCGAGGTCGGCGAGAAGAAGGACCGCATTGTCGATGCTCTGAACGCCACCCGCGCTGCCGTTGAGGAGGGTATCCTTCCCGGTGGTGGAACTGGTCTTCTCAAGGCCTCCGTCAACGCCCTCAAGGACGTCAAGGCCAACAACTTCGACCAGCAGCTCGGTATCACCATCGTCAAGAACGCCATCACCCACCCCGCCCGCAAGATCGTCGAGAACGCCGGTGCTGAGGGTTCCGTCGTTGTTGGCAAGCTCACTGATGAGTATGCCAACGACTTCAACAAGGGCTTTAACAGCGCTGAGGGCAAGTACGTCAACATGATCGAGGCTGGTATCCTTGACCCCTTCAAGGTCGTCCGTACCGCTCTTGTTGATGCTAGCGGTGTTGCTTCTCTCCTCGGAACCACAGAGGTAGCAATTGTCGAAGCAGAGGTCAAGGGAGCAGCTCCTTCGCCGATGATGGGTGGCGGTGGCATGGGGATGCCGGGAATGATGTAAATCGAGCCCTGAAGCTTGACTGATCATCATATTCGCTTCTCACGCCTATTCTCTATACCCTCTTTAGTACTCAAGTCTTCTCCAGCGACGGTTCACTGATACGATCCTGGGCTGGTACTCCGCTCTTGTCCTCCCCTGTCTTCATAATTGTACGAAAAGCGCAGCATTTGTTTGGAATAGTTGTACGATATCATGTGTATATAGGGGACAAGAAGTAAAAGTGACCACGAAAATGTCAACAAGTTCAAACGCATCGAAATGTATTATTGAAGTGAATGTAACCTATCTGTTTTTCAGTGTCACTTTGTTCGAGGAGGGCCGGTCCTATAGAGTCGAGATTGAGTCTAGACAGAATGCTCATACAATGGATACAAATGTTCCTGCCGCACGAGTTTACGGTTTGAAGCGTCCCAAGGCTGCTACAACATTGCTGTGTACAGTGTGTATGTGAGGTTGCTAAGGGCTTACCGCGTGTCTGCCTACTTCCCGAACGACAGCTCATATGACGTCTTCGGAACCTGTAACGCAATGGATACTCTATATCTCTGGATGCTGCAGTCAACTCATCAGAACTTATGCAGGATCCATGGCTCTGGACATTCAGCCTGATAGCAGTCAGCAAGGATCTCAGCTCGATCATGGTCGCAGCGTGGCGCGGTTGCCATGGCGTCCCGCAAACCTGCCGTGAGGCGCTCCTGCCCCTCCAACCCAACTTGCTCCAAGCGCAGCCCCACACTTGCTTTTCGAACTACTCAGCCCATCCTCCCGGATTCCCTCACCTACACGTCTCCTTCACCCTCTGCAATTGACGTAAGCAGCCCTCTCCAGCTCCAGGCACCCACTGAAGCGCCGCCATGTCGCGCCTACCGTGCGCGGCGATGACGAATACGCTGACAGGCAGCATAGATAAAGCCCACCATCCCCCCTAATCCACATCACACATAGAACATCATGGTATGTCCTCAGGAAGCCACAACTACGATATGCAGCGCTGACACAATGTGAACAGGCTCAGTCCGGGTACGTACAACCGTTCATGCACCGCAGCTCCTAACAGATGAGCGCCCCTCGCGTTCTCGGCGCGCATACTCGCACCCCACACCGCCATATCAGGTCGCCGCTCCAAGCCGTCCGCTAACACGACTCCTCCAGTGTTTCCGTCGCACCCGAGTGCATCAGCGCCTTCAACGAGCTCAAGCTCGGCAAGGACACCAAGTGGATCATCTACAAGATCAGCGACGACTGGAAGGAGATTGTTGTCGAGGAGACATCCAAGGAGGCTGACTGGTCTGTCTTCCGCGAGAAGCTCCTCAACGCCAAGAGCAAGGACCGCAAGGGCAAGGAGGGCATTGGCGGCCGTTACGCCGTGTTCGACGTCGAGTACGAGCTCGAGAACGGCGAGGGCACACGCTCCAAGATCACCTTCATCTCGTGGACCCCCGATGATGCGCCGCAATACGTAAGTCTGGATATCCTACAAAAAGGGTGTGGATGTTGATACTTGCACAGCCCCGCATGATGTACAGCTCCTCCAAGGAGGCCATCAAGCGCGCCCTGAACGGCCTCGCCGCCGACATCCAGGCCAACGACGCTGACGACATCGAGTTCGATAACATCAAGTCTCGCGTGTCCAAGGGCCGATAAGCGTATCGCTCCTGTATCTGTCGATTTCGCGCACCCAAAAGCAAGCATCAGGGTGTTTTGTGTTTTGGCAATGACTATGACGAAATGAACCGAGTTTGCGTTTTGGTACAGATGAAATGGCATAGCGACCTGGGCAACGCTACAGCAAGAAAGTAGTGGTGAGCAGGTGACGGTGTACAGCGCTAGTTTTGTGCGTTGCGAGGCTTGACAAGAGCCTGGCGATGATGGCACTGGCAATATACCACAGATGAAACGACGCATTCATACCACTTGTCGACACGACGTGATGTGATGTGATTTCTTGATTGATTTCCATAGCACTTTATCAAAACCTCCTCACAGCTCCTTCTTATTTCTCCGCCTCCCACGCCTTCTTAAACACACCAACCAGCCTCTCCCCCTCGTGCTCATCCTTTATCCTCTGCAGCACAAAGTTCTTCAGATCCCCCCAAAACTCGTCCGTAGCCACGACATCCTTCCCACTGGGCCCCACCGCCGCCGCGCCGCCAGCTCCAGCCAGTCCCTTGTCACTCTCCGCAGGCGGCGCAACAGCCGCAGGACTCTCAGCCGGCGACGCTACCGCACCCGCACCCGCACCCGCACCTCCCATCACCATGACGCCGAACTCGACATCCCCGCCAGCCTCGACATCAGCTCCCACCACCTCGCTCACCAGCTTCGAATCCCCCACGGGCTTCTTCTTGTACAGAATCTTGATCTTGGCGGCGGGAATGCCGGTGCTGCTCGCATAGGCGGATTTGAGGTCGTAGATGGATGTCTTGGCGGGGTCGATGGAGGGCAGAGGGAGCGTGGGTGTGGATGGTTTCATGGGTTTGAGGGTGAGATTGGTCGTGGTGGGAGAGGACGAGGACGAGGTGCCGCTGGTGGAGGGTTTGGGCGCCGGGCGGGCGGGGTGGCCTGGGGGCAGGCGGGGGAGGATGGGCTGTGAGGTGGTTTGTTAGCTGGGTTGTTGTTGTTGTTGGAGACGGCGAAGCGGGGTGACAAGGGGACAAGAGGCACGTACTACGCCGGTTGCTGGGTAGGTTCGCGCGTCGGAGACGTAGTCGGAGGACAGCTTGATGGGGCGCGCGTCGATTGCGCCGAGGAAGGTTTTGCAGAAGGCGAGTTCGGACATGGCGGGCGGTTGTGAGAGGGTGGTTCGTGGGGTGTGAGGAGGGAGGGAGGGAGCTCTGCGCTGGGTGAGGTGGTTGCGTGGTGTTTTGTGCGTGTTGATAGCTTGGCTGGCAATGACATCGTCGCTTCTGTTCAGTTCAGGCGGAGAGTGGGGCGCGCGCGCGGGGCAGCTGTGATTGGCTGGGGAAGGGAGAGCTGGGGAGAAGTGGGCTGTCACGCGTGAAGTTTCTACATGGTTGATCAATGCATTAAACTACTAGAGGAGCAGAACACTGTCGAAATCTGAAGTGACAGCTAAACACGAGCTGTGTAGATACCTAGGTACTCGATATGCTGCGCTCGCAGACCCTGCGAATCTACACCCGGCAGAATTCGTACACTAGCGCAAAGCGGTGAATAATTTCGAGAGCCCTTCTCGAACTTTTGCGCAGCGCGCCAAAACGAACAACATCCCATTCCTGTCCCTTTTTCTCCGATAAATCAAATCTGCAACCATGGGTGGAATGCGTGGAAAGAAGAAGCAGGGCATGCCCGAGCCCCTCGACGAATCGCTCGTTACCCGCAAGAGAAAGGACTACGAGGCGCCCGCGCCCAAGGAACAGAAGAGGAGGAGAACAGATGCAAAGGCCAAGGCGAAGGCTGCACCTGCGGCCAAGAAGTCTGCTGCTGCTGCGAACGGTGCTGCTAAGAAGGGCGCTGCGAAGCCTGTGAAGCCAGTCAAGCCCGTTAAGGCGTCGAAGAAGGCTGCGCCGCCGCCAGAGTCTGAGGACGAGGAGGATGACTTCTCCGGTATCGAAGAGTCTGATGCGGACATGGGTGATATCGTCAATGTCACTGGACTGGATGCGCTTGGCAGCGCCTCTGAGGACGAGAGCGAAATTGACGACGACGACTTTGACTCGGATGTGGAGGATACCGGCAAGAAGGCCATGTGGTCGGACGACGAGGACGATGCCGAAGTGCAGGAGCAGCTCACAGCAGCCAACATTGAGGGTCTGTCGCGGAAGCTCGACATGCAGCGCGCAATCGAGGAGGCCGAGGCCGCCGCCGAACTCGACGAGGCCAACCTGCAGACCAACATCGCACCCGAGGACAGGCCGCGGGTACTCGACGAGGAGGAGGATGAGGAGGGTCGCAAGATCTCCAACCTGGTCACACAAGACATTCAGCTTCTGAGGACACGACTCAACGATACCATCCGTGTGCTCGACGACTTCAAGAATCTGTGTGAGCCCGGCCGCAGCAGGGCCGAGTACCGCGCACAGCTGCTGAAGGACATCTGCTCGTACTACGGCTATTCCGAGTTCCTCGCAGACAAGCTCCTGAGTCTGTTCCCTGCCCGCGAGGCCTTCGCTTTCTTCGAGGCCAACGAGACACCCCGTCCCATCGTCATCCGCACCAACACCCTCCGCACACATCGTCGTGAACTCGCCCAGTCGCTCATCAACCGTGGCGTCCAGCTCGAGCCCGTCGGCAAGTGGTCCAAGGTCGGTCTCCAGATCTTCGACGCCCAGGTCCCTCTCGGTGCCACCCCCGAATACCTCGCAGGCCACTACATCCTGCAAGCAGCGTCCTCGTTCCTCCCCGTCATGGCCCTCGCACCTCAGGAGAATGAGCGCGTGCTCGACATGGCCGCTGCGCCCGGTGGTAAGACAACGCATTTGGCCGCGCTGATGAAGAACACCGGATGCATCTTCGCCAACGATGCCAGCAAGGAGCGTTCCAAGGGTCTGATCGGTAACATCCACCGTCTGGGCGTGCGCAACGCCATCGTCTGCAACTACTCCGCCCTCGAGTTCCCCAGGGTCATGGGCGGCTTCGACCGCGTGCTGCTCGATGCGCCCTGCTCCGGCACCGGTGTCATCGCAAAGGACGCCAGCGTCAAGACCAACAAGACCGAGGCCGACTTCATGAAGCTCCCCCACCTCCAGAAGCAGCTGCTCCTGTCCGCCATCGACTCGGTCGACCACCACAGCAAGACCGGCGGCTACATTGTGTACTCGACATGTTCCGTCACCGTCGAGGAGAACGAGCAGGTCGTCCAGTACGCGCTCAACAAGCGCCCCAACGTCAGGCTCGTCGAGACCGGCCTGACATTCGGAAAGGAGGGCTTCACCAAGATCGGCGGCAAGATCTTCCATCCCTCGATGAAGGTGCGTCTTCCCCGAAACATATCTCCCCCTTCCCTACCCCATCACCTCAACACACTGACACGCTATAGATGACCCGCCGCTACTACCCCCACACCTACAACGTCGACGGCTTCTTCGTCTCGAAATTCAAGAAAATCGGCCCCACGCCGCCCAACGCCGTCGGCGCAACCCGCTCCGCCAGCGGCCAGCCCACCACCACCCCCTCCACCGCCGACGACGAGTACGTCGACAAGACGCCCATCCAGACCGAGGAGGAGGAGGAAGCCGACGACTTCGGCGGCTTCGACGATGAAGAGGACCGCGCCTACATCCAGCGCGGCCAGGCCAGGGACGCCAGGCGCAAGGGCCGCGATCCCAAGGCCGATCCTACCAAGGCTAAGCCCAAGAAGGAGAAGAAAGGTGGGGGCAAGGAGGTTGCGAAGAAGTGAGCTTAGCGGAGGTCTTCAGCGGGTACGGAGTAATTGATCGATTTGAGTAGACGAGTGTTGCTGGCTTCAAGTGCGTGTGATGGTGAGTGATGTTGTGGAAATGTGCGACGCCGTGAAAATGAGTTTGGAGAATACAAGTACGTGTGATGGGTAGTGACCTCGTGGAAAGTGCAACTTCATGAAAATGAGTTTGGAGAATACAAAGGTTTGGGGCAGAGTCAATCACAGTTCAAGCGTCATCACGGGTTGGAGGCAGTCAGGTAGATTGTGGGGAGATTGTTGTCATTGCAATCCTACGGAGGAGCCAGCCAGGCTCGTGCCGAAATGTAAAAATCAGAAAATCAAATCGTTACTCGTGAACCTCCCTTGGAGGTATTCGGTAGTTCCTTGCTCCTCGTAACGCCAACCCACGAAACCAGTGTATACTTCAACTACCTACTTGCGGAAAACATGGGGGGCGCTCAAGTGCTTGCGGTCCTCCTCGCGGTAGGGGCGTTTGAGGGCGCAGATGAACGAGTTGGGCTTGCGACGGGACCAGCGCATCTTGACAGGGGCGATGTTGCGACCGGCGGCGTTGAGCTTGGTACGGAGCTTCAGGATGGCCTGTTGGAGGGCCGACCCCGAGCAGTCCGGGCCCACGAACTTGGCGATTCTGTCGAAGTCAATATCAACTCCGTCTTCGCCGAGGGCGTGCACAAGACCAAGCGCAACAAGCTGCCACTTGTCGTCGTCCCAATTTACGAGCTTAGGACGGGGGTCACGGGACTTACGGATACCACCATTGCGGTTGCGCTTGTGGCGCTGGTAGGGGGCACGCTTAAATTCTGGCTCTTCCTCCTCGTGGACGGTGGTAAGGGGAGTGGACGAGTACTGCCTCGGGTTGACGCGAGCGCTGGCCATGACGGAACGGGGAGCGACCGGGGCTGGGCGGGGCAGCGAGCGCAGCTGCTCGACCAGGAACTGCGTGACTTGGCTTCTGGAATGAGTGGTAGCAGGAGGTGGACTAGACACATACTCGGAGTTGCCGAAGTTGCCGTTGCCGATGCTGGCGTTGTGGGGGCCGATGTTGTTCATGACGCCGTGGTTGACGTTAATGGGGTTGACGTACGCCGGGTTGAAGTTCATGTTGCTGGTGTTGACATTCAACTCGCTGCCGTTGTGGTTGGCGTGGCTATGGTCGACACCGAACCCGTCAGTGTTGAAGTTGTTCTGGCTGACATTGAAGTCACCAGTAGTGTAGAGGACGTTGCTATGGTTGACATCGAAGTCGTCAGTGTTGTAGTTGTTGTTATGGGAGACATTGAAGCCACCGGTGGTGTAGTTGACGTTGCTCTCATTGGAGTAGACTCCGTTGAAGTCGTCCTCGGCCTCGTTGACATTGTCATAGTCGGGGTTATAGCTGTAGAACTCTTCCTGCGGAGGGTAATCTGCTGAGCCTGAGCCGCTGTTGCCCTCAGAGATGCTGTCTTGGTCAGTGCACTGTGGCCAGCAGTAGATGAAGCTCACTTACTTGTTCTGGACCATGGGAAGCATCTTAAGCGAATAGCCTTGAAGAGTACGAGCACGAGCTAAGCTGAATGTCAGTACATGGTAGACGTGAAGTGAAGCAGTAGAGTCAGGGCAGAACAACCAGCATGACCACTGAACCAGGCCAATTCTGGACAGCCGCTGCGAGGGCGCTGCGAAGAAGACACTTACTTGTGATGCTTCTGTGAATGGAAGTTGTGTGGGTGTAGACAGACGGGATCTCGTTGCTTGCAGATACGAAAGAGGCAGACAACTGCGGAAATCGAGGTTGGGAAGTCTCTGACCACGCCGAAAACGGGGCACGCTCAATTTATATCCAGGTGCGGGGTCTGACCGCTCAACGTGAATGGTGAAATCAAGCTCACAGCAGCTTCAGCAGGCAAAGATGAAGTGAAGATAGCTCTTATCGGCTCCGTGAGCAAGCTCCTGTGGGGCTGGGCGGCGGCAGGCCAGGCACTAGCGCAATAGGGACGACGAGAGGCAGGGGTACTCGTCGCTCTCCTCACTCTCTACGCGGGGCTGGGACGTGCTGGATCCAATTGCGTCGCTGTGGCTACGTCAGGGTCTTCGCTTGTACCAGTTCGTTTGCTCGGGAGGACGAGGCCAAGGCAAGGCGGAGCAGACTGGGTACCGTTAGATCCCTGCCCTATGTAACGCACGTGCACAGAACGCACCTGAGGAAGTGCAAGTGACTGTGAGTCTTTGTAATGGTTGCAGCAACCGCAATGGGTCTGTCCCAAAGCTTGACGTCACGGTGAGCTGATCTGACCGTGTTGTTCAATGGTCCGTGATTGGCAGCGACGCAACGCGTGTTCAGAAGAGAAAGTGACCGCTGCGGTAATGAGGTAGAGTCGATGGATGTGTAGAAGCAACACACGCAAGTCCATATACGTATAGCCCTGGAGGGTGTGCTGGCAGGGGGTCACGTGCCGGTGTGCTCACCGCGGCTCCGCAGGGTCCAGTCCGCACATCGGCAGCAATTGACAGCGTGGCTAGCGGCACACGTACTTCTAAGCCATGGTAGAGAGGAGCTCCGAGTCCAGGTCAGGTATCGTGATAGCAGAGGCGAAGATCCGTTCCTGAAAGCTTGCTGACAAGACAGGTCGAAGGCCGTGCTCCAGGGGCATGTGTCCAATCACACATGTGCCTGAATATCTCCAAGATAGTCAAGTAGGATGTAGGCCTTGCATGGTGCCATATATGAGAATGATAGAGTGGCGTGATATGTTCATACTTCAAAAGATGTGATGATGAGAACAACAATAGACTGAGATGATGCGAAGCAAGAATGAAAGATGGACTGCCCGAGTATCTCCAAGATGGTCAAGTCGGATGCAAACCTTGCATAGGACCATGCATGAAGATAGTACTCATACCTCAGAAGATGTGATGATGAAAACAACAACACTGAGATGATGCGAAGCAAGACGGGAAGGTAGACTGCCAGAGATTGAACATATGATGACGAGAAGTGGGGGGTAACGAAGGGAGACATTAGGGTTGAGCAGGAGAGATGAGGGGTCGAGTAGGAGAGATGAAGCCTCAAAGGAGCTTCATGAAACACAACAGGAGAGAATGTAGAACGAATCCATGTTACCAGGATGTAGGGTATGTCGTCTCATGACATGTGTCATCGGGCTCTTACTGTTGGCGCTACATTACCTCCTTCACACGAGGCAACGGTAGTAGGTATGCCGGCGTGGAAGGCTCCATCAACTGAGTGATTTGACGTGCTGCCATCTCAATAGGTCGGTATGGTTGATGGGGTGTGGTGCCCAAGCCAATTCGGCACCTGCCGTGCATGGGCACATAAGAGATCTCACTACCGATGCGAGGCTCGTTCAACTGATACTGACATAGCTCTTAACCTTGGACCTGCAACCGACCATTAATGTTCGATGACATCACCTCTGCCGGAGCTGAAGTGCATGTAGTCGTGTCAGGAAACAGTCCCTTTCAACCCCGCTCCTGCCAGACATGAGAAATAGCTGCGACGTAATGAGAGTCTGGCGATAACAGCCTGTTCCCAGAGACGATCGCCGCTGCCGCATCGTCTGCATATACATAGGAGTGAAACCTGGTCATGGTGAAGCAGTATCGACATGCTGTACCAAAGTGAGTATGGAGAAGGTGAACACACGCTCTCTGCAAGCAGAACGTTGTGAGCATTACGAGCGCCAAGCTGATCAAGAGCTCTCATTGACAGGGCTACCGTTTACAAGTCGAGTCGTACCTCGACTCGAAGACGTTACTGTCATAACGCGAGTGGTACTCGAGCAGGAAGGTTCGCCAAAAGTCGCAGGTCTTGTTGTGGTGAAGCTCATGGTTGTCGTCTTGGGCAAGCCTTCGCCAGGGCGTGTGAGAACGCGTTGACAAACACCGGCTTGACCCTTTGTTTCGCGCAGGCCTGTATCTCGTAAGAACGCTACGATGTCCGTCTCCTCATCGACTCAGGGGAGTTGCATGACCCTGTGGGCTGTTCTGTGCTATCTAGCTCGCAGGAAAGTAGAGTTGGTGGGAAGATGAGGTTGGAGGGGCTGGAGTGGTCGTGCGGAGAACAATAAGGGAACGGTTCGCTTGGCGTCATCGAAACCAAAGTCATGCATTCACAACAGCAATCCCAAAAGTGCATTGGCGAAGAACGAGTGCTATTATCATGGTCCACTATCTGTTCGATTGTTAGTCCTGTCTCTGGGATCAAGGAGCTGCGGTTCCAGGAGGTTGCTTACCTAGTTGTCTTGTCGGTGAACAGCATGTAGCAGCAATGATGATCCACCTTAACAGGCTCCGCAGCCTGATCCAAACCTTATGCTCCCCTCAGATCCCCTGACTGAAGGTGCACCTGTAGACGTTGCCCACCGCGCCATCAGTTGAGACTCAGCGGCTGCATTCCCGTATCGAGACAAGTGCTTATGGGCACCAAGCGAGGCACAAATGCCCTAGCGTGCAGCCTTGTACGATGATCTACTCCGTCGTCGACATCGTGCTCTGCGTGTATCGAGAGCCTGTTGTCGCTGTTGCTGCTCAGAGTGGTACGCCGCCAGCGGAAAGGGGCTGAGATTTCCTCTTCCCCACCCAACATCATCACCAGCCCCTTGTCGTCACCTCCGCCAACTCGTTCGCGCTGATGTGCACGACATCATGGCTGCGATCTCCTGAGCGCCAGGCTCTCTGTCAGTCGATGGAGAGTCCTGTCAACGTCGTGCTTGCCTCCTTGAGGCGCGACGTGCTTGCACCGAGCAAAGCCTCCTTCCTTCCCCGTCCGCCGCACGCGGCTCGACCGTTGCTCGAAGCTTTACAAGCAACAGCTCTCGCTCCAAGCATGCACTGTCTTACAGAGGCAGACTCGCTGGCTGCTTGAACAGGGTTGTCTCGATGCACAACATCACCTGTTCGCACTGCCGCACAGCCAGACGCCAGGCAGAGACCCACATACCGAGACAACGGAGCGCTTGAAGAACAACACCAGGTGCTGCAAGCAGCTGCAAGGGATAGAAGGCAAGTGATGCGGTGATGCGCATCTGTGGAGTCCTTCACAGGCTTGCAGCCTCTGCACAGTCATCCCCAACCTGGGCTGATGCGACCAGCAAGAGCTGCTGCGGACGACGTACCGCCCAGCATGTACAGGTCTGCGGGCACAATGCCTCGCTATTGAAATAACGCATCGACAGAAGCTGTAAGGATGGCCATCGATTCCAGCTACAATCGTTCCTCTTAGATGTGTATGCGGATGTTAGCAGCTCACCGCCAATCTCTGCACATCCAAGTGTAAAAACGATCGAGCCGCCCTCCGGAGCCGCAGCTTCGCATCAATCAGAGGAATCAACAACCCTCGTCATATTGGAAGGGTGATTATAAATTCCGACTGGGGACTGTGTGCACAAGTTGTGGTATCTCCAAACCAAACATGTCGGTTGGAGGCTCAGTCGCAATGATCCCAGAGTTACTCGAGCTCTTTCGACAACCACACAGAGCGTTCGTGTTTCTCTCGCATGCCGTTCCTCGAATGCCCACCTCAACGTCAGTTGCATTGTGGACAACACTGTATTCAATTGGACGAGTGGGCCCTTGGAAATTGTCTGTGGATGTGTAGCCTCGAGACCGAACGCGGAGAGTAACATCATCGAAGCGGCTGAGCTAAGGAACTGCCCAAGAAACAGCACAACAATGTGTCTCTGGAATCTGCGGAAGTTCCTGATGATCAACTTTCTTCCAGCTCATCAACCCATCAGCCCACCATATCCGTTATCGTACCGTTCATCAAGGACATCCTAGGTAATACACCGGCGATAAACAAGGCTTGGACCGACGTATCCCTCAAATTCCTCATGTTCGATGCGTCGATTATATACTCTGCCCGACTGATCGAGCTTGAGCACTCGGCAAATTGTGATGACCAATTGTATCGAACAAAGCCTGGATCGATCTCGTTCGGGTGGAAAAGCACATTTGGTACACTGGATACGGTGATATGATGGTTCCATCGACGCCCTGTATATGACGACCAAACGGCCAATGATCGAGCGCGGCGAAGATCCACCTCGGACAATGCCAGGTTATACGACCCCTAAAGTCCTCCTCGGATGCCAGACACTGACACGGGCATCAAAGCCCGTCTCCATATCGAGAGCGTTGGCAGATTCCATGCATGCATTCCCAGTCTCGTGGAGATCTGGAGTGTAAGCCGCCGGGATGGCCATGCCCATTGAATGACTTTTCCAGATTATGCCTTTGGAGATTTCCATTTCCAGGACGACGAGTGCGATGGCGAGGACCTCCTGTCGTTTTCTCGAACCGTTGTTGCGTTGTTCAGCTCTTTCTCGGCCATGTTGTCGACTGCGCGGTGCAGCTACGTCTGGGTCCTTGACCTTTAACGAGATCTACTGCGCCAACTCGTATCCAGCTCTTGAGAGGTATGGGCAAAAGATCTCGTAGGCGCATCGTCGCTGCAGCTGCGTCCCGTTGGGTGTGCTCGATCCATGCAAGATGGGCCCATGGAAGCTCGCACAGATACTTGACTTGCCGAGGGCAGCTTTCCTGCATGATATGCTTCTGCTTCTCCACAAGTAGCACCTGTTGTTGTTCCCTCTGAGGAACCGCTTGTGGATGGCCTGGTGTGCATCTCCTCGCCGGTGAGGCTTTGCCGGTTGTGTTTGCTTGCCGCCGCTGCGCAAGCAAACTCACGAGCGTTACCGCTAGACGCTGGCTAGTTTGTTAGGTGCCATTCATGGATTGTCATCACGTCCTCGTCGTCGCTGTTGTTCTCAGGAGGGATACGCCCTTCGTAGACCGCCGGCCATGAGCGCTTGCCTCCTCGAGCAGCATGTCCATTGTGTGGCTTCGAGCCTGCATAGGGGAATGTCCTGCCTGCGCGATGTGTGGCGGAAGCCTTATAGGGCCCACGAGCCGATCGGGTGTCCTATCTAGACAGAGGTTCGAGGCTGCGAAGCCACAAGGTTGTCTTGTTGACCTCCGCGTCGCGGCGGCGTCAGCATCGATCGCACTCCTGAAATTTAAAGTCAAAAGGATCTTGCAAATGGGGGCTCGCACATACCTAAGGCTCTCTCTCCTGTGCTCACCTCGTCGCTGCAGACATCATGCGGTCGGAGGACTGGCTGGTGCTGTGGAGGTCCTCGCTCCGAGACAGTCCGCCTTGTTCTCTGCACTGCGGCCCTCATGTCGAACCAGGATCCGGATCAAATTTGCGGTCAGCAGCACATACGGCACCAGAAGACGAGCGTGTGCTTGCTGTGTCATTATTCGCAGTCGCTATCGTCGTTGTTGATGGCGCCGCGGTGGTGCGTCGAGGGGTCAGAAGCTCTCCGCGGTGGAGCCTCACCCCCAGCAGTAGCGCCAGCCCAAGCCTTGAGAACCAGCTCGCAACAACTCATCTGACTGAGTGTGCATGCTCTGCAGGAGAGTGTCTTGCCTATGTTTGACCATGAGTAGAAAGACTATTGGTTTGCAGCATACAGGATGCAGAGCGGATAGAGCAAACGTTGTCTTCCACCCGTGCAGCAAACAGTAACTCTGCCTGACTCACTGTACATGGAGACAGTACAGGCGCATATGAGAAGCTCTTGTATGGCTCGCTGGCAATTCTAGATACAATAGAAGACCTGCAGTCTTCGGGCGCGTTGACTTCTCGACTGCGGAAGGCGCTTATGGGGAGAGCACGCAGCCACTTGAAGGGCATTCAACACGCTGTCCTACCCGTCGTGGTCGGTATGAGCCTCAACAGCAGCGAAGGATCTTCAGCATATGGCCTGCTAAAGGGCAAGACCCAAAGGTGGTTGTTCTGCAGCGCGGTGGCAGGCATAGCGTCGCTGCCACTTTGGGCAGTCCTACATTACACTGCCTTCAGCTTGACGGCACTATCAACATCACCAGTGCCTGCCCCGGCCCTTACAGCCCAGAGTACGAAGCCCTATTTATGGTCTAGAGCCCACCACCATTTCATCACCACCCAGAGGCCTGGCAACCCTCTGGGTGGTGTAGGTGAGCTCGCTGACCATTTGAATAGCCGGAGTGTGGGTTCGATTCTCACAAGGGGTGGAAGTCCCCAAACAAACAAGTTGTGGCTGACCCCCGCTCTAAAGAGACGGGTATATACTAAAGATCCGGAGCCGTTTTTTTTATCTTTTTGCTTTCGCGCCACCCACAAGCCACCACGGTAAGCATGCATGCATGAGCACAACTACAGGAATGACGATGAGCACTACAAAGACTGTGGTTAGCTACGTCGTCTGCTGCGGCCAAGAATTATTTTTTCCTGCACATCAATAGCTCTTTGACGCCAGATATTAGCTGATACAGGTTTGGCCTGACGATGAGCTGGCAGAGACTGGAGTCAAGATTTACCGACATGCGTTGTCGATCAAGCAGGCTGAGATGACCGTGCGTTGCCAGTGAGGCTCTTAAGCATGGTGGCGGAGCGCATATACGGGTCCTGGTGGGGAGATGTCAGAAGAAAAGGGTGCGTCTCCGAGACATCTGCCGATGTGCGATCTCAGTGGTAAATGTGCCCTCCGGTCTGCAGGACTGTACGGTTCTTGTCAGGGGTCACCGAAATGCGTTGTTGATCGAGCAGGCCTGCAGGTGACGCACGAGGCTCATCCTGAGATACCCAAACCTCTACCACCCAGAGAGTATATGGAGTACTATATATGACCTGAAACTGGTTCCCATTCTACACCACCCAGAGGCCTGGCAAACCTCTGGGTGGTGGAGATTAGCATGCTAACATTCTCACAGTGCGGCTTGTAGGTTCGATTCCTACATCATTTCTTTTTGTTTTTTCGGCCATCCTAGTGCGTACGCATGATCACAGCAACAGCCGGCCTTCACGAGACGCGAGGCTTGAAGGACTTCATCTTCTGCATGATTTTGACAAGCAGCATCGTAGACAATTTTTGCACCTTTGCAGCTCTGAAACAGCAATCATATGCCGCGGAGCGAGGGTTTGGATCTATGTGTCCTCTACCAGAGCCCCAGAGAACAGACTTCGCACTTTCATATCGGAGCACAACTAGAGTGTCGTCGGGAAAGCAGGTAAGGTGAGACATTGACTAAGGTGAGCGCATGAGGGTGGGCTTCTTCGTTGCGGGCGGCGTCTGTCATTCTACCTGCCGCTTCTCGCTCAATGGCGACATTACAAGCTCGCCGGAGCAGCGACATTGTAGCCTGCGTCCGCCACCGGTACGGACCCCAGCTCGCCGGGACAATGAGACTGCAGCCTGCATCCGCCGCTGCTACGAACCTCCTTACCTGTCTGCTTGTAGAGCCAATTGTGGCAATGCAGCTGCCGTTGCACTGAGGACGCGCATAGCCAGGGTCGCTTCCATCACCGGCTCGAGGCAAATGTAGGCTATCCACGCAGCAATATGACACTTCGGACGTGTCAAATGAGGTGTCGCACTGGCAAGTGCGTGCCATTCTTTCAGCTGACAGACGGCAGCTATGGACCTTGGAGAGCACCTGTCAGAAAGGACTGCTCTACTAGACGTTTTCGCACGCTATTGTGCAGGTCGAGTCAAGTCTCAGCATACGCGTTTCCCCACGAGGAGAACACCTTCTTGCGCCAACGAGTATCGTACTGGCAAACCCTCGAATGGTGAGGAATGCTATGCTGCCCAATGGTAAGTGACGAATCTGGTCAAATCCATGCGTATATCTGGACATATGAGACGGGCTTGCACGTATGGTGCTTGGGAAGTCGGTGCGGCGGCGCTGAACTCGACGTTCTGTCCGCTACAACAGCCGCCTGGTTTCCAAGCGAGCTGGGTGAAACCGATTCTGTAACCCAACGCACATGATACATGGCAAGCTTTCTGGCCTAAGAAGCCTTCGAAACGGGCGTTCTCGTGTGTTCGCAGGAGGAGGCTGCAAGTGTGCGGTCTGCTCAAATCATTCTTTGCACATCACACTCCCCATGCAACGGACGTAGGGCTCTGATCGTATATAGCTGCTCACAGCCCTGAATGCTCTTCAGCGAGTGCGTTGCAATGCCGAATTCCTACTGCTGTACAATATACAACGTTGCTTCCATCGAAATTCCCAGAGCCAAACTATATGTAGATTCGAATGAGCAGGGATATGAATTTGACGTTTGTCCTTTCTCACCACAGCATTTAAGATCCAGCCTGAAGGATGCACGTTCGACCACAGCCTGAAGTTTGAGCGTACACCTACCCGACCGGGAGGGAAAGGTGCCCGAGCATCAATCTACGAAGCCATATTTTTCTCTGACCTGAGGATCAGCATGCGGTCAAAATAAAGTTATCTTTGGCTGCATGGCGAATGACGGGGTAGTAATCGGGCCATCGGTTACGGGCCGTCGGCTGTGCGGAGTATGCGCTAGCGCTGCTTGACTTCCAACTTCCAGGCAACGTCAGAGCGTTTGACAGGTCGTGACACCCTTCTTCATTGCTTCCCAATATTCAGTTCGACACGAGCAAACACATGGGCATTTTTCGTCGTTGATGACTACCTTGCGCACTGACTCCACAGACATGGATCAAGCCTGCATTACCTATACTGGCCAATGCTTGCCACAGAACGGATGTCGAAGATCACGAGACGGCGCGTATCCTTTTCACTGGTCTAACGCTATCACCTCTTGATGGATTGCATATACAGCATTCGAGCATCTTTGCAGGAACACGTTCCCAAAAAGCGGAAGAGTAGAAAGATCACATCCACGATGTTCAACCATGATGAAGGGTGGATACCAAGGAAGCACAAGGCACGACGAACTTGGAGACAGTCGATGCGCTCGACACCTATACAGCAACGTCGCAAGAGATTGGTCAGCCTTCGAGGGAACGGCGGAACAATGAGCTTCCGCTTGGGTTCGTAATCACTATGGCTCACACATGATCCATGGCAGACCTGCTAGGTACAGTACAGTGGCTTCGCTGGCAATCTGAGACAAGAATAATGGAAGTGCGTTCGCTGGAAAGGATCAGACATGTCAAGGATACGCATGGGTGTTCGACCGATGAACCTGCTGCCAGGCCACAGCTACGATACTTAGGCTGCCAGCCAATAACTCGTCTAACTCACGTTCACCAGCGTTGAAGCCCAATGCGCCGTTCCACCTATCTACCCACCCACGCACCCACCCACACGCGACAATGTTGCCACCGAAGAAGACTTTGAGTGCCGAGGCAGGTAGAAAAGGGTCACGACTCAGTGTGATATTTCGGGGGCACCAGACGAGCGAAGAAGGTGTCGGGTTCACCTCGTGAAAACTCACAAATCTCAACACTCCGTGCTCGGGCCCAAAACAGTGGATATTGAGGCTTGTGGAGCAAGCAACATACGGATCGTCTATGGTGGATGACCCACTTCGGTGCAAGCTATCCGCGTTAGGAGTTCGAGACCACCTTGATCGGAACAGCGATACACCCTCTTCCCTCGTCTTCCACACCCTGCGCCGGAAAGGCCAAGAAGTGCTCACATTTGATTGTCGTCAAATTCAGCCGCTGCAGATTCTCGTTACGTTTGACGTAGCTGCTTTGATCATCTGTGCTCAACGGAAGGTCCCGCTTTTGCAGCGAGTTTCAAACCAGACGCGGTTGCCGGCTCCTACGCTAGACTTCATGTCTCTAGCCTCCGAGTTTAGTTCGTTCTTTCGCCATACACGCAGCAGAACCGAACCTGGTTGATTTTCTGTTGACACCCGCAGCGACTTCCGAGTTATGCTGAATTTGCCAGACGTTGCGACAGCTGCTGAATTTCATACGTATCGCGCACTTCTATCAGCTCAACATGAGCATTAGAATTCGGCATATCGTGGTCTATATATGGCCGAGCTCTGTGACGCTGCCTGCAAGTGCGACAAACAGGCAAACATCGAGACAACGGCGTAGCTACAAGGCGTGGAGAGACACTTCCATCTCCGAAATTCCTTGCTGTCACCCCTGTGGCGAACGGCATGACCCGACGCCAGTTGAAGGTCGCGCCGACGGTCAGTGTTGAGATATAGGTCTCTGCTCAAGTTGTGCTCCCTGCGTTTTGTCTTGGTGAACATCATTATGGCCACAACGGCGTCACGCGAAGTTCGACTGCGCTCATCAAATGGCTGGCTACTTTCGGAACAGCTATCGTATTGCATTCGAATCGCGTACCACAGGCACACTCAGGCCTTCACAGCAGAGTCTTGCACTTTGTTGCGACAACCTCGGGAAGAAGTTATGCCCAAACATGCCTCAGTGCATCTGCAAATTCTAGATCCCCGACACGGGATTGCACTCGAAGTGTTGTGCCTGTGATTGTACATTGAGCTGTGGGTTCTTCAACTCGCATCTGCTTGTGTACGATAGCAGTTTTCTTGCAGGATAGCATTGTTTCCAGGTGCTCACCGAACAAACATGCATAACAGGTATCGTTCTTGTTAGGATTTATTGTAAGTCAAGTATGCCTCGAACGCCAGAGTGTCATGCAGGCGATTGACAAGTTGCAAACTGCGTCTTGCTCATTCACAGGAAACGAATCTTCGATGTACGAACTGAGCAGACTGAGCGCCACGCGCGACTTCGAAAGGGACTACCGCGGGAACACAGGGTGAGTACAGAATGAGTGCTCTAGGAGAACCCGATGCCCTACAGATGAAGGACTTTGGTCGATGAACAGGCAGACAATGAGCATCCCGGCCCATACCACAGGGGTTGACCCGCATTGTGATGTACAATAGTGGGGGTTATCGGAATATTGTGGCTTGACAAATCTGCATTGAGAACACTCGAGGCCGACAGCTGGGAAGTCGAGAACACCCTAATTTTTGGGGTGTCTATCGGCATCGTTCGCCGGGTATGTGTTATGGGGCTTTCCTTGGTGCCACGACGGGAATGCCGAAAAGCAAAGCAAGCACAGCAGTTCATGGTATTGCCAAATCCTGTCGCTACTTACGCCTGTTGATGTACCGAGACAACAAGGGGTACTTATGTAAAAGCGTGGAGGCAGCACCGACCTCACAGCAATTATGGCGCAATCGCTCACAGCGCATGGTTGCCAGCTTTACCCCCGGCTAGGACGCGAAACTTTTAAGATGGCGACATGCAGTCAGAATGCTAGCGCGATGCTGCGTGACATAGTTGTTTTCTAACGCTGCCATTCTTATAGGGTAGGCACCACCACACCCACTCTGCGGCACCAACACGTCAGCTACCTATCGACCCCCGGCGGTCCGTCCAAGCTTTACATCAACCACGAACCCTCAACCACAGCACAACGAAAAACACCAAAGAGGACGATTAATCGCGTATCGCAGATGGAGAGGAATGTCGGAGGCCTATCATTCAACATTTGGACAGCAGATCTTCACCGACGTATCTGCGAGTGGGAGTTCGTCTGGACGTGATCGATTCGAGATGCTCGATGCAACCCAATTCTACCATAGCGACCGCGAATATCAAGCCCCAGGAACACTGCGTCTATCTGGACAAGATACTAGCTATGCACATGGCAATCCGTACGCATATGCGTCGCACAACGGGCCGCCCTCGCTCCCAAGTAAGCACACCCTTTCCTGCCACGTTCTTTCCCTGCGCACGATTAGCTTTAGTTCAACCGTACTCTCGCTATTCCCAGTCCCTGCTTGTGGTCTGTAAATCCATTTCCATGGGATGCCGAACCTGCATGGCGTCATTTCCGAGGCAAGCACGCAATGTCACGTGAGCACGACATGTCGAGCAACACTCACCATCTTAGGTAGGTGCCTATGCAAGGCATCTAGGACACATATGGTGAACGCGAGGTTTAAGTCGGTGATGCGCTGCCGGTGTTTTGCATGATCTTTTATCACTTCATCCCACGATGGCACGACCACTAACCCGTTCTCGAGGCTTGCAAGCGATGCCCCCAATCTCGACGCACCTGTCATCACAGTACGAGCCCGAAGTCAATATACTAGACGAGCTTCAAGGTTTCTCCCCTGTCTCGGCACCGTACACCGTAAACGCATACCGCACCCCCTATCCCGACAGCAATGCAACCTCGACCTCATCAGCTACCAGCCCGGATGCCCAGGTCGGCATGGTGTCAGACACTATCATTGTCGAGGCCGACGAAGACAAGAGAAAGCGCAACCAAGCAGCATCTGCACGTTTCCGACAGAAGAAGAAACAGCGCGAGCAGCAGCTTCTGGAGACGAGCAGGGACATGCAGGAGAAGACCAGGAAGCTGGAATCAGAGAACGAGGGGCTACGAAAGGAGAACCTTTTCCTGAAGAAGCTGCTGGTCGAGAAAGTTGATCATATGAGTGAAGAGGACCGCGAGATGCTGCTGAGGGCGACAGGCGAGGCACTTAAGGCAGCATCTTGAGCAGTTCCGGGGCAACTGAAGGGACCGCACGTACTTGCGGTGGTCTGGCATGGTCTTGGTAGCCTCAGGGGCTCGAAGGCAAGTTGATGGGCTTTGTAATTTCATGAAGGAGGCGAGGCGTTCAGGATCACCCTTGGATCGTTTCCAGCCTTTGAGCAGCGGAGTTTATGATTGGAATTTCTTCTACATGAGTTCACACTTTCCTTACAGATACAGATACACAACATGACGATATCACACTTTTTGAGCGAAGCAGACCGTGTTGACTCTGGAGATATGGAGTGCACCATCCGACCCTGATCGACAGCAAGCCGCGAACCAGCACGACCGCCATCCGACGTTTCCAAAGACGCGCAGACAAACACGTATAACAATTCCGAAACGAAACGAAGGCATGCACGTACACAGACAGTGCTAGACCTGGCTGCGATCGTCATACGTGGGGAATGGTTTTCACAACCCTCTATAGCCACCAGAATGCTATCACATGCGTACAACCGCACCACATCCGAAAGTTCAGGAACAAGTGCGGGGCTCAAGTAAGGCCAAAGCTAAACAGGTACAGCTTATCTCAACGATCACAGCCAAGACGATAGATCCAGCCTAAGACTCAACGGCTCGGTGCGCTATACCCGAGCCAATGAAGGGCCAATACTTGCAACGTGCATTTATACACATCGTATCTCGGAGGCCGGCATTTTACATTGCTTGGGTGACTAGTCTAATAGAATTCATCAACCCAGAGCCTATCAGTACATGTGAACCTTGCTATGGTCGCATCGATCGTACTCACAGCACCAAGCGGCCTGAGCACTGGGATATGTATTGGACATGTTATTCGTACAAGAATTGACTAAATAATGTACAGAAACGGGTCACATCAACCAAACGCCATGCTACCTATAAGTCGCTATGCAATACTCAGACGAAGTCACAATAGATATCGATTGTTCTCTCATTGGCCATCCGGGTGACCGTGTCCGGTAGGTCCCTGAGTCATGTCTGGAACCTGATTAGTAACACTTCGCTCCAAAGCAGCAGCTGGAATACTCACAATCGACTGTCACAAAGGCTCTGTCGACCTCACTCAACCCTTCCAAACAATACTGCAGTGTCTCGGAAACGTCGTGACACCTGCTTAATGGCGCGTTCTCGGGCATCAAAATATCGACCTCGACGCAAACTCCGTCTCCCGCGTGATACGCCTTGATGCTCTTGAAACCTTCGACGAGTGGTTCGAAGCGATATGCCATGAACATAAGCTTACGATTTGTGCGATCATTGGCGGCCTCGCCTGTCAGCTTGACAACGTTCTCAAGACACGTGCCTGCCCAATCGTAGATGATGAAGAGCGAAAGAACGCTCGCGCCGACGGGATCGAGCCACCACACGTTGACTTGGTGGCCAATCAGGGGGAACAAAAGAGAGAGCGTATTGAAGTAGACGTCGGTCTTGCAGTCCTGCGCCAAAGCCTGGACTTGTGAGGTCTTGACACGAGCGCAGCCGATCCAGATAGTACCCTTGACAACGATAGTAGCAACCATGGCGAAGATAGCTGCTGGAGGGAGTGTAGCCACGTCGTGGTCACCGCTTGGAAGGAGCTTCTTCACCGATTCCTGGAGGATCTGGAGAAAACTGATAACCATGATGATCGAGAACACGAGGATACCGAGGGGTTCAAGGCGTCTGCGGCCAACGGGGAACTTTTTCTGCAGCTTGTCTAATCGCCAACCGACAAGTCTGTTGGTGGTCCAGATGATGACTGTGCAGAGGAGATCGAGGGCAGAATCGACTAGAGATGCAATCAAGGAGAGCGAGCTGGACCAGATAGCTGCGACACCTTTCGCAGCTAAGAGCAAGATATTGACAACAACGTTGATCTGACACAGGTGAGTTTGACGGACTCGAGTTATTTTGGTCTGCTGAACTTACGTTGATCGCCCATCTCGCATGCTTGGTTGACTTTCGTCGTCTCTCACGTTCATCCTCGGGTAGAAAGGGTTCGAGGGACTCGCCGCTGTTACCCAGGGGCCCACGCTCCTCGACCACACCATCACCATCGGTGTCCCTAGGTCTCATACTGTCCAACACATCATCTGCAAGCGAGCTCACAATCATGTCTACCTCAAGCCAATCGTCAAGACGGTTGTTTTGTTCTTCATAGAACGCGCGGACCTTCTTGTTCTGAATGGTTTTCAGCTGTGCAGCCCTGTCAGTACCAAGCTCAATCGTTTCCTCTTTTGCAGTCTTACGCTTTCCGGGCTTTTCCTGTACTTTTCCAACATGTCGTGGTCCACATTGTCGATGAGTTTCTTCTTCATCTCCGACGTCCGCTGTTCCTGAATAGTGTAGTGAATCGCATCTCGAAATCTGTTACGTGGTTTTATTGGGTTGATAGAGCCGTATGCAGTTTCCACATCATTACGGTCGTACTTGTTCGAACCACCATTCCCGTAGAAGGATCCTGACGTCTGGAGCGCTCGTCTTCTGCTTCCAACCATCTTGTCTGATCTATACCTTCTCTTAACCAAAGCCTCTCGGGACTGTCAAAACTTGTGAATAAAGCCAGCGAAGTAGCAGCTGAAAAGTAGAGGAAATCAAATGGATGCCACGCAAGCCCTAGATGTCAAAGGCTTGGCCAGGCGCCAGACAGCATCATCAAATAGGCAAGCACTAGCTCGCCCAAGTCAAGAGCTTCTTGATCCTATGACGGGGCTTCTCCTGCCCTTAGCACTCTGCCAGGTTCTTGTCTATACTTGCAGCGATTGAGTTGGCTCATGATGTCACACTCGCTAGTACGCGCGTGGCGTCGCCGTAGCCGTCATCCATGTCAACACCGATCTGCAGCTCCCGTTACTTGGCAGGCACCCTGAGACAGACGTTGAAGTCGACCAGATCACGAAATTGACGTTTTAATCCACACAAGTTGTGGGAACACTGGCTTTGAAGCTCACAGCTGGGATCAAGCTCTGGTATGGTCGCGTTTCATTCATGCGTGTGATGACGTCACCCGAATCCGCAAAGGCCCCGAACTCAAGGCAGTCGATCTGGGTACGAAACAAGTCGATTTGAGGACACTGCCGTGCGATCCGAGATGCGGGGACAAATATTGGCCGGCTAATTTAAGGCTTCTGGAACCGATCGCATGTCCCTTAAACCCTAGCGAATGTTAAAGTTCGGTAGCTCCACCCACTGGTATTCTCCTGAATTTATCACTGAGGTTGCCTCCAACTCGATCTTCGTAGCGTCGAAGTTGATACATGAAGAGATAGCAAGAACGCAGTCAATCTCGAGGCCAATATTTTACTGGAGAAAAGGGCTGGTAGAGGACCCATGTCAGCATGTCAACATCAGATAGCACCGTCACGACAAGGCGAATGTAGTTCAAAGTGTCTGTAGCCACAGAACGATCCAGATCTTGGGAGGTTACCGCACGACACTTATCTTCACTCTCACGGTGCGACACTTCTGCCTTTGATTCTGACGTTTGCTGCTGTCGTAACTGTGCAGCTCCACGGCATGTCAACCCTCCAGCATCGGCGGTCTGCCCATGTATCTACAATCGTAGGACGTCCTAACTGATCACAGATATCTTCCCTGTGCCGCACCATAGCAGCACATCCTTCACTTTTGGTCATTGGCAATGGCTATTTCGATGCACAGCTCTACACATGTCATTGGCGAGAGGGCTGCTATCACTACAACTAACGGCTTTGCTGCTTGCCTCTCGAATATAGTTGGGAAGGATCATAGGTTCCTTCCACTGTGTATACCGAAAAAAACGACACCAGCACTGCTTGATACGCCTTCCCACACGCTAGAGCTGCTTTAGGGGCAGTTGCCATAGTGGTTGAGATGCGTTGTGTCACAACAGGCGGGCGAACTGTCAGCGTTCTTGTAGACACCATGATCAGACCGCAGCACAATTTGTGCTATCCACCGGTACCTACCATCTCCGACAGTATAAATGCGCCTAAGTCGACGGTGGGCCTACTCGTAGGCGAGCCGCGCAAGTTTACTTTGTCTCCCTTCCATCTTATCAGTACAAGCTCTGGCTTCCTCATCATTGACAGCGATTCAGTAGTGCTTAAATCGTACGCTCTGCACTGCATCTTGTCACGTCTGAGCAACCACTTGGCCTTTTTGAGGGGGTTGAATCATTGCGAAATAGGTTCAATCCAAGTCTAGACATGGTGAAGGCCTCCACATTCTATGGTTGTGCACGAATGAGGAGCCTTCAACTGCTAGCTCCGCTCATTTTTTTCATGTCAAGTGGCCGCTCGGAGCTGGTAAGATTCAGTAGGAAATGGTCAATCAGGTCTGACGCCGAGGCAGAGTTGCTGAGGAGATAAGATTTAACAAACAATCAAAAAATCTAGGATCGCTTGAACGAGCCGCCAGATAAACGTAATCGAGACATCCACAAAGACAACTGTGGCTACGAGGACGCGATTAAAAACTCAGAGCATGATAATATTCACGGAGTTGAATTCCTAAGGTGAGTATCAGAATCTCAAGACGCGAAAAATAGATTTCGGCCCCCACACGAGTCATCATTCAACTACGGTTAGCGTGGGCTGTGTATGCAGCAGCTAAGCGACTGTGCTGCAGCTGAGCCCCGCCTTTAAGCTCCAAGAGCTTACATATGGACGGGAAAGGCTCCTGCTGACGATCCCATTGTCCTTTACATCCTTCTTCCATTTTTCTACGATGGCTGGCTCAAGTGTCAGTACCAGCCAGGGTCATAAGAAACGCACACCTAACCTCTGGAAACAAGCCTATCAAGCCCTGAACGATGAAGAGAAGGGTCGGGAAAGGCTGCATAAGCTTAACAGCATGCTGAAGCAAGAGCTTGGAAAACCGGGTATCAAGTTGCGATCCGACGATGGGTATAAGCAACTGCTAGGCATGATCCAGACTAAAGCTCGCAAGCTAGAGAGCAAGAAGTCCGTTGATAAGATTGGGCGAATTTGTAGTAAGATGATGAAGTTTGAGGACATTGTTGCTACTGGCGCCGGTATAGCAGGACCCTACGTTGCAATACCCGCAGCAGCATTGTTCTCTGTATTCTCTGTAGGACTAGAAATTCACCCATACCTACATGGTTTGTGAAGCTGACTCTGTGTGAAGATGAACGAGATCTACATGACCGAGCGAGAAACCATGTTCGAAGTCGCCGAAACTGTCGCAGACTACGTAGTCATGAACAAGAAATCCCAAGAATGGACTACTATCACAACAAGCGACGATGCAGACATGCGCGAATTGAAAGAGAGCCTGCAATCCGTCTTTGTCAGCCTCTACAAATCCATCATCTTCGCCACCGCCCAACTCATGATCTCCTTGAACGGCGACTTCCAATGGTTCAAGAACGTCGCCAAACACTACGACTGGGAAGGCCAGCTCGAAACCCTCAACAAACGCCAACACCGCATCTCGCAATTCATGCACTCCAAAGAATGGCAAGAAGCCATCCAACCCTCCCTCACACCCAAACCCACCCAGGCCCCGCGCGACCTGAAGAAGATGATGGGCCCCGCCCCCCGCAACCCGCTTCACTGGGCTGCCGCGCTCGGCGTCCCAGAGCAAGTCGCGTTCTACGTGCAGAACAGCGAGTACCCCATCAACGCACTCACAAAACAAAGCTGGACCGCAGCCCACCTCGCCGCACGCGAGGGCCACACCAAGATCGTGAAGATCCTGCTTACAGTCCCAAACATCGACCTGTTCATCAAGAACCGCGAGGAGCGGACGCCGCTCCACATTGCCGCTATGTACAACCGCAAATGGGCTGCGAAGGCACTGCTTGAGCGCAGTCCGAGTCTGCTCGCGCCGAGAGATAAGTGGGATCGGACTGCGTTCCTGATTGCGGCGGAGAAGGGGCACGTGGAGGTGCTGAAGGTGGTGAAGGGGTTTGGGCAGAATGTGAATGAGGGCACGGTGAAGAAGGGGTGGTCGGCGCTGCATTTGGCGGCGGAGAACGGGCATGTTGAGACGGTGAGGTGGTTGTTGGGGAATGGAGCGAAGAAGATGGCGAGGGTGAAGGAGGGGCCGGAGAAGGGGATGACGGCGAAGGAGATAGCCGTAACGAAGGGAAGGACGAAGGTGGTGGAGTTGTTCTAGCGTGGTGGAATGCGAAACCTATTGAACATTGCTTGATATGGACGACGGTAGGGCTTATGAGCGCTTTCGCATGAACAAAGGTGCTACTTTGCAAAGGCCGGGTGGCAAGATGAATACAGATGCGATGGGTGATCGCAGGCAACGAGTACAATGAATGCTATCAGGCAAAGCATGAAATGAATCTTGACTATTTTTCCATTCAAACAAAGGTATAATACATGTACTAAGCATTCGCTCGAACGCTCATGCCCGACAAACAGAACGAGACAATATTGACAAAGCCACCTGGGTCGTCATATGTAAAGTCGTCATGTCATCTTACAAAAGAGATTCGACGCCTCCAACTTGGCGTCGTATGCGTCTGAGAGCCCAGCCACATAGCAACCAGATATACAGGATGGCTTAGTCCCAAACGCCTCGATTAAATCAACGATTGCGGCCATACATCTATCGCTGCCAGCCGTCTCGCTGGGGTGGGCGATTGACGCCATTGGTCCAATCCATGTGTCCGCTGGGTCCTGTCGGTGGTTGACGTTGCTCAGAACCCGGTCCTCTTCCGTAAGGTCCAATGTTGCCTCTCATAAGATTCTCGCGGAAATGCGCGTCGCGCTCTCGGAGCTCACGTTCCCTAAGCTCACGATCTCGATGCTCGCGATCGCGCATCTCTTGCTCTCGCATCTGACCCTCCCTCCGCATTTGTTCCTCCCGATTGAGTGCCGCCTGTTGTTGCTGGGCTGACTCTTGACGAATACGGTCTGCAATACCTCGATCGCGGGGAAAGGGTTGAGAAAACCGCGATGGCTCTTCCGACAGACGCTGTCCATAGAGTGGATGGTTGTTTGTCGTTCCCAAGGAAGAGTGCGGTGGGTGTTGCAATGGAGGAGGCTGTTGGCTTGCATCACTCCTCGACAGTGGTGTATGCGAACGCTGTGGCAAATAACCGCGGTCCTGTTGAGGCTGATAGCGTAGATCCTCTTGTCCAGGAGTCGATCGAACGTGTGGATTAGCTAGCTGTTCGCGTAAAAAATCTGTCCTTTGGGAAAGCTCCCGGCTGGTATCGCGGTCCGAGTTGCGCGACTCGAGATCATGGTGAAGGTCACGCGGGTCCCGCGCACGATAAGGTTCATTCATTCCACTTGAGGTCCGCATTGAAGGATGAGCTGGGTGCTCGCTCGGTGTGGGAGGGTTTGAATACGTCAAACCGGTGTTCTGAGCTTGCGCATGTTCATTGCGACCAGGAACATCCCTCGGCTGCGCCACATGGCTAGTGCGTAGATGTGGGCTTGGTCGCATTCCCATTGGACCTGGCGGTGGTGCACCGGCCCCGGGAGGCTCGACTTGCGCATAAGGATTTGGCTGTAGGATTTGACTAGAGGCGGCCGATGCTGCTTGGGCGTGTTGAGCTGCATTGGGTCCAGACATGCCGGAACGTGAAGGTTGACCTTGCGCGCCGCTGACACTCGGGGTACGTGAGTGCAGATGAGGCGAGTTGGTGTAGGCAGCCATGGGCGGCGGTGAGGGGTTGTGTCGTGGGGTGTTGTGCTGAGCAAAGACAGAACGGTGGTTGCCGAACAATCTGGAGTCGTTATAGCCAGGCTGAGGGAGTCCAGGGTGAGATGTTGGAAGGGGCGTGGGCTGCTGAGCCTGGCTATGAGACGGGTGGAATTGTTGCCGTTGTTGCCAGCCATCACGAGGCCCGTGTCTCCCTCCTGGTGCTTGTTCACTGGTCAAGTCAATCGACCTGCTAGGCGTGGAGGAACGGATTGAGCTTTGCGACGCATACGAAGGTCGGCCATACGGTGGCTGCGTGGATGCAGGATCTCCATAGACGTCGCGTCTCGATGTGGGCGCTTGTGCCGAAGGAGGAGGTGCAATAGGGGCCTGCTGTGACGGTGTTGTGCTGTGCGATGCAGGCGCCTGCTCGGTAGGCTTTTTCCTTGACGGCTCCTCGGGCTCAGGGTCGTTGAGCAATGACAAAAGATTTGATTTTCTCGGTGCTTGGGCAGGTTTAGGCGGTGCAGCACTCTGCGCCGGAGGCTGGCTGAAAGATGGACGAGCCTGATGCTGAGATTGCAGGATTGGCGTTTGCTGTGCTTGTGGGATCGCGGATGGAGGAGCATACCTCGGCTCTTCTTTCACCGGGGGGGTGGAAATGGAATTGCGCGATGGCAATTGTTGGCCTCCTGCAAAAACGCCATGGGCTTGACTAAGCAGCTCGGACGGCGGCTGGACCAGAGCAGAAGCTTGCGAGGCTTGGCGAGAGTGTGAATAAGACAGCGGTCGGTGCTCTGGGGATCTCACGATCGAGTTAGACCGTACCGGTGGCATGAGTGGCGGGCCACCGGGTGGGAACGCGCGTTGATGATGGTGAATCTCCTGGGATATCCTCCGCGCATGTTGGTGCTGTTGGTACCTGTGCTCCTGTTCTTGCTGCATCTCCGATCTGACCAGATTGTCTCGCTCCTGGAGACTCAGGCCGCGGAAGCCAGATTGTGGATGCTGCTCTTGACCACGCATCTGCGATGCACCATGTGGCTGCATGCGCAAGGGATGGTGGATGGAAGATTGAGATGGCACGCGGTTGTCATGGCGTGGTTGCATCTCATCAGAGAAGTATCCAGCCCGAGGCGGTTGATGATGCGGCTTATGCTGCGATACGCCATGCTGCAGGTGATGTTGTGGCTGGCTTCGGGACACGGCGGCAGGCGGTGAGTGGTGCTGCGGCAGCGAAGGTACAGATGCGAGCGCAGTCTCTGGCAGGGGTGAGAAACCAGACGTTGAGGGTACGAGTGGCTTTCCCTGAGCAGGGGCTTGAGGCATGAACCTCGCTGGATGGGTTGTTGGAGGCGGCGAGTTCCTGGGCAAACTCAGAGAACCGATTGGTGGGGATTGGACCTGTTCGGCGGGTGCAAGGTTACGAGGAAGCACGCTCTGAGTACTCTCATAACGTCTCTTAGGCGCAGGGGTAGGTGTTGGGGGAGGTCCCAGATCATCGCCGCGCTCGCGCCGCGCATCAGCCTCCTTTGCTGCTTGCTCAAGCTCTGGTCTTCCACCTTCCACTAGGCGCAGATATTGGTTCTTGATCATGATGTGAGTCTTTGTGCCCATGTGATTGGCAAACCCAATCCAATCTGTACCAAAATGTGCCACATTCTTTTCGAAATCTTGGATCTCAGAGACGGACCAATAGCTCGAAGGCCCCGGTCTTGCATTTGGCTGAACCTTCTGCCGATCCAGAAGGCTCACAGGAATGGTTCCAGGAAGTGAGGGCAACTCAGGCTGCCCAGCTCTAAGAGCCAATAGCACGGGATCGTTCAACTGATCCTCATGCTGGTTGACGTGGATTGAAGCAGGTATCTCCACTACCTGTCGCTTGCCGAAGTCATCTTCTGCTTTGAAACCCGGGGTCTTGTCTTTCCGGTCAAGCTTGACGGGTGATCCAACAGGAGCTGCCGCGAGAGCTTGGGTTCTAACTTTCTTCCCCTTCTCTTTGGTGGCCTTGCTGCGTCTACTGGCCTTTTCTGGGTTTCCATCTGCATCAATCTGTCGACGTGATCGACCATTCGCGTGTATGGTAGCATTCGGATCGAATTCAGCCTCCATCCCGCCAAAGGTAGGCGCGGCTGAGCGTCGGGGTCGTCCGGTCTCTGTGACTGGAAGAGGATTGCCATCTTCTCCTGCAACTTCGGGACGCTCCATGTTCGCGATGGCTCCACGTCCGCGTGCGGCGCCGCCACCTCGCTTCCGTGCACCTCCACGTCTGCCGCGGACCTTGCCCTTGTATTCTCTCGCCCATTTGGTAGCGTAGTAATGGTTAATACAATCTTTGTATGTTCGCTCGGTGCCACACTCCTTGTAAAGTATCTCTGCCAGCTTGCCCCATTTCTTGGCATACTGATCTCGATAGTTCGTTACCATGACGCGATGTTCGTCTGGGGTGAAATCGTCCTCGGGTGGTTCGTAATGAAAAGCGAAGATGCCTTGTCCGGGTTCCCGCTGGAAGTTGGTGTCAATGAAGTTGCGTCGTTGTGCTTCGGCTTCGCTTAGCTCCAAGGGCAGATCTGCTTCTCTCTCTGGATCAGCCATACTTCGCTTTGGCTCGCTATCCTGTTTGCCCATTCTTTCTTCCTCGGCAGTCTTGAGCGATTCTTTGATTACAGCCTCTAGGTCCAGCTCTGTAGCCCATCGACTAGCATGACTGCGCCGCCCAGTCGGGCCGGGAACCTCAAGTAAGGCACCTGCTGTAGCGCTTTGAACGTCGGGCGTTGTGGCCTTCAGGCTAGGCTCAGCTGATGGTTGTCTCTCTTGCTCATCTTGGTCCCGCTCTTCATCCCACCCACGAATCAACCGACGCCATTGCCTATACCTTGCGGCATACTGTTGCAAAGTCTCTTCCTCATTTAGCTCCGGTTGGACTGTCTTCTGGTACAACCGAAGCATGTCCGACTTGAGGGTGTCAGGAAGCCCTGACCGCTCCTGTTCGATATCAGACAGTGGGGTGGGCGGACCTGAGCCAAGATAAGGGAGACCACTTAGATCGGGTAAGATCTCTGGATCCTTGGACACTTCACGACGAAGACGCAAGGCGACTGTCGCTGGTGCGATCGAGCGCTCTGCTCTCTTCTCTGTCGCACTGCCGTCCGTTTCTTCGGCCTTAGGGGTTAATGGTTCCAAAGGCCTGCCCACGGGAGGGGCCTGTATCGGCGACATGGCAACATCCTGTGCACGAGGCACGTCTTCCATCTTGACATTTTCCTGCTCGATATCTTCAAACGGAGCTGGTAGATGATCAGCATTTAGGCATGATAACAGAACAATCTCCTGCAAAGGAGTAGTTGCACGCAGATGGGCAGCACTGAGGTCGACGAGCTTGGCTTCTAATGAGGCCTTCTGCCTATTGTACTTCGCTTCAGATTCCGCGAAGTCATCTTCGTCAAGATCAAGATCTTCATCCGAATCTTGCATAGCATCTGGCGCAGAGGAAGCAGCCGACATCGGTGGCTGCACAGGACGAGGAGACGCTTCTGCCATGACTACGTCGGAATGCCGCCTCGTTTCTATCGTCCCAGGTTTCAAAGACGGAGCCGCAGATCGTTCTGCCGATGCCGCTCGCCCCTTGGGCCTTTCCATATCGCTAGAAGAACGGAAGTAAGAAGGGGCGCCGAATTGAGTTTGCTGTGCACGTTGCGGATGCATCATGGAAGCCGAATGGCCGAGTTCGAGCTTTGGAGCTTTTGGGATTGTCCCAAAGGACCGTTCGCGGTCATCAGCCGGGAATTCTCTCTTCGTAGGTATCGAAGGACGATTCGGAATGAGGCCAGGCCTAACCCACTGCATGCTCTTTGGCCCACTTCCCATAGGTGCCCTTGGCGCGTTAAAGCCAGGTCTCTCAGGTTGCGCGTAGGAGGCGGCCGGTCGTGAAACCATTGGCGTTCTGTCAGCTTTCGGACCAGTTGGTATATTCGCTGGCAGGGACTTGGGGGATGTGTTGATGGATGCATCACCACTACCGCTTCTGGGCCCCGATGGTGGAGGAGGCGCGGTGCTAACATTCGTTTCCCGCGGCACGTATGAGGGGAGAGGGGTCCTTGAGAACGACGGCGAAACATTAGCCCTAAGAGCCGCCTGCGGCGCGGTTGGGGGTGGACGTGGTCGTGGTGCTGGACCCTGTGGCGGCGATTTTGCGAGGGCTGACGGTGCTGATGGGGGTGGGCCCTGACGTGCGGGATACTGTGGTGCGTTGTTTGTCCGTGCAAATAGTGCTTTTGTCTCTAGTCTCTCGGTCTCAGGAGGATGAGAAAGTGATGAGGGTGCCGACGGTGGCGCACTTGGGGGCGGGTCCATACGCGGCTGTCCATGTGATGCGGATCGATTGTCTTGCGAAGAGTGATCCGCAAGGGGCCGCTCAGATGTAACACGATCGGGTAGCCTGTCTGCCTTAGGTCCCGTGGGCGGAGCAACCGGAGCAGGTGCAGTGCTGGTCTTGGGTATGGACGGTGCGGCGGGAGCGGCAACCGCAGGTGGTGCTACAATAGGAGGAGTTGGAACCGAAGCTGGTGTTACGGCTGGGGTAGAGCTAGCTGCTGTAGCTGAGACCGGTGCGGGCACCGAAGCTGGGGTAGAGGAAGCCGGAGGAGGGACTGCTGCGACTGAACCTGAAGATGTAGCTGGTGCTGGGTTGCTGCTCTGAGTAGCTTTGACAGACGGTGCTGCAGTTATATTTGGCTTTGCATCAAGCGTGGAATTCCTCCAGACATTAGATCCAAAGGCCGGGACGGCAGCAGGCGGCGAAGAAGCACGTGGAGCATACCTTTCTCGAGAAGCCTCTGCACGGCTGGCCAATAGTAAGTCGTCCTTGCCAGGGTCTCGACGAGAATCCTTGGCCGCTGACTGGTCAACAGCAACAGAGGAGCGTCGAGAATATGAGTCTACTTGGGGTCCGAGCCGGTCCGCTGGGGATGCGTGGTGCGAAGAGTGTGGGGTTGCGCCTGTCGGTGTTCCTGGCACATGCCGCGAGTCGGAAGGACCGGGGCCACGGTGAGTATCTAGAGCTCTCGGTCCGGGCTTAGCGGCACCTGCGGGTCCTATGTAAGAATCGTATTCCCGAGGAAATCTGCGGTCGTCACGGTCTCTTCTGTCAAAATCTCGCTCGTCTCGCAAGTCGCGATCTCGGCGCAAGGGCGATCGACTACGCGGTCTGTACGAGCGGTCTGGTGGACGATCTCGGGGATCATGATGCCGGTCCCGGTCGTCGTTATGGAATGGTCTTCCTCGTCCACCAAAGTCCCTCCCACCTCTGCCTCGCCCAATGCCACTGCCGCGGTATGATGAGCCGGTGCCAAGGATGGGAGGATCCGAGAACGTAGATCCTGCAGAAGGTGGGCCATCCCGCGAGTTGCGGCGTGCACGACTGACGTCTAGATCGCGCGGTGGGAAGTCTCGTTGATCACGAGCATCACGGATATCCCGAATGGGGGAGCGCCGTGGTGGAGGAGTCGGACGTCTTTCTCTGCGGTCGCGATCGAAGTCTCGGTCGCGGTCACGGTCAGCTCTCCAGGAGTTGTGTGTGTTGGTCATTGGAGGTGCTGGACCGCTGCTGAGTGGTGGCGCATCGCGCAAAGGGGTAGGCTCGCCCCTGCCGGGGAAGCCTCGCCCTCGACCGTCACGTGGTGTTGACGCTCCACCAGAAGGACCTCCCGGTGCAGGACCGCGGGGTGCATCTGAAAGTGATTTGGGCCCTCGAGGAACATCGCGCGGTGGGAAGCTGTTGGCATCCTGGTTGGGTCTCACGCTGTCGTTAGCTCTTGGAGGGTATCCACCGCCGAAGGCTGATGGTCTGCGGTCTCGGTACGGAGGAGATCTGTCTCGTCCATTCCTGTTGTTGTCCGGGTAGCGATACGAGGACATGGTTGTAATTCAGGTTCCTAGAGCCAGAGTTCAATGACCGCGGCATGGGCGTGAGTGTGGTCCAGGGTCTATCGTTGCGGAGGTGCACGTGTCTTTTGAAAGGGTCCTGTGGCTGGCGCTGATTGATGAAGATGGCGTGGTAAGGCAAAATGGCAAATGCGCGCTCACAATCCGTACTGGCAGCAACCCACTGATGGTGGGTGGGGTTGCGCAGAGAATGAGTTGTTTGGTAGCAACCGCAAGGTCGGCGTGTGCAACCTGTGATTAGGGTCCGTGCGGATTTGGGATAGCGCGCCCCAGCCCAGGCACAGTTTGGGTGGGATCCGCCGTGCTTGGCACCGGCAAGCTGAGATCCAAACCGCTGCTGGCTTTTCACGCCGCAAGGAATCGGCAGCCTTGGAGGATCGCGTCAACTAACAGCAAGAAGTCGATCCTGAACGATGGCAAACAGCCCTGGAAACTCGAGGCGCGTGCGGGGCGGTTTGTTGTCGACCTGCAGCTAGAAGAGATGGAAATCACCCCCGTTGACGTGGCGCTGCACTTCTGTGTGCGTGTGCGGCCACGGGCAGTTTAGTAGGTGTCCAAAAGGCCGAATATGAAGATGTCAGAGATGTCTAGCCGGGGGGCGCGCAGGTGAGCGCGGGCAACATGATGCCGTCGAAAGGGTTGCGGTCGCTGAGAGGGAGTGAAGAACAACGGGATCTGGGCGTGAGAACGAGGTTCAAACGCACGCCCGCCCGCAGACATGACGAGGGCACCGAGCGATGCAAGGCAACGGACCCCTGCGGCTACCCGGTGCAAGAGACACACAGACACCAGGCTTCAAAGAATCAGCATGGGCCATCTGGACTTTCGCAGCCAATCAAGCGCCAGGTCGCCCGGCTTGGGCTGTCTCGCCTCATGCACAATCAGCCTGCAGCCGAGACCCATACAAACAACCGCATCGTGCCTGGCGGGTCTTCATCGCACGCGGCAGCTCGTCGGCAGCGCTGCGGTGTGTCTGAAGCACACGCAATGATTCTGTGCATCGAATGAACCCCTTAAGGGTGTCAAGGCTCCAGGGTGCCTCGTGTGCTGGGCTTGACCCGTGGACGATCTCACGAACTGGAAGCGCGCTAGACTCGCGCAGGGGCGCACGGCCGCAGCAATGTGGGGAACGCAAAGTCGAAAATCACCTGCGACTTGAAGAAGTCGTGCGTGGCGCATCGAATCCAGCTGCGTGCGCGCGATAATATTAAATCACAACAGTCCCTCGCAGCCATCTGGATCGTGCAACTCCACACTCCACGTCATGTCGTCCAGCAACGAGGCTGCAGCCCCCTCCGGCGCCACTGATGCAGTCCTGAAGCCTTCTGAGCCCGTGCCCGCAGACGCCAGAGAGGTCCAAGGCATCGACTTCAACCAGTATGCGAACCGCAGCATCACTGTCGAGGAGCTCATTGGAGGCTACTCCAACATGGGCTTCCAGGCAACCTCGGTGGGCGAGGCTGTTCGCATCATCAATGGCATGGTGAGTTGCTTTCGCCATCTGTCCGCATCTGCAGCGTTGAGCACGGAGACAGCCGCTGGCCCAGGCTAGCGGTGCCGTGGATTTGAAACGAGACCGGAAATAGCACCGCCGTCTCACCCTCGCTCATGCGCCTCGCGTTCCTGCTAACAGGTGACAGCGCGCATGGAGGGACCCAGAGACCAATGAGGGAACGACGATCTTCCTGGGATACACATCTAACCTGATCTCGTCCGGTCTACGGGAAACGCTGCGGTACCTTGTGCAACACAAACACGTCTCTGCCATCGTCACCACTGCCGGTGGAGTCGAAGAAGACTTTATCAAATGCCTTGCGCCAACCTACCTCGGTGCCTTCTCGACTCCCGGTGCTGGGTTGCGCGCCAAGGGTATGAACAGGATAGGTAACCTTGTCGTACCCAACAGCAACTACTGTGCTTTCGAGGACTGGGTCGTGCCCATCCTCGATAAGATGTTAGAGGAGCAGGAAGCGAGCAAGAAGACAGAGGAGCCGATGCACTGGACACCGAGCAAGATGATTCACCGTCTAGGCAAGGAGATTAACGACGAGCGCTCCGTCTACTACTGGGCATGGAAGAACGATATTCCCGTGTTCTGTCCAGCTCTCACCGACGGCAGTCTCGGCGACATGTTGTACTTCCATACCTTCAAGGCATCACCAGAGCAGCTGCGAGTTGACATTGTAGAGGACATCCGCAAGATCAACACCATTGCCGTACGAGCGAAAAGAACGGGCATGATTGTGTTGGGTGGAGGCATCGTCAAGCACCACATCGCGAACGCCAACCTCATGCGCAACGGAGCGGAGAGCGCTGTCTATGTCAACACAGCCCAGGAATTCGATGGTAGCGACGCTGGAGCACGGCCAGACGAGGCTGTCAGCTGGGGCAAGATCAAGTTGGACGGTGACAGTGTTAAGGTGTATGCAGAGGCGACAGTTGTATTCCCACTCATCGTAGCGGCGACCTTTGCAAGCGTACAGCGAAAAGAAGCGTAGATTTTGATCAATCACAAGCAAGATGCATGAATGCAACGCCTGAAAATTGAGATTTTTGAAACACTCGAATACGCAACTGTCAAACGTTTCGAAAAGCGAGTCGTCGACCTTCAACGTCTTCAAACAATAATGAATCAGGCGTCACGGGCGGCGGAAAGTCTGGCGCGCGTTAGACGACGCGGGAGCTGCAGGGAAGGCACGGTGGGTCGCGTCTTCCCCGTTAGCTTGATCGGAGTAAAGTACCGCTCAGCCTAGCTGCTGGTGTGGAGCTGCGAAGCAATCGATAAGGAAGACAGCTCAGCTCCAGGCGGCCTCTTGAGACTCATCATGCTCCATGACGCTGCGCAGTCTTGCAGCCGTGAGCCAACGTCGCAAACAAGCAAGGTGACGAACTGCAGAAGGGCTTCGCCGCCATGACAGCGAGGGCGCAAGGTTCGCTAGGCAGCGCCACGAATGCCGGGCCCCCGCGCATTAGCTTACCGCCTCACTCCAATGACCATGTTGTGCATCGACAGCTGCCTGCAGCTTTAGGTTCAACTTAAGCCCAGCCACGCCCGTGATTGTTCCTCTCCTGCTGTTGACGTTGATTCAACAGCTTTCTTTCGCTTTCTCCATCTCCAGTGTTGGCTCAACTTTCACTATACGGTTCAGGGTCGACCCAGCCTTGCCGGCGCACACCCTCTGATAATAGGCACGTCAGCCGTGCAGCTAGCTGCCTGCGTACACCTATCCACTGATAGCACCTCTCACTCGCACTCGTAACCTGGCAATACCTGTCGCTGGTCCTCACCAAGCTCTCCTTGGGTTACACATGCAGCAGGTCCCTTATCACAACCATGAGCGTTAGCGTTGAGCAGCCGCTGCATTTCCAACAACCGACTTCACCTACCTTCTCCAGTCCCCCACGTTCACCAAGCCACGTGCAGCATGCGCCAGCACCAATATCTTCACCATCCTCAAACCAACAGAGCGACGTAACCATGAGTACCTCAACATCCACATTGCCGCCCACCGGCCAGCGACATGACCGGGAAGATGCGGACATGCAAGATGGAGAAGGCCTGTTAGATGAGCGACTGAATCTCTCACAGTCACTCACAGCTCCGGCCGAGTCTCCTTCTAGCACATCACCGGTCGAGGTCGCAGCGACAGATGACGATGCTATGGACACAACGCCAGATACAGACCAACGGCTTGTACTACCGAACGGCTCAGCCAGCCTGGTCAACACATCTAACACTCAGCCACCCTTGCATACAGCCAACAGCACCGGGAGGGAACAGACAGATCGCAGCGAGCAGACAGAGCCAGCTGTAGCTGGAGACGAGGCTGTAAGTGACGAGGATGCTCAGCTTCATACAGTGACTGACTTTCTCAAGGCGCAGTCCGAACTTCCTGCTCCACCCATTATCCCACCTCCTTTATTCGACCCAGATCTTCAGCCGCCGCCGCCGCCTCCTCCTCCCCCGCCGCCACCAGTCGAGCCTGTACGATCTGATACCGAGTCGTCAGACGACGAGGATGGCATGCAACCATGGCACCCTATACAAGAAGATACGTCTGCGCCAGACGAGACAGAGATGAAGGAGATAGAAGCTTCTACAGAGCATAGCGCTCTGGACCATGAGTACTGGGAAAGTCGAGCTTTTCTGCCCGTCGAAGAACCAGAGTACACAGTGGGCGTTAGTGGTCGCATCAACTGGGCTATCGAGGCGTACAACGGAACTTGTGATTCTCCGAATCGTGATATTGTCATGAAGTCAGACCCTGTCAGCATTGGCGGCCACGAGTGGCAGATCAAGTTCTACCCCAAGGGCAACGACTCTGACTATCTGAGTGTGTATCTCGAATGTATCAGCGTTATGGACGCATCCTCGAAGAAGAAAGAGGGCCGCGTTGACTCTGTGGCTAAAGATATCCCAGCAGAAGGGTCACTCGACAGCCCCTCGACTGATCCAGCTGTGCAATCTGCAGTCGTCGAAGATCAGTATACACCTCTGCCGCTCCTGGGCTCGAAACAGCTGCCGAAACGAAGGAGTGTTGCAGCACAAGTCTCAGTCGTAATGTATAATCCCACTGAGCCCCGCGTCAACTATTCGAGAACTGCTCTGCATCGATTTTGCAATGGCTCTCCAGACTGGGGATGGACAAGATTCCATGGTCCATACTATGACATTGCTCATCGCGCAAGAGGACAGAGGCAGCCTCTCCTTCGCGACGATAAGCTCTCGTTCACCGCGTACATCCGAGTTGTGGAAGACAAGACAGGTTGTTTATGGGAACACCCCAGCCGAGAGAATCCATGGGACAGCTTTGCGATGACTGGCTTGCAAGGGCTGATGCTTGGTGAAGATGCGAGCGCTCCTGGTGGCAATATGATCTCAGCCATCGCAACCTGGATGCTATACACTCCTTTCAGGAAACTTCTATACAGTATACGTGTACCTAATCCCGAAGAAGAACCGTTTGCGGCACCCATGCCACTGGTCTGCGCACTACAGAAAGTGCTATACATGCTCCGAACTCAGATTGAGCCTGGAGCTGGCGCTGTAGCTCTGGACGATGTTCTCGATGCCCTTGAATGGTACGGTATCCATGAGCGTATCGACAAGATTGATGTTATCGAAACCTGGGAAGTGTTGCGTGCCAAGCTTGAAGAAGAGCTGCACGATACAACTGAAGGTGTCGCTTTTGCAGCCATGTGTGGACTGAAGCGGGACCATATTACTGGTCGTCCAAGCTACAGGGTGCCTGTGGTAGGTGTTGAGAGCATGCAAGGCGCCATCGATGCCTCTGCTGCTTTCGTAGCACCAGGACAAGACCTACCGGAGCTGTTGACGATCGAACTTGAGCGACAGAAATTCGATGTCAAGACACGCTCGTACATCAAGCTACTTAACAAAGTCACTCTTGACGATCACGTCTCTGTAATCGGCACACCATACACGCTGTATGGCTTCGTCGTTCACAAGCAGACACTGCAGTCCTACGTCTATCAGCCCATCCTGCGCCCTGAAGGTCCAGGATCGTGCTGGTACAGTTACTCGGACAGCAAAGACGAGAATCGTGTTAAGTGCCTTACTGAGAAGCAGGCCATTGATGCTCACGTGGGCAAAGCTGGTTCGAATCGTGTTGACGGCAACGATCCCGTTGCCTACATTGCGATGTATGTTCGCGACGACAAGGCTGATTCCGCTTTCAAGACCCAAAGTGTGTCTGAGCAGTGGGACGTACCTCAATGGATGAAACCCAACGTAGAGAAGACAAGAACTCTTGGGATGGTGGATCCATTGCCTCCACCTCCACCTATGGATGACCTCGCTCCCCAGCCCAACAAGAGTGATCATCATAGCTTGAGCGATGACAATGGATCCGCAGACGACGTCTCTGTGTTCTCAGTCTTCGACTCTAGATTGTTCCTGCAGCACGAGGGACCGGGTATCTTCGAAACCCACGACACCAAGTGGGCTGGAGACAACGTCGATCACATGCACCATGTCCAACTTTCACGTCGAGACAGTTGTGATGAAATTCGCACTAAGATTGCCTCAGTCATCGAAGGCGTCAAGGATCCCCGACAAATTAAGTTTTGGTTCATGTACCCGCTGCGAGGCTCTTATGCACGACCTATTCTTTCGAGCACAGGCAAAGTGGAGTACTCCAGTGGCAGCTACGATCGCTACATGGAGCTCAAGGAGTGGAAGTTCGACCGATCCGATTTTTCGTGTCGACGCTTATGGATTCACGTTATCGATCACGCTGAATTACCAGCACTAGCTCCACAAGAAGTGGAGATTCAGAACATCGTTGAAGCATCACCTTTGACGGTCCATGGCGACGTCGTCTTGACCGAAGCCCTGCCAGAGGTACCATACCCCCACACAGAAGATGCTGCACATTCTGAAGACACACCAATGAGCGAGCCTGATGAGCTCGATCAAGACGCTGTGGTGCCAGTACAGTCAAGATCGCAGACACCAACCACTGTGCCTCCAATTACTGTCGAAGGAACAGTCGAGGGGATGATGGAAGATGGCCGCGATGAACCAGAAGCTACCAGCCCTCATGTTTCTTTGTCGGTCCCTGGTGACACAGAGATGAGCGATACACAGCAGGACTTGCCACCTCCACCGCCGCCGCCAGTTGACCTTCCAAATTATCCCGTGGTTTCAGCCCCACCCCCGCCTGCGCAACGTCCCAGCAGCCCCGACCCCCCGTCCGATGAGATATACTTCTTTTTGAAGTTCTTCAATCCAGAGAAACAGACTCTTGAGGCTCGTGGCACATACATTGTCAAGAAGGCTGCAAGAGTTGACGAGACGCTGGTCAAATGCCTCGGTCTGCCCATGGAAGACAAGAAGAAAATCGATATTTGGGAGGAGGAGGAGCCCAATACCCTCAGGCTGATCAAGAACCGCCGCTCTTTCCTCCAAGTCGATCTGTACAACACCGCGGTCATCGTCGTTGCCATGCCCCAGACCAGCGAACAACGAAGCGCGCTCGCAGCACGCGCAGCGTTCGCCGACGGGCATTCCTTCCTCAGCTACCGCGCATTTGCCCGTAACTTCTCTTCTCACCTCAACGGCCACTTCACCTACGACTACTTCTCCTCAGAGTACTACAAAGGCGAGATCAAGAACGGCCACCGCCATGGGCACGGGAAGATGCTCTACCACAGCGGCGCAACCTATGAGGGCACTTTTCAGCTCGGGCAACGCCATGGCCACGGCTTGTATACCTTTCAGAACGGCGATACATACGATGGTGATTGGGTGGACAACCAACAGCACGGTTCTGGCACATTCGTAGAGGCAGCTACAGGCAATACGTACGTCGGCGGCTGGAAGAACGACAAGAAATTCGGTGAGGGCGTCACGCATTGGAAGAGCGCGCAAGAAGAAGAGCGTCTCTGCCGTATTTGCTGGGAAGATGCTGCGGATGCGGCTTTCTGCGACTGCGGACACGTCGTTGCTTGCTTGCAGTGCGCGAGGGAGGTGCAGAATTGTCCGGTGTGCAGGAAGAGGGTGCTTTGCGCGATGAAGCTCTACTATGTAGCGTGATCACCAGGCAGTGCAGCGAGAATAGAGGTCGGTGATGTGCCCCCGAGGGTATGTGGAGTGCAACAATGCGCATACGGTTGGCGTTCAGGATCCTTTTACATTCCCTCTATATAGCCTCCCACGTAGTCACGCGTGGCTGTGTTTCTCTTTTCTCTCCGTCCACTAGCACGGTGTCTAGGCGTCCACTTTGCAGTTATCAATCCAAGATGTCTCTACTTTTCTTCCCAAGGCTATGTTAAAGGTTATCACAGATCGCAACACACCGGACTACGTGACCCGGTCTGGCAGGCTTGCCTTGACGTATCACTCTCCGTCCTAGCCACACTAGCAACACTCGAATACCGAAATTGCGATTGCGAATGAAAACTTTCATATATTACTGCTCGTACCCGGAGAACCAGTCCCACTTTACCTATTCAGTCTCTGTATGAACACGCGCAGAACTTGAGGCCAAACATTTATCGTGTGTACCGCATTGCTGAGTCCCCAGGACCAGCGCATGTTGTATCATACGAGCTTTCTTTCTATGATCAATTTGTCCGTATTGCACACGGTGGCGATTTCTGTATACTCATTTAATCCGCCTGCGAAGCTCTGAGAGATAGTAGCTCCGGCTTTAGGTCTTTTTGGTTAAGATGTTTTCGGCTTTGACTTTGGTGTTTTAGGCTTGGATGCTGGCGCTTTCGGCTTAGGTGCTGGTGTCTTCGGCTTAGGTGTTGACGTTGGCTTCTTGCATTTCTTGGTTCCTTTCGCAGGCTTCTGTCCAGCTGCTCGGCGGACGATATCCCAAAGACTGCGTCTTGTCGTAGCCGGTGCACAATCCGGGTCTACCTCAACACAAGGCGCGAAGTTGTTGCCCACCCCTGTGTGGTATACCACGCCAATGTACGACTTCTCATGGTCTATGATGCTGTTGTCGTAGATAACTCGATGCATGCTTGCGCCCTCAAATTTGAGGTCACCACCTTCGAAGCTTAGTCTTCAAGGATATGAGCAGGCTAGAACTTGGCGACTTACCTTGCCATGTCTGTCTAAGCCCGAGAGGCTCTTCCCTGAGGTCGCCGCGCGTTGTAGCCCTGGATCACGAGGAATGATTAGCAAAGCGGAGACCGAGAGCTTTTCAGTCAAGGGCACAACTTACGCAAGAGCGGCTGGGTCTCTGAGAACATTTCCAGATGGGCTCCCGTTGAAGAACTTGACTGGATACCATTTTCCGTCTGGAGCTTTCGTTTGTCGTTGTACATCTGCCGCTTTCAATTGATCGAGGATTCGTTGCCGTGTAAAGGTTATAGGCCTGCCAAAGCGGTCGTTGCCACATGTGACACTTGGAGGAATTGTACCACCTGCTCTGCGCTCGAGGGAGATAACGTCTGCATCCAGACTTGCTGCATATTCCCTGGCTTTGAGAGGTGCCGCATACGATTCTGCTAACAAACCAACGAGAACCGCGAACTTCAGTATGAACATGACGGGTGACTGAGAAGTAAATGGAGAGGAGAAGGAAGAGCCGTATGAGCAGAACGGTTGAACAGTTTGATGAACAGTCTGCCTGGCTGTGATTGACTGCGTTTGATATAGCTTGTGCCAAAGGTGCTGTTGGCCACCTTTTCTAATTGTCTTGATGTATGACTTCTCGACGCTCAGATCTCCTGCACTTCCGGAGATTCGTGTAATTTGATGATCTCCTGGCCATCCGATAAGCTCCCCTACGATCCGAAGACCGCAGCTGGATCAAGTGTCTCGAGTACGGAGTACAACCAATCCATGTTCCGGATGACGCTTCCAATGAACTCCTCGTCATCGCGCATGCAATCAAGACTCTTCAAGGCGACGGGAATTTGAGAGCTGACCTCAACTGTTACTGCCAGTGTCATGGTGGTCCAAGCGCAGGCCACAACAGCGTATTGTAATGTCCGGGTAGCATAAGCTAAAGAGAGGAGATGCTAAGCCCAAGAGAGTTGTAGATGAGCGGCTTTACGGATGATCCGACCAGTGGTACTCGCAACAGCGCTATGAGCGCCCGGACCGCTGATATCCCAACGCTGCAAAGTTATGGGATCAACTGTCGCGGTGTAACGGCCTCTGAGACTCGGATTCGGCTAGTGGGTTATATCACCGTTAGCGCGACTGCGCCGCAGCCCCGCCACACTCCTCGGACTCCGAATCCTACTAAGCCTTGCCTTCCATCTGACATTTGTGTTAAGTGCGTTCTCTTTGTTTGTATACGTCGTAAATACAGACAGACATTCTCAGACCCAACTCACGCGAATTTGCCAGATCCTGTCATGGCCAGATCGAGTAGAGATATAACTCGCAACGAAGAGCGTGCCATGCAAGCAGCCGCCAACGATTTATTCGTCGCGACAGATCCAATATATGGAAACCTCCGTGGCCAAATATGTGGACAAGATCGGTCAGCAACCGAGTGTGCCAAGCTTTATGTTGACCAAACGATCGCACTGGCCGCGCATCCTGAGGACCAGAGAGAGCTATGGAACTTCGTGTCAGTACTAGGCCGTGGTATGGTTGAGCTAGCATCACGCATCCCTTACTCCGAAGACGCTGTTCGAACAAAGCTCGTCGATTTTATCCATGAGTTGCAAAAGGCGGTTGTTATAGACCCCGCATCCACGACGGGAGAGCCACTTCATTTCTATGAAGAAAGAGAGAGTGTGCTTTGGAGGGACCTCCCGGAATTCTGGCTAGCGTGTGCTGAGGAGACAAGTAGCTTCGGTGAGTCCGTACTACTGGCGGGGTTATTGTACAGTGTGGATGTTTACTGACGGTGGAGGCTGACCATCTCTAGACCCGACAGATCCCTCCAACACGCCACGTGAATTGGAACGTTGGAAGAATCTGACAGCATTCTGGGCTCAACAAACCTATTCCCCCTCAACAGACCACAGCGGCTGGGACATAATGGCGTTCAAACATGCATTTGAGCCACGCGAGTACAACGAAGAGGTAGGAGCTCAAACGTTTCTTGTGCAGGTTGCCTCTCTTTGGTTTATCAATGGTGCAGGCTGGATCTGGGATAGAGTGAGTAAAGATCAAGAGCCATATAGCCACGCGGAATGGAGTCAGTGGAAGCAGAGTCTTGAGATGTCGCGAAATATGTGTAAAGATGACGAGACCAGGTCATTGATAGGGAAGGCACTGGTGGGAATGCAGGAGGCTGAGGTTGGAGTGTCGGTAGAAGGCTGATTCTGATTAGCTATTGATAGCATACGCTACGTGCAATTCATAGTGTGATCTACAAAGTTGCTTTACACAATGTAGAACCGGTGATCTTCGCAATGCCCGCAACTGTTGGTGTAACGTCCATGCTCAAGCTAACGACTTAGTCAGCAGCCCCACCGCTGCCGCCTTAAATTGAACAGCTTGCATCGAAACTTCTTCTCCAGGCAGCCCTCGCTGTTCCTCAGACATCACAACCATCCCACACTCGCTTGTAGTCGTGATTCATCATGGATGTCTTTTGGACGCTGCCTCCGGTCTCTAGGTAAGCTCCCTTGCCCGTCTTGCAGCACGCTGTATGCGACACAACGAATCCTAACGACCTCTCAGGACCATCACAGCGCTCGCAGTAGTCGTGTCAGCCCTCGGTTATGGCGGTATCATCAGCTTATACCAGTACATCTTCGCGAGCCAATTCGTGTTCACAACCAAGATCGTACCACAGATATGGCGCGTCTTCACAGCGTTTCTCATTACGAAACCGAAGTTCGCCATTCTGCTAGACCCGTACTTCCTGTACCAGTACGGCAGCGCTCTAGAGCGCGAGTCGTCGCGCTTCGCGCAGCCAGGCGACTTCTTCGTGTACACTATGTTCGTTGGCTCGGTCATAGTCGTAAGTATTTGTCTTTTTCGCACACATTTGCACTTGCACATTGCATTCTGTAGATCTCTGGTCAACAGAGCATCACCTCGGATTATCTGCGCACCCGGCTTGAGTCAATGGCTGAAGTGCTTCCTGGAACCGAGGGAGAGTACCCTTGCACATCGCACTGTCCGTCATTCGCAAAATATTAAAGGGCTGTTGCGGTGTGTAGGCATGGTGGGATAGCTACTTGAGAAAGCTGTGCAGACTCGCAATTCTGCTCGGCGGTGTTGGCTCCCTACATATCCTGTTGTCTTCTTTTCGCTCGAGCTCGAATGTTGCACGTTTACTTGAGAGAAGAGGTGCTGACGGTGATTGAAAAGGCGCTTGCAGGTGTCCTCCTTAACGGCTACACGTTCCTCCCCGCCTTGTCCCTCGCATACGCATACACCTTCGCACAGGACAACCCCACGCGTCAGGTCAGCTTCTTCATCGTGAACTTCGACTCCAAGTACCTGCCCTTTGCCATGCTGTTCATGACCTTCATCATCGACGGCCAGAACGCGGCCCTCAGCCAGCTCACCGGTATCATCGCCGCCCACCTGTTCGATTTCCTCACACGCATCTGGCCGACGTTCGGTGGAGGCAAAAACTTCATCTTCACACCGCAGGTGGTGAAGCGCTGGTTTGGTGCCACGCCTGGATCGGTGCAGAACAGGGGCTACGGGCACGCTGTGCAGGGTCGTGGGCGCGAGACAGGATCGAACGAGCCAAGTACTGGTCGCAGTACCGGTGCTGCGTTTGGCAATTTGGGTCCTGGCCGTCGTCTTGGTGGAGAGTAGGGCGTGGTGCTTTGTTGCGGCACATATACAGCTTGTCTGGACTTGCTGGAGAGCGCAGGCTGAGATGCCTCGCCCTTTGGGGACGGGTCACAAGCTTGGGATATAGCTTGGGCCAGTGGAGATGATTCGAAATGAACGAGATACGAACCGACATTACAGTAGCAATCTAATACACACGAAATCAAAGCATGTCACTACTTCCTTGCCTCCCATGTGTTGACTGGATGTACAATCGCCTGGCTCGTTACTTTGAAAAGTACTGCCGTCAATGCACCAAAACCATACGCAGTCACGAGTGCCCTCACGACTTGGCAAAATGTATTGAAGTTCAAGGACTTGATTCATAAGACAGCTCTTGCCATCATGCAACAAATAAAGAGGCGGTAATCTATGCCTTCTTATCGCTACCAGCAGGGTTGCTGGGTCCATCGACCGCTCGCTCAACATGTCCTGCAATGCCATCCTTGCTCGCGTCGAACTGAGAACCGATAACACCGTCCTTACTGAAAGGACCACCGACAGCCTGGCCGATGGAACCGATTGCGCCGTCGGGGTTGAATTGCTTGCCAATCGCGCCGGCCGAGGAGATTATGCTGGGGTTCTGGGCAGTCGTATTAGTAAAGGCCATCGAATTCGGATTCCGGCGAGAACCCTGTAGACGTACATCCTGAGGAATGGCATTTGTGCCCTTGTTGGCGCCGAGCTTGTCAGCAGCAGCGGTGGTGTTGTCAGTCATGCCGGCGGTGGAGGAAGCTTGCGATGCGCCTGTGAGATGATCTTGAAGAGGTCCTGTAGACTTAGGCATGGGATCGATGTGTGATGAGTGAGATAACAAGTCACGTCTGTACTGCTGTTATGTTATATAGGGTTTGCTTTGTACCTATGCGGCTGCGTCACAATGTAGTGAGAGGTGATGACGTCAAGATGAGTAGGTGGGGGTTAAATGTCGAATGAGCAATTTGGATGACGAGCATAAGGGTCGCGATGATGTATCTAGGCGGAGCGAAGTGAGATCCGTGGATCTCATGTGTCTGAAGGGGTTTGGTGCTGTTCGTGTTGGGTTTGGGATGCGGGTGGTCGCTCGTGGGTGACGGCGTGCACACTTGCCTTTGCTGATCGCGATCGTACCTGAACTCCACATGTGGGGATTGACAGTCATTCATGTAGATGAGAATTCGAAGCTCCGTGGAGTCTCGATGCTTGATTGATGATGGTATGTTTGTACGTCGCCTATCTCTTCTTCTTGGTTGGGATATTCACTCTCGGGAACACCAACGGCAGGCGCAACTTCGCGATATTGTGGTTGTTGGTCTCGGCCTTGGTTAACTTGAACTTGGTCATATCGGTCTGTGTTGGTGGGTTGACTTTGCAGCCGAGCTCGTGGAAGTACTGCTTGATCCTGCGAAGACGTCAGCCGCTTGATACCGAAATGCGCTGGAGAGGATACATACTCCTTGTTCTCGATCTTGAGATCCTCGCGTAGGTCGTTGACGTCCACCTCAAAGTCGTCGACGATGAGGGCTGCGGCTGCAACGTGGGTCATGAGGTTATCGATGTTCCAACGGGGCATGTCATTGTTTCTGGACGTGTTAGTGAGAACATTGAACGACGGACGCCAAGATACATACTCTGAGCCAAACTTCCTCCTGATGGCATTGACGAGCGGGATGTTGTCCTCCTCGTTCATCAAGCTCTCCAGCTTGCCCTTTGGCGGTATCCTTCTCGCGAACCTGCCAGTTTGCCCAGCCAAGGCTGCGTTGAAGTTGACGCAGAGCAAGATGAAGCGTAGGACCTTTAGCTTCTGGACCTGCTTGTTCCTGCAGAGCTTCAAGATGCGCTTAGCGACGTATTTGCTGTTGACCTGAACACCCTTGCCGGCTTCTGAGGCATCCATCCAATCTTTGACAGGTATCATGCCCATGAGCTCGCTGCCAACCACAGCGTCGACTGTGTAAACATCGCCGGGGAATTCAGCCTTCAGGTTCGGTGTTGGTCGCGGCTTGGAGCTGTCCAGCGCAGCTTCGAGATCCGCCTTCGTGGGCATGGCGGATGTGTTGCCAGACATATTGGTCAAGACGTTCTCCGCTACACCCTCGTTCCTGCTCTCTGCTTCTGGTGCTGTGCTGCGGATCGAGTTCATGGTGATGTCGTCGATCCTCTTCCTGGACTTCTTGGAGCCGAATTCAGCAGCAAGCGCATGCCTCTTCGCGGTCATGGTTCCTTGTGCGGCTTCCAATCGTGCTTGCTCTTCTTGTAGCTCTTGTGTCTCACTGCGCAATGTGCTTCGTACTGTGACCCTCTTGACGGGCACGATCTGCAGTTTCTTCGTCTCCGGGTCGAAAACACCAACATAGTCTTTCAGCTGACTCCCTGAGCTGCCGTCGAGCTCTTGTTGTGCAGTATAGTCAAGACGGGCGTGGTCGGAGGACTGGAGGAGAAGGGTGGTGACGGAGGACTTGGGCATGACCTTGATGTGCTGGTACGGTTTGAGGTTTACGCGCGAAGGTAACTTGAGACCCGGTGTGGCAGCTATTTTGCAGTGAGTACGTGAGATCGGTACGCGCGCATTGCGACTTGACTTACCAAGCAAAGGGCCCAGCGCCTCTTCTTGCAGAAGCTCGACCTTCACATTCCCTTGCGCAGTGACTGCAGCCTTCTTACTGGGACGCTCGGCACCGTCCTCGTTTCTCTTCCTCTTCTTCTCGGCCATGGTGTCGATTGTGTGTTGGTGGACTTGGCGATTGGTGTTGTCGGCGCCGCGCTCCAACTTTTTCCAACCTCGAATTGGCAGAATTTCGGGGCGGTCATGGGCCAGAGGCTAGCACCACAAACGGTTAGAGGGGTTCGACGGTTGCGACTTCCGACTTGACATCATCTGCACGACGCGTCTCAGGCAGGGACGTGGATTCTTAGGTCAATTAGCTGTGACAGTCTAGCTGGTGTTACCTGCGTCCTCCCTATAGACGAGCTTCATCTTCACATGAAAGCCCAACCCCTCTTTTTCCTCTGCCACCTCTCCTTCTCGCCTATCCTGAGCACAAAGCATTCTTAGCTGTCGACACGGGTATTTATCCCATCATGTCGGTCGTTATACGAACCGCCCAGAACGTTGCTGCCAGCGTTGGCAACAACATCGAGCACACCACCAACCGCCTGCTCCCTGCAAAGCAGCGCGAGCGCGCGCTCGAGAATCTCCGTACCTTCTCCGTGCGCAATCCCAAGCTTGCTGTGAGCCACGATCAATCCAATGTGCATGCAGCTATGTGCTAACAAATTGACCTGTAAAGACCTTCCTTGCAGCCCAAACTGCACTGGCTGGCCTACCTGTTCTTCTGTTCCTCGCCTTCGCTGTTGCAACCCTCTTTGCGTCCCTCGTCACTTGCATAGTGCTCGGCATTATCGCTGCTTTCATCTTCACATTTCTCATCACTGGCATTGCCCTTCTCTTCTTAGTTCCTATCGTCATCGTCGGCAGCTGCACAGCCAGCGTCATCTTCTTTTGGGGTCTCGTTGGCTATTTGGTGCTACGACGGATCAATGGCGGTGAGACGCCAGTTCAACCTGGCACCAAAGTTGGTGATTCCCTGAATATGCTGACTGGCGGAAGACTTCAAGATCTAGTCGATCGATCAGATCCTGACCTCCAGCAAGAACGCCTGGCGCAAAATTCGTCACAAGATGAAGTTCTACATATGGACCGCGAAGATGGGAGCGAGGGTTACGGAACGCATCGTGGTTCACCATGTGGACGACGTCACGGGCACACCAACGGGCTTAGCGACAGTGGAGAAGCTCGACAAGAGGGTGAAGAAGATGGAACACGAAGTGCCCAGCTTGCATCGCGAATTATTAGCAAAAGAGCGCAACATCCTCCAGAAGCTCACGTAACGACTTACGATCCTGCAGCTGCGGAGTTGGGTGATTGGAAGAAAGAATTCCACCAGGAGGGTATAACAGCATGACTGCGTGCCGTAGAGCTTTACTGTAGCCACTACTTTTCTCATGTCATTGCTTCCTTCGCATTGTCGACTTCATTTTCTTGTCCCAGTTTCTTACTTACAAGTATCGTCATTCTCAAGTCACAGTGCAGTACACATGTTCATAATATCTCACCTACTTTCTGCTCGTCTCAATGGTCTCAAGGGCCCATAAATCCGCACGGTCTGGACTTCATTGCCCTTAACCAGCTATTGCGCAGACATCCTCACGCCTACTGCGTTTTTCCAGCGCCGGCGAGCCACTTGTTACTTTTGGAGAACTACTCACACAATGGTAAAGTTCGGAAGTGGCCAAAAGAGTTACAGCCGTCATGGTGAATTTGAGACGATTAGAAACAACTCCCAGATTTTGCATCATATCTAGTGGGTTGTCAGGACTGGTAAGGCATAGTATACTCCTCTGACCTACCTAGCCGTTCAGACTCTTCGAAAATTTTGCTAGATCATCTGCTTGCGACAGCACACGATTGCCCCTCAGACAATCGACCGATCAGCGAGACCAAAGTTAGTGAAAGTGAGTGCTTTCCCTCGCAACAACGAAGCTGATACTGATTATTAACCCGAAATATAAATCTGGGCCAATACGAGCTCCGATACCCAGCTTTGGCCCAATCACACTCTGAGGTACGATTTAAACATACTCTTAACCGCTATGAGTGTCAGAGCACGTGCCAGCTTCTTGGAGATACCAAGGTCGCGCCTGCGTCAGTCTTTCTCTATGTGCCTTTGCTCATACGCTGCCTTCACTTGTATGCCCAAAATGCCTACTTCAGATACTACCAACGTCGTAGCGGGCGACAAAGATTTCAACATTGAGGACTTCTTCGACTTCTCTGACGCTGCCGCGGACCCCAATGACAATGGTAAGGACGGCCCTTCCCTCGAGCTGCCACTCGAGTGGAAAAACCCCTTCCCTCCTTCTCAATGTGCGGTGTCCGGCATTGTCAAGCTGGATCTCTTCACAGATGTAGATTATAGGACCCTTGCAGGAATCCCACCACCTGTGTTACCGCAACCAAAGCCCAACTACGGGCTTGCGGCCGAGGCAAGCTCCAAAGAGAATTCGCAAGCTGTTATCGATCTCACCTCTGCTGATGATCTCGATGCTGCCAACGACCTGACCGTGCTCAACAAGCCGGCTCTCGCCCAAAAGCCTACTCGCATCAACCAAGTTAGTCCTGTGATCGCAGAAAGCAACACTGCGTGTAAGCGCAAGTCGTCCCATGATGAGCCTCTCGTACAGAAGAAGCGCCAGGCATCTCATACCGAGCTTTCTCCGCATGCGTCTCAAGAGGCTCTTGGTAAGGTGGAGCGCTGCAAGCCGTGGCCTTCAGGTAAGATCTCAAAGTCGCTGTCGGTCCCCACCTTCATCCGACCTGTAATGCTAACCCGGCTCTCAGGCCTTTCCTCGCGTACGGTCTCGGGGCCTTTGGGACAGGACTCCAGCCCAGGTGCGATGGCGCCTCCGTTTCCTACCCTTTCTTCAACCGCGATGCTAACAGCGCCTTCCGACTTCGCCCCACCAAACCCAAACATCACTACCAAGGCTGTCTCCGATCTCTCACCCGAAGTTTTGCAGTCTCTTCAAGACTTTGTAAACGACAAACCTAGATTTGATGGTGTTACCTCCCATCAAGTCAACACCTATAGCAGGGCGCCGTCACAGTTCCCCACGAAGGCCGACCAAGCATCTTCAGTGACTCCCCAAGAGCCCATTCACAGATTCGACACTAGCATTCACGATAGCTCGAAGGTCACCAAGACGATCCCGGCAACACCTCAGATGTCGCGAAACCAACGCGCACGCTCTACCACGCCACCTTCTCACTTGATAAATCACCTACGCAGTATGGACGACCTCCTCTCCGCCAAATTCTGCGAGCTCAACCCACAGGAGAAGCTTCGCATTATGTTGCCGCTCCTTCGCAACATGAATCCTCGCCGGCTCGAAGACGCTGTCTTTGACCTGCCCTGCGTCAAAGCTAAAGGCCCCGAACATGCAAAGCAAGTCGCAGAAGTCATCCGCAACTCACTCGCCACCCCGACTGCCGACGCTGACCTCGCTCGTAAGTTGACGATTGGTGGTCGCGCGTGTCTGTCTCCGGCTTTGCCGATGTCTCGGCTTGCGAGTACGATGGGTCCTCCTCCGGGAGTAGGTCCTCCTTCGGTGATGCCTCGTCCCTCGAGGCTGACTCATCTTTCGACGATGTCCCCTCCCTCGATGATGTCCCCTCGCCCGGGCATGACTCCTCGCTCGAGAGTGGCTCCTCTCTCGAGGATGGCTCCTCCTACGTTGGGTGCTTCTACTGCCATGGGTCCTCCAGCGCTTCCACTCCCAAAGAAGCCTACGCATACGGGTTTCGGTCGGGCTCTAGGAGCGGCAAGGCAGCAAGAGGCTCTGGACAAGGCGGCAGTGCCCTCAAAGATGGCTCCTCCTTCAAAGATGGCTCCTCCCTCAAAGATGGCCCTTCCTACTGCGATGGGTACCCCGACGCCTTCACTTCCGCACAAACCTACGCATACGGGTTTCGGTCCGGCTCTAGGGGCGGCAAGGCAGCAAGAGGCTCTGGACAAGGCGGCCACGTTGCGCAAGCAGGGAAGGAAGTGATGAGAGAAACGAGCCGGTGATGATGGAAGTACTGCGCTGCGTGGAGCTCAACAAGGGCAGCTTTATGTCGTTGCATCAGTGGAGCCATAGGTATCGTCATGTTCTCGACGGGTTCGTCATCAAGACTCGTGGGTGTTTCTGATGGAATTTTTCGTTTCTTTGATGTCCCACTCCCGGCACATTAGCCGTGGATGTTGTGGAATTATCTGACGTTTTCTTTTACAATACGAATGAGCCTTGGGCGTGAGCTAGGGTCAAAAGAGGGAGCAGTAGCTCTACATCGCATCGATTTCATACTCGATAGCAAAAACGATATCTAAACTTAACTGGTCACCTTGCATGAGTCGCTTGTGAATCAAATGTCGTACCTGGGTCTGCTTGCTCATACTTTCGTCGCTCAGAGAGGTGCGCCTGCGCAAGCGGACTCAGCAAGACATCGTGACTCGCTCTCCCACGCTCGATAGAGTCAACATCATTCCAAGGCGCCAAGTACGGCATTGTCGCTGTCATCGAGGGGTCTTCTCGATGCTGTGATATTGCGATGGTGCCATAAATCTCGCCTTTTCCTCCTTTCTTCGCTTCTTGTTGTTCGCTCGGCGGTGTTTCTACCCACGGCGCCATGTATGGTAGTTCTGTCGCAGGTATGCCTTCATTAACTTCGTGTCTTCTTGAAGACCGTGAGTTGGATAATGAGCTAGTCCAGAGCTTCCGGGCTCGAACTTTGATACCTTGAGGCTGGCGTGGTTGTTGCTGAGGCGTGCGACTGCGGATGAAAAGGGAGCGGTACGGTGCTATGCAAGCAACAATGATTGCTGCAGACTTTGCTTAGTGAGAGTTGCTACAGCTGGATTAATCCTCTTACCAACGTTGAGCTCGATACTGGTCCACATGTACATCCAGACGGGATCGATCTGCCGCTTGACGCCTACGGTTGTGATCGTCGCTCTGACGATGGCAAAGACCATAGTGATTATGACGAGGGAAAAGACGGTGGAAAGACCGATCTTCTGGCGTTTGGAGATGCGAATTCGTCGTAAGATCAGGAACGGTACGGACATGACTGTGCTTCATCGTCAGCGTCTACTGCATTGCAGCCTCTGGGTATTCGCACTCACTCAAGCAGTCAGTCGTGACATCTAATGCTGTGTTTACGCCCATGGCCACGAAGCTCAACCCTTGTGTTTGGCACTCACGGCTAGCGACGACTTCGAAGCTTACAAATGTGCAGCGGTACGGCAATGTCGTGTAGCACACGAAGAAGCTCACAACTGTGGCTGCCAAAACGATCTTCCACCAGCGACGCAGGCTTGTGACGTTGCGTAGTCCCAGTCTGCGAAAGAACAACAGGAAACCCAGCTTGATAGACCACAACCCAGCATAGAACAGCATGGGTATGGCAGAGAACACCCGTGTGAACTGCATAGTGATGATCTTGACGTTTGCCGGGAATTTCTTTCTACCAGAACCAATCAACATGATCTCGACGGTGACTGGGTAGTAAACTGTTATGGTTACGGTGATCGCGAAAGAAAGGATCCACGCAAAAGTCACAAGGAAATCGTCCCAGTAAAGGCGCCTCGCTGTCTTCCACCGAGCTATGAGTCGTGCGGGCAGGAAGAGGAAGGACAACAAGGTCAGCGCCCAGATGGTTCCCTGGCAGATGGCTTAGCAGTGTCCCAGTAACAACCAAGCTTAACGAAACACACATAGAGCACATCAGAGGGTACTGCTGGTGCATTAAAGCCAGCAGTATCTTTCGCCCTTTTCGTAGGCTGTAACATAGGGAAAAAAGTGTGGGCTGTTGGTGTCGCATCCTGGAGTGCCAGAGTGTACAGCTCACAACGAAAGATAGCTGCGATTTAGACCGCGATCATTGAGCAGTCCTCGGTGTCAAGATGCCGAAGCCAGTCAGGATACGCGCCCTGTTACTTTCGGCGCCGATGCGTGCATAATAATAGAGGAACATTTGCCCTCTCTTGCCGACTGACGGTTTCCATGGCGCAATAGCCGTTTCCACTTCAGCAACACAGAATCCCGCCCCTGCATGGAGACCATTTGAGCGCGCCGGCTCCAGGTCCGAACGCGATAGTCTAAAGTAAGCCAAGTACGGGCCGGCGTGGAAGGTTTCTAGAGCGCGAACGAGGCTCAAAGTGAAGTTCAGTAGTGTCAATTAAACATACGCTAGTTCAGCAGGGAAGGTGAAGCGACGTTGACTAGAGACACGACCTTGCGATGTCAGAGCAGATGGAGATCGCACACGTCTGCACTCGACTGACTCATGGAACAGAGCTGAGTGAAGGTGTCGTCATCCAATATATGTCTAGATTTGCGACTGTTCAGTATGCGTGGATGCGTGGATGTTTCTTGATGCTATGTTGTGCGAAATTAACCTTGATGCATCCGTCCATATCTGACAGAGCCCAAAGCCGCGCCGAAGCATTTCCACCATGGTCCAAAGTGAGATGGTATATGTGTACATCCCAGAACTTGTTTGCTGACATGGTTCACCATTCACAGCATGGCTTAGAAGAGGTACACAGAAGCTACACAATCAAGGTGACATGCAGCCCTTCGAGGACATACAGGTACAGCGGATGCAGTGATTTGGCTGCTTGCAGATGAGTCGTGATGTGACTGTAGCGTTTGCAAAGTGAAAGAAGCTCACTCGCGAGCGCGTTTGACTGGAAGCTCTTACCTCCGCTGTCACGCTTATCGCACTGCCAGCAACGCCCTTCGACCGGTGTCTATTATCCTCTATGCATCTCTTCTAGCTAACTCCATATCCTTAGTCCGACGAACATGTCACGGCCTTCATCACCAACATCATGGGATAATACCCCATACTACAGCGCGCATCGTGGACCGGTTTTTGGAGTAAACGGCAAGTTTCACCACTTCCAGAGACGTTTTAATGCAGCGCATCTTAGAAGCGGACACTGGAGGTTCCCCAGTGAGACCGACGAGCAGCGTGCCTATGAGTGTGGCTTCAGTAGCCCGGAAGCTGTTCTTATTGCGCAAGACGCTGGCGACGGGACAGAATACAGTAACATTATGCTGCGCTGGGTGCCAGGCGAAGATGACAAGAGCAGCAAACCTTCGGTCGGAACAGCGGCAGCACATTTGGAAACCATCTATAATGAAAAGAAACTGCTCAATCAATCGCTTGCGTTCCGAGGCCAAGTACCGCTATATCCTGTCAGTACCGACCAAAAGCTCATCGACTATCGTCTTGTCAGATATGGCATCCAAAAAGGTGTGTTGCCTGAATCCACTCTTCTGGCATCCTCCCAAAGTTTGTCACAGCACAAGACATTGTCGAGCTCGTCTCAAGGCAATGAAAGCCATGCGATATCTTTGGCAGATGCTACTCATTCGATTACAGCGCATCAATCGGCTAGACAGATACCAAAGGCTGATGGTGTTGTCACATCGCCTCAAGTGGATCCCAAGGAAGCGGCTACACCACGAGCCCCTACCCATGTCAGGCCAAGAGAAAGGCAAGACGTGAATCAACCAGAAGGCTTCGAGCATGTGAGAACTATCGCAAAGGATCAGACTGGCCATGAACCGGCTCGCTTTTTGTCAAACCCAGAATATTCGCTATCGTATGAGTCTCGATGCGCACTTCTACCTTGCATGGATTGCAGGTCAATCGGGAGTCACACACCCGATTGTTGGATCGACAAAGCCACACAGGTCTTGAAGCCAGCGGACAAGCTCAGCACTGTTGAGCTCCAATCTCTTGTCGCATCAGTCACCCAACTGGATCCTGGCCCGTGGACCATGCACTCCGGACCACCACCTGAGGAAGAGGAGGTGGGAGATGCGCAGATACAGATATATGATATGGCTGAGGCGATTCGCAATCTTGAGGAGTCTGCAGACGATCTGGATTTGTATGCGTTTGAGGCTCCAGTCACGGTTCTACTCTGGGCTTTCAAGTCATGCAGTGACCTTCAAATTATTCGGAGGCGAGTTTGTCCATGTGGATTCAGGCATCATAAGCTAATAATACTGCAGAGATTCAACAGACTCAGGTGTTGGACTCTCGAACCGGAAATTTTGGGGGACTCCTGACGCATAGTAGTGATCAGACTAGCTATACTCCAAAATGTGATGATAGAAAAGCGTGGTTCGTTAGATATCAAAAAATCGTTGCTAGGATTCTCACGGATACTGCTTGACTTTGACTGTTTGTGATACTCTTTCTTCCCACTATTGCTTTCCGACTACAATCGAGGGCCCACAAGTCCACTTTGCTTATACTGCTCATACATGGCGGCCTCAAAGCTTCTATCCAGGGCAGCGCACTTCGCATCTCCGGTAGGGACCACCTGTGTCGCGTACAGACCGCATAATCCAGTCTTACGATCGACCCACTGACGAAGATCAGACGAATTCGAGTTGAACGATGTGGGAACTTACCCAGATCAAATTTGGCAGTCCGCCCCAGATCATGGTGCCAGCTGCTTTGCCATCAGGCTGGTCATCCAGTAAAAGAAGACCTCCAAGGCCCCAGTCCTTCTTCGAGTCCTTCAAGCTACCACCCATTGCGTTGTTGACCTGTTGTAAACCGCGTCAGCAGCAACTATCGCGTCATCTCATGGTACGAACCATTTCATCCTGCAGAAGCCCATTCATCGCTGCCGAAGGTACTTCTCCCAGCTGCGGCGAGAAAAACTCGTTTACAATTTCCTTCTTCAACAGCTTCTCATTCTCATCCATTGTCAAGGCTGCATGAACCACCTTGATGTACTCCTCTGGAGTTGTAAACACGCCCTGTCCGCCCATACAGTCCTCCACCTCTTGTCCGTTGCCATCCAGATACCCCATCCTCTCCGTCGACAAGCGGACCTTGCCCGACGCTTCATCCCGCATGCTCATATCGGCCATGCGCTCTTTCATGTCCGGTCGCGTACTAAGCTTGAATGTCATATCCTTTATCCCGAGCGGTTCCCACAGATTCTGGCGCATATACTCCTCCAAGGTGAGGCCGGTCACACGCTCAACGAGCAGACCTGCATAGTCAATCGAAGGGCCATACATCCAGCTCGCGCCTGGCTGGAACGTGAGAGGGGCGCTGAAACGATCCAGTATCTTGCTGCCTACACTGTGCTGGCGATCATGGTAGGCTAGCCAGGCGAGTAGCTTAGGGTGCATGCCGTCGTATGTCAGTCCGCTTGTGTGCGTCAAGAGAGTGCGTAGCGTAATTGGCTTGGTCTGCTCTACTTCAACAGGCTTGCCATCGTTATCAAAGGTCTTCAGAATCTTGAAGTCCTTCAGTTCGGGGATATGAGTGTACACAGGATCGTCGAGAGCCAGCTTGCCTTGATCGACCAGTTGCAGGGCGCATATTGAAGTCATCAGTTTCGTGCAGGATGCCACCCACATGACAGTGTTGGTCTGGATGGGCTTCGCGTTTTCAGGCTTCACGGAGGTGTACCCGAAGGTTTTGGAGTATTTGAACGAGCCTACAGTTGTAAATGCTGGGTCTCCACATGTAGCAAGGGAATGTACCATCGCGGTTTCTGGCAAAGAGGACGCATCCGGGAATCTCCTGGGCATCGACAGCCTTCTGAATTGCTGTCTCGAAGTCGGTCATGTCTAAAGTACAAGGCTGGTGGCTGCTTACGAACCACCGAAAACTAGACGCGAAGTACAACCTGAAGGTATGAAGCAGGACAAAGTAAAGTCACAGATAAGGTCCTCCAGGCAACAATAAGTTATGCTGACTTCGATTACAGATTCGCGTGGGATGTAATACGACCGAACCTCGGTCCACACTAGTGCGGGGCTATACACTGAAGTTGCTCATTGAAGTTAGTCCACGCCCGCATACGATTCTGCTTACTCCGCAACTCTAACATCTCGCAGCTAGGAACCTTCATCTTAACACCAACATTCTACTTAGACATACTTACCAAATAAGGGGGGTGGGAAACCAGATGCGATTCGCCACCTAGAGCCGTCTGCAAGTCGTCTCTGAGTCTCGAGCTGGAGAAGTGACAGAAACATGAAGTGATAGGGTTCTTGTTGAATATCTCAATGATTTGCTTACGATCTTCAATTTGATCTACAATACATAACAGGCGTATATGTCCTAACAGCCGCCTTGACCAGCAGACAATGAGTGCTTACAGTGTCCACTTCTTGAACCATTCGAGGATGATGGGTGTCGCTTCCGCCTCATCGCAAGTCAGGTACTTTGCGGTATCGCTGTTGGCGAAAGGACTCGGCCAGTTATGGAACAGGTTTGTGTAGTTGTAGTGAATGACCGTCTCGTCCCAGCTGTATCTGGTCACCTTCTGATTTCCACTGCACAGGTACGATGTCTCGTTCGCGTCAATCTCGAACCCATCGCGCTTAACCCAATCGTGAATCCAGGTGATTACACCGGTAGAGTTGGCGTTGCCGCGTGTGTTGGTTCCGCCTTCATAAGGGATGGTGGTGTCCTTGAACCCGTGAAATTCCATAAAGGGAATAGGGTTACGGCTGGGATTGCAAGGTGGTAGCTGCTGGTCGGCCTCAAGGTACATGGCTCCGGACACAGGCGCAAAAGCAGCAATGCGCTTTGTTGCTTCAGCATCGCAAGCCAGAAGCCCAGTGAATCCACCTCCGTTGGATTTGCCGGTAGCATATACGCGGCTCTTGTCAACGCAGTACGTCTTTTCAAGTTCATCCAAGAGCTCGAGTGTGAAGGTTACATCGTTGACCGAGGAAGGGAAGTCTGGATCGCCCTGGAACTGCTGGGTCCCTTTGGCATTGTCCAGAGGGGCGCCTTCCGGGTACACCGAGATGCCCTCGAAGCCGTATGTTGCGTTTGAAAATTGCGAAAGCGCTTCCTGAGACTCGGCGGTCTTGCCACGACCGTGGAACGAGAAGATCACGGGGACTTTCGTGTTCGTGTCATATCCTTTTGGCAGATGCAGGCGATACCCACGTGGGGACAGACCGCTCGAGCTGTTGATGGTGAGATCAACCGATTTATCCGCTTCAATACCCTCTGGCAGGGGGCGACCACAACCGCATTGAGCGTCTTGTGCAGACGCGCTAGGGATGGTGGCCAAAATCGCAGCTCCGAGGAGGAAGTTGGACAACATCTTGGCTGGTCTGGTCGTTAAGTCGAGATCCTTTGCTGCATTGCAACAAGGTTACCGGATCCTTTTTAATAAGGAGAACTGCGCGTTAATCCGCTTGCCGCACCGGCAGCGATTAAGGCGTCCGACTTTTCATGCTAGTCATTGCTACTTGCCGCGATAAGATCATACCCGGGGTAGCTAACTCGACAGCCCATTGGCGCGAACACGACGGGGGCCATCACCGGAGTGTGTAAGCCATAAGAGACTACGGGAACGACCAAGAGTACATATGCGGATACAACGTGAGAGAACGGCGAAGAGGAGGTCCAGGTTGGCTGCGTTGTAAGGATGCCGGGTAGCGGATCAGTCGTGACAGCACCCCTGCAGATCTCGGTGTCCGGTCCCAGACATTAGCATTTGGTCCTGCTCTTGCTGTCACTGTGGATTCCTCCCCATCGCGATTCGGAACGATGTCATCAATAAATCGTTTCGATCACGTGTAGTTCCTGCGAGATCCAGGGAAATGGGACCAGTCTTTTCAATGCTGACAGCGTATGCGGCGGCGACTTTATATGTGCTATTCTGAACGGCCCTTCCTGTTACCCGGCTCTTTGGTCAACCGACTGTTGCGGGCAAGACAATTGCCCGATTTGCGACGCCCTGTGCGAAGAGTCAACATGAGGCACCGCGCCCCGCGATCGACAACGGCCTCGCCCCATTGAGATCCACTTTCAATCAACGCGAATGAGGCCGACATGCGGCAACACACAAGGTTCAGAGCCTTGGGCATACTGTTCCATGTTGTAATTAGGTACCTACTCACGCTACGATGTCAAGGTTGCCGGGATTGTTGCACGGTGCGCCTGTTTGATTGGCAGTTGCCCTTAATTCTTGCCCTGGTCTAACCTCTTCCAACGTCACGGACAGCTACGGGTCGGCGACTACACCACAGTAAGAAAAGTGTGTCTCCCTCCGCGCCCCTTGCGATTGTCCATGATTCTACGGCTGCTCTCTCCACAACTCCAGTTCTCTCTACAATCATTGCCAGTCCTACACAGCTTTCACTATGCTCCTGCAGAAGCTATCAGGTCTGGTAGCTGTCACGTTTGTGGCTACTGCCAGCGCTGCCGCAAATTCGACTTGTTATTACCCCAATGGCGTTTCGTACGGCGGAGGAGCATGCAACGCGGACGCGGAAGTGTCACACTGCTGTGGACCAAGCTACGTTTGCTTAAGCAACGGTCTTTGTCAGCCTGGTCCGGATACCACAAAGACTAGGAAATATCAATTATATCGCAGTGGCTGCACAGACGCGACGTTCAACTCTACATCATGTCCTCGATTTTGTATAGGTTGTGAGTAGCGTAGAAAGCACACTTATGAATAGCACTGACTCGTGAATAGCGGGCTATCACAATGATCGTGGCGTTGGTGTAGTGAGCTGTGGTAACAATTCCTACTGCTGTGGAGCCTCCGGAGATTGCTGCAACGACGCGCAAAGGACCTTTGAACTTCGTGCTGCTGGAGAGGTACTTACTACCATAATGCCTTCTTCTTCATTCACTACCGACACTGCCGATCCTGCTTCAACATCAACAGGCAGTTTGTCGACAACGAAAAGTAACAATGTCTTGGCGATAGGCTTAGGTGTCGGTATCGGCGTGGGAGGCATCCTCCTCCTGGTTCTTGGTGTCCTATTTTTACTAAAACGCAGAGCAAGAGCTAGAGCTCATGCTGGGTATGAGAAGAAGGAGGAAGCTTCCGAGATGGACGCATCGTCAAATGCTGAACTACCAGATTCGAGTCCTGAGCCGCAGCCTACCAAGGTGGGCTACACAGTACCGGAAAGCCCAGTGGTACATGAGATAGGAGAAGGGCATGCGGGGCCATCAACTCAACCACAAGAGTTAGAGGCTAGGCCCAGGTATGATTGGGAACCTCGCAATGAGCCGGAGCCACGCGATGGAGGCTTCCGGCCGGCGGATCGTGATAGTCATTTCCCTTAGGCTTTGTACGTATCATAAACACATTCTTCTTCGCATCTTGCTCGGTTCCTTTCACCTCGGTCATGCACTAAGTGGAACATCATCCATGTAAATGCCTCTTAGTCCTTTCAACTGTTCTTCACCCCAGATCCCACGCATTCACCACGAGTCCCCCCGCATTCACGGTGAAGGCCAAGAAGGACATCGCGCCACTGCCCAATGTAACCCAATTGCCCTTCACCTCCAAATACCACAACGAGTTTGGCGCAGGCGCAATCTTGGCACTCCCTGCTGTGCATAAAGCTCGCTCCATGCCCGCTCCCTCCTCTTCCTCTAAGTCCCCAGTCAATGCCTCATTACCAGTCTATCTCTCGAGTCTTACAAACTCGGCGCGCCAGTCTAGCACTTATCATTCGCTCGCCTTCCTGTTGCCAGTGCTCTAATGGAGAGCCATCACGACGTCTGGCGTGGAGACGCGGTCGAGATGAGCACAGGTTGTTCCCGTGGCCCGATGTCTTTACTCACTTTACCATGCACTTCAAGACATCTAGTGGGCGGGATGGGCTGGCTTGGGCACATTGATAGACTCACTGAGTTCACGGTTGGTGGGAAAGTGGGAAGGGGAAAGGGTGGGGATGTTGGACGGCTACGAAACGACTTCATTCGGCGGATCATCTCTCGACATCATCGCATACGACCACCACATACGACAAC